>JANIIF010000019.1:0-652225 GCA_024604135.1 Cladosporium velox | reverse complement strand
ATAACCCTAATAACCCTAATAACCCTAATAACCCTAATAACCCTATATAGTATAGTATTTCTAGTCTAATCCTATAATCTATAACTTAGATATATAAAATACCTTAGCTTATAATAATTACCTTTTAGTTAGGATTATTATCTTTATATATATAGTAAAGAGGTATAGATCGGCTAGATCTAGCCGAAAATGTCTAGATGTATCCTTATCGAAGATGTTTCGCTTAGTTTCTTAGGTTGTTTGCTACCTAACGCTATGGATTGCTAAGAAGATCTAGTAGGATCGACTGGACTACCTAATTACCTACTATAGCTTACAGCTAGGCGTTCAACTGCTGATCCGTCTTCGAGGTCTAGCGATTGTTCTGAATGAGGCTGCAGGTAGAGATACAGCAGCAAACAATAGCGGCGCGTCTGCATGTGCGTCGCAGCTGTCTATGCATGCAGCCGAAGCGTCTGCGTTTGGTTCAGCGCGTGATAGCAAGCAAGCGCCACGCAGCTCAACAAGTTGTCTCGTGGTCAGACGTACGTCTGCGTTTGGTTCAGCGCGTGACAGCAAGCAAGCGCCACGCAGCTCAACAAGTTGTCTTGTGGTCAGACGTACAGTCATGGGAATCAAGCCTTGGGTTGCAGGGGTCAGGTTGCAATGCTGGGTGAGCTTGTCTCGAAGCAATGACAAGTGATAGTGCCTTGTCGATTTTAGTAATAACTAGGATGACTTGCGCTTTCAAGGCTTCTTAGACTACCCCGCACAGGCGTTCACAGCGGCGCGGAATTCTGGACCTTCAATCGACCAGCTCAAGATAGTGATTACTGAACTGAGACCACGCGGGGAAATGGAGTGAGACACGGACATCGCCAAGTCGGGCTAAACGAGTCTAGCGCATGGTGGCTGTTTCGAGGGACAGGGAGTCAATTTTAGTAGAATGGCCTTGACGTAGGGAAATGGCACTTGAACGATCTGACAATCTACAGCATGTAGTCTCTCGGGCCGATGTGAATGCCACTAAGTGGTATGCAGAGGAGACTCGTCGCATGTGTGGTCTTGGCGAGTTGTATCCTGAGCTATAATTAGATCGCCTCGTTTCGCCTGGCTCATCGCAGCCCAAGCTGTACAACAATATAGTTCTCTATATAAGTCAATGTAGTCGATATTCAATTTCCTCATTAAAGAGCGACGTTAGTGCTTATCGCAAATTGAGCAATTCCCCCCAAGCCCAAGCAGAACACACTTTCATCTCTAAAGTACGTATTGTCAACGTGTCTTGGTCCATCTCCGGGTTTCGAAGCCGGTTCAGTTCCAAGAAGGCATCGCCAACCAGGGCTGAGACACATTATTTCTCTCAGAACACTCTTCGGCGACAGTCAAACCAGATTACTTGCCTCAACAGCTATGGCAGTTTTGCGGGCCTATGATGAGGATATTGCAGGACTGGAGGCTCTTTTTCATATGCTTGTGCCAAGACGATTCGCGGATAGCTACAAGATGTCCGCTCCCTTTCAATCCATCATTGAGGCATCACAAGCAATCCCAGAGGCCGAAATCGCCAGAGCTAGGCAAGCAGCTGAGTTCACACCAGTTCCCCGGCTACGCCATCCCCCCTACCTTCCTCTGCGGAACGATTCAAAAGAAATTCGAGTCCTTTCCTTCTCCTCTAAGGCTTCACTACATGCCGGTCCATGCCTCGAAATAAGCATCCTGGATATCCAGGACCCGTATCGCCCAGAATACGAAGCCTTGTCGTATACCTGGGGTGCTGTTGGCCCGACAAAGGAAGTAATGCTTCACGGAGAGGCGATACCGATAAGAGAAACCCTTTGGAACTTTCTGTGCCGCCTGAGCGCGCATTACATGGCGAAAGACGCGAAAACGTTATTCTGGCTCGATGCATTATGTATCAACCAGAACGATGATCTCGAACGAAATGCCCAGGTCTCCATGATGGGAGACATCTATAGCTCTGCGACTACAGTCGTATCTTGGCTAGGTGAAGACTCCGATGCGATAATGACTTTGAAGTCAACTCTCGCACGCGCGTCTGATATCGGGGATCCGATGTTCACCCAGGCTTATTGGGCATCGGAAATTCTTCAAGGGTGCGTTCAACTGTTCAGTCATCCATATTGGACTCGTATCTGGATTCTGCAAGAATTGGCGCTTGCGAAGGAAGTGGTTCTTATGTGCGGCCGCCACACATTTAAACCAAGCGACATTCGTTCTATACTCAATGCTTGTGATCTGACCGCTTTCAGCGATCTCCGTGCTTCCATTGGACATAAATATTTCAACGACGTCAACGCCCTTCGCACAAATCAACTCCAGGGTCAAGCGCTTCCGGATCTGATCTTGAATTTTTACAATTCAGGCTGCCAAGATAAAAGGGACAAGATTTTTGCACTTCTTTCCCTGTGTAACGCAGCCGACCGACGAGCGATATTGCCTGATTACCGTCACTCTGTATACGATGTTTTCATCTCTGTTTCTCGGCACATAATGTCATCATCAGTCCAGGCTGAAGATGGCCATGGGCGTCTACACCCAGCTATCTGGGCTTTGTGGCAAGCAATGGAGATAGGTCCGTCTACAGAGATTGAGACTCGGCTCGATGAGTTAGGATTAGGCCAGTCAGTGGAAGAATGCAAACCTTATGGTGTCGTCGAGTCGATGTGGCCTGCCAACGAATACATTGAAACTGTGAATCAACGAATCGATGCCGGCTTCCCTGAACACTCCAAGAACAAAGGCCAGACAAGCTCGGACTTCGATTGTCTTTCGTTGTTGAACATCCGTGCCCACGATGGTGAAGAAACAATTTGGATGGCGAAGCAAGGAGGTCAAACATCAATTCAACTTGGCGACCAGTTACTCATGCTGCAAAACTATCCATACTATGAACGACAAGCTTTGCGAATCGGACATTCCGCGTTCTCAGTGGTCATAAGACCTGGTGATAGTTCAGGGGGACAGCGAATTGTTGGACGCTGCAAGCACTATAGCTTGGGTAACTGGGTGAGGGTCAATCCAGCTCGGGACATCCGACAATACCTTGGAACTATCTGGTCAGGTGCGGACTTCAAGCTACCGGACGATTGTTCTCAGAAGGGTGTCATACTGAACGCCAGCGCGTTGTGGGAATTCTGGCAGGATCCCTGGTTGGTCGCACCAGACTACAGTAGGAAGAAGAATCCAATCGCGCTGGAACTATAATCTCTTGTGAGAAAGATAACACCTGGAACTACACCACTCTATTATGCCACCCTGAATCGCGCCGCGCTTCCAAAATTTACTCCACAGACCCTGAAGTTGACCTAAGTTATACAGAACCACCAGCGTTTGTCGTGGTTCTTCTAGAAAACCACAGATATACATGCAACCCGGCCGAGAATCCCCATCCTATAGGCTAGGTTGGATCCGTCGAGTCCGCTAGTAGCCCCGGAAATTTGATCAGTCTTTCTTGCCGAGGGAGGTGAAGGAGGCAAAAAGCCGAGACAGGCGTGCCATTCCTGTGACTGTCAGCCAACAATGCACAACAACATGATATCGGTCGCGGAATTCCCTGGTGGGCGCTTTACTCGAGCTTACTGAATCCACTGAATCTACTGAATCATCTTTCACTTGAATCGTTGACTACTGAATCGAGCTTGCAATTCGGTAAAATTCACATATTGACAACGCTGCCGGCGAGCTGGTTGCTCCTCTCGTTATGCACACTCTCGAATCGTACGGGGTTGAGAAGTGGCTGGGCTATGTCACTGCCGACAATGCCAGTGCCAATGATACGCTATGCCGGGCAATCGAGGTGTCATTGTCGAACCGCCACGGCTTCGACTGGGATGCGAGACAAAATGGATTGCGCTGTCTTAGTCACGTTCTTAATATTGCTGGGCAAGCCTTCCTCTTTTGCCGAAATGAGGAAGCCTTCGATATGGCCACACAGCGGGTACTCAACTCCAGCTCTGTTATGGAAGACGCTGTAGTCAGTGAAGGGGGCTCCGCGAGCCATAGCCCGTTGAACAAGGTGTATCGACTGGCCATTGCAGTGCGCCACTTGGCACTATACAAGTAGTTCATAGACCTCGCGGGAAAAATGCTGAAGCTTCCTGGCGAGACCAGGTGGAACGCCTGGTACGGGCTTCTCGCTGACGCAATCAAATTCCCTGACGCCATTGCTAGGATGATAGACCGCCACATCCAGCAGCATCAGCTCGAGGCTGTGGAGCTGAGCTGTGACGAATGGCAAACCCTCCAGGACGCATTCGATCTCCTGTAACCCTTTCACCAAATCACGATGCTGAGCCACGGTGACCAGGCCGCCTTCGACAGCTTTCAAGTGTAGATCGATTTCCTGATCAAGCACTATTGGGACAGCGAACGCAAGTTCACTTCTAGAGCGACGCTGCTTGCTGCGATCAACGCCAGTTGGATCGCATTCAACAAATATCACGAACTGTCAGCAGTGTTTTCAATAACTTATGTGAATCTAACTGAGTCGCATGGTCGATTCAGTAGTCAACATATCAGAAGAAAGATGATTCAGTAGATCTAGTAGATTCAGTAGAAGTCTTCTCCACCACGCGCATAGACACACTACGCGTACAGCCGACATCAACTCTCACGATGACCTTCTATCATTCATAACTCTATACAATTACATAGAAATCATTGCGTTGAAAAGCTAAGAAGCAGTTCTATCGATAGAAGGTTATACTAATCGTTATAACGAGCTAGTCATTTCAAGTTACGACCTCTTCTTATTATAGGCTATTCTGGCGGCTTTTCGATAATAGCCTCTATAGAGCTCGAATTTGCAATTTAAGCTACTATCTACTTCTTTAGTCTCTCTTAGGCCCTTCGATTCGATACGCCTTAATAGTTTCCGAGCTTATTCTATACTATTTTATCTATCTTCTCCTTCGCTCTAGTAGCTCTCCTTCTAGCTACTACTATCTTCTTATAGAGTAGTTAGTAAATAGATAACTAGTAATAGTAGGTACTTAGCTAGTTACTAGTAATAGGATAGAAATAATACTTATTTATTTACGAGATCGACTATATATTTATAAGTATACTTTTCGATAGATATAGATCTTACCTTATAGCGAGATTTATCGCCTTTTACCTTAATAAGAATATCGACCTTATAGTCTTACTACTATATACTTTATATATCCTATAACCTCTCGACCTTAGTATTTTTAGCTCTCTTAAGTAGGCTTTATTAACTAAGATCGAGAAACTCTTCCGCTTAGATACTTAATATATACTCTAAGTCGAGTAGATAGAAGCTTATATAATAGCTAGGAATCGAGCCTTTATACTTTAAAGTATCGAGTTATTATTTTAGGCTTCTAGTATCTACCTACTTAGCTTAATAACTATCTTCTTAACTCTCTAAATACTTACTTCTATTCTCTAGGTAACTCTACTACTTATTATAATTCTAAATAACCTAGACTACTCTCTACTAGATAGTTTACTACTAGAAAGTATAGAGCTATAGAAAGCGACTTTATTAGTTAACTTTATTATTTATTCTTTTACTCTTAAGACTTCTATAAAGTAGTATATTAAGTAATTAGAGTTAGCTCTTAAAAGAATAACCTCTAAGATTACTTTATTATAGAAAGAGCTTATTAAAGCTAGAGAGCTCTTATAAGTATATAAAGAATATAGGAAAGAGAAGCGCGTAGTAGTTAAAAAGAAGTTTATCTTTAATATAAAGAAAATCTTTAAAACTATTAAGAGAATAGAAATAAAGAAGCTAAAGAGAAAGTCGAAAAAGAATTAAGTAACTAGAGCTATTATTCCTAAAATCGAGAATAAAGAAAAAGAAAATATTAATAAGAATATATATAAGAGTAAAATTAATTATTTTATTATAGCTAATAGTAGATCGAATCTAAAATATTAAAATTCTAATTAACTTTTTTTCTAATAATATTAGTTAACTAGCTATAGAGAAATAAGACTATAGATTTTATATAATATAATCTATTATAATACTACTAAATAACTATATAATATATTATATTATTAGTTAAGTAGATTTATAAATTAAGTATATATAGCTTTTTATTTTTATTAATCTTAGAATAAGTACTTACTTCTAACTAGGTATAAATTAATTAACTAGAATAATATAAAGCTTTATATTAATTATAATAATTAAGTAGTCTTAATATAGTATTAATATAGCTTAGCCTTATATATATATTACTAAAACCTTATAAGCTTATTACTAGTAAAGTAAATTTATTAAGTTTCTAAAGTCTTATATTAAATCTTACTAGAATAGTATACTAAATATTAATAGCTAGTTAGAAATTTAAACTACTAATATCTACTTACTAAAAACTATAGAGATCTTAGTAGTTATACTCTTTAATCTTCTACTTGCTTTTATAATACTCTATTATATAGTATATTACTACTAGAAAGTTATAATATAGATAGAGAAAGTATAAGATATTAAGTATATCTTAGAGAACGATAATTAGCTAATTACTCTTTAAAGTTACATATTCCCTAAGAGCATATCTGTTATAGTAATAGCTAAGCGTAGTATCTATGTTTGTAAGCTTTAGGGTTTATCTATACAGCTGAAGGGAGGTTCGAGTATAGCGATCAGTGAAAGCTTGTTTTGGCGAATGTCTTAGGTCCCTACCCGATCATTCTGAAGCCCGTGTGCGAGACTCTTCATACACGTTGCCAGTATGTCTCTTGACTAGCTACCGAAGCGGCCTTGAAGAAAAAGAAAAATGCGGACTATCATTAGGCGCTTGTAAGGGCTTGCTGTCCGCCTGTTAACAAGCTTTCCGCCAAGATCAAAAGGAGTCAGGCCACAGATACATGTCCGGCTTCGGCTAAAACTCCTGCTGATGCACGACGATATGGCAAATTCTATTGCGCCGTTATCTGGACCATGGCCATATCATGAACAACGGTTGTGAAGAACCTTTCGGCTGTTGTCGACGACGCAATGTTGTGCTGAATCGACTCATGCAGCACCCTCCCTCGCGACAAGAACTTACACTGTACAATGACCAAGTCAGCAGTATGCCTATCCGCATGTATCAAAGTTTGGCTTACGACGAAGAGCGCACGGCAACTGGCATTCGAATTTGTGGTGCATTCGCGCTGAATCTACAGTACAATCTCGCTTACTCTAGCTCGGCACGACTGGATTTCCACCCGCATGATGTTGGCTTCGCCGTTACAATTAACCACACACTAATAAGCACCTCAACTTGACAGATTCTATCCCCGCGCCCAATGGCGCTCTACGGCGGAAGACCTGTGCCACGAGGCCCAAACACCTCTCCGACAGCCGAAGTCATGGAAGAGTGGTTTGAAAACCACAGTGTCGTTCCTGCCGACGACGGTGAGAGTGTTCTGGTATTCTCGAAAAACTACTTGAATGAAGACGATGATGGCAACGTGGTTTTCGACGACGAAGAACGAGGTATCTTGGAAGACGAGAAACACCTGCATTTCTACGATGTCTTCAAAATACTCCAACGCCTGCACGACCGAGGTAGTAGCGATCAAAGGAATTTATACAACGCTAGTTTCCTGGGTGCCACAGCAGCCGCTTATCGCCTCGAAAAGCCAGATCCTGGGCTATTTCCAGCTACTACCCTAGCGTTGATGAGAGCGATGCTTTTCTCGCCCTGTGTCAGCGCTGGGCAATGCAATATCTCTCAGCTTGCCGCTTCGCCCACGACGCAAGCGTGATCATGGCCGCGTCTCCTGGCTACACTTCCTGGCTGTGACCGGAATTTTCACTTTGTGTTGCGGGCTTTGTGACAGCGTCTTATCGAGACCTGAACATAGACTCACACTGGCAGCCCGGGGGGCTTGACATACGTGAAATCTGTCACCCCCGACGCCTACAACTGCAATCCACCATTGACAGAAAAGCAGTGCGGACAGCGTAAGCTGGATCTCTTCCACTGGGCGACTTGGATGTACTCATTCATGAACGACTAGACACCGCTGTCTGAACATCTCAACTCCAGGTACGACGATTTAAGCGACTTGGGAAAGGCCATCCGAGATGGGATTTTCGATGACTGGCCCGCTCTGGAAAACAAGAAGCTGGGTCCCTGCCTGATCAAAGCGTGGAAAGGCGAGGGCGAAGGTGTTGCGGAGGCTGCGCAAGACGTCAAGCGTATGCTAGAAGCCTGTGGCAGAACTCTGGCGACAGATATTTATGATGAGAATGATGGTTTCGACTGGGCAACTATCTTTACTACAACCAAGGATGAGAATTTTGAACTGCGCCGTAAATTGCAACTCGTTGGAGATATCAAGTCAATTTGATAAGAGCAACAGCCTCGGACTTTGAAAGATCTCTGACCTTCGTTTTCGCTCTCACGATGCCTCGCATGATACTCACATGTTGGCATGAATCCTGGTTCCATCATCAGGCAATTCGATCCGAGGCTCACATGTTCATGCTTCCGCAGGTTCGTCGTCAACCACGTCACTTCACCAGACTTACTGGATAGCGTACACGTATGTTCACTGCAGAAGCATTCGAACCACCCAGCTGGGTCAAGAATTGTCATGTTGGCAAGCTGTGCCATCTCATCCGACAAGCTTCGCATTCTTCTAAGCTTGAGGGTCTAGTCGTCACGATCCAGCGTCTCTTGGTACCGTCACTTGACAGCTTGTAGAAGCCCCTCACCCTCGGAAGCAGTACGCAGGTCGGTGTCAGATACTCGCAGAAAGTATGGAAATCCACCAGCGTGATCAAAATCATGCGCGGCTTCGTCACCGAGCGGGGAGTGTTCGTGGGCCAGTGTAATCAACGGTTACCATACAATTTGGTCTTGTGACGAAAACAACGAAGACATACATGATCGATAACTAGTGCTTTCGGACTGATGGTTTGCTGCCCAAATCCCGAAATGAAGCCACTGACACAAACGCACCTCACAAGAGAGCATGTTGTGAGCCTGTAAGGCTACTGCTCTCTTCACATCCTACCCTGGTATCGCAGAGTAAGACTTGCTCGCCGACTCAGCACGACTGCCCACCTCCGCAGAGCCTTCAAGCCCTGCCTCAGTACTTCAGACCTTCGGCTTCTTCTCCTTGCATTGCTTCTTCTTGTAATCGTACTTGACGCAATCCTTCTTGCCGCCGTCCTCATCCTTGCAGCAACCCTCATCCTTGTTCCACTTGTAGCACCAGTAATTCTCCTTCGTCGTCTTACACTTCTTCAAAGCGTAGTCCCAAAGCGAGCAACCCTCCTTGTCACCATCCTTGCAGAACAACCCGAAGATGTCCCACTCCTTGCAGAAGTAGTCCTGCTTGTGGTTCTTGCACGTCTTCTTGGGCCAGTCGTAATCGACACAACCGGGCTTGTCCGAGTCTTTGCAGCACGCTTTGCCGTAGTCCCAGCTGTCACACCAGTAGTTCTTCTTGTAGTTCAGGCACTTCTTGAACAAGATGCTGTAAAGATCGCAGCCGAGCTTGTCGTCGTCAATGCAACACTTCTTGCCGTAGTCCCATTTCTTGCACCATAGAGAGGGCAAGATGGAGTTGGCCTCCGCTTCAGCCTCTGGGAGGGGGTTGGCAGACGCGGCTGCGATTGCCATGATGGCGATGCCGAGGGTCTTGATGAAATGCATGTTGGGAGTGGTCGTAGTTGGATGATGATGTTGTTATTGTTGTCTCGATTCAATGTCGCGAACTGATGTCTCAGTAGATGAGTGGAGGGATAGAGGTGAGCATGGCGAGGGATCGCTGTATTTATGTCTTTGGTATATCGACCTCACTGTCCTGTCCCCCCAGGAAAACGATTTGTCACGCTCGTAACAGCCAAGATCCGTTCTTATTCGTCGTCGTCAATGTGGCTGCGGTGCGCGAGCTCATTGACGATAAAATCAAAGAGCCCTACACAGTAGTATGAAGCAGCCAAGATCCATTCTTGTTCGTCGTCGTGGATGTGGCTGTGGCACGCGGGCTTGTTGCCAATAAAACCAAAGAGCTCTACGCAGAAGTGTGAAGTCAACCACTAAATCAGACAGGAGCTCCCGAAAGTGTATGCACGGCCACATGGCTAAGTCTCTTTTTTGCCTGCAGACAGTGGCTGTTTATCAAACTCATTCTGGGCGTGATCCAGACGAGTTGCGCCCAGGACTCTCAGCCAAAATGCAGAACTGGAGAATAGTCAGCCCGTAGTGATCTGAAAGTGACAACACATTCTTGGATAATTCCCAATGGGACGTTAAAGTGTCGTGCTGCATCATTATGCCGTGCTGCTGCCGATATCAGCTGCGCCTTTGAAGACCAAGACTTTGTCGAGAAGTTACTGTAATGATTCTAGATTGTCAGCTACATCGACCTGCTGCTTGAGCAAAGCCAAATCCAACACTCTAAAGGACCGAAGAGCAAAAACATGGAGTCTCTAGTAGTTGACGGGGGTGCTTGGCGAGGCTGAGTGCTTGGCGAGGCTGGTGGTTCCAGTGTCAGGCCAGTCAGCAGAGCTCATCAGCGGGCTTCAGACGTAAAGACGTGGTCGAGACAGAAGGAGATCGAACGATGTGTTGTCGTTCCGCCTTTTAGCTAATGCCAACACAGTCCAGGTTACGGATGTCTCACAATCTGCTGAGAATCTGCGATATACTCGCAGGGTGCGTTTCAGAACCAATCAAAAAATGCAGGTAACCATGGTCCGAGTACATTGTGCCGCATTGATTACAGCTCTTCTAGCTAAACGAAGCGCCCTAGGTGACGTCCACTTGATACTGAATGTAAGCGGCAGACATGAAACACACTTTCGTGCCGGGGACGCACAGTGATGTCCGCCGCGCTGCTTGGCATCCTAGTTTAGGGAAACACAGTGCGAATTTCGCAGGGCGAGGCGTTCTGCAAACCCAAGTCGTAGATCGCGGGATGGGTTTGTTATGCAATGGGAAATCGCGGCTGGCAGCTTCGCCAATTCGATAAAGTGTAAAGTGTAAATGTAAGCTGACTAACGGGATCTCACAGTGTGTTGTGCAGCTCTATAGTCGGGTCGCCATTCCGATCCAAAGGTGGAGACGAGTCTAGCCACATGGAAGACCGCTGCCATCTTGGCAAAGTGGAGAGATGCAGATCCATCTTCATGGATCTTCAGGCGTTGTCCATTCCATCGGGAGATCGACGCGGGGTGAAACCATGCGAGCTAGCTGCATTGGCTCTCACTCGATCGAATAGCCTTCCCCATGTATCCATATTGGATGTCCAAGCCGCTTGTTACGGAGAGAGGAGGCATGTTGGCCTGCTGACCCGCTGGATACCAAGTTTGAAAGAGGCCAGGCAGGGCTGTTAGAAAGCAAACAATTTTGGAGTCAGTGACGTTTGCTTGCTTGTGTATATCAAGAAACATGTAACCGCTCATAGAGTGATACGAACAAGCAATGACTACTGTTCTGTTTGTATGTGTTTGAATGGTTAAGTAGATGCGGTAGATATGGTTTACCTCAGCGGGCTCATCCGCTCCAACTCAGGTGATCACCGCCACGGGAGGAGCATCTGCGTAGCTCCAACATTCGATACCGCCAACCATCACCCTCCATGTGCTTCATCCGGGTTAACCCACAGCCACGTGAGATACGGAAACAAAGTATCGCGAGGTACCTCAGTACTATCAAAATAGCATTTCAACTGCAGCGGTTGGAATGTGGGCAGATCTGCTCAGGCGATACAGTTTCGAACCGTGGAAACGCTAGAGACGCACCATACGAAATTGATCACATCTCAGAAGGGCAGCCAGTGGCGCGGTTCTCTCCTACCACCTTCCCAATAAGGCTCTGCGCACGCGAAGCACAGGCTTCGCCCATGTATCTGCTTTCTAAAGCCTTGGAATCTAAGCGAGAACATGTATTGACGAAGCCACGAAAGGCTGTAGCGTGTACAATGCACATGGACACCGGTCAGAAGATCTTCAATAACTGCTGAGTGAGGCAGAGAGCTCGTGAAGGGCTGCGGCTCAAGCGAGAGGTGGTCGAGCGCGGCGTTGCAGGCGAGGCCCGTCAATATAGTTTTCCACAGCGGGGATTGTGCCGTTTATACGGCTCACCAAGACTTGCGGTACACTGTTGCGCGGTTCGAAGTGAGGACGGCGTTTCGTCTTTCTCTTCCTCTTCTGCCGAGCAGTAGAGAAGGTATTTCGACTTCTTCCCTTGACGCTAATGCATGCAGCGCTCTCTACATGATGCTTTGATATTACTTAATTAGCTTGGTTCGTTGCAAAGGGGGGAGTGCGATGGAAATGATGAAAGAGTGTTTCGAGAAAGGTGTTCGGTATTTTTTCTCTTGACCTTATAGGCCTGCTACAGCAAGCATAACAGCCGCAACCAAGCTAACAACCACCATACTCACTGCGATCGGTCTCGCACCGCTTGAGTCAACGCTGCTCAAATCACAGCAAGAGTTAACATCATACGAAAAATTATTCGCCTTAGCCGCAACAGCCAACGTTGACCCATTGAAATTGCCTCTGTTGTAGTAATCAACAAGCAAAAAACTCGGTGGGCGTCCCCAGTCCTCCGTACAGTGCTCGACAGCAAGTTGCGCGCTGCCATAGACGGTGTCATTCGCATTCGTAGAGTTCAACTGCACGACGTCGGGCACAAGGATGTCTCCCGATGAACCGTAGGAGAGGCCAATCGCCACGTTGAGGTTGTGGTTGGCGAGGTACAGTCTCGTCTGGGAGACGTCGTGGGCTTGGCCCGGAGGGCGTTGGACCGTACATGGAAAGGAGGGATCAGTGGGCGAGAAAGATGTTTGCCACTGGTAGGACCATATGTCGAGTAGCCATGGGATCTGTATGGTCAGATTAGCATGTGTATCAGCCCGTGTATCTTGGAATGCGAAGACTGCAAGACACTATGGCATGTGGCGTACCTTTTGTTGGTCCGCATCGTAGGCGAGCATCGCAACCACACGCTTGTTGCTGATGATCATTTCCGCCAACGTAGGCCAGTCTTCAATTTCCATCGGCTGCGTGGGTGGAATGTAAAGATAGTCTAGCATGCTGTACGCAAGCATTAGCAAAGTGCATCGCGCTCAAGGTAAGCATCGAAAAATTACCCAGCGTTTGTGAACGGCGCAGTATAATTTCCAGGATCGATGAAGTCTTCATTGCCAAGAATGATAGTGATGACCTCGTATCGATTGTCATCTAGCCATTGCTTCACAGTGGTCAAATAAGCCTCCAGCGTGCCGGCGTTCAGCTCGTCGCAGCTGGTGTGACAGAGGTAGACTTCGTCTTGGTAGTAGTGCGTTTCGCTCTGAACTGCAATTGCGCTTGATCAACGTGGAACAGAGCAATGTGGCCTTGTAATACTGACTGCCACGGATACCATCGTTGAGCTGGATGGTCACATCAAAGTCCTGGTTGCTCGCAGCATTGTGCGCTTTGTGAAAGGGACTGTTGTGGGCGACGACGTAGGTGATGTTGCTGTACTTGCGGTCGCAAAACTCGGCATAGCCATTGCACGTGGCGCTTCCAGCAGTGGGGGTGGAGGTCGATCCTGAATCTGTCGATGAACCATGCAGAAGAGTCTCAATGGCTGCTGACGACGATGAGGTTGACGTCTGGTTTAACGAAGAAATGGCTACCGTGGCATTGGTCGAGGACTGAACTGTCAGAGTAATACCTCCTGAGAAATAGGTGGCTCGAGAATCAGTGGGAATTTCTGTCAGCTGTGCCTCAATCGAGGAGGTAGTGTTGGCGCCGGAATCGGACGAAACCGACGCTGATGTCGTGTGTGTTGTCTCGGCCAAAGCAAGGTAGTCAAACCTTCGCAACGTCATAATGTTTTACCTGACAGTTTCTTACCATCCTGAACTTCATGGAAAAGATGCCTTCTGGAGACTTCGACGTTATCTTCCTATCATCGAAAACGTGCAATGCTCGAAGTCCAATAGCTGGAGATGTTGCATCCAAGTCAGGCAAGCCGCTCCATCTGCAGGCCTGAAGCTTTAAGACGTTTTGATAGCTCGCAAAAGTCACCCCAGACTGGGCGGTGATGCAAACATCGTGAATCCAAATAATGCTCCTGATGTGTGTGGTGTTTTTCAATGCGCCTAACAGGTTACCCATCAACCATGCGCTGAGCCACGGTAAATCGAGGAGATAAACGCGACAGCTTTGCCGCGTCGCTCAATGCAATGCTCTGGGGGATATCGCCGCATTCGGCACTCTTGCGAAATCGAACGTGACTGTGAGACTGCCACAGTATGACCGCAAGAGCGCACATGGTCGTAAGCGTAGATGCGCACTGCACAAGCCAATGCTGGTGGGACGACACCACTCCAAGCTTCTCCGGGAGCGAAGAGGCCTGCAATTACAGGTCAGGGCCGTCATCATAAGCATACCTGCTCAGTTCATCACCGAACAAGCTACATATGTACCATACCAAAGGGGAATGAGATGAAGAGCCATGTACGTCCTGGTATTGCGTCGAGAGAAATGTAGGAAGAATGAAGGATGCAGGGCTTATCTGGGAAGATGTTTATGGTGTGACTGCCAAGGACGTCGCCCGCATCTTGCGGCATCAGGAAAGGGAGTATCGCATACCTTATGTACAGTAAGCACTCCATCATAGTTGGAGTAAGTCTCACAAATTGTGACCTTGATTAGAATCACACACCCTTGGAGAAACCCCAGGCGCCTACCCTACTGCAACCCGCTCGCTAATATCTCACCCACGAGCCGACCATGAAAGCCGTACGCATCCAACCCGATCTCCAAAATGGTCAGCCCTACACATCATCAAACCCAGCACCCTCATCAGCAATCCACTTAATGGAAATCCCGATCCCTCAACTCTCCAACCAAACCAACTACTCATCCAAATCAAAGCCACAACCGTAATCCGCGACAACCTAACCTGGCCCGAACTCTACGCCACCCCACCAGCACACATGGGCAACGACTTCGCCGGCATAATCACCCAAGTGCACCCTTCCGAGCGTGACTTCAAACCCGGCGACGAAGTCTACGGCATGACGCACGCCCATCGCGGCGGCACGTGGGCCGAGTACGCCGTGGTCACGACCGAAGAAGCAAACCTCAAACCACAGTCTCTATCATGGGCAGAAGCTGCAGCGCTGCCATTGAGCGCGCTGACAGCTGATCAGGCGCTATTCGTGCACGCAGGGCTAGATGTGAATGCGCAACAGGCGAAGCGTGTGCTTGTCACGGGCGCGGCGGGCGGTGTTGGCATGTTTGTTGTGGCGTTCGTGGCAGCTGCTGGGTATTATGTTGTTGGGGCGACGAGTTTCAACTCTCGGAACGAGGAGTTCGTGCGGTCGATAGGTGCGGTTGAGGTCGTTGAGTACGGCCAGCTGGCGTCGCAAGACAAGTTTAACGTCGTGATTGACACAGCCGGAGGCGAAGTTCTCGCCAGCTGCTGGAAGACTGTGCGAGATGATGGTTATCTCATCTCAGTGGACTCAGCAAGCTGGAATTTCGTGGAAGAGCATAAGAAGAGCAGTCTTTCTGCAGGGAGAGAGAGCGTAAAGGCGAAGTTCTTCATCGTCGAGCCGTCGAGGGATAGCATGAAGCGCATCTCTGCTGCAGTTGAGACGGAAGGTATCACAGGACTGGTGGCAAAGACGATGCCGTTCGAGCAGGCTCGAGAGGCGTACGAGCTGTCTGCAACGAGAGGGTATGGGCGTGGGAAAATTGTGCTTGTGTTGTAATTACGCTACGAGTAAGTGAGTATAAATAATAAACATTACTGCCGTAATTCAACTTTGGCTCGGCATGATTCATCTTGCAGCTCAGTCCAGATAAACCGTCTGACACCCTCGCCGACAATGCCCCCTGTACGCTTCTCTGCCTCTTCTCACACCATCTCATCTCAACTCCGCGTTCCGTTCGTCAGACCGCCAGCCCGTTCACCCGCAAGATTAACTCTAAAGAAATCGAACAGCCTTCCAAACGGTATAAGCTCCACCCGATCATAAAGATCAACATGGCCCGCGCCCTCCACCCACAAAAGCTCCTTCGGCTCCGCAGCGCGAGAGTAAGCATCCTCGCTGAACTCACGGGAATGCGCCACGTCTCCAGCAATGAACAACAATGGCCTGGGTGAAATGGTCTCGATATCATCGAACGGGTAAAAGTTCATGAACTTGAGGTTGCTGGTGACGGTGCGTCCCGTCGTGACGTTCGGGGAAGAGCTTGCCGGAGTGTAGAGGCCGCGCGAAGTGCGATAATAATCGTAGAACTCGCGATCGATGGCAGTAGAAGTATTCGTGATCTCGAGAGGGGTGCCGATGCTCCATTCTAGGTCACCGCCGGCTGCTTCCACCCAGCGCTGCTCCGAGGCTTGCGCGATGAGATCCTGGCGCGCGCTTACGTTCTGGGACTGGCGTAGGCCATTGCGGTTTACTGCACCCATGTCGTACATACTGGAAGTCGCAACGGCCGATATACGCGGATCGATCTTCGCGGCGCTGATGACGAAACCGCCACTGCCGCAGATGCCAATGGCACCGATACGCCTACGATCGATGTAAGACTGTAGACCAAGGTAATCGACAGCAGCACTAATACCCTCCGAGTACAGGTCCGGCAGCACAGCATTCCGCGGCGAACCTTCACTTCCGCCATAGAACGGAATATCGATCGAGACTGCGACGAAACCCTGCTCAGCCATCTTCGCAGCATAGAGGTTGGCGCTCTGCTCTTTCACCGCGCCCATAGGGTGGCTGACAACGATGGCTGGGTTGCCGAGGCTGCGGTCGAGGCTGTTCGGGAGGAATAAGTTCCCAGCAACGGTGGTGTGGTAGATGGTTGGGAAGGTGATCGGCCAGACGGTGACGTTGTCACTCTGGAAGAAGTTGTCGGCGCCGTAGGACATATTCTGTGCAAGCGCGAAATCGAAGATGGCCATGCCGATGGCAGCAAATCGGGTGGTAGGGATCCTCATGATGATCTTGTGGTCCTAGGGATGTGCTAGCTGCGTTTCGAAGATGAAGGAACGACGACTGTGTGCGTGAGGGAAGTTCTGCTGATTGGGGTGCCGCATTCTTTGGCATTTATAGTGATTTCCACCGTAGAAGCAAAGACCATCACGCTCTCCAATTACGCGTGAGGTTTCGATCAAGAGGGCTGTTGTGAACCCAAGGAACCATGACGCGCATTGCCTATACTCTTCGACGTATCTCACCTCAATGCCTGCTGTTTGCCAAGTCAGCCCGCACGCGGCCGCTGCAGTTGCAGTTGCAGACGCGGACGCGGATGCGGATGCAATGCCTGGAGGCGCGCCTGAACGCGCGCATGGAACCGCGATGCAAATTAGTTTTGCCTTCGACCGAACACCTTATCTGCTGAACACGACACTCCATGTGCGGCCGCTCTTGTCATGTATCCCTCGCTCGCATGTTCTTCGGCGCAACCCTGGACTTCAACGAATCTAGCTCCAAGCACGAATGACGTGAACGATTCGTAGACACCACTTTCCCAGCAGAATAGGTCGGTTCTGTTCTCCAAGATACACACAGGCCGCCCAAGGTGCTACGCAGCTCGTCTGTGACCAGGCTCAAGAAAATGTACGAGCTGTCTGCGACGAGGAGGTGTGGGCGTGGGAAGAGTGTTCCTGTGCTGTGACGAGACCTTCAATCAAGTGGGTACGGACTGGCGACCGACCTTACTTCCGGTATGTCCACTGCTTTCTGCATTGCGGTATGAGGACCACAACCACAACTTTGCCACCTCGGAGGGGGCTTAGACAAGGGTGGCTGACGACACGCAATCATGTCTTCTTGGCCGATGCGTGGACAGCACAGTAACTGTATCAAGAGTACATGTATAACTATTATGCTTGTACATTGTCAGTATACAAAAACGTTCTCACTTGTCTTCACATCAACGTTGTAGAACAGTGCGGAGCAACGGTCGATAGGGCTGTCACCCCAATAAAGCAACGATCGTCATCGCAGTGAACACTCGACGTTGGACGGGTAACGTGAATCTGCATGTCGTTGCTCCGCGGCGAGATGTCTCTACGACGCCACAGACACAAGCCAAGCGCATCCAGCATGAATGACCTCACGACTTGGAAGTCGGTGGAGAGGCACTTTTCGTGGGTAAAGTTTTCTTCGAACAAATGCAAGATAGATGTACATAGACGACTTGTCCTAAGCCCTGGGGCCGCGTAATTCCACGACTTGGCACGTGCTGGGTACATAAAATGCCGATAGGACGAG
This sequence comes from Cladosporium velox, assembly GCA_024604135.1. NCBI lineage: Eukaryota > Fungi > Ascomycota > Dothideomycetes > Cladosporiales > Cladosporiaceae > Cladosporium > Cladosporium velox. Next base: position 634,009 of record JANIIF010000019.1, on the reverse strand, counting down.
TGTACGAGCAGCTGTAGAAGAAGAAGCGGGCGGAGAGACATGTCTGACTACACATGCTTCTTCAGCGGAAAATACATGTAAGCGGTTGTTGTGGCAGTGTGAGGCAGGCAGCCTGAGAGAAGTTGGAGAGGAAGATGACAGGCTGACGCCGAGGGCTGTATCTTGAAGTTGTGATCTTAGCACGTATGATATACGCGCTGGACAAAGCGAGGGCGACTAAGAATAGCCGCACGTGAGCCGTGAGCCCAAGTACTTGTCCTCTGCCCTACGCCGTTGTTGTTTGGTCATCACTGCCCAGCCCTGCTAGCACATCTCCAAGTGCTAAGCCTCCACCCTCGGACGCAACGAGTGTCCAGTCCTCGCGGCCGGGCATCCGCCTCTCTACTTGGCAACCATCCAATAGTCCCATCTCCCATGTCCTTCTCTTACACGCTCGCTACATCGCCTTTGCGAGCCCAGGTTTCACGCTAATTTATTTCGCTTCACTACATTCCCTCTCCTAATATCTGGCCCATACCCTACTCCATCTCAGCCGCGCCGTGGACCCCCTCTCCGGATCGACGACCAACTCCCAAACTCAGCGCCACCATGCGCTTCTCTGCCCTCTTCTCCGCCGCCTTCGCCGCTGTCGCGCCCATAGCGGAGGCCAGCAGCAACATTCGCAACCCTCTCTCAGCCCTATCAGAGGTAAATAATGCGACAATACACACCGGCAACCACCGCGTCCACGCCTATTCGCAATTCGACCTCAGCTTCCACATTCGAGACGAGCTGCACGTCAAGTTCAGCCTGGAACCCAACCACAACATCCTAGGCGAGGGCGCCGTCATCACACATCTTGCGCCCGATGGAAGCGTACGGCATGTTGAAGAGGTGGACCGCCGGAGTCACAAAGTCTTCAAGGGCACATCATGGGTGAAGCGCTTAGACAAGAAGGAGGATAGGTGGCGGAGGGCCGGCTGGGCGCGCGTATTGGTATCGCAGGATGGCAAGACGCCGCTATTCGAGGGCGCTTTCACAGTAGACCGGGATCACCACCACGTCCAGTCGTCGCACAACTACTTGCGCACCCGCCATCGCTTGGACCCCGAGATTGAACGCGCACAGCCTGGCAGTGAATACATGGTCGTCTGGCGAGACTCGGATGTCACCCCTACGGAGGACGGATTCGTGCACCAGGGCCTGAAGCGCGAACTGGACGCCGGCAATGATACCGCCACCTGCTATTCCGATGGACTCAATTTCAACACTGATCTGGAACACCCTGTGTATGCTGCCATGCGCAAGCGATCCACCAAGTCTTTTGGAAGCATCGATTTCTCCAACATCTTCAAGCGACAAAGCGACATCACCGGTGGCAACAGCGCCGGCGTAAACCTGATATCCACCATTGGCGACAGCTCCGGTTGCCCGTCCACCCGAAAGGTCGCTCTGGTGGGTGTGGCGACTGACTGCACTTACACCGGCGACTTCAACTCCTCCGAGACTGCGAGACAGAACGTCATTCAACAGATGAACGCAGCGTCTGCTGTGTGGGAGAACACTTTCAACATCTCGCTCGGTCTGGCAAACTTGACCATCTCAGACGCCTCCTGCCCTGGCACGCCTTCTCAAGCCACTGCATGGAACCAGGGCTGCGGTACTGGTGCTGATATACAGACACGCCTGAACCTTTTCTCCGCTTGGCGCGGCCAGCAAAGAGACAGCAACAGCCACTGGACTCTTCTATCTACCTGCGCTACTGATAGCGCCGTCGGTCTTGCTTGGTTGGGTCAGGCTTGCGTCAACGAAGCCATGGAAACGAACTCTTCCACCACTGGAGCTGGCCAGACGGACAATGGCGGAACCGCCGAAACCGTCGCTGGAGCCAACGTTGTGTATCGCACCGATGGTGCTGTAGAATGGCAAGTCATTGCGCACGAGACTGGCCACACTTTTGGCGCTGTCCATGATTGCAATTCTCAAACCTGTGCCTCGACAGACCCACGAGTGTTAGCGCAGTGTTGTCATCTGGACGCAACCACGTGCGATGCCAATCAACGGTACATCATGAATCCGTCGAGTCAGAGAGGTGTTGATGAATTCTCTCCTTGCACGATCGGCAACATTTGCAGTGCTATCAAAAACAACAACGTCAATACCGATTGCTTGAGCAACAACAGAGAAGTGGAGACCATCACTGGCCAACAGTGTGGTAACGGCATCGTAGAGGGCGACGAACAGTGTGACTGCGGTGGTGAGCAGGGTTGTGGCGACAATCCCTGCTGCGACGCCTCGACTTGCAAATACAAGAACAACGCTGTCTGCGACGACTCCAACGAAGACTGCTGCCGCAGCTGCCAGTTTGCAAGCACAAGCACTGTCTGCCGTGAGAGCTCGGGCGACTGTGATCCGCAAGAGACCTGCCCTGGCAATGCCGCTGTCTGCCCAGCCGACACCCACACTCCAGATGGTGACAGCTGTGGCGATGGCCTCAAATGTGCCTCCGGCCAATGCACGTCCCGCGACCAGCAGTGCAAATCCGTCATGGGCTCCTACACCACAGGCAACGACACCTACGCCTGCGACTCCTCTTCCTGCGTAGTAACCTGCGGCTCACCCGAATTCCCCGCCAATCAATGCTTCAGCCTGCAACAGAACTTCCTCGACGGCACCGACTGCAGCGGCGGCGGCAAATGCCAGAATGGCCGCTGCAGGGGCGCCTCCGTCGGCGGCCAAGTCTCCTCGTGGATCGATGACCACAAAGCCATCGTGATCGGCGTCTGCGCTGGCGTAGGTGGCCTCATCCTCTTCGCCATCCTAAGCTGCTGCATTCGCAGCTGCCGCCGCCGCCGCGCAAACAAGAAAATGGTCGCGCCTCCTCCTCGACCACCTCCAGGCGGTTGGCAGGGATGGCAAGGCAGCCAACAAGGCGGCGGCCAGCAGCCACCCATGCAGATGCAACCCAGTCATGGCTGGAACAACCAGAACGCAAACCAAGGAGGCTGGGGAGCGCCACCTCCTCCTCCGCCGGCGTACTCGGGTCGTCCGCGCTATGCTTAGACAATTTTGCTGTCTTGTTTTTAAAGCTTTGTTTTGTAGATACCGGGACCATTTAGCGCACTTTTCCCTAGAATTTTTATTTAGCTATCTCGATCGCTCGGAAAGGGATTGGATTGGCATATGCGATCGATCACCCTTCTTCGCCTTTCTTCTAACGGCCTTTCCTGGAAAGAACCAGACCAGACAGACAGATTGCATATTCGCTCGGCGCTCTTCTTTTTTTTTTTTTTTGGCTTTGTTGGTTTCTTGGCTCTTTTGCTTTGTTGGATGTCTTGTTCTAGTTGGGGAAAGCGAGGTGGCGACGTCTTTGGAGAAGAGTAGGAGGAAGAAGAATTGACAGAGGCTTTGAGAGGTACAGCTCGCCATTGGGTGCCGACGTTCTATATATACTACTTACACGTATACATGTGTTGGTGTGGAGAGTTGTGGGCAATCACACAGTGTGCATCAACCTTCTTTGCTTCCTGTGGACAATTTTACACTTGAGTTCACTTTGGGATTGATAAACCGTAACCTTCGAAGCTGAAAGGATTCCGCCGTGATGTACACAAACTTGTGATCACCCAGACCATGACGACCCGAATTCGCCACCATATTCCATCCGAACATCGCCACCTTCAACCTCCTCTCTACATACCCATAAATCTATGCCTTGACACAGACCAATCAAATCAACAAACGAACCAAACCAAATCAAAATCCACAATGACATCCCGCAACCTCAACACAACATGGCGCGACACCATCTTCACTCAATACGCCGCCGATCTCGAAGCAGATGTCCCTTTCCCCGTCCGCTATTTGATCAACGCCCCGCCCTGGCGAGACATTTTCATCACTGTGCCGGAGAAGATCGATCCTAGAGCGTACAGAAATGCCGTGTTTGCGTTTTACAAAGACAGGAGATGTTCTGAGGATCCGACATATGAGGACGAGTTCATCGCTGTGAGGCCGAGGAAAGCTGTTGGTGGAGTCGTGGAGGGAGGGGATGGTGGGATGGAAGGGACTGAAGGGGAGGAGGAGAACGGGAATGCTGCGTGAATGGGGATGATGAGCGTATTGCTGATGGGTAGCATAGTTGGCTAAGGCATCGTACGCAGACTTCGCGTAACACATGCAAAAGCGATAGAGGTTCGATCCACGGATGGCGTTCCACACTCGCCAAAGGGGATTCTCGTCTACTGGTTCTTGTCTACTGGACTTCGCATTTATTCCATGCAACTTTCGGTAATCATCTTTCCAATTCGATCAAGTATGAAACGGTGGTGCGGATCTCGAAGTGCACTTGACTCGTACAAAGGATCAAGCAAGCTTGCTCACACACCGCAACAGGCTGTCTCCCCTTCCAAACAACACTTTGAAGCTTGACATCAATATTCTATCGTCCGTATCGACTCGATCAACTTGGACGATCCAGCGAGGCAGATCAAAAACACTGGTTCGAATTACCATTCTCTGTACTACCACAGGCAGACTACCGCCGTTCCGTCATATCTTTCCGAACTTGTCCATCAGGAAAGCGAATCATGACTGGACTACTCTCCTTGCCCAATGAGCTCCTAATCCAAGTCTTAAGCTTAAGCCCAACGACTCGGACTCTGTGCGATCTTGCGCACGTCAACAAGCGAATGCGTGCGATTTGGCTTCAGCACTCGGAACAGATTATCACCGATGTCTACAACTCAAAGATGCCGTACTTTCAGGATGCTGTGGACTTCACGTTGGCCGAAGCACGTCAGGCGGCAACCATAACAATCGATGTAGCCTCACCAGAAACTCAACCGCTGCTGAACGAAGAGGACATGGGGTGTTCTTCAGACTCCGATTATCCAATGAATTACACGGACTCAGATGAAGAATATGGTCTTGAGGCAGCTATACAAGTCAAAGACTCTTGATCGTCTGTTTATGCGCACAAATTACCGAATGGTTACGAGAATCAAAAGTGTTTACCCGTAAGATACGGTCCAATTCTAAATCTATGACCGTAAAGAATGTAAATGATTGCAATCAAAGCAAATTTAGGGTTAGTGTTAGACATGACTGTCTTCGCTGCCACGTTGCGCCGTCGCCAAGATGTTAGTCAGCGAGATGAGTACAGCAGGGCGTAGATAACAACAATAAAAAGCAAACGACAATCAATGTACAGGACGTTTCTCCATGCGATCTGCAGACTCATCAGCACACCTCAATCACTCATACTGAAGCGGACCTCCACGCCAATCTTGCAAACTCGATTTGCCACTTCACCAAGCATCCCACGCATTGTTCCGACTCCATCTCCGCGAGTCACTATGGCCGTCACCAATGACACGTTTCTGCATTACCAGCATGACGGACAATTACTGAAACTCCAGACCAAAGTGCAATCAATCCAGCCTGTCTCATCTCTAAGCGAGGCAAACCTCGGCCTGTTCAAGACTGCCGACAGCGACAAGGACTTTATCTTGACGACAACCGAGACCATCTTCCATCCACAGGGAGGTGGACAGCCCTCGGATGAAGGAACAATCACCCTCACCAGCCCAAGCGAGACTTCCAATGGCACGCAAACGGCACCACAACTCGAGATGATATCAGCCCGCCACGACGCCGCGAACCCCGGACTTGTGCTGCATCTGGTTCGTTTCGCAGACGGCCAAGATGCAATTGAGATCAAGCCCGGGACCGAAGTTGAGCTCGCCGTGGACGGCGAAAAGCGACTTCTGTACTCTCGATTGCACACAGCTGGACACGTCTTGGGAGGCGCCGTTAGGCACACCGTCGGGGACAAAGTGCCGAATTTCGACGAGCTCAAGGCGTCGCATTTCCCCGACAGCGCTTCGTGTGAGTTCCAGGGAAGCATAGGAGGAGAGCACAAGGAGACTTTCCAGGCCAAAGTCAACGAGTTTGTGAAAGAAGCATTCCCGGTCAAGGTCGAATTCTGGAAGGCCGCCGACTTCGAGCGTGAAGGGCTGTCACGACTTATTCCGGAGAACCATCCTATGCGCAATGGAGACGATTCGGTGTTGAGAGTTGTCAGAATAGTCGGCGTAGACGTATATCCATGTGGAGGAACGCATGTGGAGACTACAGACTTGTGCGGAGATGTCACCGTGAAGAAGATTTCTCGCAGCAAGGGAAACAGCAGGGTCAGCTACAGCATCAAGTGAGTTGGCATGAGAGATATACACGAGATGAAACAATGTAGACAGACGACTTTTAGAGGATGCACGTCCGGTCAGTATACAACAGCATTGGTACGCACAATTTTCATATAGATGAGCGATTGTCTCGCCCTGCATACCAATACCATCGACTAAAGTAACCAGAAAAAGCCGTTATGAGGGTTTGGCGTAACGCAGCAACTGTAAACGTCGGCTTCACCACCTGCCTTGCAAAAATAAACCCTCCTCCGGTGGCGCACCTTTCATTTGATCAGCCTGAATCTCCGCGTACAGAGAATCATCCTCAAAGTCATCGAGATTCAAGTCCATGTATCCATTCGGCGCCCACTTCCGAGGTGCGAGGAACAGTTGTCGTCCATTGATGCTCGCGTCGGTCATGATCCGAAGCAACAGTCTGCCGCCGTCTTCCTGTGTCGCAAAAGCCACGCCAGCCTTCTCGACACCATCGAAAGCACTAGCAGGTAGGATTGAAGTACGGACATACCTGAGCTACGCATTAGTAACTCTGTGCGGGCTTGTCTCGTTTGTCAAGCTTGGACAGTAGTGCAAGTTTGCTACTCACCAGGGCGAAATCATGTTCACACGACTACCATGGTAGTGAGCTGTGCGACGCAGTGCATGCATGATTCCACGAGCACCCCATTTGGTACTTTGGTACTGGACACCGCGCGGGCAATCAAGGAACGCCGCCCCAGAGCCGATGAGGGTGAGACTCGTGTCTGACTGGCTCGACGATGTGCCGTTGGTCCCATTCTGTCTGATAAACGAATGCATAGCGAGCTTGGTGGTGTACAGAGCACCGTGAAGGTTAACTTCGATCGTCTTCAGGCTGGGAGGCTTTGATGGGTACTCCGGACCTGTTGGCTGCGGCGTTAGCTTGGACCGAGATACACTCAAAGAATGATGATGTACCGTCGTAAGAGAATACCTCGTCATCGATGGCAATGCCAGCATTGGCGACAACGTGATCGATGGTACCAGAGGGAGTCATGGAGGCCGCTCTGCGGAAGAGATTGACTTGGTCCTCCCAGCTCGTAACGTCGCATCGAACGAATTTGATACTTGCAATAGTCAGTATACACCAACATGCTAATATATGGATTCCCGACTTACCCCGGTAGCTCAGATGCGAGCTTTTCTCCTTGCTCAGCGTTCATGTCTCCAACGCAGACGTGCACTCTTATCATGACTTTGTCAGTATCCTTTCGGTGAAACATGGCCGATGTGTTCTTACCCAACCGCGTGTAGAGCCCGAACATACGCCTTTCCGAGACCGTCAGCTCCGCCAGTCACAATGGCAGTCTTTCCAGATAGTGCGCTCGTGTCGACATTGGCTTCACAGTTGACTTTCCTTGAAGTGTACGACATTCTTGTATGTGCTTAGTGGTAACTTGCGAATGTAAGTAAATGAACTGTGAAAGCAAAAGGGGAGCATGGTCACAACGCATCCTTGATATACAGGCTCGAGGAAGTCTCATCTGTTAAGTGATATCATGGAGGGTACCGCCGAAGCTAACTCCGCATAGAGTCCGCGTGGCGCGGCCGTGTCTCTAAAACGCGGCCGCAGTCCTGTTCCAACAGTTCTACCTCCAGTACGTGCACGATTGAAGCACATACGTATTCGATTCATGCTGAGTTCAACAAACTTTCATTATCAACGGTGGAATAATTTTCTGGGAATAGGTTTCGATACGGCATATCAACTCTGTCATTTGGTAATTCGTATGTGGCCTATCAAGATTCAAGGCTGAAGCCGTTGCACTCAAGTACGTGTACGGGATCTCAATGGTACATAGATGCATATAGTCTGTGCCATTGGCGATACTAGCAATCGACTCCCGGCGCTTGGAGATACAGGTGGAACCATCTCAATGGCCAAGGCAACGACGTCTGTACCTGTAGCCTTTGTCACGAGTGTATGGAAGTATTGGAGGCATAGCTGGTACCAGGGCTGTGCCCAAATTTATGCTCACGTATAGCAGGTCCATAACTGACCTAATCAAAGGCAATAACCGCCTTAACAATCTCATGCCTCTCAAACCTCCGATAAGCGTCCGGAGCATCTTCAATGCTGATGACATCGGAAACAATAAAACCTGGGTTTGCCACGCCAGAGGTCACCAAAGCCACAAGCTCAGGCGCAAGGCCGATGGGATCAGAAGGTCCTGCCTGCCACTTCAGCTCGTTGAAGAAGAAGTCTGACAACGAGAAGTCCATCGTGTCTTGGATCGCTGAGGCACGCGGTGCGACTGCGGAGTTTGCAGCATGCATGTTGTATACGCCGACAGTGCCCATGCCGCCGCCAGTCGAAGTGACAGCAATCATGTTGCGGGTGATGACATCCGACTGGACAGTCAGGTTGCGGTTGACCTGCTCGTAGCCGACTGCATCGATGCTCCTGGCGACGCCATTCGGTTCTAGAGCCATAATCTGCTCGACAGGGTCGGCGTCGCGAAAGTTGATCGGAGTTGCACCTTGTTGTTCTGCAAGTGCAAGGCGCTCTGGGACATAGTCCACGCTGTACACTCTCGAGGCTCCTCGGATCTTGGCTGCATGCAGTGCCATCAGACCGACAGGTCCCGCGCCAAAGATAGCAACAGAATCGCCGGCTTTGAAGGCTGCATAATTGAGTGCATCCCAGCCTGTGGCGAAGATGTCCGAAAGCATAAGGTAGTCGTTCGCAAGCGAGGCTGTTGCATTCTCAGGTGTGCTGGCTTGCATGGCCGGGATCGGTATCAAACCCTCATCAGCGAAAGGAATGCGGATGTATTCGGCTGCGAGACTGTTAGTGAGCTTCCCTAGGAGTCTTTGAGATCCTGAGACTCACCTTGAGTGCCACCCATACCGCCGCCATTGCCATAGCCACCGTACATCTGTGTTGTCAAATTGTCATGTATGTGGCCTTCAGCAGTCGCAAAGGGGATTATGACCGAATCGCCGACAGTCAAGCTGCCTACGCCTTCGCCGACTTCAGAGACATAGCCAATGCCTTCGTGTCCAAGAATCCATGGGGTCGCTGGTCCCGGGTTCGTGCCACGATAGATGTGTAAGTCAGAGCCACAGATTGCAGCTCTGCTCAATTTGACGATGGCATCCGTCGCATTGATGATGCTTGGACGTGGGACGTCCGCCACAGTCACGCTGTATGCATTGCCTTCCCATAGGACTGCGCGCATCGTAGCGTTGACGGCTGATGTCAGATTTGCAAGAGCCATATTCGTTGTAAGATCTGGTGTAAAGGTGAGTTGCAAAGATGGTAGAGACGATACGGCTCCAGAAGGCAGAACTACGCAATAGATGCTGTCTTATAGCTATGTTTTACACAGTTTCCATCTCTCTGCCAAGTCAGCATCATCGTCACGGCCGTATCAATATGTCATTAAGATCTCTCGGCGTCCTGATACCAGGTACGATCTCCGCGACGCACGCGCGGCCGATGGAGGCTCATAGCGATGGTGGAGCACGATAGCGGACATGATGTAGCATGTGACCGCTCTCCACGGACATACCAGTAGTGACCCAATCCAAAAGCCCTGATGCTGTCCTGCGCCCGAGTGGTACAAATCATCTGGAATTCTGTCCATTGGATTGCATCTGCCCATTTAGACTGCGCTGCGACATCAGATACTGCCAATCACCAATGAGATCGACCCTTTTCCAAGTAGAAAAGGCCCTGAACCAGTTGTCGGGACGTTGTGGAACAAGAACGGAGAAACACAACTCACCCCGTGAGATGCCGTCTGCCAAGAGAACTTAGAGAAGACGCGGCCGCGGCGGCCGCAATACAATACCGCGCCGTCCGCACCGTCCACAGTTTTGTGATTGACGCAATCACCAAAGCTCACCCTTTCGGAGCCATGGAGACGATCGGCAGCGACCAGCCCGAGCGCGCAGAACAATCCTGCGCATCATGCAAGCGCCTCAAACGCCGCTGTTCGAAGGACCTCCCAACATGTCAGTTATGCTCCAGGGTAGGAAGACGATGTGACTATTCCTCAACTCCATCCACACCAACGCGCTCAGACACCGAGCCGCGGGCTGAGAGGATCGGAAACCGCACAGGAACTCCAGCCTTTTTCCCCTTCCGGTCAGACGTGTCGCTGGGCCCATTCGTCTCGGACGTCTCTTCAAAGGCATCTTCGGAGCTGGCAACGTGCTTTCTGGACTCTGTGGCTACCAGAGGTGTAGAAGTAACACCACCGAGCACGCTGCTGTGGCGGGATGTATGTCCAAACGGGGAGGACATTTCGAAGGGCGAGGCTTCGAATATCTTGGACAGGTATTTCAGCACCACTCATTCATGGCTTCCGATAGGTATGTACTTGACAGATCACAGAGCCTGTAAACTACTTTCTAATGCCTGGGTATAGTATCCAAACTTCGCGTCACAAGGCTTCTACACAACCCAGACACGATCAATACTGCCAGCACCCAAGTACTCTTCCACGTGATGCAGCTCGACCACGAGGCCGCCTCTCCAAGTCCACCGTCCTCCACTGAGAGAGGCAATCAAGACGCCAAAGGCCGCTACCAGAAACTGAAGCTCGCCCTCTTCGCACTAGAGCAGTCAGCCAGGTTTTCCACGAATCTGCTCGCAGCATATGCCATACTCGCCCTACACGAGATCGGTCACGGCATCTTTCCCGCAGCGTATCTCACCGTCAGCAACCTGGCACGACTATTCTGCGCGCTTGGACTACACGACCGTACGAAAGCAACGCAGATTTTGCCGCGACCAGGTATGCACCCCCTCCCAATTCGTCTGACCAGCTCACTAACCATAGACCAGACACATGGACAGAAATGGAAGAACGACGACGTCTCTGGTGGTCCGTCCTAATCCTAGATCGCTACGTCCACGTCGGCTTCCGCTTCCGTTCCCTCTGCACGCCCAAGATCCCTCCAGACGAGATCCTCCCGGCCCGTGACCAACCATGGGACATCGGAGTAAGTAATCGTCTCCCCAGCCCAACCCAGCAAGACCACTTGTAAAACGTCTCTCAAAAACTCACCACTTCTCACCCCACCCAGGAACTAACCGTCAACCCCCTCCTCGTAATGAGCATCGAAGCCTCCACCTCCGTCGACCCCTTCGCCCGCACCTGCCAAGCCGCCCACCTCCTAGGCTGGGTCTGCACGCACGTGAACCAAAACCCCAGCGCCTCGGAAGCAGACATGCACTTCCAAGAAGCCTTTGCGATCTCCGGCGCGCTGCGCGCCCTAGCCACCATGCTTTCCAGCGAAAGCAGCCAGCTCGCCCGCGGCGACCGCCAGCGACTCTTCGCCGCTCGGGGCCTGGCCTACGCCGCGCTGAACACGTTGTACGACGTGCACTCGTGCATCGAAGCGGACAACGTCGAAGCCGTAGGCGGGAACCGCGGGCTGAGACTCGATCTGCAACAGCATGCTCTCGATGGCTTCAAAGAAGTCATTAGCGAAGTGTCGGCTTTCGCAGCAGAGATTGAGCAGTATTACGCAGATTACGGCGTCGATAAGATCCCTGTGATGGTGTTGTTTTCATTGTACACAGTGGGAGGGACCTACGCCTGGTATGCCAGGGAGAATGCTGCCCCAGCACATTTTGCCGCGCTGGCAGATCTGCGAAGAGTGATGGATATCATCGGGTCTACGAGGTGGCCGGTGGCTTGTAAGTGTTTTGATCTTATGCTGAGCCTAACAACGACGCTTTTCCTCACACACGCGCTGACACCATGTAGCCATATACCTCAAGATGCTGGAAGGCACGGAGTACTCATACCAAGGTGGTTGCAGACAGTAGAGCCTCGCAATCATTGTATACATGTACACATGAGGGAAGAAGCTTATAGATCTCCACTGCATCATTGTCGACTGAGAGCCACGTCAGAAAAGAACTCAGGATTGAAGAAAAACGATATTACTACATCTATCAGTCCACTAATCATACTCCACCCTCATCATCCACTCATTTTGTCAGCCCAGCTCGCCGACACAAGCAGTTCAGGCCTGCACTCCGTCCCCACCGCGCCCGGCTTGCCAGGCCACAATAACAAGCTTGACATCTGAGGTATGAAACTCATCTTCATCATGCTCCGAGAGAAAAAGAAAGTTTAAAGTAAAAAGAAAGATCCCCCATCGCAATCTCAATCCCTCCGCTCCAAAAACGCCGCGCTCAGTAAAACTTCTGTGCTATGCATGTACATGTTGAGTTTGGGTCAAAGCCTCGCTTCGCCTCTAAGCAAAGCCGAAGTACTCGTTGCCAGCCGTCACAGCGGTGTACAGCTGCTGGCGAAGGATTTCGTAGCTCTCATACTCAGGGAGATCGAGCTGGTTGAAGCAGGTATGGCTGGTAGGCAGCTTATCCTTGCTAGAGTAGTCGCGGTGAATGTTGAACTTGGCGAAGCCGTTCATGCCCTCGAGCTCTTTGAAGCCGTTGAGCGGAACCTTGGAAGTACCGGTGACGAACTGCAGCAGCTTGGCGCGCTCTTCCTCGTCGAAGCTCTTGACCGCACGCCAGAACCATTGGATCTGCGGCGAAGTGCTCTGGTAGTTGTGGTACTCGGTGGTGTTCTTCCAGTCGTCAACGTCAATGTCCGGCAGACCAGAGATGAGCAGCTCGAGTTCCTGCTCGTTGAAGATAGAGACAAGCTCTGCGGGGACAATGTCGTGGAAACCACCCAAGAAAGCATCGAGTTGAGCTTCGACAGACTTGATGAGGCGGTGCTCAACGACCAGGCGGACGTATTCTTGCTTGTTCTCTTCGGTGACTGCTATGTCACGACCGCCAGGAACAAGATCGACCGTTTCGGTCACACCGAAGGCCTCGACCTCTGCGGAGAACGTCTCGAAAGTGACATCAGTAATATCATTCTCGAGGATCCAGACCAGAGAGCGGTAGTAGTCGAGATCAAGCGTCTCCATGTCCTTGAGAGACACCGACTTGCCCAGCATGCGCCTGTAGACAGCTCTGCTGAAGTGGGCGTCAAGCAGACGGCCTTCGTAGAGTGCCTTGCCAATCACGCGACCGATAAATTTGAAGAACGACAAGTGCTCATCGTTGATTCCACTCAGCTTGTTCGGGTGGAAAGTAGTACGGTCAGAAGCCACAGGGTTGAAAAGAGCATAATCAGGGTTGAACATCTGGCGTGCCATGACTGCGAACCATTCGCGAGACACACCACCAGCGTCGATACCCTCTTCACCATTGAAGCGAATGTTGAGCTTTCCGTTCTTGATCTCTTCACCGCTCTTGTAGTAGAGTGCCTTGTACGAATCCAAGAACACGTGGTCACGACGAACAGCCAGCTGCAGCGAGTTGCCATGCGGTTGGGATCTGTCGCCACGAGTGTGCAGCTTGCGGTTGAAGTAGTTACGCTTGTTGTCAAACTCAAGGACCTTGGAGTTCTTGGCGAGGATGGAGAGGTTGCCGTTCATGAGCTTGGGGTTGTTGCGGATCAGCTCGTTGAGGATCTTGCGGTGCTCCTCGGTGAAGCTGAAGAACAAGCCTTCCATTCTGGTTTCTGGCTGTGGTGTACCAGCATTCACCTCGACAGCGCCAGAGTTGGGCTCCTTGAGAGCACTGTTGCGGCAAACCACGAACAACGTCTCAATGAGTGGCAGCAGGATGGTAGCGACATTGACCATGTTGCCTCTCTGGCGAATAGCACTCAGGCAGAGGCTCAGGTTCTTCCAGAGCTTCTCGAATGTGGTGCTCTCAGAGAGTGTAGTCAGGATGTCCTCCTTCAGCTGAGGATCAACCGAGCCAGTGACTGCATTCTGTTGACCCATGCCGCGCTTAGGGTCGAACAAGTGATCAAGTGCAATCAAGACCTGGAGCAGCCTGCGCTGCTGAGATCCAGAAGAAGAGAACTTGGCAAGAGCCATGCCCTGGAGATCAACACCAGTCTTCGCGGTACCAATCTGGCCGGCAAGGTCCTCGAGATCGGTGACAATGCTTTGACCGAGCTCCTGGGCTTGACGAATGAGCTCTCTGCCAAAGATCTCCTGTGCGCCAGGGATGGCGCAGAGGTGCTTGATGATATCTAGCGTATCGCTGAAGGTCTTGCTGGGACATTCGCGCAAAGCAAGAATGTTGATGACGAGGCGGATGTTCTCCTCAGGAACCTCGGGTGGCTCGAGCTCACGCTTCTTCTTCTGCTCAGGCTTGCTTTCGTCCTTGGTTTCTTCGGTAGCCGTCTCGGTCGCAGTAGCCTCGGCACCCGCCGAAGGTCCACTAGCGGATCCATCAGCGACTTCTTGCATGTCAACATCGTCGGTAGGCTTGCTTGAAGCCGCCTTGTCCTCTTGAGCTTGCTTCTTCTCGGCCTCCTTCTTCGCCTCAGCCTCCTTCTTCTTGGCCTGAAGGTGCAAAGGATGGGTGACACGACTAAGCAGACCAGCAAGAGTCTCCATGACACCAGTGTTCTCAGTGATAAGCTTGCGGTCCAGGAGCATCAACAGGGCATTGAGTGGGAATCTGGAAGCCTTGCTCTCCTTGCCCTTGTTCTTCTTGGCTGCCTTTGTCTTCTGGCTGCTGATGGTCTCATGCTCGGACAAGAAGAAGTGTTGCACCTTGGGGTTGTCGGCAGAGAGGGCGCCGAGAGTACCAAGACACTGTTGAACAATGTTGAGCGGCGAGAGCTCTGTAGCTGGTGTCACAACTTGGCCAGTCAGGGTACGCTTCAGTGGTTGAGGCGTCTTGGAACCAGCAAGCTGCTTAGCGCGGAGAGAGAGCTGGGCAAAGCTGCGCTCAACAGCGCCTACATCAGCGGTACCATCCTGGAGAATTGAAAGCAGGATGCTGATGACCTCGGCACGGTTCTGGTTGTTCTTGCAAACGTCCGAAAGGATGCAGTGCAAAGAAGACTTGGCCCGATGGTGGAGTGAAACGAACATAAGACGCAAGAGGGTGGCAACGCCTGGCTTGTCGAGCATTTGCACGACCGGCCTAGGACGTTGACGCTCCTCGATCTGCTCTTCGCCTGCTCCTGGAGCTCCTCCAGCAGGTACGTTGATCACACGAGGGCCGCCGTGGCGTTGGTCTCGCGGAGCACGGTGTCTGGGTCTATCACCGAGAAGCTCGCGGGCCTCGCGCTGTAGCTCTTCTGGCAGCAAGTTGAGCATATCAGGATCTTGCTCCATAAGAACGGTCTGGCGAAGACCAGGGTCAAGCGTAGCGAGGAAGTCGACTTGATCCATATCTTGAGGCTGAGCGGCCGGGGCACCCTGAGCACGCGACTGGCGGCGAGCCTCTTGTTGCTCACGCTGGCGACGGTCTCTCGCCTCGGAAGCGAGTAGCTCGGCTTGGATCTCTGGTGGAAGTGCGTCAAGGAACTCTCTGCTGATCTCACTAGGAGCCTCGCCAGTCTGGCGGGCCTCAGCACGTTCAGCGGCGCGGCGTTCAGCGAATTGACCCATGATCACATCCTCTCTGAATTCTTCAGGTAGTGCCTCGATGTACTCTCTGTCGATGCCAAGCTCAGTGATATCGAGCTCACGGCCACGGATAGTAATTGTGACACGCTCACGAGGCGGCGCTTGCTCCGCGGCAGCTGTCTCGCCAGTAGCTTGCTGTTCGACACCCTCCATAGTTGAAGCTTGGGTGTCCTCAAGCGCCTGAGGCGCAGATTCGGCGGCTTCACGAGCTCTGGCAGCAGCTTCCTCTGCCTCCTTGGCCTCCTTCTCTTCGCGTTCCTTCTTCTCGCGTTCTTCACGCTCCTTGCGCTCAGCCTCAGCCTTCTTGCGCTCCTCTTCTCTGGCCTTCTCCTCTGCTACCCTGCGTTCAGCTTCCTCCTTGTCGCGAAGCTTCTTGGCCTCCATGGCAGCAGGTAGAAGGAGCCTGAGCAGGCTGTGGATGATGCGAGTGGCCTTCTCGTGGTGCTTACCGCTGAAGAGCATACGTGCCTCTTCCTGCCAGCGCGCCGATGTTATGGTGGGGCGGAAGTCGACAGCTTGGCCCTCTTCGGTAGTGGCTCCAGAGCGAGAACTGCTGATGCCAAAGCCAGGAATCTGATCACGCCAAGGGCGGCGGGGATCAATATCCACGAACTGTGCGCCGCCACGTGAGCTGATCGCAAAGACTGGCGGCATACCGCCACGAGCAGCAATGAGCTGGCGAGGGTCGACGTTGAGCTGGAATCGCTCGAGGTCATGTCCACCGGGGCGGTTCATAGCAGCGACAAGATCACCGATGATGTTCTGCTGGGTTCCACGAATAGTACGAGGCAGGAAAGGTGGCGTGGCGCCTCCCATGCGGTCAGCACTACCCGAGTTGCGCTGGAGCAGAGGGTTGGTTCCTTCTTCTTCGCCACGAGAGTTGCCAGGGCCACGGTGGTAGCGCGAAGGCGCAGGACGGAGCGGGTCAGCGTTCATGAAATCAAGGAACTCGTTCAAGCCGCCCTGCCCACCGTGACGGTGGTGGTGATGATGGCCGCGGCCGATGGCAGGTGGTGGGACGTCCCATTCCCAACCCATCTCATCCATCTCCTCGTCTTCGTGCTCCGGCTCGTAGACAACGTCGCCATCGAAGTCGATTTCGTCTTCCTCGTCATCATCTTCTTCGTCGCCTGGAGGCATCTCATCTTCGAAGAACTCGTCTCCCTCGTCACCAGCGACTTCCAAGTGGCCGTCATGCTCGCCGTCCAGTGGCTCACCGAGCACTTGTGCGATATGGTCAAGAGGTCCGCCATGGTGGGCAGCATCTTCCTCATCATCGTAGTCGTCAGCTTCGTCTTCCCAGTCAGCCTCTTCCATGTCATCGCCAATGCTGGCATTCTCCTCGTCGCCAGTAACTTCTTCAAGGTCATGATCATCGAAGCCTTCTTCGTCTTCGTCCTCTTCATCGGAGCCGGACTCATCATCGTCTTCATCATCGGACTCGTCAATGACTTCGACTTCCATGCGATCGCCATGCAAGCCTTCAATTGGACCCATCTCGTCCTCCAGTCCCTCCATATCTTCGTCATCGTCGTCATCACTAACGACTTCGCCAGGAGCAGCGGCATCATCTTCATCGAACTCCATCTCTTCCTCGTAGCCCTCGTAATCTTCCATTTCTTCGTCATCCTCGTCATCTTCCTCATCATCGTCATCATCTTCC
The DNA here is from genome assembly GCA_024604135.1 of Cladosporium velox. Taxonomy (NCBI): domain Eukaryota; kingdom Fungi; phylum Ascomycota; class Dothideomycetes; order Cladosporiales; family Cladosporiaceae; genus Cladosporium; species Cladosporium velox. Next base: position 616,723 of record JANIIF010000019.1, on the reverse strand, counting down.
TCAGCATTGTAGATTCCAAGGGCCGAGTTGCGGTAGAGATCAGGAGTCTGCTCACGCTCCTCTTCAGAATCTTCCTCAGAGGCAGATGTAACAGACGCGATGTCATCCTCGTCGGTGCTGGCTCCAGGCGTTGAGGAAAGTTCAGCGCGCTGGCTCAATTCGACCGCAAGATCAGTAAGCGTCTTGAGTGGGACAAGGATATGCTTGACGGCACGCTTCGCGTTGGGGAAGTTGAGATCAAGCTCGGCCACTGAAGATGTCAGGGCGGCGATCAAGTTCTTCTCATACATGAGGCGACCCAGTTGCTGGCGAGATTTCTCATAGCCAGCAGCATTGATCGGACTCTGTCGGTCAGCCTTCGCGTTCAACATGCGATCGAACAAGTCAGCAATTGCAAGCAGTTTGGAGTAGCGCTGGTCCAGAGGCTCCGGAGAGGTGGTGGCATCCTTGTAGGCCTTTATTGCGTGGTCCAAGACGAAGCGACGGACGAACAGAAGGTCCGCATTTTCCTCAGACTCCGGGGTAGCTGATCGAGGCGCGCGTGGCTTCTCTTGGGTCTGAGAGCAGAGTGCTACCAGCACAGTAGTGGCCCAATTGGAAGTGACCTGCCTCTTGCGATGCGCGATGTCGTCCTTGTGCTCCAGGGAGCCAGTCGGCAGAAGCGCGTTGAGCAGATACATGAGGGTGCCGGAACGTGGCTTGGAGGGTGTGGCAGGTTGAGAGTCCGACTTCCTGGAGAAGTTGATGAACTCAAGCTTAGTGCGAGAGTAACAGGCGAGTAGCTCTGATAGGCACTGGAGGAGGAAACACTTGTAAATGTAGATGGTGTGCTCCTCGGCCTTGAAAACAGGCTTCTCTTCCTTCTTATCCTCGCCAGCTTTGTCGGCCGCAGTCACGTCTGGCATGTCGACATCTCCAGGTGTGGAATTGTCGCCAGAAGGTGCAGCGTTGCTCTCTTGCTTCTTTACGACCGGCTTGTCTTCAACTTCCCTGTAGCTGGAAAGCTCACGGAGCAGGAAAGACACAATGCCATCGGTGGAATCTGTTGTAGCCGGCTTCGTCTCCGTGGGCTTCGCTTGTTGCTCGGAGCTAGTCTCGGGGCCAGAGGAGTCTCCTGAAGTCTCGGCAGGTTTCTCCTCAGGTTTGGGCAAAGGCTTAAGGGCAAGATGCTGCGCCCTGTCCGGGCGTCCGTCGAAACGGGGGATCTCAAGCAACTCCTGCGTGACTTCGACGAACATCTTGGGATCACGAAGAACCAGATGGTACATATTGCGCACATAAGAAGTTGTGTCAACAGCACGCGGGACGCGCTGGCCATCGAAGGCGTTCTTGATTTCAGTCGTCATGATCTGGCGGATGGTCTGTTCGTCTTCGATCATGTGTCGAAGCACGAGCAGGAATGAGCTCTGCAGCTTCTCGCCAACAGCGCCAGCAAGCTGTCTGATCATCAAGAAGAGACGAGACATGCACATCTTCTCGCTCAACTTCGAAGCCAAATCGCGGCGACGAGTCAAGATCACGAGGACTCGAGTGATTGAAAGCGCAAGTGAAGAGTTCTTGCCAACCTTAGGTAGGATGTCGACGATGGTGCTGAACAATTGTGCACGAGTCTCAGCGTCCACCACAGGCTCTACAGCCTTGGGCTCCGGAAGAGGCTTGTTTGGCTCGTCGATCGATGGTGCACTCCATTCAACCTCGATCGGTTGCTCGTCTTCGGCAAGAACACGCTCCATGATCAGCAGCAGCATCTCGATCCAGGGCGCATCCTCTGCCTTTTGGTCAGGACGGAGCTGAATCCAGTTGATGAACGAGTCAAAGTTGTCCTTGAGTTCATCGAGAGTGGAGTCGAAGAAGTCGCGCTCTTGCATGATCAACGCAACAAGGTGGGCATATGATGCGATCTTGAGGCCAGAGTCGGGGCCCTCTTCGCCCTGGAGCGACAGCAGCGAAGACACCAAAGTGTTGCCAATCTCTGCCTTGGGGTTTGCGCCTTCACCAGATTTGGCAACGGCAGCTTGGATGAGATCTGCAAGGTCGAAGGTGATGTTTGACTGTGCGCTGAGAACCTCCAAGCATCGGTCAATGATGTCGGTGCGCACCTGGTCCCTGGCCTCACTGAGGTCCTCGATAGTGATGAATGGCCTCTTCGTATCTTCGGCGGGCGGACCAGCAGAGACACCCTCGCTAGGGCCACCTACACGCAGCATATCGCGCAAAGTCTGAGACCCAGACATGGCACGCATATCAGCGGTAAGCATGTCTTGAGGCAGAGCACCGAGCGAGCCGAAGTTCTCGTCATCCGACATGTCTTGGTCAGAGGATGGGATCTCCTGTGAACTGCTGACAGGTTGGGCTTCGCCAGAGGAAGTAGCACCAGCATCATGCATCTCAGCATTCTGCGGTACAGGCTCTGGCTCTTTGTCTCCTCCTGGGATGGCAAATCGCGGAGCACCGTGGTTCTTACGAAGCACTGCGTACTCTGTAGCATGAGCCTCATGGTTGTTGCAACGGTAAAGGGCTTCGCGTGCGAGAACGCCGTCGACGCCGGCGCTCTTCACCTTGTCAACGTGGTTGAAGTTCTTGAGAACAAACTCAGGCTGTGAGGTCGCGATGCGACGGGTCGCGCCTTCGCTCCTAGGGATGGCGCGCTCTTCTCCTTCAGCCTTGAGAATGATTTTCAAGATTTCAATAATAGCCTTGACGTTCTGATCACCCATCTTGACGATGGCATCAGAGTGCCACAGAGTAGTGACAGTGTCAAGGATGACCTTGCGAAGCTCGACAAGGAATTGGCCAGGAGAGAAGTAATCGGCGTGCTCTGATCCGCGAACTGAAAGCAAAGAGGATTGTGCAGCGTCGTTGATGCATTTCGAACGAACGATTTGGCAGTAGAAGTTGAGGATGGTGGATAGACTCTCGCGGGCAGCAGTCTCCACAGTCTCGCTCTTCTCTTCAGTGCGCGACAGTATGTCGCTGAATCGTGTGAGGTTCTCTTGCAGCTTTTCAAAGCCACCAGCATTGTAGAATTTGAGAAGTACGAGGGTGACAGCCTCTTTTCCGCCCATGGCGTCGATGTTGTGGGAATTGCGGAGAAGCATGCGAGTTGTGCAGTGCAGTACATGGCCAACATACTTCAGTTCGGCAGCTTCATCTACCTTGCCCAGCTTGCGAATTTCGAGCTCATTGAGCGCTGATTTCGCTAGGTGGTCAGCAACGAGTCCGGCATGTTGCTTTGTGTTCACATCGGATGTGCGCTTCGGGATCAAGACCTGACCCAAGTTTTGGAAGAAAGACTCGATGCCGGTAGGAGTTTGGCTGACGAGGTAGCGGATGGCTCTCGTATTCTTAAAAGCGAACAGCTCTGCTTTCGTCTCCCCAATCTCCGACTCAGAGAAGCCCTTGGGATCGTTGTCAGTCTTGCCTTCACTGCCGCTGCTGTTGTTGCTACGTTCAGGCACCTCCACGTAGCCCTGTGCGTTGATGCGGCGTGGTGAGAACGGCTTGGGGTCAGTGCCAGTCTTCCACTTCTCGTTCTCGGCAAATTGATCCTTGAGAGCAAGATTCTCCCAGAGACAAGCAGAGTGGAGCTTGCTAAAAGCATCAACAAGCTCGACGTAAACATCCGTGAAATTTAGTAGCGTGAAGACTTGGTTGACGCTCGCGTGGCGCGGACTTGTGTTGCTCGGCACAAGAGCACGGCCAAGCATGTGAGACAGCACATGGGCAGACAGTAGAGACTTAATGACAGTAGTTCCAGTTGCGATCGAGCCAGCATCTGCTGCAGCTACAGCCTTAGGGTCGGTGAAAAGTCTGAAATAGCTGCCGGGTTCGGATGACTCGATCAGAGGCTTGAGGTTCTTCAACGCCGCCTGAGTCCTTGCCAGCAAGCTTGGGATGACCAAGTGAGGTTTCTCTTCGCACATACGCTTTACGACTGTCGCCATCTTACCAAAGACAGAGTATGCAACCAAGTCCGAGGGATGGCTGGCAGACGTCGCCAAGTCGATGACAACCTCGGCACCTCCGTTCACACAGAAGTTTTGGCACATGCTCACATTGTGGAAGAAGCCCTCCAGGAACTTCGCACAAGCACTAATGTATGGTGTTGCGTGAGCGCGCTCATAAGCGTCCTCGTTGATGTCGGCAGCAGTGATTCTAGCACTGGCTTCCACAACGCCGTGTCCAGCAACGGCGCGCATACCACCAGCAATCTCAGCATCATCGTCGCCTGAGGGAATCTTCCAAAGCTTCCCGCCAACTGCTGTTTGTTCGGCGAAAGTTTGGGTGACGGCTCTGACCTTCTTGACCATCTTGATGACTGCGGCCAAGATCTGGTCCTTCAGCTGTGGGTGGTGGCGAGATAGCTCATCAAACGCGTTGCCGACAGTAGCGGCAGCCATGCCTTCATCCTCAAGCGCACGGACGTGAGCCGGTGACACAAAGATGTCGAAGAACTTGTCCAGAGCGTTCGAGAACTGGAAGAGCTTCATACCATTCTCGTTAAGACAGATAGCGCCGAAAGCGGTGGGGATGTCGCAGATAGTTTCGCCGACAGGAAGAATGCCGCCAACGACGGGCTGTGTCACCTGTCCGTTCACGACCTCGACGGGCTCTGGTTCAAAGCTGACCTTCGGCTCAAAGTCTGCAGGGACTTCGTCAGGCAAAGTGGACTTGGTGATAGTCTCCAGAATACCCTTGGCAAGGCCAGCCTCCGCGACAACCTGGTAGCTAGTAGGTTCGTTGTGAATGAAATTGCTGACAGTGTTAACAGCACCAGACCAGACATTGGAACCAAATACGCTGGCGCGAGCGATGACTGTACGCAAAGCTCCAAGCATTTGAGGAGAGTCCAAAAGGTTGCGAAGTTCGCGGTCATGGATACCCGAGCCGTGGTCGAATAGATGCACGATGAATTTGAACAGAACACGAAGTGTGGCCTGCTGGTAGTACGGAATATCATAGTCGATGACCTTCGACTTGTAGCTGGCCGGCATTCCCTGTCCACGTTCCAGACTCGCCAGCGAAGTGTCAACTTCATATTTGGCGAGGTCGCTGAGGATATCGAGACCCTTGAGGGTGGTCAAAGTCTGGAATGAAGAGCTGATATTGTGGATGTATGCGTCAAGGAATCCGATGACCTTCTCTTGGTGACGCTCTGCACGGCCCGTGCGGAGAGTAAGCACCTCGATCTCGATGTCCATCACACCTGCGGCAAGCATCCTCTCAGCATACTTGGCTTGAGGATTAGCCTGTGAAACAGTATCGACAAGGGTAAGGATGGCTGTCCGCCAATCGGTCTCTTTAAGCTCGAGCTCGGTATCTGCATGGTCTTCGGCGTGGAGGGTTGCAACAGCCTTGCGAAGCTCGTAGTACAGAATGCCATGGTTCACAGTGATTGCAAGAGCCTCGACGACCTCAGACCACTTATGCTTGAGGCGGACGAGGGCCTCAAGTGTCTGCAGCACGGTAGTCTCGAGATCGAGGGTAAGAACGCTTTCGCCGTTTGCCACAGGTTGAAGAAGATCGCAAAGCTGCTGTGCCAGATGGAATCTCCGTGGCTCTTCCCCGTCTGCTTGGCCAATCTTTTCTTGGAACTTCGTCTCACCAACGGCGTATGCAAGATTGGCAATAGCTAGCAAGCGGATCTCCAAAAGCAGGTGAATGGGAGGTTGTTGTGACGCAAACACATGAGCAATGCGGATCCTGTTGAGAAGATCAAACTGCGACTCCTTGGGGACATGGGGCAACGCATCGAGTACGAGCTTCCAGGCAGGTGTTTCGGTCACCTCGGAACCCGCTAGCTGGTAGGTCTTGGGAGCATTTGAAGGGTCGACTTCAAGCGACTTCACAGGAGTGTCACTAACATCGTTCGAGCTGTGACTGCGATCACCAACAGACGGGCGGTCTCGTGACGGGCCAAGAGCTGATGTTCTACGCACTGGCGTTGGGGAAGTTTGTACATCCTCAGTCGGAAGAGTCTGCGTTGCGTGAGGCTTCGCAGAGGCCGCCGGCTGATCGTAAAATGTGACGTTGACGTTTGACAGCTCGCGCTTCAAGGTTCCAGAAAGCGGCTCCTTTACGAGCGTAGCAAGATCGGAGGGGTTGAACGATGATGCAGGGACAACCTTGTCCTTGCCCTTACCTGGCGTTATAGCCGCCGCGTTCGATAAAGCGCTTGGTGGCTTGGGGAACGGCAGTGCGAGCTTGTGTACGTTGTCAAGATTGAAGTTATAGTGATTGGCCAGCAATGTCGGTTGCATCGATGTTGAGTTGTTCTTGTACCGAGCAACCTGGTATCGTTGTGCAAGACGGAGGCCGAGTTTCAGAGCAGCCTTTAGCAGGCTCAACGAGGTAGTGTGCAGGAGATCGTTGATGTGCCCGCTGCTGGCGTATAGGCTACGGTTACCGCAGTGCTCGAGCAGGATGCGAGTGAAATTCACGATGGACTCCACAAGCTCCCTGTCACCTTCTTCTGAAAATCGATTTGCATCCAGCTCTTGCTTCTGAGCGCCCGCAGATGGGTATGGCATGCCCTCCTCTTCATCACCCTTCTCTAGCAGCCTGCGCTCGAATGGTTGCGTCTGAGGACCTTCGCGCAGAGCATACTCCTTGTTGAACAGCTCGAGGATGTGATCAAAGCGGTCCAGTAGCGGGATCCAGTGGTATAGGTCACCGCGAGGCAATGGCCAGAGGCGTGGGAAAGCGGCGAGCTTTGCGGGTAGTTCATGGAGCGGCGTCCTTGTTGCCTCTTGGACGAACTCTGTGATTGCGGGCGAGATGGTGGCCGTGTGGCGCTCGGAGGGAGTCTTCTTGATCCTTCCCATGGTGGCGGCGGCCGTGGGAATGCGCGAGCGCGCTATGGGAGATGTGTTTGAAGGCTACCGCGGCCTGAGTGTGCAGGTGCTCAACCAGAGTAGTATATCATGTGTGTTGCCCTGTTGTAGGGAGTTTCGGGTGTGGTGGCGCCGAGTTGGGTGCAGCGTGTCCACCAAAGGTGTTTCGAAGTCGGCGCGCTGGTGAGATCGGCGCGGAAGTGAAGGAAGACCGTCTGAAGCACAGCGGTGCAGGCGCTGCGAGTCGAGCTCTTCCGGTAAGATGATGCGTGGGTTGGTGGTGGTGGTGAGAGGTGCGTCTGCTGCCTTGCGGTGACGACTAGGCGGCAGGGGGGTTACGCGAGTGGTGGATGGTATGTGTGGTGGTGTTGGTGTTGGTGTCGCGGTCTGGCCTATGTGAGTTTGCTTTCCTTCCTTGACCATGCACATCCATCAAGAGCTCGTGCACGGCTTCGGCTTTCGCTTCAAACTTCCAAGAAGCTCGGATGCTGCCACCCGATCATCACCAACCATGACGTTTTCAGCACGCGGGACGGGAAGGAGCGAGCGCGTTAAAGTGGCATATGCACCCTAACCCTGCTAACAACTTGAAAGTGACCTTCACGGCTCACCGTTGCAACAGTGAAATCAACGGCCTCACGTGCATGCATCTTCACATTCTTTTACTTGCTTTCACGTGCTCATTTCAAATACGTTACTCGAAAACTGAAGTATCCATAAGTTTCATGTGAAGAGACGGCCCGAAGAGGGTGCAATACGGGAAGACAGGCTAAACAAAAGACGAATATCGAAAACCACCCAAAAGGTCAACAGTTTGTCGTTGTCGCGAAACGCAAAAATGCTCAAAAAATCCCAACTCCAACTGCAATCTTCAAATGCCAGCGATGCGACGATGCGATAACACGCAAGAGATACCATGAACGCCCTGATGGTGCAAAAAAAGGTCCGTGACCTGAAGTCGGCTGGTCCGCAATAACGAGAAGCAACAAGCATATGCGATCTGTTCCCGAAAGCGTCAGCATCAATCCCACCGCTTGAGAAATAAATAACAAACTCACCATCACTGCCCGTTCAGCACCTTCTCGGTCGGCACCCTTGCCCTTCTTGACCTGCGGACACCATTCGCAGCAGCCGCATCCGCCTCGTCAGCTTTCTTGCGAGTCGCTTCCTCCCTCTCCTCCTTCGTCCAGACTTTGACAGGAGCAGGTGGCGTAGCAGACGAACGCTTTCGCTGACGACGAGGGCTACTCCTCTTCTTCTTATTGTTCTTGCTGGCCACGCGCACGCGTGTGCGAGTAGTGTTTGAGCTCCGCCATACGCGGTTTTCAATTAGATCGGCGGCCCATTGCGTGACGACGACGGACTTGTGCTTGTAAGATTTGCTGATGCTCTTGAGGAGGACGTCGATGGCGTCGGATTTTTGCCATTCTTCCATGCTGGAGGGAGGGTTAGCTATCGACTGTGCTGGTGTCTGATCACGGAGGGAGTGCTTACATGGCCACGGCTTGGGTTGCCGGCATAGACATGTTGTCTGGTGGCGTGTTTCGTTGGTTTTGACTGAGCTTGATGTCTTGTATCAAATGTATTGATTGGTTATGCAGATGCAGATGCTATGGGTATGAGATGATCGTTTCGACATGCGACGGGGGTTGCTGTATTTATGATATCTGGACGGCCAGCGATAATGTTAAGGTTGTAGGGTGAGGACATGAGGACAGGTCCTCAGCATCACGTTTTTGAAACGCGATTGGGTGTATACTGAGGACATGAGGACTGCTTACCTTTCTGCCCCTTCGTGATGCTGAAAGTGCAGTACTCTCATGCTTAGATACCATGCGCTATGGTACAACCTTTGGTACTGTCGGCATGTCGGGTTGGTCGACCCATCGAGAGTCGCAACATATACAAACATTTACATGCACGATGAAATTTCAATGTACACAACGAAGATATATCCGTCGGAATAGACTCTCATATCAATGATCCCTATGCATGCGATGTCCAAGATCCGCCCAAGTCCAGCTCACACTTCACATACCACATCCCCCGCCAGCCAATCAGAAGCTGCGTACCGATCCCTATTCATACCCACAGACACATCCACACCCCCAAGCACAATAGAATAACAGTGAATACAGAAATCGACAATAGTAAACCGTGCCCTCGCTTCTCCTTCGTCGCAATGATCTCCCTAACACCTCCACCCTTCTACACACCTCCCCTCACATTCCAACCCAAACAAAGCCTTTGTCCACCCATCGAAACGACGCATCCATCTCACAACTCACGCATTTCGCAAAGAGCTACTATCATTCCCACCAAACATAACGAACGAACTCCAATGCCTCCGAAGAACCTCTCCTCTCTCTCCGGCTCCCCAAAGGCCCATTCAAACGACCATCTCGCGCAGCAGCGCGAGTCTTTGCTCAACACCAGCGAGAGAACAATGCCACCAAGCTCGCCTCCCTCGCCCGGCAAGGAGCTCTCTTCGCCTCCCGGCACAATGGGTAGCAGCGCACCCGCCGAGACGACGCAAGGGATACCCGAGAAGCACGCAGCGAAGAAGAACACCGGGCGCAAGCGCAAAGCTGCGACTACCTCTTCTGGCGACGATACCGGCGCTGAACCAGCTACAAAGCGCAAGAGAGCTGCAGCTCCTGCTACTACCAAGAAACCTGCGCTGAAGAAGAGATCGCCCAAGACACCAAAGATCGTCGTCGAGGATCTCTCCAGCAAGAAAGCAGTCGCAGCGAAAGCCAAACCACCTTTCGCGCCACTCACGAGAGCAGTGCAGAACAAACTGCGCGCTGTGGATGATTTCCTCGATACTCACACCACTCCTTCGATCGCACGCGAAGAGGGCAGCAATATCGCCACCGTGACCGGCCTAGACCTCCTCGCCGCCCTGATCATTCTCCGCGTCGACTACCACGTCGAAAACTCCTCCACCGAAGTCTCCCTCGAAGACGCTGGCGATATGATCGTCGCTCAGCTGGAAGCTGGGAAAGTAAGCGTGGACTTCGACAAGGCCTGCGACACGGAGAGAGCGGTGCAGGCGAAGCTTGCGGGGAGAGGAACGGGGCTGGAAGACGTCAATCTGCTCGAAGTGGAGATTGAGATGCTGGTTGCGAAGAGGAAGCAGCTGGTGGAGGACGAGGAGCCGGATGCTGGGTTCAGGGTGTATGGCGAGGGTGCAGGAGAGGGCGCGATTGATGGGGCTTCTCCGCCGGAGGAGATTTGAGAGAAGAAACAAACAGATAGTTGCAAGATCTACGGCGACTGCGCACAATTACTATGTACAGCAGCGTTGATCGAACCACGAGGATTTATCGACAGACCTAGGGTTTTACCAGGCTATGCAGCACCATTGAGATATCTCTAGAGCTTAGTTCGTATCGTGGTATCTCGTGTGCTGCTATCGCAAAATTCATTCCCAGTAGCGAGAATGCTTCCCATTGAGATACTACTGTATGGTCAATCAAACAATTCAGGCCCGTACGCGAATCTACGCGCAAGTAATTACCAGTCTCTCAATGGCTACTATACCAGTATCGAGGACTATCGCCTTCTGTCAGGCGGAGACCTCCATTGAGACATTATTTAGAGCTCGCGTGCATCGCATGTTCGTGGGTGCAAATGCCATTAGACTGATATTGATTTTTGACTACGCTTACCACTGAGAGATGAGTGTATCGGTACCGGTCTCGCATGAATTAGATTGAAAGGTCGGCGGCCGACAAAACAGCGCTGGACGTCGCGGATCATAGGATCGACTTCGGGCAGGTCCCGAAGGAACTCTTGAAGGATGTCCGCGAGGGCCGCAAGATCCCTCTCCCAGCAGCCTAAAAGCGTCCGTATAAGGACCGGGCGTGCGGCTCCACAAAGGGCATCTACGAGAGTTTCAGATAACCATCTTTCCAAAGATGAAGCTGTGCCCTACGAGTGCATACGCATGCAGGACATCGAGCCCGTGGAGAGCAGAGCAATGATCTAGACAAACGTGAAAAATTTCTTCCATGCATGCAGATGTTCGATAGTAAATTGCTCAGAAGCTACCATCATCATTACGATTGTTGACCGCCGCCCGCCTCACGATCCCCCAGATCCACTTGTCGGCTTTCTAAATACAGCTCCCGGATAATCACATTGGAGGTATGAGAGGTGGTTGTATCGGACAAGAGAAAGATTGCATGTACATAGCATCCTAGTTGAAATGTACACCAGTACGGTGCTCGCCTGTGATATTTTGCCATATCAAAAGAACATGCCTCCTCCCTTCCTGCAGCTGAAAGGCATTCGGAGGGGACGCCGTAAGCGCTCATACGCGGCTTGCTTCCGACTTTCGGCGAGTGTTGGCTAGAGTCGGGCCAAATCAGATTCAAAGTACACAGTGAAGCCGCACGAGTACCGGTGCGAGACCGTACTTTGAAGCTAAGCAATCAGGGCATTTGGGCGCAGCGCGATTGGCCGAGAGGGTTGATGTCTTTGGAGCGTCATGGCCGACTCCAACCGCTCGCAGTCCAGTCGTCCCCGCAATCATACCGTCCCGGAGTAGCGTTGAAGTAGTGGCAGAGAGGTGAGAGGTGAGAGGTGAGAGAGGTGAGGTGTGGTGAGAGAGATGCAAAGACCGCGGCCCTCTACCTCCTAGCAAAAGCGCTGCCGAGCTCCTTCTTTCTACCCAAGGTACTTACGACTCTTGCTCCTGCCTGCCAACCGCGGTGATATTCTGATCCTCACTCTCAATACACCCCGCCATCGGCATTGACCAAGCTCTCCCATCCCATCCTCCACCGCCTCGACTGTCGGTACAGCACAATCTGGTACTTCCACCTCAACTCGCACCCGACCGGCTCTTGGCCTTCACATGCACTCGCTAGGAAGGCACGACTACACCACAGCAAGGCCGACTCTCACCACGCCTCCTCCTCACCTCACAGAATAATCTCCTGACACGACGCTGCAATATATCTCTACGACACCCGACTCTCGCCCTCACAAATACCCAATCCACACACAATGCCCTCAGCCATGCCTCCTCCTAAATCCGTCGCAAACACTGCGATTGCCGACACTCGTCGCACCAGCACCGCTTGGTCTCCCCAAGGCGAATTCATGTTCCCGGCCTCGAGGACCAGACCCAGCTCCAAAGTCAATGGAGTCGGTGTGCAAGTGGAGGATACCCGGATATGTGTCGTCATGGTCGGCTTGCCCGCCAGAGGCAAGAGCTTGATCGCACAGAAAGGTACGTCTGCATCTTGAACAGACAAGCTGAGCGCATGCTAACTCCGATCTCACAGTCGTCCGTTACCTTGGTTGGCTTTCAATCACAGCAAAATGCTTCAACGTCGGCTCATATCGTCGCCACGACACCCCACAGCCCACAGCAGACTTCTTCGACACCAACAACAAGGAAGGCGAGCGCCTTCGCAAGGCCGCCGCAGAAGCAGCCGTTGCCGACATGTTGAAGTGGTTCAAGGGACAAAACAACCTTATTGCTATTCTCGATGCCACAAACAGCACCAAGAGCCGCCGCCGTTGGATCAAGGATGTTTGCGACGCCGAGGGTGTCGAGACGCTGTTTGTCGAGAGCAAGTGCGACGACGAAGATGTGATCATGTCCAACATTCGCGAAGTAAAGACCACCAGCCCCGATTACGAAGGCCAGGATCCCGAGCAAGCGGCGATCGATTTCAGACAGCGGATAACCATGTACGAGCGCGTCTACGAAACTTTGGATGAGGACGAGTCCGACATGACATATTGCAAAATTATCGATGTCGGCAGCCAGGTGATCATCAACAGGATTCACGACTATCTACAGTCGCGAGTGGTGTATTATCTCATGAACTTGCACATCAAACCCAGGAGCATCTGGATAAGCCGAGTATGTCCTCTTGCAATTTTCTGTTCATGAATCCTACTGACTTCATCTCTTACAGCACGGTGAATCCATGTACAACGTTTCTGGCCAGATCGGTGGAGATGCCAATCTCTCAGCCCGCGGTCAAAAATACGCCCAAGTCCTCCCAGATCTTGTCAAACAATCAGCTGGCGATCGTCCTCTCACGGTCTGGACCTCCACCCTCAAGCGTACGGCACAAACAGCCCACCACCTTCCCTACGAGAAGCTATCCTGGAAAGCGCTCGACGAGCTGGACTCCGGCGTCTGCGATGGCCTCACCTACGCCGAAATCGAGCAACAATACCCGCACGACTTCAAAGCCCGTGACGAAGACAAATACAACTACCGCTACACCGGAGGCGAGTCCTACCGCGACGTCGTCATTCGCCTCGAGCCCATCATCATGGAGCTGGAGCGCAGCGAGAACATCCTGATCGTCACCCACCAAGCCGTCCTCCGCTGCATCTACGCCTACTTTATGGGCTCCGCACAGGACAAGAGTCCCTGGATGAACGTCCCACTACACTGCCTCATCAAGCTGACGCCGCGCGCGTACAACACCGAGGAAGAGCGCATCTACGCCGACGTCCCCGCCGTCAGCACCTGGCGCGAGAAGGGCAGCAAAGCCGAGCACTCCGCCACGCCCGACGCCTCTCAAATCGGCAGCCCGTCCATCGACGGTCAGACAAAAGACACTCCCAACGTCCCTGCTCTGAATGTCACCAGCGCTTCATAGGATGAGGTGCGCGCGTACATGCGGAAAAGGGGACTTGTAGATGGCGCTTCTTTGCACATACCTGAGGAACAGAGCGATGAATCCATCTGAGAGCTCGGAATTACGGCGTGCGGACTTAGTCGACTGATTGCATTTTGGGGGAAATATGGGGAGCCAACAAACTGCGAGTGATGCAGGGATGCGGGAGAGTGGAATGTTCTCTCCTCTGGCACGGCACATAGGCATAGCGAGGCGTTTCTTTTCATTTATTGCATTTTAATCTTTCTCTTTCGACGATCCGGTGACTTGTGTTGCTGAGGCTGCTGACTATTCCTTACTCAGAGTCTCGGGCGAGGAATACCAATCGTCGCGTCGATTTGACACCACCAGCCCCGCTTGTTGCAAGGTATATATATTGTCACACTCAATCCCTCAGCATCCATTGGTGTACAGCAGTACACCACATCCCCAATGGTCTAGTGGCTATGATTTCCGCTTGTCACTCACACCGACAAGTCGCGGGAGACCAGGGTTCGATTCCCTGTTGAGGAGCATCTCATGATATATGACAGTTCTTCAATATCAATACGTCTTCCGGTGCTGGCTCACCAGCATCGTCTATCTTTTTTTTTCTCTTTCCCACACATCGTGGCGGTGGTTCTTATGGGTGAGAGTGGACTTTTGGTGGATTGAGTGTTGGAGGAATTTCACATGTGCAGGCACCGCAGCGAAAAGCAGGAGATACCATCATTTCAACAGCATTCAGTATGATTGGAAATTCATAATTGGCTGTGCTAAAGCTAAACTTAGTATTCGGCAGAGTCTCCATTTCGTCCGCCTCGGGCGTCTTCACCTACGAACCAGAATTTGTCGTGAACGATACATCTTGTCGAGTGGAAGTGATACTCAAGTACGGCTATCGAAGCTCTACACTCATCGAATAGCAGACATCTTCCACCACGATCGTGCCACAGCTATATGCATCGCAAAATGTTCACGACCTGTCTTCGCTCCGTTGGACCACCACCACTGCTTTGGCGTCCGCAAGAGACTCCATCTCATTCGAGCTCAGTGGCTTAATTTCAAGACCGGGAAATACTGTGAAGAGCACAATGAACTGGTCATCGTCGTTCTCCGATCCGCCTCCGTCGACCTGCATATTCCTTGGATCGAAAATCTCGTCTGGGCTCGGCCAAGTAAAGGCATACTCACAGCCAGTGGCAAGCAGTTGAAGCTTGTAGTGGAGAGCCCTCTGAATGACTTTCGCGAACGCGGACTCGAAGACATTAAGCGTGTCGGTCTGAAGTCGAGCGGAGGATAGCATATGGAGCTTCGCATCGCATGAGAGTGCGGCGAGGTGGGGCGCCATGATTGTGGAAGCATCTTTGGCGAGGCTGTCTGCTTCAAGCTTCAGTTGTTGTTGGAGAGTCTCGCTATCTTGTGCCAACCTGGAGCAGGCTTTGTCAGCTTCGAGCATGCGTGCCCTCTTGGTGATAGCGGCTTCTGGAGCATGTCAGTATACCAAAGTATATGCCAAAGGGTGGAATCACACTCACTTCTAGTGGAGAAGTCGAACTCCTCAAGCAATGCTTCGCCGAGAGTCCCTCCTATCTTCACCACATTGCCCACGAGTTCCTCTAAACCTGCTCTTTGGGTCAGGATCTTTTCGCACAAGAATGCCGAAAGCAGAGACGTCGTTACTCCAGGCGTCCTGAAGAAACACTGGTTGGTCTGGTGGGCACACATCTGTCTCCAACGCGGGCCCCAGCACCTCGCATACAGATCCCTCAATTGACTTGAAGGGTCGGGTTGCAGCGCGCTGGGAATGTTGCGAATCTGTCCAATGCTTGCGAGAACAACGTCGGTTGCTCTTGATATGTCGGTGTACAGTCTTTCCATGTTCCATCCCTGTTCGTCGAGATTGAGTGTGGCGAGCTGAAGTTCGTGCTGCTTCTCTCTGCTGATCACAGCATTCTGTGAAGCTTTTGAAGCTCTTGAGTCGTCCTGATGGGTGGCATCGCTGACTTGGCACTGCCGTTTATGTGGCCCTTGATCCTGCGTACGCTTACGCTTTGCTCCCAGGACAGACGTATTGTGCGGCCCGACATCGTCCTCGGAGGGGGTTGTATTGGTTCTCTCGATCACGCACGGTGGGGCGTTGTTGGCACTCAGGGTATGGGTCGGTGGACCAACGCTGCTGCGGAGTTGACGTCCTTCGATCTGAGAGGGCTGAGGCTGCTCGTCTGATATTGTCTCGTTTTGTTCGCGCCTCTCGCGGGTGTCGACGATGTTCGGATTTGGCGCAGCGCGGCTGTTGTCCGGCGGTTGAGGTGTTGTGCCCGAGTTGCTCGATGGCGAAGGAAGAGTTGGCTGTGTAAAACTCAGAGCAGCTGCGTCGGCTTCACCTCCAAGGCGCTCTTGCTGGCCAACAGCATGGCTGCTGGTGTTGCTTATGTCGCTTCCTTTATCCTCCTTGGCCTTCCCAACCTCCGGTCTCGCATCGGTCTCAGTACTGGCCGACCCATCTCCCTCACTCGCATATTTGCTGAGTCGGCTCTCAGAGAATGTCGTCTTGTCATATTCTTCCCTCTTCAGGAAATCTTCCTTGAGAAGATCAGTCCCTCCATGCTCAAAAACAAAAGCAACTTTGTCTTTGAATTCATGCCGACGCTCTTTTATTGGGTTTTTGGCGTTGTATCTGCAGATTTCGAGAACGCGTTTCCGTATCGTGGCAGCGGTTGCAAGTGTTCGCTTGCTCTTCGGGTAATAGTAATAAGAGTGCCGACTCAAGTGCTCCGCAATCGCCCATTCAGAGTACTCGTGCCACTCCATATCATGCGGAGGATCTGGCGCATTGTCGAGATGGAACAGAGCGCCCAGTGTCAGCTCTTTGCCATCTTGGACCGATTGCTGCTGCTTTGCTGTGGGCATTATCGTGTCTGCTGGTGGTGGTGTGGGCACGGTATGTCTGGGTTGTATGGGTAATGGTTGTTATGGCTTCCGAACGAGGATGGAAAGTGTGACGCTGAGGTAAAGAAGGATTGCAGAAAAGATGACCAGAAAACAACCGCATTATCAGGTAGCCTATGGCGACCTGGCATGTGATATTACATGATACACGTGGCGTAAAGAATGTTTTGCTCCACTTGATCCGTCAGAAGCACCGATCTACACCATCACTTGGTCACTGACTTATCTCGCGCTGCAGGTATCCAACGGGATGTCTTCACTCGACACCTCTACTCGAGCTGGTCTGACCTGGCATGCTATATCACATGATATACATACATAAGGTGCGCAACGATTCACTTCAACAGATCCGCATGTAGTAACGATCTACATCGTCAGTTAACCGCTGGCTTGATTCACGTCACAGGGATTCAATGGTATGGCTTCACTCGATGCCTCACTTCATAAATTCACGTGAAAATGGTTCGGACTTCTGCAACGCTGCCTGGCATATTCGGATACTTATATCACCAGGTTCCCCGAGAATTGTTATGGGCCATCCTTCCACGACACCAACGAAACAACACCAATCGACCACCGAGACTCTAGCACGCTCTCGCCTCTGCCACGCACTGCATCACGATACTACCGTCTATCATGGCTTCGACCGCTATGTCTGGCGCCGCTGTGGCGCTGCCCGCCACTCTGATACCACCCGGGGACCTTCTCATCGTCGGCATTGACTCTGGGACAGGCAGCTCTCGCGTCAACGCAAAGCACGTACACGGTATTCACACTCGAGAGAGCGCAACAATAAGGGTCATTCGTCTGAAAGCAGATCAAGACGTTGCTACAAAGCAGATATTGATCCTCCATAAAGATGGGAATATCGTATATGGAAACCACGACGTCAACAAGGCTATACAGCAAAACCAGGAGCTGAGAGCCAAGGTCATGCGACGCATCAAACTCGCACTGCACCCTGAGTTCAGTAAGCTGGACGACGTTGTCCACACGCTGGCAACGATTTTCGCTGAGAAGGACTGGGCGGCACTCCAAGACTTGTTCGAAGATTTCTTGCGAGCCGTGCTCAATGATGTGAGGGCTGCGTTCAAAAGACCTGGGTACCGTGCAGGCAAGCCTGATTCGTATTGGGATGCCATCCCGCTCGAGATCCACATCAGCGTTCCCGCAATGTGGAACGACGGACAGAGAGGCACTGTTCGTAATGCGGCGCAGAGAGCAGCAATGGCTTCTGGCAGGAGCCGCAAAAATCCAATGATCGACCTTTGTGAAGAAGCTCTTTGCGTGGCTATCTATTTTCTGAGCAAGAATCTTGATGTCGAGGTAGGGAGTCTTTACACCTTTGTCGACGATGGTGATGGCACCCTCGATATCACCACTGTTGTGGTCACACGTGCCCATTCTCTTTCGGCGCCCATGCAGATTCAACGGGTGGGCTTATGTTCAGGCAGTGGCGCCGGCGCTCACATGATCAATGCCGCAGCTGAGGCCTGGGTTATCAAGAGGTACGGTGAGTCAGAAGTCAACAGAAAGTGCAGACAGCTCGATATAAGCAGGCACGAGTTCTCCAGGCAGCTTTGGAAAGAGATCGATAAGCTCAAGAAGGACATGGATGAAAGTTCCATTGGGGATCTTCATTATATCCGAATTAATAGCAGGAACGGCCGAATGGAACCAGGTCGCTTGCCCGGTTGGAACATCCCTCTCACTGATGAAGGAATTGTAGAGTGGTGGGATGAGTGGACGATTTCGGCCGATCAAACGCTACAGGAACATCTGGCTGCCTTAAGCGCTGAGCGAGAACTGACCAACACCAGTGCTATACTGACAGGAGTGAGTTTTGCCATAATCTTTGAAGCTCTCAGTGGCGCCTTGCTAACATCCATGCCTATCTCTAGGGTGGAGCCCAGAGCGCCAAGTTCGTCGAGCGCATGAAATCAAGGTTTGCGCAATACGGTATCGACTGTACAGCTGCTCCCGACGCTATGGCATGCGCCGAAGGCACCTTGATGCAGCACTACTTTCCGGAGGACACACTCCCAGATCGTGCCAACTTCTAAGTTGCTGTAAAGGTACACAGCGACGACGCCAGTGAGGAAGAGCCAGAGCTCAATGAATACGAACCACCCGAGGAAGAGAGCGACGAAGATGGAGACAGCGACGAAGACGAAGGCATCTTCATGGGAGCAACAATCGTCGAGAGTGAGGCTAAATCTAGCCGCAAGCGACCTCGGCCAGAGGATGAGAAAGGAACTTATCTCCCCGATCGAACGAAGATGGTCGGGTCCTGGAGCAACGGGAGGTTTACTTCGATGGAGCCGGTACCCTTGGTGTTCCAAGTTGATGCAGATAAAGAACATCTTGGTCGAGTCCACGCGGATCTTTTCTGGAGCAAGCTTCGTTTCGCAGAGCACACTCCTCTGAAGGACGACGCAGGCAACCTGATCCCAGGGGTTCGTGAATATCCGAAGACGTTCGCAGACCTCGAGGATCTCGAGGGCATGGGCTTCGAGGTCCACGACGGCGACGCCAACAGCCCGCCTCACTTCCAAGTGAAAGCATTTGTGGAGATGACTGGTTCCAGCGAGAAGTTGTCACTTACGCTTCACGTAATGAAGCCCGACTACGAATTTCCTCACGAGCTCGATGGCTCTGCTTCAACTATCAACGTGGAGGATCGCCTTTTTGAGCACACGCAAGAGGTCTGGAGTAAGGGCTGCAGTCATTTCACCAGCAACACCACCGGAACCTCAAGCTCAAGCGGCGACGATTCAGCGGAGGCTGTGGAGCCTACGCGTGAGGTGCGGAAGCGACAGTGTAAGAGATAAGGCAGGATCTATGTTTGAGGGCAGGAGTACAATGGAGATCAGTTTTCTGTTCCATGGTTAGTTGCCACAGACTGGCGGCAGGGATACACATGTAAGATATAAGCAAGAGAGCACTCTGATAGCACTCTACAATCGGAAAATAAAGCTCGTTGCATGCTGAAACCGTTTATTCTATTCCCTACAAAAGGCGCTTTCTGACTCCCATGGTTACGAAAAACCAGCGTATGGACAGCGACCAGAAGGTACATAGACCTGCTACGCTGCGACCGCGCAACATAACAGCGAGATTGCACAAGAATGTGCCCAGAGCATGGGAAGTCAAGCTGCTTCTCAGACAGCACGTGGCATCTCGACCTTCGTCATAGCCTTCATTCCCTTGTGTGCCCTCATGTTCGCCGAGCCGTGCGGCTTGACCTTGACTCCAGGGAACACCGTGAACATAACCTGCACAGGCAACTTCATCTGGGCGCCGTGAAAGTCCATTTCTCTCAGATCGTATTCCTGGGCAGCATCCGGCCACGTGTAGACGTGCTCGCAGCCAGTAGCAAGAAGCTTGAGTCTGAAGTGCAGGATCTCTTCGATGAGCTTGGTGAAGACCGTTTCGAAGACGTCACGCCAATCGCGCTCTGGGCGATTGGATGAGAGACCATAGCCTCTGGCAAGTCGTGACAGGCTGCGGAAGTGTGGCACGAGGATGTCCCAAAGCTTTTTTGTGAACTGCTCCGCTTCTGCGTGAAGCTCGTGCTGGAGTGTGCCGGACTTTTCGCCTTCTATGAGTTTAATGCGGGCGTCTTCGCTTTCGATCGTGCGAGCTACCTTTGCGAGTTCTTCTTCTGGATTGAATTAGTCGTGTTTGCCTTGACATTGGTAACATGAACACTCACCTCCACCCTCCAAGGCAAGACTCCTCAGAATTGCCCTGCCCATAGTACCCTTCAGCTCGAGCTGTTTGGCTTGGACCTCTTGGATCGATGCTTGCTGATTAAGAACATTGTCGAACAAGAAGGCAGAGATCATAGACATCGCGACGTCTGGAGTCGTAAAGACCTGTTCCTTCGTAAGTCTTACACGAACTGCTCGCCAATCCGATCCCCAACACCTGGTATAGAGAGCCTGTAGGCGCTCGGAGGGACTTTCGTCGAGGAAGCTCACGGAGTTACCGATGTCTCCGATACTTTGGATGACACGGTCGGTTGCTCTCTCGATCATGATGTAGAAGTTTTCGAAGTCTCGGCCTTGTTCCCCGGCATCGAAGGGAGCCAGTTTTGGTTGCTGTTCGGTATCCTGGGTAGAGGCAGCGTGCTGGGAAGATTGTGAATCTTTGACTTCTTCCACTTGCGGTTGCATGCCATTCGGATTCTCTACGCCGTTGGTAGCGTTAGCCACCAGAGGAGTCGAGGCACCAATGGTCAGCTCAGATGAAGCTCTCGGAGGTGGAGTGGCGCGAGGAATAACGACCCGAGGGTGTACAACATTGCGACCGAGTTTGATCGATGTCTTACTCTTTTTGCGCTCAGTTGGCTTCATCGCCACTTCATCTTCAAATGAGTCGCTAACGTCTTCGTCACTGCGCTTTCTCTTCCCAATGTCTACCGGGGGATGGTTCGCTGGTTGCTCCAACCCATCACGCTCAGGATCGGAGCCGTTTCGCCTTTTGGCCCGTGATAAGGCACTCTTAATAGCATTCCTAGCGCGTGAAGGCGGGGATGAGGCATTGCTGCCTTGTGCAGTCGAAGGAGGATGAAAAAGAATGGATTCTGTAGCTGCAGTCGGTGTTCTTGCTGAGTAAAGTGCTGGATTCTTCGGAAGACCGCCACCGCGCTTCTCCGGTGACTGTACTTCCACAGGGAGCTCCTCCGCTTCGCTGGCCGCCTCTTGCACACTTGCCGGGTTGTCTTGCGTCCCCGAATTTGCGGGTGTTCGGCCCCGAACATGCAGTCCAGGCTGATCGCCAAAGTTCTCGTTGGCATCAGAGTACGTGTAATCTTCCTCGTCGTCTTCGTCTTTCTCGCTTTCCGCATCGCCTGTTGTCCTGAACGACTTCTGCGAGCTACCAGAGGGCGATGGAACGTGTGCTACTCCGGTGGGCTGTTCGCTGAATGAAACACGGTCGCCAGAGCTGCCGGGATTTAGCTTGTTTGGCCTCAGGTCAGTGGTTTTGTCGTTGCGTGTGGTCCCATGCGCCTCCACAGCGTCCTCATCATCGTCAGTGACATCTGCGTCGCCTATGTAGCCGGGGAGATCAGCCTCCGAGAACCTCGCTCTGTCGTAATCGTATCTAGCGAGGACATCGTCTGGGAAGCCCTTGGTAGTTCCCTTTCGGAAACATTTGTCAGCAGAATCATCCCTCTCCGACTCTGCTTGATAGAACAAGGGTCGGGCCTTGCCCAGAAGGCTCAGGAAGTACTTGCGCATCCAATTCGAGGTCACCGGTATGCAATTTTCTGGTCCAGGCTGGTTCATTTGTTGATAGAAATAGGAGTGGCGCTGCAGATGTTGTGCTATGGCGTTGTTCGTGAATTGGCGAAAGTCTGTGTTTGGCGGAGGCGGGCCAATGTTTTCGACGAGAAACAGCGCGCCCTGTGCGACCTGGATGTGATGGTTCGTGAGCTTCATTTTGCCTAGCGGTGGGCAAGGCGGAACTGTTGACAGAAGGTGTTGTGATGTGGCGGCGTTGAGTGGACCGCGATGTTCGCTCAAGACGCAAGTTGGCGTCTTTGTGTCGGCGGCAAACACGGATAGTCGCGCGGTCTCATCACTTTGGGACATGGAGTTCGACAAGCAGTCACTTGAGAGCTTTCATGCATCAGGTCAATAAATCTATCACACATCGTTCTGTCGTCCACCTGAACACGTGACTCCAACAAAGCGTCAAAGCCTACCCCTTACCATCACAAGTCACTTGACACCACCCTGCTCGCAACCCAACATTGTGAGACAGTAATGCCACTTCGTACGTGCGGGCCTGTCTGGGTATGTGGGTGTTTGCACGGGGAGCTGCAGGCGGACATGTTTCATGCATGCGTGCACCTTACCCACGCCGCCATGCTTCACCGCGCTGCCTCATACATGTGGCTCTTCGCCTACTGCCTTACGATCAGAAATTGAGGAATGTTGGGTGGGTGCTACATAAAGAGATGCTTTGCTACAGGCACGGACGAGGAAGGTCAGTAGGAGCACGTTAAGCGTGATGTTGCCTGTGGCGCACCATGTCTGCGCCACACGTCCTGAGCCACTTCCAAAGCCTTGGCTGCAGCTGTATGCTCTGCCAATATGTAGTTGTCAACCTCGTTCTACCACTGCCTATCGTGACCGAATGCAGCGACCCGTGGCTCGAAGGGCGACGGGACTTCTCAAACGATTTTTGAATGACAGCCGCAATCTCCAATGGGGCAATGGCTGTCCCTTAATGAAATAAAGGAGGCCCCCGAGGCAGCACGATGAGGCATTTGTGAGAAATGCACTTGGTAAGCTCGTAGGATATCTTCACTTGAACTGCACCTGCCAGGATGTGCGTTTACAAGGATGGACTGGTGTTGGGTGTGAAGCATCGGTTGAGTACATATCCGCCATCACCCGTATCATCATGAGACGGCAACGCGTCGCTACGGACGAGTGAATCATTACACCCCTGAGGTCACGAGGCTCAAGTATAAAGTAAAGGCTATTGACGGTGGAAGTGGCATCTCAGAACACGCACACGGTCTCTCACAGGGCACCCGCCTCTGAGCTCGCTCTAGGCTCGAACGAAACGTGCAACAAACGCTAGAATGAGTTGTTGCGCTCCGTGCATCATATGCGCATGCAGTCACTCAGTAAGCGTAGTCGGGCAATCACTCATGCTACTTTCACTGCTACTACACGCCTCACAGGCCAACATTGCAGCCTGAGTTCGCCGCTCACTCACCGGTCACACCAAAAACCCCGATGCAATTTGCGCTCTTTCAACCGCTTTGCGACTCAACCACAACCAGCTTGCCACCTCCATTGCTGAACCTACCGCAGACAGGTGCTCTTTCGATACACAATCTTACCCGCCTAACAGAGACACTCCGCTTTGTGTCCCTTTCCCAATCGCGGCCGCTCCTCGTTCGCTGTCAGTCTGGACAACTTCGAGCTGCCAAACAAGCATGGCGCCCGCTCACAGTCGCCTCCGTTCTCCCGAGGGCCACATCCTACGCATTGGAGTCGACCTAGGTACCGGTAAAATCCAAATCGACTGCCAACACCTCCAAGGTGCGGGCACTCGCGACACGGCCGAAATTCGACCAATCTGCCTAAAGGATGACCAGACTGCTCGCATCGAGCAAATCGCAATCCTCCCTGAAACTGGACCAGTCATCTACGGCATTATCGATGTGGAAGAGGCCATAGCCAAAACTCCTACGCTTCAGAACAAAGTGCTGGAGCTGTGGAAACTCTCCTTGCACCCCGAGTTTCAAGACCTTGATGAGGTCAAACATGTCCTCGAAACACTATATGCAAAGACGGACGGACAAGTTGATCGCGGTGCTGTTCAAGACTTCGTGGAAGAGCAATTGAGATGCGTCATCCAGGACATCCGCGAGTACTTCAAGACCAGCAACCGCAATGCAGGGAAAGATGCTTCGTATTGGGACAATATCCCTCTCGAGCTTCAGATCAGCGTACCCGCCATGTGGGGCGACGATCAGCGAGGTCTTGTTCGAAATGCTGCATGCAACGCACTTGGTGTTGGCATCCCTCACAACAAAGTCGAGCTCCGTGAAGAACCTCTCTGCGTTGCTACCGTGTACATCCTGGACCTGGTCCTTTCCGGCAGCATCAAAGAAGGGCAATGTCTCCTTCTCATTGACTGTGGCAAAGGTACCCTGGACATCGCTACGGTCAAGCTTGTTCGCGCGCCGTCGAAAGATGTGCTCATGCAGCTCCAGCGCGTTGGGCCATGCTCGGGCAACGGCGCCGGGTCACACACAATCAACACACTGGCCTGGAAGTGGGTCTCGAGTGGCAAATGTCAAGAAGTGCCAGACATTGATGCATGCTGTACGCAACTCGGTATCAGCAAGCGGGAGTTCCTACGACAATTCTCCAAAGAGATTGATCGTGTCAAGAACGAGACACGTAGCACGCAGTCCGATTCTTTTGTCACGATTCGTAGCAGCCATGGTGGGGTTGGACCAGGTCGCATCACGCGCTTGACCATCGAGCTACCACACACAGTCATCGCATCCTGGTATGACCACTGGACAAAATCCGCGACGCAGCTAGTGAATGAGCACCTCGACATGCAGGACGGCGCGCAATACAGATGCGCATCACTGACAGGCGGTGGATGTCTGTCTAAAATCTTCAAGGATGCGATGAAAGCTGTCCTCAGTCAAGCGCCGTACAATATCGAAATCGGTACCGCCACAGCATGTATCTCACCGTGCTCACAGGGTGCCCTGCAGCAACACTACTTCCAGGAGGATGAAATCCCTGCCTCCGCCAACTTCTACCTCGCTCTGACGGAAGAATATCAGGCAGCACTCCACGGGGAGGAGGCGGTACAGCCTTCGCAGTACAAGTCGGGCAAAAAGGTCCTCCACGAGCGACTTCGCAGGATCATAAGATACGAGGACGGAACTTTCACAGGCGCTGACAGGACTCCCATTCTGTTCCTGGTAGAGGTAGACGAGTATGGCATTCGCATCCACGTCGATCTTTACTACAGTGAAGATGACCTGGAAGAGCACTCTGCGCTGCGCATCGCGGACGGCGGACTCCGATCAGGGGTCCGCAGCTATCCTTTGATCTCCGTGGACCTCGAAGACTTATCCGAGCACGGCTTCATCGAGAAAAAAGGCGGCAAGGGCGGAAAGAAGCACTACGAGCTGAGGACCTTCGTGCAAATGACTGGCACCAGCGAAAAATTGGAGATCACCATTGAGGCCATGGAACACTACTATCGTTTCCCGGAGGAGCCGCGTTACGGCCAGCCATACTCGAAGGACAGTGTCCTCTGGACTTTCACACGGGAGCTGTGGAACAAGTCTATGAGCCACTTCGTGCGCAACACCACCGGCACTGCTCGTACCGCCAGCACAAATGGCGTTGTTGGTACTGCCGGCACGTCTGATACCTCTGCTCCTTCCGGTCCTTCTGAAACCACTGCTCCACCAACCACCACTGGGAAACGTAAGGCCGATGCCTCTAACGGTCTCGCGCTTAGGAACACGCCCAAAAGGGCCACCAGGAACCGCCATATCGATTATGCGGCGGGTCAGGATGTTGAGTAGGATCGGCATCTCGCGGTGGAGATGGGAGAGCTGGGTGTCTTTCGGTCTAGCTTCGAAGTTCGTACCAATCGCAGTGCCGCTGAGAGTCTCGAAGAAACAGCAACGGGCCTGTGGTCAGTAGTTTGAGATAGCTTCCATTGCAGTTATAGATAATTGAAAAGGGAGGTAATGCAAGCTTGTAAATCACGATAGTGTCTCCGCATGCAGAAGTAGAATTTGTCGGTTGGTGGGAGGTATAACACCTCTCTCATCGTAAGCCTGCGCGTGAGATAGGGCAACTGTCTCAGGAGCGAGGTCCTCGTTTCATGAATCGGCGCCTTACGGTAGTGGTATATGTGCTACTAGGGTAGTCGTGAGATCCTATAAGTATCTCAATGGTGAATCAGTCTCTCTGTAATGCCTACAAGAGATAGTAACAACATACATACTCCTAGGTGAGTCGTGAGATCCTATCAATATCTCGATGGTATATTACTCTCCTTGGGAAGCCTACAAGAGATAGTGACAAAACATGTACGACTAGTAGAGTCGTGAGATACTACTAGTATCTCGATGGGATACTGTTCTTGTAGTATAGCCTACGAGAGGTAGTAGTGGCATATGTGCTACTCCAGTAGTCGTGAGATCCTGCTAGTATCTCAATGGTGTACTGTTCTCTTTGTATAGGCTGCAAGACATAGCAGTAGCATATATACCACTAGGGGAGTCGAGAGAACTCATTAGCCTCTCAATGGGATACTCTTCTCTTCGTGGAGCCTACAAGGTATGATGGTAGCGTGTATACTACTAGGAGACTCGTGAGATCTTATTAGTATCTCAATGGGATACTATTCTCTTTACTTTGTAAAGCCTATAAGAGATGGCAATAGCATATATACTTTCAGGAGGGTCGTGAGATCCTGTTGGTATCTCGATGGTATACTGTTCTGTCCATAAAGCCTACAAGAGATGGTACTCGTTCGAGGTTGCGTGCCATACTTCTCATCAATCGAAGGAAGCAGCATATATACTGCTAGGACAGTTATGAAACCCTATCAGTATCTCGATGGTATGCTATTCTCTGTACAGAGCCTACAAGAGATGGTACTCGTTCGAGGTTGCATGCCATACTTCTCACCAACCGAAGGAAGCAGCATCACCAACGCCAAAGGCCAGAACAAACACATCGGAAGCATCGCCAGCCTTTTTCGTCGCGTGCTTGCAATACGAGCCTTGTAACAGGCGCGGACAATCTAATCCGCCTCGGCGCAGCGGTGCCAAGAAGGCAGAAGCGAACCAAGACCTGTCCATACCGCACTAGTCTCGACCATGACATCGGCTACACAGCTTGTTTCCCCAAACATCGCAAGTCCCATCCTTCGCGCATCGCTACCATGTACACCTGCAGTTTACGAGTGTGCGGCGCAAAGTGGCGGCGCAGCTCAGGTTGGCGCCCAAATGGCCGATGGTGGAGTTGCCGTTTGGTATCTCACCATGCCTCCTAACATATTCTAGGTAAGCTCACTTACGGTCTAGGTTTACGGAGAATTATCTTGCATAATCATTAGTGCTCTGGGCACAGCATAATGCGACGATGATTGTACTACCATCACGCGCACGAGCTGTGGCTTTGGGTCTTTTGACCTGGCTGCCTTTCACAGTAGGCATCAAACTCAATCTCGAGAATGATGGTAGGTAGGACAGCTCCTCTATGAGCCTGAGCCATGCTGAGCAGTGTCGGCAGACTCCATCAAAGGTGCCGCGAGCACTGTAGCTTTCAATATGATGAGCTACTACTACGGCAACACCACACGCGGCATTCCCGGCCTTCTTGGAGATCCGTACTACTGGTGGGAGACTGGCGCTATGTTCGGCGCTCTCGTGGACTACTGGAGATATACTGGAGATAACTCATACAATGCAGTCACTACTCAAGCCATCTTACACCAAGCAAGCGAAACCCGCGACTTCATGCCGCCGAACCAGACAAAATCTGAAGGCAATGACGACCAGGTGTTCTGGGCATTCACTTCCATGGCTGCCGCCGAGTACGGATTCCCGGACCCTCCAGAGAATCAACCACAATGGCTGGCTCTCACTCAGGGTGTATTCAACACGCAAGCTCGCCGGTGGAACATGGAGACCTGCGGCGGAGGGCTGAGGTGGCAGATCTTCTCTCTCAACAATGGCTACCATTACAAGAACTCGATCTCCAATGGTGGCTTTTTCAACATTGCCGCCCGTCTTGGGGCATTCACGAAGAACGCGACGTACTTCGAGTGGGCCGAGAAGGCTTATGACTGGGTCTCTGATATTGGCTTGATAGATGGTCAGACCTGGCAGGTTTTCGACGGTACTGATAGTCTCATCAACTGCACGAAAAAGGATCACATCGAGTGGTCATACAACACGGGAGTATTTCTTTACGGTGCTGCTGTCATGTGGAACCAAGTGAGTATCCAGAAATCCGGCGGCAAGTCATAACAACATCAGCTAACCAGCGGCAGACAACTGGTGCTTCCCAAGACAAATGGCGCTCTCGCGTGCAAGGCCTCCTCGAAAGGTCCAAAGTCTTCTTCACGGAAGACCGCATCATCTTCGAAGCCGTCTGCGAGCGAAATGGAAAATGCGACGTCGATCAGCGCAGCTTCAAAGCTTACTTGGCTCGCTGGATGGCCGCCTGTACGACTGTCGCACCGTGGACATACGACACGATCATGCCGTATCTGCGCACCAGCGCAATGGCTGCAGCTCAGTCTTGCGTGGGTGGAAACGATGGTGTCACTTGTGGGCACAAGTGGTGGGTCGAGGGCTGGGATGGACAGTATGGCGTGGGCGAGCAGATGTCTGCGCTGGAGGTCATTCAGAGTAATCTTGTCGAGCGCGTGAAAGGGCCGCTTTCCAGCGAGACGGGCGGAACATCGAAGGGAGATCCGAGTGCTGGGTTGGGAGGCGATGAGGACGAACAAGTCGTGCCTACTGGTGTGACCAAGGCTGATCGCATTGGAGCAATTGTTCTGACGGTGATCTTGGGAATTGCTACTCTTGCTGCTGCTTGGTGAGTACTACACTCTCTCTCTGTTATCAGCTGATGCGATTGCTGACAAGGTGTTACAGGTGGCTGGCTGTATGATGACGAAAGTGGCTCATCGCGTGGTTGCTTCCATGTATGCGTGCTGCAACAGTTCCAGAGCATACAGCCACACCGTATTTAAAGATTTCTCTATCCGAATAGGGCGAACGGTCTCATCCGTTTTAGCACGCGGCGGCCTCGGATCACTTCGCCCCTGCTTATGCATGCAATGTCGCTTGCTATGTAGGGCCTGCGTCGCGATAAGAATTGCAACTGCCAGTGAAACAAGTTCGGAGAGTAATGTCAGAATGGTGGCTTGTGTGCAGCCTTGTGGCTGCACGCTGTGCATTATTATCATGTGCAATTACATGCATGTTACCAGTCTTGGAACGTGCCCTTCGCATTTTCCGGAACCACGTCGCCAACACCGCATCCATTTGCTAGCGAACGTTGAGACTGCGATTTGTTGTCATGACTGGTTGTATTGCGATGCATGACACGACACGCGCATACGCCCCTCGGCAAACATATTCCGCTTTCTAGCCCTGTATGAAAGACCTCACCTTTGCGCCTCCCGCTTTTGAGGTCTTGAGGGGTGTCAAATCTCCAACAGGTCGTTGAGGCAAGAACACATTGCTTGAAGCGAAACACAGTCAACACCCTCAAGTTTCAGATCCAGAATGGCTGCTCGCTTGTACTCAAAGCCTAAGAAGGCGCTCGCCCTGGCGATATGGGTCACACTATTGTCTCTGACTTTATTGATCTTGCTAGGATACCCGGCACCATCAACGATCTTCCAAATCCTTCCTGGAAGCTTTTCCGTTCCCGCACACCTCGATGTTACAACCATTACGCTGGCGGAACATCCAGTAAAGACCCTCGTCCGCAGAGCGGAGATTGAGTTCGAGGGACTGCTTGCAAAGCAGTCTACCTCTTTCGAGATGGCATCTTCAGAATACCTGCGCCGTTACAACCGACCTCCGCCGCCAGGGTTTGAGATATGGTACGATCTCGCCACGGGGCACGACTCCCTGATCATTGACGAGTTCGACATCATCAACGAGACTCTTGCACCATTCTGGAGCGTAAGTGGAGCAGAAGTGAAGCGACGCCTTGAGAAAGTACGTGGTCCATCGATCTCCCATTGTCGGCCTTCGGAGCAGCAGGAGCAAGCTGGTTGTGAGCCTCTCGGCGACGAGGTGCTGCAATTGCTCCGGGAAGCAGGAGTATTGGCGCACTTGCCAGACATGAGCATTCTCGTCAATGAGATGGATGAGCCGAGAGTACTGAGAGGAGTCGACGACGGCGTGGTGGATATTCGTGGTGACGACCCGCTACTTGAATGGACAGATCTGTCGCAACGACATATCTGGGACCAAGTCACTGCTGGATGCCACCACAACGGATTCCCCAGCGTGACACAACCCGCATCCGCAATAAGCGGCTTCGAGCTTTGCAATGACAAGTCAGATGCAGTTGACCTTTGTCGCCACCCCAAATACAGCAACATGCACGGCTTCTGGAGGTCTCCAGCAAGTTTCAGTGCCATACGTGCCAAGGTGCCAATACTATCGCCTGCCGTACTGTCCACAATGGGTGATATCCCGTTCCCAGCAGCTGCGTATCTTAACAGTGCATATACGTACGAGGAGTCCGAGGATATGCCTTGGGAGAACAAGACCGCCGGCTTATACTGGGCCGGGAAAACTACTGGAAGTTTCCAAGAAGCGAACGATCAGGCTTGGAAGCGAGATCACCGACAGAGGTTTGTGAGTTTCGCCAACGATCTCGAGCCCAGAACACATACATACCTTTGGCATCCATACAGAAATGCGCCGTGGCAAGAGCGCACTTCGAGCGTGCTGGACCAATCGCTCTACGCCGTACATTTCACCGGCGTTGTACAGTGCGCAGATCAAACAACGGATAATGCCATACGCGAGTATTTCCAGATCCACGACGAAGAGCCTCGAGAAGAAGCCTTCAAATACACTCTGACATTCGATTTGGACGGCAACGGCCATTCGGGAAGATTCTATCGACTGCTGAACTCCAACTCTCTGCCCTTGAAGCAAACGGTATTCCGCGAATGGCATGATGAGCGGCTGCAACCGTGGTTGCATTACATACCTATATCTTTAGGCATGCAAGATCTGCCGGAGGTTGTGCGGTATCTAGCAGATGAAGAAGGAAGGAGATTAGCAGCGATGCTGGCAAAGAGAGGTCGGCAGTGGTCACTTCGTGCATTACGGCCGGTCGACCAGGCAATTTATGTCTTTCGCCTCATGCTCGAACTTGCACGTCTCCAAGATCCAGACAGGCCAGGATCGCAATGATGAAATTACGTCCTCCAGTTGTGGAGATATGATCTCGATTTGGATATGCTGCAGTGGACATAAAATGCGATCACATTACTTTTCGCCATTGGATCCCGTTGTAATGCTGCAGTTTGACCTAGCTACAATAATTCGCGCAAGTCAGTGGTATAGTCACCTCCAGCGAAGCAACTTGGGTGCCTGGAACGATCGGCTAGACCGGAGGAACTAACGGATCTCGCTTAGATAAGAGCTTCATGAGCGACACAAGTCAATCACTCTTCACCCTCATTTCTTTCTTACATGTAGACAACGCACAAACCACAATACCACCCGCCCTGCTCCAGGTCTTTCAGAATGGCATTCCCGCGCTACCGTCCCCTCACACCAAACGACTACAATCCCGCCCTCCTCACAATGGCCCTAGGCGCAGCCTATTTCACCCTCATAGCCGCCACGTTCAACGAAGCCAGCAAAGTCCCCGGCGGACCCTTCCCATGGCCTGTCGTGATACCGTCCTTCCTGCTCTTCTTCGGCGGCTACCTATGGCTCGTTCTGGATAGCTGGCATCACGGCCGAGAATGGTGGAAGCTTCTACTCCAAAGCCACGGGGTCGGCTTCGCCGGTGTGGCGCAATTGCTCGGGATTACAGGTCTTGTTTCCGTTGCGATTGGCGTGTGGGCTTGGCTTATCACGACGGCAGTGTTTGTGTTTAGGACGGATTTTGTGGGGGATGAGGATGGTCGTGTCGGTGATGGGGAAGAAGCTCCGGCTGAGTACAGCAACGACAGGGCACGGCAAAGCGACGAGAAACGATCGTCTACGCGTAGTACTCAGCAGGCTGAGATTGATGAAAGACAGCAATGAGGTCTATGAATTTCTAGAGAAGGAAGTGGCCACGACACTCAAGTACCGATAGGAAGAAGCGAATTCGTTATGCGACAAGCTAGACTGACGAATCCCGGATCAGTTCCAGGATCCAAGAACTTGAAGCATACAGGCAGCCCGTCACCCGAGAACGGAGACAATTACAAGATGCATAACGCCCTAGCGTCTCAAATATATGTGGAAACCACGTGGCGTGGCAACATCCATAGATGAGATTTCCTATTATGCATTAGGTACATGTTATGTGAGAGCAATGAGACGCTATACATCTGGCGGATGTCCACGTCGTTCCTGGACTCTGAGATCTTGCACAGGGTAGGCCGCTAGACCTTCACGGATCTCTCTTGCTGCCAATTTACAGGTGTCAAAAGCTCGATTGTCATGGCGCTTTGTGTTGACCACGTAGGATTCTGCACAGAATGCAGACCACGCTGGGTTTTGTAGAAGTCTCCCGAAACGAAGTACGTGCTGTGCGATACACTACACATCTGCACGCCATGAGACTCCCAGCTCGGAAGCGTTCAGAGGTCGTGTTACCTACATAGTAGGTATTACATGAAGAGACATCAGGCGCGTCTCTCCCGACACTCGCTATGTCTTTAGGAGTATTACAGGTTGGTCAATCCGAGTGGCGGCAGAGAGTCCCTTCTGCTACATGCAAGCATATCTTGTTGATTGGTCCCACGGAAGCGCGCATACATGCATTATTGACCAGGCTGTCAGCAAAAAGAAACGCGTTCAGCCCATGTATCCGCCGCCTGCAGTCGATATGCAAGGCTGACGTGGCTGGTCAACTCGTGCCTCCCATCCATGCACGCATGTACGCATGTAGCGTACAGCCTCGCACAGCCTCGTCCCGATCATGATAAAGAGACTCTCCAGTCTGACTTGCTCTCCATAACAGAGGACTACTTTCTTGTTGGAAACATTAACTAGGTCTTGTCCGGTCTATTGCAAATCTGCCCCTATGACGAAATTTAGCATCGAATGCACCCTTCCACCTAAGGGCAGGACCTTCGTCGAGGCCCCTGACGCTCGAGGAACCCTGAACATTGTCTATAGCTGCTTGGCAGTCTTAGTCCTATGCACATGGGGAGTCCAGCATCTGAATGTGCCTCCACAGACGGTTCCTAGAGGCTGGCGGCAAAGGCGCGCGCGGGCTCTTCTCCGCGTGCTTACCAAGGTGAAATGGATGGCCTTCAACATCCTGGCGCCCGAATGGCCCTTTGCTCAGGCCGTATGTGGCCTCGCCAACCAATACCAAATCCGCAAAGCTTTCGACAATTTCAAAGAATGCGACAAAGTTCAATGGACGGGCACTCATACGCAGCTAGCCAATATGGGAGGCTTCGTCGTTCGATTCGACCAAAGGCTGCAAAATTCCCCTTACTACATGGATGCCGCCGAGCAAAACGAACACGCGTATTGTGTAGTCGATGAATACTGCTGCAACCGTCAGTATCAGGTGTACTCCAATTGAAAGAAAACAATAATTGATGAGCAGTCAAGGCCCTGATATGATCAGTCCCCGGAGCATCTGGCACAGAACGCACATGCGCAGCATCGGAAAATGGATAAAGCGTTCTAATACAAGTGAGAACGGACCAGTAGCTATGCGGAGTCCTTCCTTGAACATAGATCTCTCTAGCGACATTGCCAGCTTCTCCCCAACCGAAGAAAGATCCGCCAACAGACTTGGCCATCCTGCACTGGAGCTCAGGGACAGACACAGCTTTGACCAGACAATACTTGCTGAAGATTACTCCGTGGTATCTCCGCCAGGTCGTGTGAACTCGGACTACACAACTTCTGAGCATGAAATGGAGGCAGATCTACCCGGACGATCCACCTTTGCAAGAGTTTTCCGCCTTTTGCGCGTCCGGTGTAGAATTGGCTGGGGTTGCCCCCATGACATGTCCACGTCTCCATGGTCCGGAGAGACAAAGTGGAAGTTGGACGCTAACAACTTGATGGTAGCACGAGCCACTATCGCAACCCTTGACATCGAATACTTCACAGAAGAGGGCATCGCCAATAAGTTTCTGTCAGCAGATCCGACACGCTGGCTTACAAACCTAAGAGTGCTTTGTGGCAACCGATGGTCTCTCGACGCGAATCAACTACTCCTTGCACGGCAGCTTGGTATCATTGGCAGACTTCCTTTCATTACAGAAGATCAGATCGATGACCTCAATAAGAGCGACGTATTCGTCAAAATTTTGGCGGTGGCCCAGATCTTGTGGCTCTGTATACAACTTGTCGAACGACTGAAACGCCACCTACCTACCACACAGCTTGAGATCGTTACCCTAGCTTTCGCAATCTGCTCAATTCTTACGTACATCTTATTTCTCAGTCGCCCCAAAGATGTGCAGACGGTCCGTGAGATTAATGCCACTCGGTACCCCACGCGGCCAGAGATAACTCAGATTGCCGCTATGGGTCCTTCGACATTTGGATTCTACCGCAAAGGAATCGCGATACCAAACAATTCCTTTCCCCCAAGGAACGGCTGGTATTTCCCATGGAGCACCATTACTGCGATGATCATTTTTGGTGCTCTGCATGTCGTCTCCTGGAGTTATGAATTCCCCACTCGAGTTGAAAGAACTCTTTGGCGAGCTAGCATCGTAGCGACAATCATCGCCATGCCCGTCATTGTCTTTATTGCACTGCTTACAAGACTGTCCTTTGGCAAACTCTTGCTGCCGCGCCTCTCTCGAGCACCAAGATTCCAACGACTCGCCGGGTTCACTCAGTTTACCCTAGTGATACCTATCTTAGTTGCCGCGAGACTGTTCATTACTGTGGAAGTCATTCGTTCGCTAGCTTACCAGCGTCCCGAAGCATTTCGCAGTACATGGGCCGCGGAACTTCCCAGTGTGAGCTGAGGTGTTGCAGAACTGAAGGAGTTTGCTCGTACTTGCGACTGAGCAAATGGGATTATGGGTGCACCGGGCAGACATCGCTTGCTTAAGCTTTTGGCCAAAAATGAAAATTGAATGACTCTGGTTTTACGTTTCAATATCGACTGTCACGACTGATGGTCTCTGCGAGAGAGGTATCCCGCTCACAAGTTGAATTTCTTGCTTATTGGACTACCAGAGCGATGTTGCACTTCTGCTATTGGAACAGTCTTCATAACGCTATTGTCCCGGATCGCAACACCGTACAAGTCGCCAAGTACAGCGATGATGCTCCATGCAATTCGGCGAGTCACACTCCTTAATTACTTGCCCTGGGCGCTGTGAAAGCGGCCTGAGAGAGTCTTTGGAGCTGGATACTAAGGCTCAAAGAAGTTTACTCCACCTTCGCTTTTGAGACAGACGCTATCGTGGATCACGATATCACATGCGGACGTGGATGGACGAGCTTACTGGAAACGCACGGTCTACTGACCACCATCGAGCTGGAAAGCCTTCGCCTCAGACGTCGTGTTCCATGGATCGCGCTACGCGAAGATAACAGACAAGCTCAACCGGGCTTTGCACACTCCTAAACACCAATCGGTAGCTTCATAGTCTCAGGATATCCAATTGTAGTACATACGACCAAAGGTCGGTGAGAACCAGTCATCGCCACCTGATTTCCTATGGTCGACTACACTTCCACACAGAAACAGAATGCAACAGCGCGATGAATCCAGCGACAGTTCCTCCCAGAGTAGCCCCTAGCCCCAAATCATGCTTGACAACCCCCACAACCGCAGCAATCACCAACCCCAGTGTCACGCTGAGCAGGAACGCGTACATCAATCGATTCTTGTCAAGTTCAAGACAGATGACCACGGCACGCCCTGCGTTGCCTGGTGATACATCCGCTCGGCAAGACACGATAGTGCCAGTGAGAAAGTGCTCCGAGTTCGAAAGTAACTCCGGGCGAGCAAATCCTCGGGTGAGCAGCTCGTCTCTTGCCAAGCTTGTGAAGAGAGCTTCCCGGAGAGGTTGTGCTTTGCGCAATTCAATATCATTCGGTAAGGCTTCCGAGCAAGGCTGTGTCTGAAGTCAGTGCTCGATATCCGTGACATTTTTAGGTACGTGTGCAACCCACCCCAAGAGATCCGATCTTGATGCAGTATTTCTTGCATAGCATCCAGACAATGGCTAATTCGCAAGAGCCAGACACGCTGCTGTGCCAGCGTTTGAGTTGCACCATAGTCTCTTCGATGGGGCTAGGCAGATCGCATTCTTCTAAGAGGTACGTGTGCCGCAGCGTCTCCACGGCAATATTCAGTCTGGTCATGACCGGCACAATACCAACATCATGCGTTGTGTCCTGGATCTCTTGTTGCAGGATTGCCATGGTTAAAAAGTGGCGTGGACTATGTCGAAGCTGATGAATGTTGTGATATATCGTTCTCTACTGAAACAGATGCGCCGCCGGCTGGGTTTAAATACACACTCCATCTTCTCAATAGTGACGCAGAAGCTAGTAGTCTGTAGGTACCTTGAGCACACCAAGACGCTGAGTATGCGCTATGCATCCTCCAACAAAGTAAATGAAGCCTTGGACCACACAACACTGTAGTATGCGCAGCAAGATACAGGCGACCCAAGACAGACTGGATCGCTCTCGACGAACTTATGATAGGACTTGGACTTTCCAAGTCTTGAATATCAGCAGACAATGCTTTGTTCCAAAGCGATAAGAGTGCAACCCTTTTCTAGATGTGTCACTCATTGTTAAAGATGCTTGCGTATGGCATAGACTACGACATGAACTCCCTGGTTGAGCCACAAATCGAGCTGTGTCTGCCACTACGCTAGCCTGACTGCGAATGTATCTACATAACAAATCTCAGCACGCCACAAAGATTCCGTTTCGTAGAACGAAAAGGTTCCATGCGCGATATTCTGAGCTTTAGAAAGGTTTCCAAGCAAGTAGAGTGAGGTTCATAATAAAGATACCGGTATCTATTACAAATAAACACGTATAGGAAGTGCCCAAACGTACTGCAGAGCGCACTGACAGTGAAGAGGCGACTCGCCACTATACCGTCCGTGCTGTACCTCCCTAGCACAATCAATCCTTGCTGTTTTGGCCTATAGCCTAGCCTATAGCCTATAGTGTGCAAGAAGTGCCCGCATAGACGAAGTGATCCGCGCCGCGTGAATCGCATTGTCCGTGCTTCAACGAAAATGGACTCAGGAGGTTGCTGTTGCAGGGTCAGCCTGAGATGAGAACCACTTCCCAAAATACCCCGTCGCCATACCCTTCTTCAGCGCAAATGCTATGCTATATAGGTATCTATAATTCAGAAATGATACATACGACCATAGGTCAGTGAAAACTGGGCATCCCGTCCGCTCTGCCATACATAAGCACTGAACCGGGCGACTAGTACTAGAGTGGGTGACCATCTGGGAATCCCGCCTGTTGTATGTTTTTGTCTTTGTCTCTGTCATCTTTTTGGCCGATGTGCTGCCATCAAGGGGGGAGAGAGAGAGAGCGTGAGCGAGAGAGCAAGCGAGCGAGCGAAGGAGAAGCTCCAGGGCCTGATACTGGTACGTCTGGCTCGCGCAGATCAGATGTACATCATAGACACGTAAGTACCGACAACGAAAGGGAAGCATGGTAAGATATTAAACAGCGATTCATCATTCGACGCAAACATTGCGCTATCTGCACACGGACACGAGTCCACCTCCATAAGCGCCTTTGCCTAGTGTCTAAACGACACCGGCCTGCACTCCGTCCATGCGAGCGCAATAAACCAAAAACGTAAACAAAAAGCAAGAGAGCAAGAACCCAGAGGCGCCAGCATCGGGTATCATCGCGTACCCAATCCCCAAAAACCTCAACTGTCTCCTGCGAGCGCGCGATTGCAAAACAACAAAAAGAACAAGCGCCCTGAACGCCGCGACTGCTGGATGGGATGATCGTTCCAGTGATAGCCGAAAGGTTGAATATGTGTGTGCCGTACACGTACATTGTTGAAAGTGGGGCCATGCCGTTGCTGTTCTTCGAGCATCTGACATTAATCTCGTTGGGTGGCGTTGATGCACCCAGAGTAAGGGTGGCGAAGTGCTGTGACGTGACCTCTCACATCTCCATAGCATCACCAATCTCCTCACTCATGCCTCTGACGCCTCTCTTCTTTCCTCCTTCCTCGACTGCCCAGGAAGAGGTGTCTTCTTCGTATTCGATGTTCTCGAAGTCATAGTTGTAGCCGTCGACGATGCGATTCCGCACTTCGTCAAGGTCCATGTACGGCACTTCGACTTCGTCATCTTGATGCTCATATTCGTCGTGAATCAGCTCATCATCGTCGTCATCGCCGTATTCTTCCATGGCGTCTTCGTCAATACTGGAGCCGAGCCAATAGCTCGCACGCTTACCAGCACCTTCGCCAACAGAGACGCCAGAGTCACGGGCCTGGCGCGTCCTGTGAATGTGCATGGGTGCGTGCGCGGGTGAGTGCGAGAGGACGCTCAGTCCGCGTAGATAGAGATAGCAGACGCGTTTGCGCTCCTTGTTGAAGAAGAAGTAGTGCAGACTCCAGATGGCGCCTTCTTCGCCGTCGAATGGATCATCTTGAGGCATGTAGCTGTACCTCTCGCATTGGCGGAGATTCATCTCCTTGTCGATCAGGCCCCACATCCTAGGACCCCAGACTTCGTTGCCGATGCCATTAGCCACGGGCGAAGAACTGGTGGGTGGTGCCAGATATTGCTGACTTGCCGCAAGGCTGCTTCGACGGGGTCTTAGATTGTACAAAGTCGAATCGACATTGTGCACAAGCGAGCGCAATGAACGCTCTTTCTTAAAGTCCGAAGGTCGCAGAAGGTGCGAGAAGTCGTAGTCTGTGTGGCTGGCGTTGAGAGTCGCAATCAGGTATGCGAACGTGCGTCTCGAAGATATCTGGCTCAATGGGCCGAACGGAGAGGCTCTTGAGAGGTCGACTTCTGGTATCATCTCAGCCGTGCGACTGCGCTTCCTCTGGTTCCTTGCATCATCCTGGTTGTTTCCATTGGAACCCGCATGCTTCTCACCGCCTCTGCTGGTCTCGGGAGGCGGACTAAGCGACGCGGATAGCTGGACGAGAGTTGCATACTGCGATTCCAAGGTATCTTCAATGTTCTTGTACAGCTTCTTGTCGCTGCCGGCAGCCTTTGTGGTGTAGATGTCGCAGCCGCCTATGACGTGCAGATCGGGGGTTGAGAAGTTGACGGCGTTATTAACGGCGTTGATTTCGGCTAGGGGTAGGTACTGCGAGTATGTTAGCACTGGTTTCGCGAATCAATGTAGGAGATTGCCGCAGTAGTATTGGTCATCGCGCGGGTGATGCGCCGCGCGCAATGGGCATTCCATCGCAAACGCTGCATCTCGGCCTGCCCGCCATTTGACATCTGGCGCCTCTTTCGGGATCGCATTCGACGTACCTTCATCTTGCCGGTTTGTTTGGCGTTTGCGCAAATGGTGTCTCCTTATCGTTCTCCTTGCGGTGTGGTAGCGGTCGCGGATACGCTCTTGGCGGTCGCGCGTGTTTGTTGATCGGGCCCTTGTCGCTTGGGCGCGTTCTCGTCTCTTCTCGGATTGTAATTTGGTGAATGAGATGACTGCGCGATCACTTCCCTCGGTCGGAAGCCGGTTGTCGCAGATAGCAGTCTAGCGGTAGCTGACAGATAGACTTGTAGACGCACCAGTTGGCGCGCGCGTCTAGATTGCGCGACGGACGCAGAAGCTCATGATTGATATCGATTCTGGGAAGTTGGTGGGTTTCGGAGGATGTCGTGGTGGGTGATAAGGGGAGTGTAGTCGTTGATCCGATGACGCGCGGTATGAGGTGGCAGCTGCGACGGAGACGTCGGCCTTGGCGGAAGGAGCGAGATAGCCTGGGAGCCGAGATCGTCGTTTAATGGGGTCACGTGTTGTCGGGCTGGCATGGATCCTGAATTGAGAGATGTTCTGGGGTATCCAATCGGAGACGTGTCCAGCCAAGCACGTTCCTCTCAGCCAGCCAACATGATGCCTCGATTGAAGCACGCCGTTGACAGTTTTCGAGCTTCCCCTTTGGTGGAGAATCTGCCATCGTTGACCTTGAGCACGTTGGCTTGTTGTTGGTTGCCGAGTGTTCCGAGGTTCAGCAATTCGAAACCTGTGCCAAACGTAAGGTCAGACGACGGCTTCGGCGACCTCGATTTGGTTGCGAGTCGGCGATCTGTTAGTCAGTACTTGTGAGAGAATTGGGTTTGTTGCAAGCAAACAGAAGCGCCACTATCTTTCGTCGACAGAAGGAATCGGCAAACTTTCAGCATTTCGGAACAGGTTTTCAATCATTTCAAGTTTGCATTTGAGCGGAAGGCAATCAAAGCCCTTGGACCCTGCCTACGGCGAGGGCACTCTAGCATACATAATGGCAAAGAAAGGCTTCAAAAACAACAGCCATGATCAATGCCATGTCCCAATGGGACTGTGACAAAAGGGTATCATATCATTTGGTCCCAAAACACCCATTAAAAACACCATCAACGCCGTGCGCTATGCGATGGTAATGCAAGCCGTTCCCTCTCTGTAAAAAATGGCGAGAGGTACTATGCAGCATGTTGTCGCGCTGTAAAGATTGTCAAAGGAAGCCGGCTTGTTTGAGCTGTTTCTCAAGCTCGGCTGTACTTTCGGCTTCACCCTGGAGCGCGAAGCGCGCGGTTAGCGACCGATGGCGTTGCTTGACGCAGTGCGAGGCGGGTTTAGGCGGATGAAGGATGGATCAAGATCAGCCAATTCTAGTGATAGCTTCGTCCTCGACCTGAAGAAAACAGGGCATCAGCGGGTGGTGGTACAAACAGGAAGAAGGGTGTGGTGATGTCGATAGGTAGCGCATGCAGTGTGAGGAAAGTGGCCACTTACCTCCATGTCCTCCAGGCTGTCCTGTGCTCCAATGACTCGAAGCACATTCTTCTTGCTGCTCTCTTGCATTTCTCCGGCGATCAACAGCTCGTCGAGGATGAAGTAGGCCTTCTGGAAGTTGAAGATGATGTCCAACTCGCAGACGTTGCCATAGTACTTGTCCATTTGCTCGACATAGCGGTGGACGATTTCGAGGGTGATCAGCTCATTGTCGGTGTTGTCGGTAGCGGCGATGAAGAAGAGCGAGGCATAGCGGCGGTAGACGACTTTGGTGTCTGTAGGAGTAGTGGTTAGCAAGGGTGGAGGCGGCAGTGAAGTGCAGGTGAAGTTGGTGAACATAAGCACGTCTTGGTATGGGAGGTCAAGGTGGTGGGGGACCATTGCAAGGGATAGGCTACCTTTGTACTCGAGGAAGTTGCACATGCGCGTGCGACGGGCGAGGACTAGCTGGGAGACATCCTTGATGATCTTGGCCTTGTCCTTGGGCGAGAGGGTGGTGAACCACTTGGCCAGGCGCTGAGGGGTGGAGGGTCAGTGGTGAGGGCGGGGAGGGTGTGGTGATGATCAAGGAGAACACACCACTTTGCCTTGGCGGGAGAGGAGGATGAGGTACCTGGGGCGGCGGAGTCAGTGGTGGTGGTGGCGGTGGTGAGTTGAAGGCGGCGGAGCGGGATACCTGATAGCCATGGTGTCGGCGGCGGAGTGGTAGATTCTTTTGTGTGGGTGGTGGAGCTGAGTGGTAGCTAGTACTGTATGCACGGTGGTTCCTCGCTCTCACGCTGGCTGCTGGCTCTCTCCATCACGGATCACAGATCGAGCAAGCGCGCCTGAGGCAACCCCGCATTATTATCGCTCGTGCTCTTGCTCTTGCCGCATTCTCTGGCCGGGCTCGCGTGAGGTGTGCTGAAGAAGCAATGCGATGCAGGGCATGATGAGCTAAGCAGTGGAAGAATTGCCGAGCTCTGAAATAATGCATCATCTTGACATCCGCCCTTGTTGAGACGCTACACTCTTGCTACTGCGCATACTATTCCCACTGTACATATCGTGCGCGCCTGCTGGAAACATATGCTGTGTACATCATAGATCGACAAAGCAAACACTCAGCACCAGCAGCAACAGCAAATTGATCGCCCGGCATGAAGCTGATCCTCTCGACCTCGTACGCAAAGACCCCTCAATCACGACATCCGATCTGCCTTCGAGAGCATGTCTGACTAACGTTTGTCGCAGAAATATCATGGGCGCCGGCTCGTCCGTCCGCCGCTCAGTCGGCAACAAATCCAACGCCGAGTTCGTCTCGTCTCTGCGCTCCAACCTGGACGAGCAGTCGACTTTCGAGTACGAGAACGGAACCACCAATGGCAATGGCGCAACGCCTCATGCGCAACCTCACTACAAGACCTGGACTAAGCAGAGCTCGGATGGTGCTGAATTGCAAATCCCAAGCCTAGACTCGGTTAACTCCGGTCTGGAGGAAGAGCGCGAACAGTACGATATCACGCTGAAATTGTTCTACTTGCCCGGCGGGTCCAACGATGCTGCTTCTCGCACTACGCAAACACGCGAGGCGATCAACCTTGTGTTGAAGGAGCTTGGTGTGTCGTCCGTCGATCTGCTGATCGTCTCGTTCCCCGGTGTCTACTTCGACGAGCAAGAGGACTGCCCGAGCAAGATCTCCACTCGCGGACCGGTGGAATCCGAGCCGGAGGACATCGAAAGCAATTTGGAGTCCTGGAAAGCTGTGGAAGCTTTGAAAGAGGAAGGACTGGTGAACAAGCTGGGTGTGGCGGAGTTTGGCGCAGAGCGACTGTCCATGTTCTTGGAAGGAACCACTAGGCGCCCGATGGTCGACCAGATCAACCTGCGCGATTGCTGCTCAGTACCGAGGGATCTGATGGCTTTGGCCAAGAGCAAGGGTGTGGAGCTTCTCGTGCACAACGACTGCTCGAACATCCTCCCTCGCGGAACTTTGAGAGAACTTCTCGGTCCTGGTCCTGATGGTGTGGGCGTCCTTTCTCCTTCGTCCAAGGCTGGCGACAAGAGGAAGTCACTCCATGGCGAGCCGCAGACGAACGGCGTGAACAGCCAAGACCTTTTGCAAGGCGAGGTTCAGCCTCAGTGGGTTGTGAAGTACACTGCTGTTGTCAAGAACCGCGGCATCGTCGAGAACAAGGGCTACTTTGCTTGCGCTAAGTTGGAGAATTGAACAATGTCGTTCAATAACATGGAGC
This sequence comes from Cladosporium velox, assembly GCA_024604135.1. Lineage (NCBI taxonomy): Eukaryota > Fungi > Ascomycota > Dothideomycetes > Cladosporiales > Cladosporiaceae > Cladosporium > Cladosporium velox. The sequence goes on along the minus strand of JANIIF010000019.1, from coordinate 573,876 downwards.
TCTGAGTGGATTCTACGCTCCTCAGACTTTCCTTTGAAGGATGATCGATACAGTGCTTCGACTGCCCATGGAGGTCTGAGGATATTGAGAAACCTGGAGTGCCTACGCCTTCGCTACTGAGTGCATGATTGCCACAAGCCATCCATCACAAAATTTGACTCCGACAACAGAACTTGACAAACAACGCAAACCAAAGCGGCTTCTGCGCCAATCCTTACTGATGAAACCAACAAAGGTACTCATCAACCATATCACCGGCCAGAGTCGCTGTATCCATGATCGCGCATGTCACTCTTCGTTCTTGCCCAAAGGCTTCACTTATCGACTCAGCATGAAGACTTCAAACGCTCAATCAACACCCACTTCCACCTTCGACGCCGACGCCGACGCCTTCCTTCTCAACCTTCTCTCGCGCTCGCGCCTATGCGCATCCATCCAACTTTCTTCAACTTTGCCCTCAATGACCGTGGTATCCGGCACGACTAAGCTGTCGACAAGAACTCTGCAAAATTCATACCGCCCGATCTGGGCTTGCAAGCAGCTCCAGCACTGCGAATCGGGCACAACTTGCGGCGGCAGCGGTGGAATGGTACACTTCCGACCGATAGCGACCGACTCCGCGCATCGAGTGACGATGGCTGTGGTGCGGGCGTGGCCGCAAGCATGGGCGGTAGCTTGGGTGGTGTGGCACATTTCTTTGAATGAGGGGAGCCTTTGCTGCGAATGCTAGAGAAGGGTCAGCCAGGCGCTCCTTCAATCAGGATGGGTCATTGGGTCATCACTCACTGTCGGACTGGCTGTCAGGCTGATGGACGGGATTTAGCTTTCTCCAGCTCAAGCACCGACCGCAATTAGCACCACCTTGCGACGGATGTTCGGAAGTGTGTTCCTTTGCGTGGGAAGACCGGCAGAGGCAGAGGCAAGAAGAAGTGTAGAAACAGTATAGCCAGGGCGCGAGCTCTTATAACCTACTTGTACATGAGATTCTGCTTACATTATTCCAAGTCTGATGAGTCCTTGAGGACGCTTGAACCTTCTGCCCTGAAACATCCATTCACCGGGTCATGTTCCGTGAGCCATGCTTTCGAGTCACCGAGTCAGATGGGTCACGTACGGTGGAGTTCTCGGCAGTCCGTGGATATGCGTTGTCGCTGGTGATGAGTGTTTGAGACAATTGTCCCCGATACGTGTGAGCTTGACAGTATCCTAAGTGCCAAGTCATCACGTTTCAACTACCCACGCCCAAAGATTAATTACATCATGAGCAAGCAAAAGACGTGACGATGACAGTAACAACGTCGATTGACTTTTCCCTGTGACGGCAAGGTATTTATACAACAGCCTACACTGTTTTGCTCCGAGCTATGTATGCTTGCAGCGAATGCAGCAAGGAAGAAAGTCCCCATGAGATATCCAACTTCCAATCTACACAAACCAAAAAAAAAAACACTCTCCTAAAACACAATTCAAGCACCCTCCCACTTACCAAACCTCTTCCAATCATCATACACGCTCCTCAACACTGCGCGCTCACTATTGTTCATCCCCGCGCTCAGCGCCTTCACAGCATCCGGACTCTGCACCTCCATCGCCTCAACAACAGCCCACAACCCCGGCGTCAGCGCCTCGCGGACACCCTCCGCGAGCGTCCCGCTGAGAATCTGCGCGCAGAAACCGTGCAGCAGCGTCGGGACGTACTGGCCCACGTGGGCGCGCGCGCGACGCGACTCGTCGATCAGGTTATTGTGCTTGCTCGCGCCTGAAGCGCTGTTGTTGTGCGTGCGGGTGGGCGGGTTGCAGAGGAGGGTTAGCAGGCGGGTGTAGGCGCGCGCGTGGCGGGGCGCGAGAATTCTGCGGTCCGAGGAGTCTGCGGAGGGTTTCGTGGGGACGAAGAGGCGGGATTGGAGAGATTGGAGGGTGGCGGTAAGGAGGTGGAAGCGGCCTTGCAGGCGGGCGCGGTGGTGGAGGAGAAGCGCCGAGAGGAGGGAGCAGAGGTCGAGGTAGATGAGGCGTTCTGCTGGGGAGGAGCGGGCGAGGCTTTGAATGGCTTGGAGGGTTGCTTCTGTGAGGTGTTGGTTGAGGATGAAGGGTTTGTCGCGGATGATGGTGAGGAGGCATGCGATGGCGGCGGTGTAGGTGGCGAAGTCCTTGGTTTGTCGTAGGGTCTCGAGGAGTCTGAGGTAGAGGGCATGGATACCCTGCTCGTCTTTGGCGATGCTGTCTCGAGACACAGCAGCAAGAGCATTTTGCAGGATCACGATGCCTTGGGTGGAAGCATCTTGTGCACTTGGAATGACCTTCTTGAGGACAGACAGCTGCTCAGACGTTTGCGATTCCTTGGCTATGCGTTTCAGCTCCTCGATCAACAGCTGTCGATCTTTCGGTGAGATACTGGACCCAAGAAGGGCTTCACCTAACGAAGTGCAGGCCTCAAATCCGCTAATATGAGCAAGCAGTCTGAAAGCCGGAACCAGAAGATAGTTCGTGCTGGTAGACGTGCTTTCTGTTGTTGCATCGTCGCCAGAAGATTTGGCCAGAATTTTGTTGCATAATTTGACAAGTGCTTTGTCTTCAGTGGCCAAGTTTTCACCAAGGAAGCCAGATTTGCGGAAGCAGACGAGTAGCTCAAACAAGACTTTTGATGAAACAACGGTTTGCTCCACATCTTCTTGCTTCTTGAGTGCTTTGACAGAGCTTTGGGTGTCCTTGAGGAGACGCTCTGAGAATGCTTTGAGTGGTACAGTGACATCTCCGGCAAGTTGGGAGAAGACACTCTTGCCAACACCGTTGTCAGTCTGCTGTACGATCGCTTTGGTCATTACGAGGCGTCCATAAGATGCCGTACTCAGGTCTTCGGTCGATTCCATTTCCTTGATTACTCTCTTGACAAGAGCCTGCAACACCGTTCGGGATCGTTCTTGATCTTGTGTCGCAAGCAGATAGGTGCACAGTGAGCGTGTCAGCTCTTCGAGCATGGCCAGCATGTTGACTTTCGAAGTAGCCCTTCCTGCGGCAGGCTTCTTTTCCTTACCCGACCTCGACTTCTTGGAAACAGAGGGGCCGCGACATAGGTCCCAAACGATGGAGGCGTCGGTGCACAGATTAGCGGACGCGTTCGGGAGCTGCATAAGTCTGACCATCACGGCGTAGCGCTTTGTGAGACGTGCTTCGGTCCCTGAGCTGTAGTCGAGTCCGGTCGCCCAGTTGAGTATGCGCTCACGCTGTCCGCGAGCCAGTGTGGAAGCAGGAGTCTGCAGTAGTAAATCGAGCACTGTGTCCTCGTCGGAACCAGTGGCCTTCAGTACAGCCGCGATGACTTCATCGGCAAGTTTTGTGTTGGAAGATGCAGCTGCCGTGTTGACGAATGCTGCAAGCTCATGATATTGTGGTGCAATCTCGGTCTTGGTGGATGATGAGCCGATGGCAGAGGTCACGAATTTCTCGATCATGTTGTGCCTGTCCTCTTTTCCAAGATTGAGCAATTGGTCAGGGAAAGCCAGGAACACAGGTGAGATGGTTTCTGTGGTGGCTTTCGCGAGGCGTACAGCAAGGCTTGAGGCCAGATCATGACATCCTTCGTAGCTCTGGAGGTAGGTACAGAGAAGACCGACAAACGTCTCGGCCAGATCAGCTCCCTTGCCAGAAGTACTTGCTTTCATGATACGTTCAACTGCCTTGTTTGATAGTAGAGATTGTGCTTTACTCGAAACCAAATCTCTCTCCGTCTGCTTGGCGGCCCATGTAGGGAACCAGAGCTTGAACGTAAGACTGAGCAGGGTCCAGACATCATTGGGGATGGCCTTGACTTTAGAGCTTTCTACCAGAACCAAGAGAGTGTCGAAAAGATCACCAACGCGTGTTTGCAACCTCTGTATCAGCTCATCGCTCCTCGCACCCTTGAGCAAAGCATGTAGCAGGACGGCACCTGCTCTCTGGGACTCGATAGTGGCGTCTCCTTTGCTTGGTGCCTCGCTAGAGACTTGAATGGCGCTACGCAGGGTATCGAATAGCTGTTCGATCTGTTCCACAGTCAGGTGTACTTCCAGCAGCTCTTCTAACAGGTCGTCAAGCTGAGTCCAAACAGTCCAGGTCTTCGAGTCCTCAACGGCCTGCATTTGTTGATGCCATCGCAAAACAAAGTTCTCCAGCTTGCGACTGGTTGCAAATGCACGCATGACAGGCTTGGTGATCGATTCGGTCGAGAGTGCTTTCTCGTCGGCGCTGCTGTGCGATCCTTTCTTCGAGGTCTGGGTCAAGGCAGGGAAAAGCTGGTCTGCCATAACGGGATCGACAAAGACTGTGGCATCCAGAGCCACAACCTCTGCAATCATTGCAAAGTCGATGGAGCTTGCCTTCTTCGATTGGGCAAGGCCGCTGTAACGCTGTACAAGATCCTTCAACGTCGTACCCGGTAACGATGCACGGGTGCCGACAATCTGGAGCATCCCGGACAATGCCTTCTGGCTGACGAGTTTTCCGTTCATATCGAGGCATGCCAAAAGTTCCTGGAAAATATGCTCCACCCAAGGTCGCTCCTTGCTACGTTGCCGAGAAGTTGTCATTGGTACACAACGCAGGGCGACATCGAGCAGTTTCGGCAAAGATTCGCACAGCTCCTCTTGAGGGCCGTCTGCGACTGCGATAGCTGACTTGACGCTAGAAAGCTTTCCAGCAAGCTCAGATGCTGTCTCCTCAGAGACCTCCTTTTCGATAGACTGGGAAAATGCCGAGCGTGCAGGCAAAAAGACATGTCTGGCAATGAGGATCTCCACGTCGTGGACAACGTCGGCATCCGTGGCAGCTGCCTTCTTGGAGCCTCGTCTTCGCTTGTTTGAGCCAGAGGAAGCGGATCCGTTCAGTTGTTGGAGTAGCAATGAGCACGGAACCAGACAATTGTTTGCGAACGCGTCGTTGTCAGAAGCACTGGGTTTGCGCGCAGCCCAAAGACGCACAGCAGGGAGGGCCAATCGAAAGTTGTCGTTAAAAGCTTTCTCGGAAGCGTCAGCAGCGCTGATTAACGTAGACACGCGGCTCGTCCAGACACCAAGCAGTGCAGCAGCAGAAGCGCCATCCGTGCTGAGCAGTTGCTTTACCACGGCACCATCGCCTCCAGATGAGATTTCCTCAAGAGTTTCGATTGCTTTGGTAATCGCATCCAGTAGTTTTGCAAGTTTCTTGCCTTCCAGATCTTGCATTGAAGTCCTTGCGGTGTCCAAGAGGTGGAACCGGGCGAGCAGAATGCCCATTTTCTGAGGTGCAACGAGGCGAAAACAATGCTCCAATAGAGTCCAGGCTCCCGCGTTTGATGCCGCCTTTCCATCGCTCTGCATCTTGGCCGTGAGCCATTTGATGATCATCTCTGCTCTGTGGCCATGGTTGCAGTATTCGTTCGCAGTCTTCAGTTGCGATTTGAGATCCGGGAGAGAGTCCAGTGTCTTGAGCCGTTGCAATGATGGCTCAGTGGCATGCTGAGCATCCACATCCACCATCTCCAAGTCTTTGCCACCCATGTTGAGTGGTGCTGTAGCTCAAAAACGGCTGTGAGGCCGAATGATAATTGTCCGAGAATCTTTAGATGCGGCTTCAACTTTTTGATATTGCGGCACGTGCACTTTCGCGGACGGGATCGGCTTGATTCCGAGAGCAGCTCCCAGCCAGCCAGCATTGGAGACGACGAGCTCCCAACAGCGATCACATTGCAATTGACGACTCTCTCTTGACTCTATATCTCCCCAAATTACCTTCACAATGGCCGACTCCAACACCAACGCACCCATCACCGCTGCCGCCGTCCGCCCCAACAGGCCCATGAGCGAGGCTCTTTTGAACGAGAAGGTAGGAATCGCGTATGGAAACTTGCAAGAGGAGGAACATAGGCGCAGCGAATACACATGGACGCGATCGGAGAACAATGGCTAATACCCGATCTTACAGTGGGACCACTGCCTCAGCACCCTCCTCATCCGCAGCACCCTCGGCGCGTCTTTCGGTGTGATCTTCTCTGTCCTGCTCTTCAAGCGCAGGTCGTGGCCGGTGTTCACAGGTCTTGGTTTCGGTGCCGGCAGGGCTTGGGAGGAGTGCGACTCTGTAAGTCTTGCGGGATCTTGGAGAGTTTGCGACACGGTTCGGCGACACTATGCGCGGTCACGGAGTCTAAGGATGTTTCCTACGATTGCCGGCCTTGTAGTGTTACCGTTCCTCGCTGCGGCCATTCTCTTTTTCGCTTTTGAGCAACACTGACAGACCATGTACAGAGCTTCAAGCGCGCATCTGCCACCTCTCGCAACGGTCTTCGCACCTTCCCCGGCTCCTCTTCTTCCGCCTAAACGACAACCCGCAACACGTACGATGAGATCAGAGCAGTCGCAGAAATTGGTATTTGAGCTACGATGGTCAGAGACACCTCGAGCCTAGAAGGTCGGCTTCGGCGCCGCGAGCCAGCAAACGTCTGCTGGACAGTGTACATATAATGGTGGTGTACTACGAGCTTCGAATATGCAACAGACATGCAAACTTTATTTTATGGTTCAAGATGGAGTATTGGTTTCTCATTGGATAAGGATCAAGCGGTGTCTTTCAGTCAGACCTGAAGAGAGCGAATTGGCAAAAAGGACGGCCATGTGCAACTTCTGTGAGTATCCTTCTAGAGACGCTCTGGGTCTCAGTTGTCCATGGTGCACCAAGCGTGGCAGGTCTCGGTCCTATGGACCACATGCTAGAGATCTTCCAAACCTGGTTCGGCACAGTTGATTAGATGGCGTGGATGGCAAGCCTGCCTTCGACGCTTGATGGGTTTTAACGCATATGTCACTCGTAAGTGCTCTCGACTGAAGAACTCAGCATACTGCAAGTCTGCGCGTGCGAGCAGCAGTAGGAGGAAATCGTCTCGCCTTCGTTTCTAATGGATTTCGAACATTTGCGGCTAAGAGACTTTCCCAACAAAAATGCTGTTCTCAATTCAGCACTTGACATCTTTTAGCACTCAAGCCATCACTTCCGCTGGCAGAGGATCAAAGCACATCGCTCACCAATCTTGATAAGGCAAATGTCGAAGCATTGAAGCATGTGGTCGACTCCAGTGCCCAACACCGTGGTCTCTCGCAAATCTGCGCGTTTGTTTACGTCCTGGCATTCCGACTCGTATCTGTTGCAATCCAATACTCAAGCATAATGGAGGCTCTAACACAACCAAGACGCGGAATCTGGAAACAGAACCTTTTTATTGCTTCTCATGTTTCGAAATGGGGAATGTGATGATAGACATACTTCGATATGGCGACCATCAGATCTTAACTTGCTAAAGTCGGTCTGCCACATGTGTAAAGCAGTATTACGCTGACACAAAGATGATATATAGGTTGAGCTTGTTAGCTAGAAAGCAATCCATGTGAGGAATAGATGTGACGGCTCATCCGGAGTGTTCAACGAAGCAAGAGCGATTGACCGTCAGAAAGTGTGGCGGCCTTAATTGAAGAGAATTATCTTTGCGATCCTCGTGGGTTACGGGTGTGGTATCAGGTGGACAACTAGATCAGACGATTGAGAGATCGATGTACTGGCAGTGGCAAAGGATACACGAGGTCAATGAAGATAAGGTATATATTCGCAATTAATCTCAAGGACCACATGAAACAGGTCGGCTGGCCCAATGGCAAGGCGCTTGACTACGAATCAAGAGATTGCAGGTTCGATCCCTGCGTCGATCAACTCATTAATCTCGCAATCTGCGAGATCTTCCTTTATTTTTGCTTATTATACATGATAAACACATCCTAATTCATCTTGTCTTTGACGTACAGCATCTTCAGGCCACCCATAACTCCGACATAATCTTCAGCAGTCATCTCCGATCGAGACTTCCCTTTCACCAACTGTGAAAGAAATTGAATCAACAGCGTCCCATCCCACTCGACACCCGCAGGTTTTCGAACAACAGTGATCCATCGCCACTTGTCGCTCACTACCCAACAATCCTCACGTGAGTCGTGTCGAAGATACACGCCGATCGCGCCAGAAGATGGAGAGTGGTCGTTCGTCACAGTAACATATCTCATCCACAGCGCCAGACGACCAAGTTTGGACAGGTGAGGCTGACTATAGTGCAGCCAGCGATGCGCATCTTCAGCTTTCTCGCCTTCGGTGTGGATGATGAACTCGTTGCAGTCGTAGTACAGTGGTAGAGCTTCACGACGGACCTGCCGGCTAACTCTGGTGATGGGCGGTTGGGAAGCTTCTTCGTAGCTTTCTTTCTGGAACTTGTCGAGGCGAAAGGTGACGGTGGGCTTTTCTGAGGTCACTGCGAGGGAGAAAATGTGTTCCCGTAGTTCCGCGGGTAAGTCGAGGAGACGAGATTTGGGTGGCTTTGTTGAGAAGAGGTCCATGGTGTTGTACTCTGTGCTGCGGCGATGAAAGCACCAGATTATTAAGATTTACAGTCGATGCAGTTTCAAAGTATTTAGATGGCGGGTACTGTTGATTTCGATGGATGAACAGATGAAGTATTCGACGACGTCAGACGCGGTTGACGGAGGAGGAGCGCTGAAGGAAGATGCTATTGACTTCACGTAGCAGCCGAGCTTGTTTGCTGCATGGGAGAGCTTTATCCTCGCTGGTCAGATTGATGCTCGATGTATTCGTATGTAATGATGTGCCCTTGGCCGTATGCTGAAGGGAAAACGCGAGCTGCCAACGAACGCATTCAGACCGCCTCACCCGCCGATGCCGGAAAGAGCTGGAAGTTCGGCGCCTTTGGCTGAGGTGAGACAAGCACAGTGCATAAACGGATGTTGGGATCGGGCAAGTGGCGTTCTCATGTGCTGTCATTACATACTCGTATTGAGGATCGCTTCCTGTTTGTCAAGCAATGGAGATTGCCTTGCTCGTGTGTTGCAGGTTGTCACAAGTCTGCACGTGCGGGTGCGGAAAGCAGTATTTGATGATCCTTGCCCATCCATGCTTGATCGTAGTAGTGTCAGTACATGAGAGAGGTCCCGCAGCATTTTGCTGTGTCTTAATGGAAAACATGACCCCTTAACATCGCTACAAGATCGTGACAGTGTAGTGAAGATGGAAGTATACTCATACTTATCGCACATCTCTCTAGGGTTAGTGTTGGGGTTGGTCACTCAAGTGGTCTATCGTCCTTTTTGCGGTAACATTGTCCATCTCATCGCATATCGCTGTCAGCCAAAGTTGTATTGTGTTTGGAGTGGCATTGTCTGCATCTTCTCTGTCCCTGATGATGGCGAGAAGTTCTAAGGCTTTGTAAACATCAGATACCATTTCTAAGCCGTCATGAAGCTTGGGACTGGCGTTCATATGTGCAGCTTTGTGTCTTGTTGCACCTCCCAAACGCATGCCCGATTCTGGTGTTCTATTTAAACTCCTCACCTATAGCATATCTTGGTCATCTTTCATAGTATCCATTTGAGAGATATGGCACTGCATGTAGGTCGACACTGTGAGCTGGCCTTGCCTGCAGGGCTCCAATCTGAGGTTCATAAATTGATACAAATTGCTTAATATCATCTTACGTCTATCCGATATAGTCTAGTGGCTAGGACACTCCGCTTTCAGCACAATTTTCGATTGTCATAAGCACCGGAGAGGCCGGGGTTCGATCCCCCGTTTCGGAGTTAAATTGTAGTTGTCTTTTTGCAAAGTTGAGGGCAACTCGATTTTTTTTGATCTCCAGCTACCTCCTTCCGTCCTATGCCAATCCAGACGGCCTCAGCCTCTGACACTACTCTATTGATGATGAGAAGTGGCCTAGACAAAGGGGCATCGATCTAGTATGGATAGAGCGATCTCAGGAACGACTTCAGAGACCATGTGTTGCCCTGCAATCAGACGACCTTGTCTACCATATCAGCACTCGCAGACCGACAGCTATAGTCTTTCCGAGCATTCGGTGGCTCGGTGACACGTTCGGGAGGACATGTATAACTCTAATGCTACCACAAAGTTGGCTGGGGACATTTATCCTCGCAGCCTCCCAACCTGCGATAACGATCATGATATCTCACATCCGTCAACAAGCCAAATACGATACAAGTCATAGGTTACGGCCTATGACCTCTGTGCTTCTTCGGGTGATGGTCAACCACACTGAGCGAGCGTAGACGCCCTTATCATGACCTCTGCCTCTGAAAGACCCCATGCAATATTAGGACTAGGAGACAATCGTGGCTCGCCCCCGTGCGCACCGGCAGTCTATTGTATATGCTTCTGTGAATATATAGCCTCGAATTACTATCGAGCATTTTAATTACTGCATACACATCACAATTGAGTCGGTACCGCTCGTGCGCATCCCAGCCCCTTCGCCGCAAATTCGGAGCTGACGTCCGTGCCAAGACTCAGCCCTGCTAAATGAGAAAGGCGCACGACTCGCCCGTGATAGATCTCTCATTCAACCCATGTATGTCCATTATTGCCTTGTAGGTCCTCCTCGTGCGCCAGGCATTGTGATACCAGTGTACAAGAAGGGAATCTAATACTGCTGGTGCCGGTAGCCTAAGGCAAGCGCAATTCTTGCGACCATTCTGACGCGAAGCCTTGAACGCGTCACTCATGCCAGAACTGATCCTCAACCTTCTCAGCGCTAACAGATTGAGCACAATGACCGCTCCTACTTGCGCTAGGAGTTTCTTTAGCAAGCCCCAAATGCGACAGGTTCGGTACATGGTGGTACGATCTGATAAACCGAGCACTAGCCGTACATCCTGACGTCCGAGCTCTTTAGTCTGTGTCGCGCGTCTTTACAGGAGCTGACGTATACTTTGCGAAACTAGTCCAAGGAGAACTGCTCTTGAGACGACAACTGCAGACAGCCTAGGTGGGACGGCAAGCCCATCGTGACTATTGATGAAGGCCATCACACCTGACATCCTCTTCTGCCCCCAAGACCTCAAGAGGACGGAACGGAGCTCAAGCTCGGACACTTCCGACATCGTCCAAGAACAGGCAGTCCGACTTGCCGGCTGGGCTGAAGCAACTACTTCCAGCGTCGTGGATCTTTATCTACAAGTCCCCACCCCTAACTGTTCTGATTGGCAGCGCATAACTCCAGCGGAGTCCGGCAGACTCGGAAGCACAACCGTAACCCTCCTGTAGGGATGAAGGACAGCCCTTAGAACGTTTGGGGGCTTGGTATCGATATCGCAAATGCTCGCGCGCGCCTACCCTCTCGGTGCATTCGTCACCTTGCGGACGTGGTGCTTGCGAAGGCGGAGGCGTGTCCCCCTTTGCCTTCCGGGTGCTTGCCTTCAGGTAGGGCTGTACAGAGTATGGCGATATCAACTTCTACGATGGTGTGATCACTGTTTCCTATGTTCTCTATCACTCGCGATGCATTTCTTTTCTCTTGTCTCAACTGCTTTCTTGGCTTGGCTCACCACATGTCTAGCTGACCAGCAGGCTTTCGTGAACGATGCAAGGTACAATGATGGCGACTATGGCCACTATCCCCATCAAACGTTCTTCAGCAGAGCAGGAATCGAGGCACCCCGACCGAATTTCATGAAGCCCTTCACCAATTGTGACGATGGCTCATATCTCTTCGTATCGTTACGCGGCAACTACGCTGAGGCCAAGCCGTACATCCTTGACGCCGCCGGAAATCTCGTCTGGACGTTCGACCACTATGTAGGCGAAGTCTACAATCTGCAGGTCCAGGAGTACAAGGGCAAGCCATATATCACCTACTGGGCTGGAGATGACTCAGTCGGTGGCCATGGTGCGGGAAAGTACCACATGCTCGACGAGCACTACGAGGAGTTCAAGCAAATAGAAGCCGCCAACGGCTTGGACGCTGATCTTCACGACTTCCGCATCACTCCCGAGAACACCGCCTTGATCACCGTCTACGAGATCATTGAAGCTGATCTTTCCAGCATCAATGCCTCACTGGCCAAAGGCGAGATCTGGGACTCACTATTCCAAGAAATTGACCTCGAAACTGGCGAAGCACTTTTCCAATGGCGTGCATCTGATCACATCGACTGGGACGAAGCCTACCTCGATATGAACAAGCAAGCGGACGGCAGCAAAGGCAGGCCCTGGGACTTTTATCACATCAACACCGTCGATAAGGATCCCGCAGGCAATTACCTCGTATCCGGCCGCTTTACACGAAGCATCATCTATATCAATGGCACGTCCGGTGAAATCATCTGGCGTTTGGGTGGCAAGCGCAATGACTTCAAGGATCTCTCAAAGGGAGCAGCGACGAAGTTCGCTGGCCAGCACGACGCACACTGGACTGACTCCTACAACTCAATCACGTTCTTCGATAACCGCGCCGACTGGTTTACTCAGATAGACAGCAAATCCGCCGGCGCCAAATTGAAGCTCAACACCTCCTTCGCTCTTGCTCAACCCACGGCCGAGCTCGTGCAGACGTACATCCATCCGGACAAGATTTTGAGTATCTCGCAAGGGTCCATGCAAACCCTACCATCCGGCAATATACTCGTCGGCTATGGCTTCAACGGCGTCGCTACCGAATTCTCGCCGTCTGGAAAAGTGCTGTGTGATGTCTACTTCGAAGCGTCCGCATACATTGGCACTGGAGATGTGCAAAGCTACCGCGTTTATAAGAACCACTGGACTGGCCTGCCTACTACGCCTGTCGATCTTGCTTTGCATGATGGCATCTTCTACGTCTCGTGGCTAGGAGCTACAGAAGTCAGAGAATGGGTCTTGCGCAGTGGTTTCTCCGATGACGAAGAATGGATTGAGATCGCGCGCTTCCGCAAGGATGGATTTGAAACGCACTACACTCTTCCAGCGGAGCAACGCATCAAACGCTGGGTGAAGGCTTATGCACTCGGAGACAACGGGCAGGAGCTCGGATCGAGTGAGAGTTTGGACGTCGCTGATCAAATCACGATGTGGTATGTACACGGCCCTGTGGAAGACAAGGTAGAGGAAGACGCAGAAGAAGAAGACTCTGAGAGCGAAGGTTCCGTTGATGGATATTATAGCACTGCTGGTGCTGCTATGGCGGTGATTGGACTGTGCGGTATGCTTGTCCTTCTTGGTGTACTGGCGTGCTTGCCGAGTTGGAGAGCAAAGATGGGGAGGAACGGCGCCAGCGGTATCTTCGCAAATGCTCCAGGCGACGAAGAGCAGTCACCATTCCTGCGGTCGCAGATGATAGAACAGGCGAGTACCGAGGTCGGCGACGCACGAGATTTTGCCTGGCGGCCGAGAGCTGAGACATAGGATGCTTCCAATTATCTTCGTCTTTCCCAATAATGTATTTCTCATTTCTTCTTTACCAAAGGGATCACAAACATTGTCTTGCAGGGTTCCTTAATTGGCTAAAGTTCAACTGCTATTGGAATCCTCACCGATCGTGGACACATAAGTATCCTAGTACCATTTGTAATATCGCTGTCTTGCACAAGTCCAAGCCAAACAATTGTTACCAGTGAGGAACGTCATCTGATATCTGTGCTGTGACGAGACCATAGAAGGTAAAGCAATTGATTTGACTACACGATTTTCTTTGCGCCACTCCTTGTGCTATCATCTCTCCGGTAACTGTTCTTTCCAATGCTACAAGGTTCTGTGCAAGAAACGCCCATCAATAGCCTTCCATCGACAGCCCTTCACTTCCATGCTGACCCTAGGCATGGAAGTCTCCGCGGGAGACACAAGTGCCGGTGCTGTTGGTGACGAAGTGGCTGGAATCCTTGTCCCAAATCTCCATTGTCTCTGTCCAGAGGACATCCTCCCTCTCGAGATCTGCAAGCGTCTCCGGGACCGTCCTCAGCCCGTGATCTTCACGGCTCACCTGTCTGAGCTTGCCGCCAGAAGCCAGCCATGGCAGTGTGTAGCTGGGCTTCATGAGCTTCAATGTGAGCACCAGCTTGCCGTTTTGGAAGTCCATCTGAACCCAGCCATGGACTTGGTAATAGGTGCCAGACTTGCCGTGGCGGTTGATCGGCTGGAAGCCTTCCTCTCCAAGATCTGGAACGTCAGTCCAAGCCAGAGGGAAGGCACGAATTCCTTTGCGGACCCTGCCAGTGTGATCTCTGAGTGCATCTGAGTCATTAAAATCCTCCTCGCTCCAGTAGATGTCAACGTGAAGGCGACCGGGGTCTTTGGTTGCTACGAGAAAGCTCATGCCAGCCATTCGTTGCGAGCTAAAGGTACCGTTGTCGTATTTCATGATGCAGAAGAGGCGGTCGTGTGCTATTGTGACTTTGTCTGCGTACTTCGATTCCTTGCGCTTCGTCTTCCTGCCGTGTATCTTCTCACTGTATACCTCATCCAAGGCCGCGAAGAAGCGCATGCGGGATGGAAGGGTGTCTTCCTGGTATATGTGATGTTGAAGGGCGCCTTGAGCGCAAGGAAGACGTGACCTTGTGTGCTCGACTCGGAACGTGTACTGCGATTCTTTGAGAACCTGTTCCATTGCACTGGCGAGAAGACGGCTCCTCATGCCACCACCCGAGAAGATCGCGTATGTGAAATCGAGGTTCTCACCGTGCTCTTCAGCCCACTCGGCGACTTTTGCGATGTGATCTTGGAGCAGTGGCGTAGCTGCTGCGATCCAGGCGTCATACCACTTTTGAATCAGGTCATGCGAGAGGTGAATTGTGTGAGAACGGACCTCGGCGTCGCTAGCACCGTACACATTCAAGCCATAGTAGGAGACATTACCTGGGAAGTCCTTCTTGGTTCGATCAAATTGTTCAGAGGCCTGTCTCAAGATCTCGTGCGCCGTCCTCTTCATTTTTGCGCAAAGGTCCTTGAAGTTGGGGACTTGAGGACATTGACCGCTGATGATGTAAGCCAAGAGCTGGTGGTTGAGCATGTGAGAGCCCGCACCATTTCCTGAACAGATTGCGATCCGAGTGAGTACCATCTCTTGATCATGAGAGGGCAACTGGTCGAGCCTGGTCACAGAGATATCAAGAGTGCCTGCTCCACAGTCCACAACCAGTGAGCATTGGCCGACCCTGATGGCACCATACTCCAGCAACTGGCGTGTACACATGACAGCAGAGCATAGGGGCTCTTCGCGGAGTTCGGCTTTTGTGACTTTCGCCTCTTTGGCGGCATTTCGAATGATGCCTCTCTGCTCGTCTCCCCACATCGCAGGCACACAAATTTGCATGATGACGGGAATTTTATCAATGTCGACGTTGCTGTCACCCATTTGACGGTCCTTGTAGAACTCTCGCACAAGCCTGACCACGTCTTCGAATAGGTCCGAATACAAGTCTTGAAGCCTTCCACGGTCGCGCTCGGTGTCGAGGACCTTCTTGACGTGGGCAACCTCCATGAAATCCTCGAAGCTTGGGTGTAGTGCGAGCTTGAAGAACTCCAAGGACTGGTCTTGCAGGCGCGCGTTGTCGCGAATCACCTCGGGAACGTCTTTGCCCCAAATGATTGTCCACTCGCCCTTGTCATCGTCCAGGAAAACCACAATTTGTTTGATGTCAGGATTGTCGACCTCCTCACCATTGGGTAGGTGAATGGTGTTGATCGGAGTGCTCTGGGGAGGAACTCGGTCGTCGCGCACAAATTGAGCAGCGATTACCATGTATCTCGTCCCAGGATCCAGACCGATGATGATATGCGGCGGCATTGTAGAGGTGCGGCGGGAGGAATCAAGTAGATGTCGTGAGTCGGGATGGTGCAATCTGACTGGCGACAAGATGGTGGAGGTTGAGAGCGGTGGAGGGAGCGGGCGTGGTACGGCAAAAACAGTGGTCGGAGAAGCGCATGTTATTGCGACAGAGGCAGTGAGAAGCCAGCGTGACCGTGGCTGGTGCCTAGTTGCTGTGCGACATGTGAAAGTGGCATGATTGGTCGCAAGACTTGCGCTCACTGACTTCACTCAGTCACTGACAGAAGGTGCTCAAAACTCTGCGCAGAACATCTCAATGGTGATCCTTAACTTTTTTCCATACATAGCTGAGGACATTGGTCGATATATTATCCAGTAGCGCGTAAGCACCTGTAGGCTCTCTGCGGTAAATAGTGGTGTTTTGGTACTTGCAACTCAAGGTATCAGCGTCGAATGGCAGGGGACATGTGCTTTACCTCAGTGGTGTCCGATCCCATTTCGGAGGCATACATCTGATGATATCAGCACAGAGAGACATGGAGACATGTATGCTACCTCCATGGAAACCGATCGCAGATTGAAGCCTATGCCCAAAGACATCAGCACAGATATCAATGGAGACATGTGTGTCACCTCCGCGGAAGGATCCGATGTTGAAGCCCAGACCTAACAATATCAGCGTACAGAGCAGCGGAGGTTTGTATAATATTTCTGTGGCCAACTTTTATCGTTATGTGGCTATGCCCGATTATACCTGCAGTTCTGCAAAAAGAAGTATTATGCGGACATAAGTATGCCCGGGGTTGCTCTTACATCTATGCCTGAGGGTAGTGGTTAAAGGATTGACGAGAA
Source organism: Cladosporium velox (assembly GCA_024604135.1). Classification (NCBI taxonomy): domain Eukaryota; kingdom Fungi; phylum Ascomycota; class Dothideomycetes; order Cladosporiales; family Cladosporiaceae; genus Cladosporium; species Cladosporium velox. Next base: position 557,438 of record JANIIF010000019.1, on the reverse strand, counting down.
TCTGTCACCATACCAGCAATATCTCTGTGGTAGATCACCATCCTTCACGAGCCTAGCATCGATGATACTAGCATAGGGACGGACAGAGATGTGTATGCGTAGTCTCATGAGCGTATCGCGTATCGCGTAATTGGCGGCTTGAAGGAAGACTTAGAAGGGAACACAACAGCCAGAGAGAGGGTGGACTGTAAGCTGAGGAACATGCAAATAGCACAGTAGCATAGCGACCTGGCGTGATATACCTAGAATTTCTGAATGACAGAAACCATCCATACTTGCTGTGATTTCAGACCTTGATGTGTCAAACCATTGGATAGCCATGTCATCGCGCATAATACTGCGTAGCTACCCGGATTCAATGGATACAGATTGGGATCAGTCGCCAGCTCAAAAGCTATTTGTGGACAAGGGCGAGGATAGCAACAGAAATGTAAAGAGGGTAATGACATGCGCGTTGATGAAGTGAGGTCTGAATGGAATTCGAAACGGGGCTGCAGGTCCGTCCGTCCTCCGAATCCACGTGACCGAGCTGTGGCTTGCTGCGACGCAATACCATACTGCACCGGCACCTCGTCTCTTGACTCCATACCTTTTTCGCCCACATGCACCATATATGTTGACCATTGAACTCGCGCTATCACTCGACGTGTGCGAAAGGCCCTCAAACGTTCTGCGTCGGCGATTGGCTTCATGCATGTAAGCAAACAAACACTCGACAGGCGAGAACTCTGCAGCATCTCGCTGCCGTAGCCTTCACTCTTCAGTCCTCTCAAAACGGCTCGAAGAACCGCGACATGCCAAATGCAAGCCTCAGGCCTGGTGGTGACTGGTCTGTGCTGCTCTTGAATGATTCCTATTGTTGTTGTGATTGTAATTGTCGCGGCACACCAACCATAAGTTTGCCACCACAACAAGCGATCTTTGCTTTGTAACCCACCTCGCAGACGAACAACGAGTCTCCATCTAGCTGCATAAGTAAAGAACTTACCCACCTCACTGCTATCACGCCCTCAAACAGAACCGCGCAAAGAGAACAGCTACCCGAACTCGGCCATCATCCACCCTTCACATTACTTTTCTCGCCATTGTCGCAACGCTTCGACCAGAACACCAGATTTTGCATCACGCTCTGCAAACGTATTTTCTTCGTTTGAGCTCTCAAAGACGTCTACGCCGAAAACCATTCTACAAATCCACAAACCATGGCCAGCGAACAGGATATCCGACTTGCGCAGGGCGCTTTATTTGTGATCGACAACACCGGACCATGCCCAGATGGCAAAAAGTACCGCACCTTCATTGATGCTGCGATTGCGCACCATCTTACACGCCACACTTACTACTATCAAGATCGCGGGAGACCCGGCGCGAAAAACACAAGGAGGGCAACCGCCCGAAAGTTCCGTAACAGCTTACAGGCCTTATGGGAATACGTGAAGCCGGAGTCTCGCGGTCGAAAGGGCGGCGACCGCGCAGAAGCTCTCTTCACGCTGAAGAGTGAAGCGATCACGGCGGAGGCGTTGCAAATCTACGCCTATGACCCCAGAACATTTTCGGAAACTGACTTGCCTGGATTCGTGGACGAAGGTGGTGACATCCTTCAGTCTCGAGAGCAAACCCAGACTGCTTCCACTCCTGCACCAGAAGCACAGCAGGTACAAGCCTCTGTGCTCCCACCGAAGAGGAAACTGGAGTCTTTGGACGAACCTCAACAACACGCGGCAAAACGACCTCGCACCGAGGAACCGATCGCAGACACAGATGGCAACAATCGGCCTTTTCATATATCACGCTCGTCGCAAGAGCTGGCTTCTACGTCCCTAATGCGTGCGGAGGAAGGGTCACAATCGTTGGATGAAACGCAACTACGTGCGGCGAAGCGTCCTCGCAGCGGCACACCTGGAGACCCACCCGCAGACGCTGAACGTGATGATTTGTCTTCGCGAATGTCGCGCTGCAGGTCTTGCATCCAATCAAAGAAAGGCTGCGACCGTCAGCGACCTTGCGGCCGTTGTAAGGCTGCTGGAATTGGTCGTGAAGGTTGCATTGGCGAAGAAGTTCCTGGACGTGGAGAAAACCAGATTGCGACCGAGAAGAACGGTGCTGCTTCTACATCTGATGTCGAAAATAACCATTCGCCACCTCGCTCACCTCGAATGCCACTTCCTGGGCCCTCGACTGGCTCAAAGAGAGGGCTGGAGTCTTCGGATGAACAGCAACAAAATGTGGCAAAACGACCTCGAGTTGATGCTGCAGATACACCCACACGCCGTAAAATGTTGACGATCAAGCTGCCACGCTGCAAGCGTTGTCAACAAGCCCATATCGGGGGCTGCGACGGTAACATGGCCACTGTTGCCAACGAGACGCTTCAATCCGACTCACTCGAGGCCACCCAAAGCCACGATGCCGATAGCCCATATCAGGAACCGCAAGGGCACAAGATTGACCTGGGGATGTTTGTCAAGCAGGTGAAGGAACTACAATACAGCGCTGAGCAGGCAGCTCACGATCTTCTTGCTTGCATCGGGCAGATTCACAACATGCCTTGCCCTCTTGATATGGAGCCGTCCAAAGACTTAGAGGCACTCTATGTGAGATGTTGGGGAGCCGAGTGGAAAGCAGTTGCTACGGGTTTGCTAAAAGTCGGGGCGTTTGGAAACCCGTTCAATACCATGTCACTGATTTCTGCTTTCTTATTCGACAAGATTCTCAACAAGCAAGCATACAACAAGGAACTCGCTCAAGACTTCATTGCCCAGCTCCAAGCTGGTGGGCCTACTGGCGGGGCCATTCTGAAAGCGCTTGACTGGTCGCAGCGAGGTAAGTGCACATTGCATCACGGTACTGACCGTAAAACTGACGATTTACAGAGCTCGAGATTGCTGAGACCGTCCCCACTGTCGCGATTGAAGAAGCACGAACCACGCTGGCCCAAGATGAAGCCGCTGTTCGCTCCCAGCAGCAAAAAGAAGCAGAGACTCTGATGAAAGAATTCTGGAATATCATGCTGCCCCACTTCCGCACTCACATAGTGATCGCAAGGACTTACGGACTATCGTCTGGGAAGTCGGAGGACGACTTGTTTGAGTTATTCGATTCAGTCATCACCCCAATCATTCAGAACGCCTTGCACCACAAGCTCCAGCTGGTTGCTAACGGCTGCAAATGTGCTTACTTCTGGCCATGCGACGGAGAGAAGTTCAAGGGCGATAAGATGAAAGAGTTCGGCGCCCAAACAACAAACACCTTGGCCGCCCAAACAATCTTCCCGGGTCTAGACTTCGACTTGCCTCCCTCGTACGACTACCCGCTCCATCCTGTGATTACATCATTGGTAATGACCAAGAAAGATCCTTCTCGAGCCCAAGCATCAGGAAGTGATGCCATTCAAAAACTACCAACGTTTTGGTAGTACAAACATGTCTGAAGGTTGGAAGAGTCAGATATGATGTGTCCCAGGTGTCCCAAGTCGTGCCTTGCATAGCTTAGTATGGCTCCTGCGCGGTTGAGCTACCTTACCGTGAAGGTATGCTCCCCGGGAGTCAGAAAACCATCAATGGCTTCGGCGACGGCGCCCATCTCCATCGAGTTTTTGGAATACAACCTGGTTACCGAGCGCGGAAGGAGGGCTTTGGCGAGATTACAGCGGTCCCCGCGGATACGATGCAAACGTAATATGCGCTTGTGGTGGAGTTGAAGCTGAAGCTGGACTTTAGCTAGACAGACCCAATCAAACAAGCTTGTTTCACTTTCAGATATTGTGGTGCATCCAGAGGTGACGTTTTGCATGCCCAGCACTAACAACTGCTTATAATCGTGAAATGACCACGGAGATCTCACGAAACAGAAGCACACCACGATTAAGCCATGATCCATTTTGAAGAGAGACTTGAACATGAACAAGACTGGAACGGGTGACATCTCAATACATGATACTTAAGCGTCAAAGTCCTCAAGCCAAGCCAACATCTTTTGCCGTGACAATGCCCTGCTTCAGCATGAATCCCACCGCTGGCATCGGGTCAGCGTAGATCCTCGTCTCCTTCATCTTGATGCCTCCATGGCTGCTCTCATCCTTGACATAGATAAATCGGTAAGTGGCCTCGACAACGACATTCCATGCCTTGCCCTGCGGGTCCTTCACCTCCGCCGTGGACCCAGTGCCGTCAAACCCAATGAAGCATTTCGCATGCCCAAACATGCACCAGTGATCGCCTTCCTCCCATGTCAGTAGCTCTGTCGGGTCGTGCTTGTGGCCGGCGGAGAATGGTGCGTACTTCTCCGTGAGGGCTTTGACGGCGGCTTGCATGCCGGCGATGCGTGTTCCATCGCTCAGCTGGACGCTGAAGTCGGGAGTGAGCCAGTCGCTGGGCGAGCCGGTGGCAAAAGCTCGCGTGCGGTCGAACTCGTACGTGTATTGTTCCATCCACTCCATCACAGGGTGGAGGCGGGTTTCATTGTCCCAGCTGCCCTTGTGGATGAAGACTTGTTGAGTTGGGTAAGACATGTTGTTGATGTCTTTGAAGATATGTAGAGGTAGAGTCAGGATGGAAGATGAATTCTGGAACGAATACTTATACCACGTCGTCTGCGACGGCGGTCAGGAGACATGTAAGCAGGGAAGTAAGTCGCCTGAAGGTGTGCCAAGGTGGTGGCATGTTTGCCCGCAACAGCAATGCTGAGAAGCGAAACTCTATATGCCAATGAATAACATGACGGCCTTCCGAGGTGGACTCACTCTGGCGTGATAGTAACGTGAACAGCTCAGGTATAACGGTATGGAAGCCATACTCGGACCTTCTGAACAAGCTTCATGGTACGGTGCCTCAAGGTCACACCACCACTTGCTGAAGCTCGGGAGGCTTCGCCCTGGAGAGTATGAGGGCCTAAGGATTCGATCATGTGTATATCACGGCATTTTTTGCATGTATCCGCGTTTTGTCTCGCGATAAGAGTGTCTGTTGGGTACATGTAGCGGTTCTGACTACATGTACATGTACTTAGGAGGAGGAGAACGGCGAGAAGGATGGCTTCATGACCCTAACCCTATCTATGATTTGGCAATATCTGGGAGTGCGAAAGATGGTCCAACGCGTAAGACATCAATGATCGGTCTTGCTATATCACCACGAAACGAAGATTAAATCGCCTATATTTGCCTGTACTTGGAGCGCTGCAGAAACTCTTAAGCTGGATCAAGCGCAACATTTCTGTGAATCGGTCAACCACTTTTCGCACTGCTTCCTCAACGCCATGCCTTCTGTTCCCATCTCAATGCCCGCAAAGGCCAACAGTGGCGTGTCAAACCCACTACCAAACATCCTTCAAACTCCCGCTGGACTCGCAATTTTAGAGATCCAAGGAAGCCTCAACTCGACCCTACACACCGAGCCTGGCGCCAACCTCCCCGTGGGCAAGCTGGATTTCCCTCTCTACGATACGAAAGCACCAGCAAGCGACACGGCATGGCAGAAGCGTGTGCATCTCTACGTCGGCAAGCATCAGAGACTCACTGGCGAAGTGAAGAAGTTGCCTCAAGCAGTGGCAGTGCTCCGCAAGGTGCCTGGCGACTCCGCAGACGGGCAAGCGCTGGAGGTTGCGGAGATCATCTACTACAAGGTGCTCTTCGCTTCACGCCCTGAGCCTGTAGGAACCACGTCGACCGAATGATCTGAGAAAGTTATGATGATGATGCCACGGCCTGTGGCGTTCTGAATTCCGCCTGTGTTCACCGCCACCGCCACGATCGCACTTGTTGGCTGTAAACAGGGTTACGCTGGCTTGCGGGAGACAATCATGGAGAATCGAATGAACTTCGAAGACTGCGGCATCGGATGTTTTTGTTGCGCCCAACGCCAGCGTCGCCAAGGTGCATGATGAGCGTGGCTGCAGCGCCTGCGCAGTCATGGCTGATGGTTCGGGGGTTGTGTTGCAGGAGACGGGATTTGTGCACCGCCTCTGCTAAAAGCTTTGCCGCGGATCCCGGTGACGATACAAGGAATTCTCCCGAAAGCCATAAGCTGATAAGAGGCGAGAGAACTGGCGGACTGGGAAATTCCTCAGGATTGTGTTAGATCACGGGAAAGAGCCCAAGCACATCTTACTTTACGACAAGTCGCGCTCAGTCGATGATAGAATAAAGCGTGAGATGGGCGGGAGATGTGATGTCCTGCAGGGCCGCACTGAAAAATGCGGTCTCGTTATGCCGGATTCCAATCTCGCTTTATAACTCCTACAAATAATTTTGATCTCACGTGTGATAAACTTTCCACTTGACGCTCAAGTTGGCAACACACCATATCAGGCATAGCACGGTGAGACTAGACGTTGCTAGCCAATGTGACACAAACTATGCTAGACACTGGTTTGATTCGATCAAAAGGAGTGCTGTTAATATGCCGATTGAAGCAACCGCTGGCTCCAACCTGCTCCAAATAACCAGCAACCCGAGCACAATCTGCAGCATAGCAGTATCCCATGCCATCAGAACCATCACATCGCATCTTCAGCGCAGCCGCTTGCTGGCAGCACGCGACCAGAAGTCCCCCTATTCAACGTGCAATCTCCACAAGGTGCGATCAATGTCTGCCTCCTCCATTGTGACAGCTGGATTATCGGTGTTTCCGAATGACCTGCCACGTTCCTCATCGCTCAGATCATCCTCCAGATATGCGTTTGCAATTGCTTCGGCGTCCTGTGCGGTAATTGGCGTCGGCTCTGGCGTGTCTGGCACCACTTGCCTAGCGGATGCGAGCAATCCGCGGTGCAGCTCCTCTAAAATCCTGATGAGCCGCGCATTGTGCGCAATTTCATGGTTGATATCCCGTGCCAACTCCTGCGTAGCTGGTAAGGTCGTCTGGCCCTCGTTTTCTGTGGTCCAGGATACCATGGCGGCAGGTGGCACTGCCCTTTCCGGCAAAGGTTCATCTTCAGCCGTGTTCTCGCGTTCAATGGATGGCCCATCGGCGTCCAAACCGGCGAAAGCGAATCTCGCGTAATCCGTCCCTGTCATGTACGGCGAGGGAAGATCGTCTTCTTCAGATGTGTCTTCCAAGTCGAACAGGCCTCGCACGTTCTCCAAGATATCGTCATCGTCCTCGGACCCGTCTCTTGTTGATTCGTCATCATCCTCATCGTATTCGTCGTACTCTGCATTTTCATCATCCGGGTGATTGTACCTCGGACAACCGCTCTTGCGAGCCCAGTGTTCGCTGTCTCCGTCCGCCTCTTTACCACAAATGAAGCAGAAGCCCATTCCGCACGTGCAGGTGATGTGGTTGCACGCTGCGCTGAGCTCGATGCGGCGCGCACACAGTCGGTTCGGGCACTGCTGCCATTCCTTGCCACGCTTCAGACCCTCGAAAGCCTGAGCACGTTGCTCGTTGGCAATAGACTTGCTAGTACAGACGTGTTGCAGTGTAGCTGCGGGATCGCTGGAGTAGTGCTCGCAGATCATACACGTAAAGTTCTTGCATTCCCTGCAGCAGCCGAGGACCAGTATGTCTGACTTCCTTGAGTTCTGCCGCACACCGATGAACTCGCCACAAGGCTCTTGTGTCGTGCCGCATGTGCTGCCATCTTCTGTGACCACACGGGCGACTTTGTGCTGACAGTAGATGCGCCTGTCGGGTTGGGTCTTATATTCGACCTCTTTGTGTTCGTAACTTTCAATAAAATCCTTCGAGATGATATGGCTGAACTCGCTTGGATGAAGAGGAGTTCCCCACTTCGGCGGGTACTCATGCTCGAACTTGAGCGCCTTGTCGAACATTTCCCGTACGCATGGAGGACATACTGGACTGCCGTCGATGTCGGTGCTGGTGTAGTCACGGAAGTCCTCGCAGCAAACCTCGCAGTTCCAGAAGGGAGCCATATCGAATGAGTAGTTGGCTGCCTAAAGTCTTCTTCAGGTTAGATGCGTTTGCTTAATCATGACAACCGCCAGCCACTTACCTCAGTCGCTCCACTACGTTGTGTCAGGCAGGTGGACTGCTTCGATTCCCGAAGATGCCGCTTTTTGAGGTGGACTGTCGACTACTCCCAACTCCTGGAGGAATGCCAAATGGCGCTATGTCACTGAACAGGAATGGGGTGTACGGACGCTGTAGGGCGAGCAGAATTCCGATTTGAGGATGTTGTAGGACAAGCAGGTTTTTGAGATGAGGGTGCTATATGTCGAGCAGAGTTCACCAGTGAAGTACACTGCAGTAGGATGAGCAGATGCACCTGTGGATGAGTGTCGAAGACCCTATTACCGTGTTGAGGTGTCGCGTGTCGGCAAAGATGTAGCGAGTCGCAAGAGTTTCAAATGCGGTGTGGCGATGATAAAGACAGTGCAAAGGCCGACGTGCTATATCAGTTGCAAGTGGAGTAGTCAAGGGTCAATCGTCAGTCGTGATTGAAAGCTGCAATGGAAAAGTGCACTCAACAAAATAAATGTTTCAAGTGAGCTTGAATATGAAAATGAGTGATGGGAATCCTGCGAGGCCGCGGTTGCCTGATATGACTTGTGACGCATCACATGCAGCTATCCGCATCCAACCACCGCGATCTTCACATGCGCCAATCGCTTTGCAGCCACTCACCGGTGAATATCAGTGCGGATCAACCATTCGCTTCGTAACGCATCACTAAATTCAGGGTATACGAATAAGATGTGCTCTCATCCAGTCACGGCTAATGCAAAACAAGCTGCGCCCCATACTTCGCCTTGACATTATGCTCCAATCAGAACGCACTCATGAGAAGTCCTCGCCCTTCTCCTCTATGCTCTCCTTCACTCTCAAAAGGAGAGTAGTCTTCCACTTGTCAAGCTTGGTCAACTGATCGAACTGGAACAGCTTGTCGGCGAACTTCTCCTGGTCACCCTCCTCTGCTGATTCAGCCAAGTCGACAAGAAGCTGGTGCTCCCTTGTCTGTGAGAAGCTCGGGTCAAGCTCGCGGTATGATTCAAGCGCGCGGTTTGTCGCAACCATGTCGGTGGATGCAAGGTGGCAGATACCCGCCTTGAGCAGGTACTCCTTCACTGACCACTTCATCAAGTTGTTGTTGATCGCCGATTGTGAGATGCGCTCGTAGTTTGCGATGGACTTGTTGTAGTCGCCGTCGAGAGCGGCAAGGTCGGCGACCTTGAGGTACAGCTTGTTGGCAAGTCTGTGTTTGTGTCAGTTCGGCGATCGTCTGATAAATCCACGATCAAACTTACGCTTCGGCGTTGTCGTTCTCGTACCAACCAGCAGCGGTCTCGTATGCTTCCACCGCCCTCTTCTGGTCACCAAGTTCCAGCTCGTACAGCTCTGCAAGATTCTGCTTGTGACCAGCTGCCCTCCTGAAGTTGCCCTTCATGGTGTAGTGATTGATCGCCTTGTCCAAACATCTTGCTGCATCCTCCGGCTCGTCCTTGCGGTATGATTTGAAGGCGTCTGTGAGGGTGTTGGCAGCATCGTCCGGTTCGTTCAGCTTATCGGCCTGTATCGAGGCAGCCTTCTCGAAGCACTGTCCGGCCTCCTTGTTCGACTTTTGCATGCGGAAAGCGTTTGCGGCTTGTGTGTAGAGTTCGACGGCATTTTCGTACTTCTCTGCCTTTCCGCCGCCAAAGAATGAGAATCCACCACCGGCAGAGGAAAGCGCCTTATCGGCCTGTTGTGTTTGTCAGTGAGGTGTTCATGACTGTTCGGCACTGATAAGCTACCTTTTGAAGCAGAGCGCGAGGATCTTGCGCCATGTTTGTGGATGTGCTGTCTGTTGGGAACGGGATGTATGGTTGTAGCCTGTACGTCGAAGCGTTTCGTGGCAGCAGAGTGTTTGTTTCACGTGCCAAATCGAGCTGCCTTCCCAAGAGCCCAAGAGTGTCTCCGCCATCGACAACCAAGCCACCATCGCCTGACGTAGCCCCGCACTAGCCTGAGGCTCTCAGGCAAGAAGATCTTATCTCGATATCATCTCACGCTCGACGCGCCTTCCGCGACGCGTCGGACTTTAGCCAGGGCACTTTATTGCGAGACGACCATTTACCACAAGCTGTTATAGGCGAGCGTTGTACGATACCACGAACCACATGCAACGTATGAGATACAGCTATTCACCAACATAACCAACCAAGAACAATATCCTCTCCAAACTTTCAACAAAAGTCCATACATACCAAATGCCCCAGACGTCATGAAGAGCAGCGCAAATGAAACGCTGGCAGACCCGTGGAGAGGTTCAGGACTCGGATGAAGAAGAGATAAGTCTCGACGTCGAGACTCAACGCCTGGATCATCCTCCGAAGCGCATCAAAGTCGTGAAAGACGTCGGACAGAAAGACAAGCAAGACAAGCAAGACGAAAGACAAGCAACGCCAGACGCTCAACCAGACGGAGATGCCAACCTTGCGGAATCGTACGCCGAGACGATCGGGACGACTGGAGTAGCGCCACAAAGCCCCGGACACACATCTGTGCATGCCATTACGTCTGGAAAGACGACTGGACAAGAGGAAGATAACGAGCCGGCGTGGACTGCACGGACAAATGCGAAAACTTATGGACGGCTGCGAGGAATCTCAGGTCCCAATGCCGGCAAGGCAAGAGAGCTGTTCCCAGTCATCACGCAGGCTGAACAAGATGCGGTTGACGCCACCACACTAGAGACGGCGTACGATGTGCCGTCAAGTAGCATTTTGCCCGAGGATCCTGTTGCGCCTTCCAAGGACCATGTCAAATTAGCACAGCCGATTGAAGCAAATGAACCTGCGATCTCGAGTCCGCAGGCTGGCGACCCATTCAGTAGGGCATCTTCGCCTTTGAGTGAGCTTAGCAATCCACCTGATTCGCCGCCCGAATTTCTCAGATTTCCCGATAGCACTCTTGCGCAGTCACAGACTGAACCAGGACAGACATCCGTCGCGAGTCCAATCGGTGCATTTCTTGGCTTTGACGACCATGTCTTGCCACCCGCTATGCTCACACAAGGCGCTCGTCGATCACTGCGGGCAAGGCAAGAGAAACAACTTCACCCGTATATGTACGACAAGGCCCAATATCAACAACAGTGCCGAGAGCGTGGAATCCGACCAGTCCGTCTTCTGGAACAGACTGCACATGAAACACAAGATGCGTCCCTTGAACAGGACAATGCAGAACTTACTAGTTCTGCCACAAGACCAAGCAGTTCTTCGTCGAGCCTAGGAGGGCTCATGTCGTCTGGGTTACCACTTGGAGACTCGTTGCGATCCGATGCGAAACAATCAAATTCATTTCAAGACGAAGATGATCTCCCGGACATCAACAACCTGCTACAAAATCGTGCTGTTGCAGGACGGCCACATAGCCGCAAGCGGCAGAAACTGCTTCACAAACCTGGCCGTGTCGGTCGTGATGTGCGACGTGATGGACAAGAGGATGTGTTCACAGTGCCACCATCCCCGCCGCCTAGCTCAAGAGACTCTGCTCCTAGGACTGTGAAGGCACGGCCAGGTTTCAGGTTGCCTCGTGGACTGTCTCCCATGCCATTGCCTACTCCACAGATCTCGTCAGATCTCAGGCCGGTTCAAGGTAACACAGCATCAAACATGTCCGAAGAAGACACTCCGCCACGAACATTGCGTAGGCTAGCAAGGGTGCGTTCAGTCGTCACCATCGGCTCAGATTCGTCCACTGAGTCAGAGCCAGCGTCAGAAGACGACCAAAGACTGTTGCACAGAGAGCGTAAGCGCATCAGAGGAGTATTGCCGGCTTCTTGGCTCAACATTGATCGGAAGGCACATACTAAGCCACAAGCTGCAAGCATTGATCACAATGAGCGAGCGTCTCCAGGGCCCCATGCTGCACCCCAGAAGGGTGTGGCACGGAAAGTCCACAGGAGATCTACTGCTGCTTTGGGCGTGGAAGTGATGGAGATCTCAGACGAAGACGAGCCATCTGGAACTGATGTTTCGACACCGACGGCCGCACAACGCCAAGTGCTTGGTATGCCAGGACAATCTCATCCCGTGGACGTGCGGAACGAAGATCACGATGCCGATGACATGGAACTCGACTGGTTTGACCCAATGTTGGCTGGCGCGAGTCGTGGCCCGCGAACATCCAACAGTAAGACGAAGCAGCGAAATCGCCCGAGTGGTTCTTCGGCAAGACGCTCGAAGCCTGACTTTTCGGAAGAACGAAATGGCATCCGTCATGCGAATGGAGCCACTCCGTTGAAGAGGACGAAAGCCTCGGGCAGAATGAAAACGAAAACGAACTCGAGACAACGCAAGAGTGCGCCTGCACTTGGTATACTCGACGCGCCGAGGAGTCAAGAAGAGCCTAAGGCGGGCCAGCCTCAGTTCGTACGTCTCGCGGCTCGCCAAGCCCGTCGCAGTGCAAACCATGGCAGACACTCGCCTTCTAGCAAAGTCATACGTCTTGCGACTCACGAGGATACGCGACAAGCAAATGCTACACTCGAGGATTGGAGACGCGGAGCGATAGCCCCCAGAGATCCCAGAGTTCGTCCTCAAGTAAACGGCCATATCAACCGCCCAGGGAATATCACTCAGCTCGACCCTCGTACGCCACGGATGGAGACAGCCAGACAGTCACTCCACTCGAGAACATTGTCGGTCTCGTCTGGGCCGAGCTTCCCTAGAGCGCATCATGACGGTGCTTCTGATCGATCTACACCGCGCTCGGCGCCCGCTCATCAAAGATCAGCCCGACAACCACAATCGCAGGGTCGGCAGCCTGTGATGAATGGTCCTGGACCCCGTGATGGACGACGCAATGGGTTCAAACCAGCCGCTCCGCCGACCGCACGCTATAGAGGTGCACAGCTGGAAACCCAAGAGAGCGCATACATGCAAGAAAGCCGCACGGCTGCATTCCAACGGCGAATGCAGTGTTTGACCGAGACTATCGCGCGCAGACCAGCGACATTGGCAGTCGATGCACTTCCAATGACAAGGTTCTTGCAAGAGCCGAATCATTTCCCGCGGAGGCAGCAATCACCATCAATCATGCCGATCCAAGAGCAACACGCTGCTCAAATTCCCGAACAAGCTCCAAGCCGTCTTCCATATCGGCCTCGCAAGCGCCGCACACAGCGTTTCGACGTCGACACACGCCAATACCGGCAACCCAGTGAGCCGTTGCCTGATGACGTTCCTGTGCAAGATCTCGAAACAGCTGTGCTTGATTCAGCTCCAATCCTGCGAGGGCTTGGCCCGTCTGGCACACGCTATGCCACAGACTTCGATATTCGCCATTTGCCGACAAGCACGTACTTCCACGAAAGCACATTCATCGGGAGTGGAGATCTCGCCGCAGCTCTTGCAACGGCCGATCGGAGTATGGAACACGGCTCTGGAAGTCTTCGAATCTACATTAAGGGTAGCATGCATGAGTGGGCCGCATGGTCTGAGCAGGTCAGTGCTGCCATGGCTGATATCCCCCCAGCTATCTCTGATGCACTCAGCGCTGTCGAACCAGCGCCTTCCACTCAGCGCGAAGACCAGATCTCTGCTGTAACATTGAACATTGAACACATGCTACGGTCCGCCATTCGATATATCTCCAACTGCTTGTACTTTCTTGATGCGATTGACAGGAGAGCTTGCTGTGAAGTGCTTGGTCAGCTTGTTCAGGATATGGTGGAGCTCACTGAGCAGACCGAGAAATGGAGCGCAGGCTTCGAAAGTCTTCATCGGCGAACTATTCAGAATGTCCTTGTGATTGCCCGACAAAATCAGATTCTTGGCAACCACGCAGTCGTTCCAGCAACCATGCGTGCTGCTTCCTCCGACCGTACCGCACGCATCTCCTCGCAGCTTGCTACAGCCTTGATTCCTCGACGCCTGAACGATCTGCGCTCAGAATATGAACAGCAAAGAATACTGTCTAATCAAGAACAAGGGATAAAGAAGGATGAATCAGTCTTAGCGGGCTTGGTCATACTGCATCAATGTACACGCAGCAGAGGCGACTCATCATCGTCGTTCTGGAATGTCGTTGGCCAAGCTCTCAAGGTTGACGCTTCAAACGTGCAATCGTCGGCAGAAATGGACGCCGCTTGGTACAGCATCTTCACAATTCTTCCTTGTCTCGAATTCAATGCCAGTGGCATCATCCGGATTCGAACTAAAGAAGATCTTGAGAATGGCTGGCACTTGCCTGGCCAGCTTGTTGAACGATGCTTGGAGTTATACCCTGCAACCAGTCTCATTCGAGGGTCCTCAGTCAACGAGTACGTGCGAGCTACCTTCACAAGATGCTCTTATTTGTTTACCAGATGGAGATGGTGGAAGTGCGAGTCTATACTCAGCACGGTGTATGACTTCTTCGCCCGTCGAAGCTTGAATCTGCTGCATCACGAAGACGGACATGGCTCTCCTGAATTTCTTGAGACCCTCACTCGTCTTGACCATGATTCTCTGGATATTGCAGCAGATGACCCCTCATTCTCTATATTTCTGAAGCTTCTCGCCGGGTCCCTGGAAACATGGAAGCAGCTCGGCATCTACTCTGACAAAAAGATTGGCGGCATTGCATGGAGAATAATCCCAAACCACGCCCGCATATATCGCAAGGATGCTGAGGTTCAGCAAACAGATTTGAACGCTCTGCGCAACCACTTCGATTTGCTGTGCACTTTGTACTTCGCTTCGCCCCCACTACATCGGCTGAGAGTCGACATGCTGCGCAATCTGGTTGACCATTCGACTTCTCATCGCGAAGCTTGCAGGATCAGCGTACGTGCATGGTCTCGCCTTGCCAGCTTCCAGATGTCAACGAACGAACCAACAGACAGATTGGAACCTTTTATCAACTGGTTTAAAGACATGGCTCAGACAACAGTTGCGCAATACCGCTTGGCCCGGACCGAAGCAGAGCAACAGTTCGCAGAAGCCAAAGCTTCAGGTGCTATTGGCTTGGGTAACGAAGTGTTAGAGAAGACGATTGCCAGTAATCAGAGACAAGTAGCCGCTACTATTGTCGACCTGCTCGCTGCATTCCGACGAGCCTTGGGCTCTGCAAGCTGCGCGGATGCAGCACGTCCTCTCATAACATACTGCGAGCCGTGGAAGGCAGTCGACTCTTTTCACCCTTCCGAAAGGCGCCTGACAACCGTTTACAACGAGATGCTAGCAGTGTTCAAGGCCACAATTGACATGCAGCAACGGCTCCATGTGGTTTCCGACAGCCACACGCAGAGCGAAGACAGCCAAGATTATGGCGACATGGATATTCTGCAAGAGTTCGCAACTGGTCAAACCAATGACAGTAGCAAAGAACAGAGTCTTGTTGCCTTGATGCACGATCCGTTTGCTCGGCTCGTGTCTGACGCATTTGGCTCTGAAGTTTCTCCAGACGATGTTTTCCTCTCGAGAGTTCTCGACGTCTGGATCCCGTTTGCCCAACACATGATCAGTAATGGACTGCGTTCCTGGAGCAATTTCACCATCGACTACAATGCTGGTGCATGGAATCAACTACGCGACACTGTTCAACGTCGCAAGTTCACCCCCTATGTGCTGGCTATGATCCTCGAAACGAATGGGGACGCCTTCGACACGCTCAGGACTACCTTCCTCAGTGCCTGGCTCAAGTCTCTTGTGGAGCGAGCATCGACCTTGAAGTACCAGCATTTGCTTACTGAAGGCCTTCTCAACGTCTCGCAGAACATCGATGAGCCGATCCTGCGCAACTTGCCGTTTAGTAAGACGTCGGAGTCTCCTCATTATCAAGTCAATCTGCAAGAGCTCCGGCAGAGGCGACTCGCCTTGATCTCGAGTGTCCTCTCCAACATGCTGGAGCACTACAACGAGACTATGCTCATCCAACCGCGCATGTTGCCAGAATTGGGAAGAGTATATTCAGACCTCGTCCAACAGCTCATGCAAGCGATGAAGTCGAATTACCAGGAACTACAGCAGAGCCACGGCGGTGACACAGCTGATATCAACCTTCGAGGAGACTACGTCATCTTCGTCCAAGAGGTAGTTGCCTTTTTGCAACAGTACACCATCGAAGGCGTCTACACGGTCGACCGATTCTTCCTCGATTCATCCGCCTTCCCGCTACCAGCAGACGACCCGACCTATGTTGTTGGAAGATTAAGGAAGCATGTGCCCAAGCTGGGCGAAGCAAAGACCAGGAAGCAACTGGCCACTTTCTTGCACAACATATCTGAACGAGCTGCTTTTGACCAGCAGCAAGCTTACCTGAGTGATCAATTGCATAAAGCCATGACTGGTACTACTGAACTGGGAGACGTGCACGCGCCCTCGCTGCGGCACGTGCTTTTGACTTCGATTATCCCAGCCTACATCGAGAACGCGATCGGTGATGCCTTCACCTGGATCCTTGCTACGCCCATGATCGATGCAAGCGCGAGAACTGTGGCCGATCTACTCTACGATACAGACCTGAACAGCAAACGCAGTGTCAGTGCCGCAACCGGACAGATCGGTACACTCCTCGGGAGTGTACAGAACGCATTTGCTCAATTGCACATGAACATGGAGGCCCTCAGATCGCCGCGCGTACTCGGCTCGATCAAATCCATGTTCAGGCTCTGTGAAGCATCGGTTATCTTCGTCGACTATGTTCGACGTTCCACTGGTCAAACGATCGCCGCATCAGGACAGCTCAAAGCCCTTCAACGACAAGCCAACAGCATAGAGGAGCACCTGACCACGCCTGAAGACTTCTTCGACCACATCATGGATGATCATGACGATGCAAGTCCCATCTGCCAGTGGCAAGACACATACGACTTCACAGCCAGGCAAGTGCAACAATCTGTAACCGATGATTGGAGCCTGGTCAACGAGCGATACTTCATCAAACGCGGAAATGGGTCCAGGGAGGTGTTTGTTCAAGTCGGTGGATATGATGAAGAAAGAGACGGGCTCCTGGAAGCGATCGCCGACTTCCTTGGCGTTTGCAAAAGACAGATCGGGCGTGGGGCAAGAGGAAGCAGAGATCGGAAAGGAGGAGAAAGTGATGTTTTGGGACTTGCCGATTTGATGATTTGAGCAGGGCGGAGTCTCGATCAGGAGCTTTGAGGTTTGCTTTGAAAGCGTTTTTAGCGATGCATGGAATTTGGCGCTGCATATGAGGATAAAACACGGTATTTAATAATCGCTCATGTATCCCATCCGACTACCGAATCGCAACATCGGACTGCAAAGGTGAGCTGTCGAGGTTGCGTCGCACATCATATAGTATACATGTACGTACCTCGTGCGCGTGACATATATTATGCAGCAGCACCCATGTCACCCAAGAACGACGATCTTGTAGCCTAGATCCACCCAAAGACATCCTCCATGCAAGATTGACTATCGTTCTCTAAACTGTAAATTGAAGTCATGTCAGCGTTTTGAACGACAAAATAATTATTCCCATATCTCTAAAATACACACGCGTCCCTCCTCAAAGAACCCTGCAAATCACCGATGCACTCACTCCTTCATGCGGCAGCGTGCATTGCACAGGGGTGTGGCGTGCCATCTACCCCGCCGCGAGGAAGGTGGTGTGCTGAGCATGTGAAAGACCACAACACCAGCTGCTATGGTTTCTTGTCCTTTTGGTATACTTTTGTGAACTCTTCCATCGTCCCATTTGCCCTTTCTTTTCCCGGTTTGTGAACGAGAATAGTCGGTGCACAAACCTTCCGGACCAGAACCAAGACGCGACGCGAACTTGATTGGATGACAGCATAGCTATATCATCGTGTAACGACATCCAACGTTCCGGCGTTGCAACTCCGTGGGCCTTGGACGTCGACCTTGGAAGGGCCAAACTATCAAGGGCATCTTGCGTCGTCTTTTTTGTGATACTGAAATGCTTGACATCTGCATTTAGACACTCAGAAGAGATTACAATCATAAGCTGTGTGGGCGCAAGAACGACCACGAGTAACGCGACCAGAGCTGAGAATCATATTCGCCACCTGATAGCTACCAACAAACGATTTCCAACAAGACAAATCACTCAAAATGGCACTCAAACCACGAACCATAGTCAATACCATCAGCGCCCTCGTAAGCTACCAGAGATTTTCCTTTAGGCAAAAAGATCGCAACCTTCAATCTAACACCAACCCAGTACCTCCTCCTCCTCACCACCCTCGCCGCCTACGCCCTCCACCGCAACGACTCCCTCTCCCTCCCAATTCCCAACATCCTCGGCGCCCTCTGCATCGCCCTCCCGCCCCTCGCAGGCGTCGCGCTCGAAACCACAATCTCGCTCCTCGCCACCGCAAACCGCACCTCCTCCTCTTCTACTAACAAACCTCTCTCCCTCACAACCACCTCCACCAACAACAACAGATCCCGCCTCTCCCCCTCCCGCGCAGCGCAAATCCAACACACCGTCGTCGCAACCCTCCTAATCTACGAGACCGTCCTCGCCACCCTCGCAGGCACGCACCTCCGCGCTTCAGACTGCGGGCTGCGCGAGAAGTGGCAGGGGATGTTCCACGCGAAGGACTCGCAGGGGATTCGCGCGATCCAAGAAGCGTTGCAGTGCTGCGGGTTTGGGTCTACGAAAGATATGGCGTGGCCGTTTCCGGGGCAGGGGCGTGGGGCGGGGGAGTGTGTGGCGCGGGCGGAGGGGGCTGTGGGGAGGTGTTTGGATGGGTTGAGGGGGGAGGAGAGGAGGGTTGGGTGGATGTTGCTTGCTGTGCCGGTGGGGGTGTTTGTTTGGAAGGTAAGTTTTGATTCTTTGTCCTTTTATTCCTTTTGAAGGGGGAGCTGGTGGGATTGGAGCGAGGGCGAAGATGATTATACTTGTTTTCGCGTTTTGCCTTTGCTACATTTTGGGTATCTAGACGCTAATCGTACATTACAGTGTTTATTGCTCGCCCTTCCCACAAGCGGTGGCTCGCGCAGCTGGCTGCCCTCGGGAATCCAGCTGCCAGGCGATGGAGAGCAGAACGGCCACCGTCGGATCGAATTCCGAGACGCCGAAGAAGCAGGGGAAGAGGACAGTATTATCGATGAGGTGCGCCGACTGAACAATGACTCCCAGCTGGCTTCGACTGTTGAAGGGACCAGGACGCGGCCGAGTGCTCTTCTCCCGCGTGACAACACGTGGGCGTCGGATCCATGATCGCGCGTACTGTAGCTGGGGTCGCGATTCGGTGATGCTAGTCGAGATGTTCAGGACGTTTCGTAAGATCGGGCTGGTCCTGATGGGTTCCGCGTGTAGTCTCTTTAGCCTTTAGCACGATGGTTTAATGCATGAGATCGGGTTCATCCGGCTTTTCTTCCGAATCTTGCAAGAGCAGGACCCAGCGCGGCGACCTTCTTGCCCTCCTTTGCCTCCTTGGCACGCTTTCGTTGCTCTTCCCTCATCTCCTGCACACGCGCTCTGTGCTCGTCCACGACGTTCTTGTTACCCTTCTTGCGCATGTACTTCCTAATAGAACTGTTCTTGCCTCTTCCGCGGTTCTTCAGGTCCTCAATACGCTCCCTCTCGGCTTCGACACCAGTCTTGCGGTCCAGATCTTTCTCAGCCTGGCGCTGCTGGTTGGAGGCTGAGTCGAGAGAACCAATGAAGTCGGGGTTGAGAGAGATCATCTCGGGTTGCAGCTTGTTGAGCAACTGTCTGACCTCACCCTCTTGTCTCTGCTTCGCGTTCTCGTAGGGGTTGACTTCCAGGGCGTCGAAGTTGGGCTCACCGGCGCCTGGAACGATGATAGAGCTGAAGCCTTGGTTGTGGCCGACGCCGAGAATATCCTCGTAGGGACACCACTTCACGCGCTCAATAGTCTGGCCCTCGCCACCCCAGGCCATGTAAGGCGATTGGACCTTGACTTGGTCATCCCTGTGCTTGGTGAAGAGGTCTTGCCAGATCGTGGTCTGGGTGCCCCATCCGACGGCTGTGAGGTTGCGGTCGGAGATGTCAACGCTGGCACCAGGACGGCGCAGGAAGTACTCGTTGACCGGCTTGAACATGCGCACATCCCAAACTGCCATCTTGGAATCCTGGCCGGTGGAGACCATGTAGCGGCCTTCCCTGTCCATGGTCAGGGAGCGGACAGGTCCTCGGTGGCAAAGCATCTTTGCAAGCGGTGTTGTGCTGTTGGGTGACCAAAGTGAGACGGTACCGTTTTGGTGGCCGACGTGTAGAATGGCGTTGTAAGGGTTCTGTCCGAAAGCCGTAGGTGTGCCCTGCTTTGTGCCAACTTGCATGACAAGCTTGCCGGTACTGGTGTCCTGCCACTTCAACCAGCCAGCATTACCAATCGTCGCAAGAAGGAAGTGGTATGGTAGGAACTCCATATTTGTGACCTCGACGTGCTGGTCCAGGTTGTGGATCTCCACACCGCGGTGGTCGTAGATGTAGACATTCCTCTTTTGCGCGACAGCAAAGTATTGGTTGTTGTGTAGCCACTTTGCATCTCTTACAGTCTCACCTAGCTGCAGCTCACAGCCCAGCTTGCCACTCCTCCAGTCCATGGTGGCAACATGTCCCTTCTTTCCAGCGAGCAGCAGGTCCTTTCCATTTCTTGTGTAGTCGAACACATAGGGTCCCAGGCTGTCCAGTTTGAGCTCAAATCCTTTCTTCGCAGTCTCGACGCCAACATCGCTCTGTATATCGCTTTGTCGGACCTTGTATGTCTTCTCCAGCTCGTTCTCGGGCTCCAAGAAACCAGAAGTGTTCTCAAGCAAGATTTCTGCGTCCTTGGCCTTGAGCGCAGCATCGTTGTAGCGGTCGTTCAGTGCGCGCAAGTTCGCACGCAGCTTCTTGTCCTTGACACTCTTGGTCTGAATTGCCTTGCCACGGCCATACTGGTCGTTGGCCTCTTGCTGTCTCTTCTTTGCGGCGATCTCGTCTGCGGTGAGAGGTGTGGTGGGCGACTTCTTGATGGGCCTCTTGTGCACCTTGAGTCCTTCGCCATTGGCGCGAACCAGGTCGCTGGTCTGCATTTCGGCGGCCATGATTACTAGAGGTGAGGCTAGTAAGGCGATCGCGAATTGCTTTCGACTTCTTCCAAGTAAACCGCCAGGCCAAAAAGTTCAGACGGAAGGAGCCACCGAGCGCCCGGACTTGCCTCGGCCGGGTAGCTCCCGCAGCTCGCCGGTTGCCGCTAAAGTCTAAATAAAAGCTGCAGAGCATTCGCCGAGCGCCGAGACGAGGAATATTGATGAATTGTATGCAGTATGAGAGTGTCTAGTATGTGATGATTTTGTGCATATGAATCTAGATGATCTCTTTTGCAATGATACAGTTTATGTCTAACTAAACAAAATTGATATACCACAACAACGTTAACACCGCACTCCATCCCTTGCTCATGGAGTTTAGGCTGATCGGGATGTTGCTCCAAGTGCAAGCAGCAGCGAGCTCGGACTGCTCATGATGCTCTGCACGTTTCCTTCTCCATGGGCAAGCCCCGGCCTCTGATTAAATGCGCGTGAGTCTACTGCCAAAGCTGTCCACCCATTGACTCTTGACACCTCCTCTGATTCATCCATCCCATCCAACAACCTCTCATATCACTTCCTCCTTCTCCACCACCCTCTCCTCCTCCTTCTACCTCTCTCACATACACAGACACACATCCACCATGCTGTCCAAGACCGCCATCCAGCGCGCCACCGCGGCCAACACCCGTGCCGTCTTCACAAAGCAGTCCGTCCGCGCTGCATCTGCATGGTCCAGCGTGCCTCAGGGACCTCCCGATGCCATTCTCGGCATCACTGAGGCCTTCAAGAAGGACTCCAACCCCAAGAAGATCAACCTTGGTGTCGGCGCCTACCGTGACGACAAGGGAAAGCCTTACGTCCTTCCCTCCGTCAGAGAGGCCGAGCAGAAGGTCGTCAAGCAGAACCTCGACAAGGAGTACGCCGGCATCACCGGTGTCCCCGACTTCACCAAGGCCGCTGCCCTCCTCGCATACGGCCCCAACAGCGTCGCCGTCAACGAGAACCGCGTTGTCATCACCCAGAGCATTTCCGGCACCGGCGCCCTCAGGATAGGCGGTGCTTTCCTCCAGCGTCACTACCCTGGCGCAAAGGAGATCTACATCCCTACTCCCTCATGGGCCAACCACAAGGCTGTCTTCGCCGACTGCGGTCTTGAGGTCAAGCAGTACCGCTACTACAACAAGGACACCATCGGCCTTGACTTCGATGGCATGGTTGCCGACATCAAGGCCATGCCCAAGGGCAGCATCGTCCTCCTCCACGCCTGCGCACACAACCCCACTGGTGTTGACCCTACTGAGGAGCAGTGGAAGCAGATCAGCGATGCTGTCAAGGACGGCAACCACTACCCCTTCTTCGACATGGCCTACCAGGGATTCGCATCTGGCGACACCAACAAGGACGCTTTCGCGCTCCGCTACTTCATTGAGCAGGGTCACCAGCCCTGCCTTGCCCAGTCATTCGCCAAGAACATGGTAAGATTGCATACCTATACCTTTCAACAGCACGAACGCAACTAACATCCATCCCAGGGTCTCTACGGTGAGCGCGTCGGCGCCTTCTCCATTGTCACCTCCTCTCCCGAAGAGGCAAAGCGCGTCGACTCGCAGGTCAAGATCCTTGTGCGCCCTCTCTACTCCAACCCTCCCGTCCACGGCGCCCGCGTCGCCAGCACCATCCTGAACGACCCCGCCCTCAACAAGCAGTGGCTGGGTGAGGTCAAGGGCATGGCCGACCGCATTATCGAGATGCGCGCCCTGCTCAAGAACAACCTCGAGAAGCTCGGCAGCAAGCACGACTGGAGCCACATCACCAGCCAGATCGGCATGTTCGCCTACACCGGCCTGACCGCCGAGCAGATGACCCAGCTCGCCGAGAAGCACTCCGTCTACGCCACCAAGGACGGCCGCATCAGCGTTGCTGGCATCACCAGCGAGAACGTCGGCCGTCTCGCCGAGGCCATCTTCCAGGTCAAGGGTTAAAGCTTGCTACCTTGTGAAAGAGAATAATACACCGGGCAGGCAGCGAATGTGCTAGGAGATCTGCAGGAAAGCCTCATTTCGCGGCGCTTGAGGAAAAGTGTACCATAGCTTCTTTCCCACTTGCAATCGGATAGCATGGGAAAGACAGCAAAAAGGCATGGCATTTGTATGTAGCATCATCTTACGAAATTCCATCTTCTTCACCAACAACATAACACTTGGAAATTTGCGAGGGTCGACCACTGGGTTCGAGGTTCCCAGTTTTGGTAGATAATACTGCTTGCTACAAAGGTCCTTTGGGATCTGATCCTCCGATCCAGAAGCTCGGTGGTGAGTGCTACACTTCATTACTATCGCGCACGATGATGAGACTGGATTGTTTGACGCCTGTTGTGGTTCTGATATTAGTAGAGGTGGAAGCAGCTTGCGCAGCCTTGAATGTGTGTGCTGTTGACGCTCCAAGATACCGGATGTGATTCATTGAGCAAGGAATGAGAAATGGAATAGATGCGGGATTGACCAAAGATCCTCGTCCACTGCTTTGATCCTTTACCTTTTGGCTATCGAGCAAAGTACGGTTGTCCTCGTTGGCGTTTTATTCATTTTTGGGTGATGGGCGGACCTTTGCAATCCAGATGAGCCTGGCAAGCCCCGAAGCCGAAATAGTGTTGGCCTTTTTCCTCGGTTATTCGAGGTTGGCTGAGATCAAGGCAATTTTTGGGAGTTTGTGTTGAGCGTGGATGTTGGGATCTATGGACAGGAACGCCCTTTGATTAGATAATCGTGGTGTAACGCGCCGTGATACGGAGACACGTACTATTAGCATGTAGCAAGTACGTGTAGTAAATATGGTGTCCGTCGTCAAGTTGTCTCGATCCATCAAATTAGGGTATGTGGTTAGCTGTGAAACGCGAGGAAACCGTGTTGAGTTACTTCGATGCTTGCTCTCTTCGTATGACTAGAAATTGTAGCTCGATCGATTGCCCATAGAAGTTTAGCAAGGGTTTATGTGTTAGATGTGATGTGTGTGCGAAAGTAGTTCTCAATTGATTGATGGACGTACGAGGTACAGAGGTTGCGCTCAAGTTTGCGTACAACTTAATCACTACCTAGGTAGACATCCCTCTTTGCTATCATTGTAGGCTTCCGGCAATTTTAAGAGGCGGCTAGCCGTTGAGATACTGTTTATGTCACGTCTGATTTTCAAAGCCTAGAGTGCTAGTACTATCTGCCTTAGAGATTTGACAATCTTGCTATGACCATTGAGAGTCCATGTACAAACTTGCGCGTATGAACTGTATGTTCACAACCCGCTCAACCTCACTTCCAACTCCAACCAATCGCATCAGCCAGCCAATCTACAGATGATCGAAGAAAACGATCTCGATGACTTACAAACAAATATTGGAAAACCACAGGATAAGCACTCGGCGCGACAAGGGTATCAAGATAAGATCAACAGACAAAGCTGCAAAGGCCACCCTCCACATGCAAGTGCCCACATCCCCAGCAACGCACGCTGCACGCACGCATGCACAAAACCGGCAAGCGCACTCTCCTCACGACGTCAAGTGAGGTCGGCTCTCTCGGCGGTCTCCACCTTTCAGCTTACAGGGCGCCATGGCTCCGGTTACGGGGCAAAGCAAGCACAGAGTTAGAGTTAGCATGGCGTGGGACGGTTTTTTTCGAAGATTCCCTCAGGTCTTCTCTTGCAGCCGCCAGCGCGATCCCCGTTGCACTGCAATTGCTCCGATCCATAGAGCGGCGGCGCCGAGGATCGCGAAGGCGCAAGGATCGTGAAGTCTTGAGCCCATCGACACCCGAACAAGAGCGTGCCTGACTGACCCTGCCTGGCGGAAACGGCCGAAAGCTGGTTCGTGTTTTGCGAGCGTTCGCATGCTGCTTGCTGCTGCTGCTGCTGTGGATTCCGGACTTTCGTCCTGCGTTACCAGCCGGGTGGGCGAGTCATAGTTTCATTGGACCAAAGGGGGAGTCACCGCCTGAGAGGTGTGCTTTTGTGGTCTCGGGTCGTGATTTATGGCCTCTTCGTTTCGCTAAGTAGTGAGGGGATATTTGTTCTAGACAGGTCTTTTTGAGGTGCTGGGTGAAGGCGATGACATGTGTTCCCGACGATCGCTAGACCCGGACCCTGCGGGCGTGAAAATGACGTCGGGCTGCGTTTTGAGGAGATGACGTCTCGTTTTGAGATGCGCGGTAGAATTTGATGGATGGTATTATCTGTTCTCCCAGGACAGGGCGGTGGGGAGAAGTAATGCAACGAGGAGGGCGGAGTGGAGTGTTATAGTTGGGTAGGCAGCGGACTGGGCATAGATGTACACTTGGGCAGTGGTGGCGCAAATAGCAGGATGTAGTGCGCATGCTGGTCGCCATCGACGTAGCCTCCTGTCATCACCGGCGGAGTACTGGATTAGCAATATATGACGAAATGCCTATCACACTGCCTTTGGCCCCATCAGGCACAATTGTACGACAGGCCCCACCGCAGATACAGCACCTCCTCTCGCCCTGCTGCCCACCCACGCTGTCCTGTCACGTCTGTCCTACTCAACGGCCGCCGGAACGCAATAACGACGACGATCCCTCCTACTCCTCCTCCTCTGGCTCCTCATCCGGCTCGCTACTCACCTCTCACACCACGCCGGCACTGCTAGCCGAGCCAAATAGGCGCAATCGATACGCTCCCAGCTATACTGAACCGCTTCCATCTCCACCATCACCACCACCAGCCATTCTTGCCGCTGGAAGATCCCCACTTGTACCTGCCCGTTGGCGACGTGTACGTGCGCTCACGAGCTAGTTAGAGAGGACCCTCCCTCCACTACCGAGCCTTTGACAGCCTGTTCTTCCGCGCCCTCACTCCGACCACCTGCGAATTCTGCTCTCAATTCCGTGCTGTTCTGCTCATCGTTACCACCTTGTTGTGCTGTTGCGACCCAATTCCAACCCTCGGACCACCTCAACTCCTCCTACTTTGCAGCTGGAATCCCCACCCGTGACCCGCCAAGTGACACTTTTGGACATCCATTTTCGGCAAACCGACCGTCCTCGCCAGATAGCTACCCTGCACTCCTAGTCACCACCAGCACGCGCGCGAACCACCCGTCTGTGTCGGTCTTGACCGCAGCGAACATCACTCTTGCGAAACGTCTGAAGCCAAATCTCACACGCTTCAAAAACGCTTCCCCGTCCGCACGCACGCGACAGTCGCCTCGTCTGACATCATCGGGCCCCCCAACCTCTGGGCTTGTCTTCACCACCGAAGCCAGTCACCCAAATCACGACAGCCCGTCGCAAACTCCGGCGCCAGCTGAAAAGCGACGAACCACGCGCAAAAGCGCGCCAAGAAGATCTCTTCCAAACTTTGCAAACCACAGGAAGCAGCCTTGACAACTTGACTAGCAGCCATGGCCCCTCCGACGCAGCAAGCGGATGTCAAGGTAGGAAAAGCCGAGCCTGTCCGACCCTCTTCCCCTCAACCCGTAGGTGCCAATCGCAACAAATATACCAAAAAACCTCGCAGCCATCCGGGGCTCGGGAGAGAGCCTCGAAAGACGCCTGCGATCATGGTCACGAGCCAGTGAGCGAGCAAGGAGGCACCATCATCTTCAACTGATTGACCTCCCTCACTGGCTTTGCGCCTGCTCTGTACACGTCTCTTCCGGGCCCCATCAACGTCCCTTGATCCATCGATTTACATCCCTTTAGCCCATCTTCACCGTACTCAATTCACAACTTTCTGCAGCTGACTAACGTGACTCTTTGCAGTCTGAGGATGGCTCTGCCGGCCCTTCCGGCCTGCCTGACTTCCACGGCGACATTGATCCCGAAACATTCGAGCAGGTATGATATTCGTCGCAACATCAAGCTTTCCCAGCCTGATCTGGCATGTTCTGACCAATCGTTTTTCTTGTCGTTCTAGATCCTCGAGATGGACGACGACGAAGAGGAGCGCGAGTTCTCCCGATCAATCGTATACGACTTCTTCTCTCAAGCCGAACAGACCTTCCAAAAGATGGACCAGAATCTGTAAGTCGGATACCCCGTTTTGTTCTGCCCCTACAAAATTGCTGTCACCACACCCGCATGACTCATACCAAACTTCGGACACCATCAATCACACATCCCAACTAACAATCCAATCCCCAGCGAAAAACGTGACCTCGCACAGCTATCGTCGCTCGGCCACTTCCTGAAAGGCTCGAGCGCAACGCTCGGCATGACAAAAGTCAAGGACAGCTGCGAGAAGATCCAGCACTTCGGCGCGCACAAGAGCGCCGACGGGTCCAAGGACGTCGAGGACGACGACGAGTGCCTCGACAACCTCAAGAAGATCATCAAGCAGGCGAAGCAGGAGTTCGCCGAGGTCGAGAAGAGGCTGCGCCAGTTCTACGAGCCAGGTTCGGCTTAAGAGTGGTGCGGTGCGCAACGCGATCGGAAGCTTGCTTGCATTGTTGAAGCATTTGGAGATGTGTTTGTTTGATTGTCCTCCGCGCGTGTTAGGGAGGCTTTTGACTTGCAGCGTTGATGGCATGGGGACGTTCAGCGTACAATTGTATTGAGGGAAGTCAGGGACGAAGGTCCACAATCTTGGTCGGTGTGCATGGGGTTTTACGGCTGGCGGTCGAGTGGCGCGCACTGGTCTCTGTTGGAAGATGCTTGCTTCTCGATTCTGCTTGTATCACGACACGTACATGCGGATGAAGGAAGTGAGCCTAGGGACTGTTGTGCGCGTTTCCGCTCCCGCGTCTGATGGCAGGGTGGAAGAACATTTCGAGAGCGTTCTTCAAATGCCATACATTTCATGTCCTATCCTATCTGTGACACCGGTCCCCTGATTCCGCCTAGAATTCGCGTGTCGCAATGATGCGAGACTGCGTCCTTTCTCCTACGACCCTGTTATATCACTACATGTTTTCCGCTGAGGTGGAACTACTGCTCGTCCTTCCTCCTTGGCTTCACCACGCCCTGATTGACGCTCACGGTCAACATACGCATCCAAATGTCTCGTTAACTCTCCGAGACCAGCCCACCTTCGCATATCTCTCTACCCAGCGATCGAAATGCACGCAACAAAGACCGTGAAACCGAAATGGAAAAAAAGGAATACCATATAAAAATGCGAATGTCTTCAATATCTCATACAGCAATGTAGAATAAAAAAGTGTAAACCATGCTATGTGCTCTTTTTTGCGCTCAAAAAAGTAATGAGCCCTGGACCATAATAGCTTGACCAAAGACACCCACTGGCTTCCCGGAAAAGTATCCATTGCTTTGAAGGGGGAAAGAAACCACGCCAGCCGTCAAGAAGCGAAGACGTACTTACCTTTTGATGAATGAAAATGCAGAAGATGACAGCGGAAAGTGCTGCTGCTTCTTCTACCTTCTCCTCTCGCCGTCTCGCAGCTCGCGCCAGCGGGTCAGGAGAGGCTTCATTTCGTCCTCGCAGCTGCGCGCGGCGTCGCGCGCGCAGCCGTGGAAGTTGGCGATGAAGTCGCCTTCTTGGTAGATGCCTAAATGTTTCAGAAATCAGCATTTCGACTTGAAGTTGCGAATAATCATGGGAAGAACAACTCACCCTCGTTGCTCGCGCCCGTATCCCTAGTATACGAGTTCAAAATCCTCTGCGGCACAAGCGCCAATTTCGCCAACACCGTGCCGTGCCACTGCACGATATGCTCGAGCGCGTGGCCCTCTGCTTTCTGGAAATTGTAGCTGCGGTACAGCGGGTCGAACCAGGCGTCCAGGAAGAACTTGGCCCAGTCGGTGTTGCGGATGAGCAAGCTGCCGCCCGCGAGGCCCTCGCGGTCCTGCGAGAGGACGAAGTCGACGCGCTCGCCTTTGAGGTGCGAGAAGGTTTTGATGACGCTGTCCGGAGGCACGACGGGCTTGTCGGTGATCATGAGGGATTCGAGTTTGGAGGGTTGCAGGACTATGCTGGAGAGGGGTTCGCGGGTGTTCATGATGAGGGCGGTGGGGGTGAGGTAGAAGACCCAGTGGGTGTCGGGGTGGATGGTCAGGGCGTGGCGGAGGGCGGGCACGGTGGCCCAGGAGGGTGGGACGTTGGGCATGAGGTCGTAGTCCGAGGTGCTGGGGAAGAAGGTCTCGTAGCCATGGCGCTGGGCGTAGTCGCGGCGGTTCTCTTTGATGTCGTTTGCGTGCGCGGCGCTGAGCTTGGGATCGATGGGCGTGACGATGACGACCTTTGAGGTCCCTGGCGGCGGGCTTGTGGAAGGTATTTGTTTAGAAGAGTCGCTGAAGAGGTAGAGGAAGAAGGCGAAGACTCCTGCGCCGCCGAGAATGTATGGCAGCAGGCTTCGCAGGTTGCGCCGGCGGTAAGTTGTTGAGCGCGGCTTGTATGCCTGCGGTTGTGAGGTCTTGCGCGGGTATGGGAACTGCATCATTGTGGTCGCCGTTGGCGGTGTGGGTGTTTTGCGCGGATGCGCAGGTGTTTCTGTATGTCGTCGCTCGTATGCGGCGTGGCAGGTCCAGCTGTTTCGTGTTGCTTTCTCGACTCTCGTGTTCAGGGTTCCATCTCAGCTCGTATTCGTGATATGTTTTGATAGCCCGGCACTTTCCACACACGACCAGCGATGTTCCTTGCTCTTGAGTACAACGTTCCGGATTGTCCTTCTGTATGCTTGCCGAGGGGCTCAAGTGAGAGTCTTCGTTTGATTAAGGTCTTCAAGGGCGACGATAAGCGAAGGCAGGGGCATTGCCAATCTCACAATCTGGCCAAATAGACATAAGGTCCGGCGCGAGCCTGTCCGCCAAAAAGCTACCCCAGACTCTCGGGATCCACCCACGTGCTGCAGCAGCCTTTCTCTTTCAGGGTTGCTGAGTAGGGAATGATTTCTGTCGACTGAACGGACTTGACTTCGTTTTCTTGGAATTCTCTGGACATACGAACTTGATGCTGCCATCGCTGCGACACTCGACGCGAGCAGCACGTGCAGCTACTCAGCAACGATGGATTGAAAGAACATCTGCTGGCAGCACTCGCCTGCTATCACACCCTCCACGATGGATTGACGGCAGCCGCCGTGCTTTCTGCCAGAGTGAACATCGCTGTGAGAGCATCTCGACGGCCGAAATACCCAACGACCTTTCGCAACCTATCCCAGCTGGACCTACACCGCAAAAAGTCGAGTGGCGGAAATTGCCTGTCGTCTGCCCTGGATGTGGTGCACCAAGCCAGACAGTCGAATCGGATGCGGCAGGATACTACGGCGACAAGAGACGGAAGCGTGATGCGGCGCAATTGAGGCAGAAAGAGGATGATGAAGTGTTCCGTCAGGCGCTGCAGAGTGGTGCATTGAAAGGCCATACTGATGTCGTCATCGAGGATGCGAAACCCACCAATGAAGACGACATACCAATATGCGATCGCTGCCACATGCTGCACCACAACGGCGTCGGAACTCCGATTATCCATCCGTCTATGCAATCGATCCAGCAGATTATTGAAGAATCGCCGCACAAGCACAACCACATCTACCATGTGATTGACTCTGCCGACTTCCCCATGTCGCTCATCCCGAATTTACAATATGCTCTGGATCTACCTCGACTACGAACGCAGAATCGACGCTCAAAAAGTATGCGATACATGCGCGGCCGTGTAGCAGAGGTCAGCTTCATTATCACGAGGAGTGACCTGCTTGCGCCACAGAAAGAGCAGGTGGATAAGATGATGCACTACCTGCAGGAATGCTTGCGCGATGCATTGGGTAGATCAGGAAAAAATGTGCGTCTCGGCAACGTGAGATGTGTTTCATCGAAAAGAGGATGGTGGACGAAGAATGTCAAAGAAGATATCTACAGGCAGGGTGGAGCTGCATGGATGGTGGGCAAGGTGAATGTCGGAAAGAGCGCTCTGTTCGAGGTCGTGTTCCCGAAAAACAGAGGACAGAAAAGGGTCGATATGGAAAACATGCGAAAGGAAAATGCCGAGAAACCTGCTATGGTCGAAAGACCGGTAGCTTTGGACGATGGCGAAGTCGATCCATTTGAGGAAGAGGAGTCTGCGCATATGGTGAAGACTGTTGTCGCGGAGCCTGCGCTAGATGCTTTCGATCTGGCTGAGCAAAATCCGGAAGAGCAGCCCGAGAAAGAGAACGAAGAGCCAGAGAAAGAAGACGAAGAGGATGTCATTTTCGACGAAGACGAGGATGCCTCACTCCTGCCACCAGCACAGCCCGAAACAGCATACCCACAAATGCCACTGGTCTCTTCGCTCCCCGGCACGACAGCTTCGCCCATCCGCGTGCCCTTCGGCAAAGGCAAAGGCGAGCTTATCGACCTGCCTGGAATCCAGCGTAGCTCACTCGATGAACACATCCTGCCGGAGCACCGTAAAGACCTCGTCATGGAAAGCCGTGTCACGCCAGAACAATACTCGATCAAGCCAGGCCAATCCCTCCTCCTCGGCGGCGCAATCCGCATAACCCCCAAGACCGACTCCCTCGTCTTCCTCATGTACCCCTTCGTCTCCCCAGCGCTCAACCCGCACACCACCGCCACAGACAAGGCGATCGCAATCCAAACCGGCATCCACCCCGAGACCAAAGAGCCCTACGCCGGCACCGTCCCCTCAGTCGCCACAGACGCCGCGAAGCAGAACATGGCCAGCGCCGGCACCTTCAAACTCCAATGGGACGTTACCAAGCGCCGCGCCGGCCCTGTGACAAGTCGCTCAGACGGCAAGCAGAAAGCAGACAATTTGCCCTTCACAATCTACAGCGCAGACCTGCTGATCGAAGGCGTCGGCTGGGTTGAGCTGGTCGCGCAGGTGCGCTCCAAGCCCGCCAATGTACAGTACTCTCCGCCTTCGGGCGAGGATGCTTTCGGGTCAATCTCGAGCGTTCCTGAAGTCGAAGTGTTTAGTCCGAAGGGCAAGTTTGTGGGTATTCGCAGGCCATTGAATGCGTGGTTGTTGGGTGGGCAGCAGAAAAAGCCTGTGCACATGCAGAGACCTAGGCCGAGACAAACGGTTTCTTTCATGAGGCGCAAGGCTGGTGAGAGGTAGATCTTGACATTTTTGGGTCAATTATGATTGTAAGATATGTATAGTATAGAGAGAGACGTGTAACAATATCTGAAAGAATCATGTGGTTTGCATTGTGGTGTAGTGTATGGAAGGGGGCCCAAATTCCTTACACTTAATCCACACATGTGCTTCTCAAAGAATAAACCTGCCAAATATATCCGTTCGTAAATAAATTTGGTACTGTACCCACAAACCAATGGAATCAAAGTCATCAAATCAATTGCATAGCCTGTCCAGATGCCCTGTCATCGAATTATCTTGTGCTTGTATCTCATAGTGCTAATCACTCTTTCTTCCAATTTTCTTTTGTTCCAGATTCAAATCGCTTATGCCAGTGATATGGAATTCAAACGCTACTATAGCTGAGTACATCGTAACGATTGAGAAAGGCAATGCATGCTAATCGCCGCACTGTGGCGTCGTGCTGCTGGCGTTGTATCAAAGAAGCCACATTCCATAGTTACATAAAAAGCTATACATGTACACCTGGGACAAAAACACTTTTTCGAGATTGTCCGCTCACATACAAACCAGTGCTTTTTTGCAGTGCAAACAGGTTAATTGAAGTAATTTACGGTAGTTCAACCTGTTCTCATCGTCAATTCCAGCTTTACGCGTCGTCACCGCCTTCCACAATTGCTCTTTCTCCAAAATCAATCTTGAGGAATATATTGCATGTAACGACGATCTGGTACTCAAACGGTGCTATGGCCGAGTGGTCTAAGGCGGTAGATTTAAGTTCACACGATATACTCTACTGGAGAGATCCGCGTGGGTTCAAACCCCACTGGCACCATCATGTTTTTTATGTTTAGCGATCGATTTATCTTTCCATCTGTTTTTGTTCGAAAAAGCGCGCGAGGGGCGACTTTGTATAGGTTAAATAGGTTAAATAGGGGCATGAATGGTTGAAAATCGTTGAAATAGGTGGGGGCTGTACGTTCCGAACGGTTTTGGTTGATCGATATTGAAATCCGAGGGAGTTTTGATTAGAGCTGATATTGCGGGCGACCGAACTTCAAAGACGCTAACGGAGGTGAATGTGCCGCTTTGAGCTATTGAATTGATCGAATCCCATCATTTATTAGGTCATTGACATACACTCTACAATCTTTGATACAGATTATCTCGTGATGGCAGAGACTAGAGTTGCTTATCCGTAGCCCGAGGACCGT
This sequence comes from Cladosporium velox, assembly GCA_024604135.1. Taxonomy (NCBI): domain Eukaryota; kingdom Fungi; phylum Ascomycota; class Dothideomycetes; order Cladosporiales; family Cladosporiaceae; genus Cladosporium; species Cladosporium velox. The sequence goes on along the minus strand of JANIIF010000019.1, from coordinate 524,309 downwards.
TAGCCCAGGACCGCTAGCGATTTGAGCGACGATTATGACTTCGACTGCACACTCTAGCATCCAGTTTTTGCTTGATAGTGAGGAATCAGTTGTCAAACAACACCTTACAGGCGTGGAAGTGACAGCGACATAACTACGCGATAGAATTCTAGCTCGGATGGATCAAGCGTCGCGTACACTAGAACCATGAGAAGCGCCAACCGATGGCTCATTTCTATAGCCACCTATATATTCCTGCACCCCGTCTAAATAACCAACAATCTTGTCCTAAAACCCTCACGCTGTTGAGCATTTTACCGGGGGCATATCCCAAACGATTCCCTCTTTCTCCAACGCATGCCGCTTTCAAAAACTACCATGAACACCACCAGGGCAATGACCAGTATGTTCGCTGACCTTTAGTTCCAGCAAGCCACTCGTCCTATCCATGTGTAGATGGTACCGACTTTTCAAGTCGAGACCGCTCGACGGTGTTCGTGACTACGACGAGCTTGCCAGAAGCGTCAATATACGTGTTAATGTCAAGACCAGCAGTAATATCTTGCTCTTGCAATCTGAAAGCCGACAAAGCCCAATGCAGTCGTTGAGAGATAACGTGTCCATCATCGCGAGAGGCTACCCTTGTTCTTCCTTGTTGATGGTGATGGAGACGCAACGAACAATTTATGTTGGCATTCTATGGTCTCTGCATCAAGACCAGCACAAGGCAAGGTATTTGCGACACACATTTCCAAAGCAGAAAATCGACCACATCGGAAAAATGCTCTTGATATTCCCCAAGTGGAAAGCTATGACAGCTACTCTAACTACAACTCCACATTCTAGATAAGATTGCCGTTCCTCGCAAATGCCCCAATAATGCCCACGCTCGAACACAGTACGCAAAATCCATCCATGTTTGGAAAACAGAAACATCAGAAATCGACACCCGCAGATGGGATCCCACACAGGCTGGAAGCCGAAAGAAACGTGAGGAGACGGACGATCAGAACCACCCTCCCTACCGCCTCCCCAACTCCATACCACCACCGGCAGCACCACCCGGCCCCTCAACCCCCGGACTCGCCAAACTAACACTCAAAAACAAATCCTCGCCCCTCCTCGAAGGCGTCAACTTGGGCTCCCACAGCGGACTCCTAAGCACAACCTCACGATCCGTGCGCAGAATCTTCGGCCCTGCGCTCGCCATCTCCGGCGTGCGAGGTAGATCGTATTCCGGGTCAGGCCCATAGCCTGTGCCTGCATAGCTGGGTTTGCGCGGCGAGACGGGGGGTCTGGGGCGTGGGCCGCGGACGCTATTGCTGTTTGCGGGGCGGCCGTAGCCTTTGAGAGGGGAGGATTGGGGATTGGAGAGGGAGCGGATGTGCAGGCCGTTGGAGAGGGAGGTCGCGGCGGAGGAACCGAGGCGTTTTGCTGCGAGAGTGGAGCCGGACAGGGAGGGTTGGTGGTTGGTTTGGAGAGGGGTTTTGGGAGTTGTGGTGGAGTGTTTGGGCGGCGGTGGCGGTGTGTGGGCTTGTTGTCCTTGTTCTCTTAAGGGCCAGACTTGGGAGTGTTGGTAGGCCGGCGAAAGGGTTGGCTTCGGGGAGCGTGGGACAGATTGGTTGCTTGAACGGGGGACTTTTGGGTATTTGACACCGCTGTTTGGCGAGTCGCCTTCGGGGACGGGAGAAAGATGGCGATCGATCTCTTCGGGAGGAGTTATTTCGTCTGGATCGGTGCTCTCGAAGGATGTCTCGGACCCACCTGAGCATCTGTATGATCGAGGCGGCTGAGCAGATCTGATGGGTCTGGATGGTGGCGGCACTGGGCGTCGACGTGGTGGTGTCATCATGTCGAAATCTGGAGTCCGGATTTCGTTGCTGGCGTAGTATTCTGGTACGTAGCTCGGTACAGAGCTTGGAGGTTGTAAACTGCGGTGCGTGTTTACTCGGAATTCTGATGAGAGCGGCCGCCCAGCAGCTGTAGACGAGTGAGTCGGTACAGGAGGTGGAGGAAGAGGAAGATGCCTTAAAGGCGACGGTGTGAGCTCTTTTCTCACACTTTTGGTAGGGCTGCTCGCAACAGATTGCGTATTGCGGATGTCGACGGGTGACGTTGAGAATATAGCAGAGAATGTCGGCCTCTCTGGTCTTCGAGGCACAGTCTTCAGAACCGGTTTCGGTGCTACCGGCATGGGCAGCATCGTTGCCGGGCTAAGCAGCTTCGGTGTCTTACCATCCTCTTCAAATACAGTAGCCGTGCTAAAAACGCTGGCTGCTCGAGGTGACTTGTAGGGAGGCTGTGGAGGAGTCTGGCCGGCCTTTTCAGGCAATAATTGAGAAACCGTCCGTGGACTATTCTGGCTCCTGCTTTCCGGCGAAACAGAACGATCACTGTTCTGTTGCAACCTTACGGTTTGCCCAGGCCCCATTCCGTTGTTCAGACGTTCGTACCAGCGCGACTCTAGCATCGCTCCATCATCAAGTTCCACACGAGGTTTTGCAAATCCACCGAGCGGCCCTCTGGGATCCGCATGACCATGTCTGAAAGGCGAGTGCCGGGGAGCACCCTTGTCGATGAAGTCGAATGAATCGTTTCGTACTTTCGGGGACTTGAATGCTCGGCGACGCTTGCACCAAAGTAAAAGGTAGATTAATGCGCCAGCCAGACATAGACCACCCATGGCACCGACGGATATGCCCACTGCCTGGCCTGATGTGAGACTTGTAGCTCCTTTTGTACCATCGGCCGTGGACGCCAGTGGCGCTCCGGTGGCTGCAGCGTGCGTCGATGCTGGTCTCGATGACGGCGATGTATGAAAATCCGTCACGGCGGAAGTAATCTGGGCACTAGCCGTCGTCGTTGCAATAGCACTTGTCGAGGATGGAGTAGCCGTGACTATGTACGAGCCCGGATGACTCGGCAAAGTAATCGTGCCCGAAAGAGTCGGCTTCGCAGCTGATTTCTTGCCAGAGCAGATACTGTACAGAGCCTCTTTGTCCTCTCTCGACACAGTAGTGCACTCGTAGGAGGAGCACGAGTACGCGAATTCTCCCAGAGTGAAACCCTGCGAACTGCGCTGCGAGCACAAGCACGTAAGATCGTCGGCATCGCAAGGAAATCCAGAGACAAAGAAATCGAAGCAAGGTCTCGCGCAAGAAGGAATGTCCTGTTGAATTTGCTGGCGAGCGTGCAGACGCGCGTTGTCGTTGTTAGTGGTGGGAGCCATATTAGCACAGAAGTCGGTAATCCAGTCGTTATGGAAGGGAAAAATCGACACAGAGGAGAACTATGAGCATAGCGTCGTAAAAAAACCAAACATTATCACTGAGCCAGCAGTGAGACGAATTGAACTGGAACTGCAAAAGGGAATGAAATAAGAGAGATGGACGAAGGAAAACTCGTGAGAGTGTTTCGAGACGCGTCGCGGTGGAAAGACGATGAAATGGAAAAGGGAAATGGCAGAGTACGGTACCTGAAGGCGTGGAACTCGTTCAGAGGTATGTGGCGTCTTTGCCGCCCGGCGAAGCGTCATCAAGCACAGTGATGCATGTTGCAGCTGTTGTAGCCGCTGCATGTAGTTGGATCCTGGGAAGCGACTGGTGGACGAGGTGTTGTCTGTACAGCTGGGCGGCTACAACAGCGCACGGGCCATGCAGGTCTGTTTATGTGATGGTTTGATGACTGCGGTAATCAAGTACTGAATTGTGCAGTAATGGCAAATTGATGCTCACTACCATACACTTTGACTCATTGGTATAAGAAGCGTGGAATTGATCAGCGACCTGTTACCTTTGACCAACTCTGAGAACGAGGGATTTGAACGAATCGTAATTTGCTAATCAAGAAATGCTGTAGTCTTTCGTATGAACGATGCAGTGAACAAATGAAAGAGCCCAATGCAAAGTGTCCCGTCCGAAGCACCATGTCCAACCATACGCCCGGTCATGAGTATGCCCAGAATCCCAAACACAAAGAAATACCAGCGCTGAACGCGCGATCGCAGCAAGGGAGGCAAGCATAACCATCCGGAAACCCGCAAAAACGCCTGTTGAAATATTGGTCCATCAGCTCCTGGTCGCCAGAGGCACTCCACCGGGCAAGTCTTGGACAAGCCAGTCCACGTTCCCTAGCCACTTCTCCAGATGCGCCTTCTTTTCGTTTGTTGACCTCGTCATGCCGCTGTCGTCGTCGATATCCATTGAGCTCCCGTAACTGTCGCTCGAGTTTGTTCGCGCGTGGAGCATAAATCCAGTGGGAGACTTGCTAGGAGTCCGCTGTACGGTCGACATCTCGTATGCTTCCTCCGCCTGGGCGTCTGCCGCTTCGGGCATGAGGTAGAACGACAAGAACTCCATCGCGCTAACTCGTACCTCCTTTGATGTTCCTCTGCTCTTGAGTAGACTGGCGACTGTCACTAGCCCGTCCATTTCTTCGAAAGCGCGTGCGTTGCGTGGGCACTCGAGCAGCGCTGTCATCAGAACGAGAAGCGCTTGTGATTGTAATGCTGGGGGGTTTGCGGAGTCGAGGAGGTCAAGTAGAATATTGAGGTATATCTCGCGGCTGAACAGCGATCGTGAGGGAGGGTGGAGGAGTAGCATCCCTTGTAGTAGTTCCAGAGCGGAGAGAATGACTATGTCGTTTTCGGAGGTGCCAGGCATTCCAAGTAGGCGTTCGAGGGTAGCGATGAGGCGAGAAGCCACTACAGACGTCGAATGTCAGTATTGCGCCCTTGCGAGAATAATGTTCCGTCGCATTCGCTCACCATTGCACCTGAATCCTTCCTGCAACCGAAAGAACTCCCTGAACGCCGCATCCTCTCTCAACACTCCCAGACCCTTAGCCTCAGCCATTCCATCGCCGCCTTTCCTAGGCGAGCGCGCCGGCGCACTCGACAGGCAGATTTGCGCCAACAAGCCTTCGATCTGTCGCAGGCCCTTGCGTATCTTGGTTGCGTCGACCGAGGAGATGTTGTCGAACGCGAGCGAGAGGAGAGACTCCATGGCGGGAGAGGGTCAAGTTTGCCTGCCTGGATGGGAAATCCGAAAGAAGATGGGGATCTGGCGCACTTTGAGCGCCGAGGATGGGTATCTCGTCAATGTTGGGGTCGTGGCTGCTAGGCGCTTAGGTACATGCGGCTAATCGTAATGGTGCGATCGCTTGGGTTAGAGTCTCCACTGAGTTACGAAAAAACCGTCTAACTTGTTGTTTGGAAACGCCAGGAAGCTCCTTCCGGTTGATGGGGAAACGATATATGGAGGCCTAAGGCAGCAAATGCGCCCAAGTTGCTATCTTTACACCAAGATCCTTGCAAGTGACGTATTAGCAAATCAAAGTTGAGTGTTCTGTGCTCAAAGAACTGGGAAATGGAAATTAAATATGCCATAGACCAATTGCGACCCGACTCGTTGTCGACGGCTGAGATCCATTGGATGCCGGTTTTCAAACTCCTGAATACTGCACAGGTGAATACCATGTTGGCGATATGATCAAGGCTTGAGCACTGGACATACTGCTCCTGGCAACCAACCTATATGTCGATTCGATAAGTAGCAACATAGAAAGCGTCTCGCACGGTCGGTCGTTGTAATGACTTCTCCTGCTGCGACATGCGACCCCTGCTTCGAGAAGGCTCATTAAGCTATGTGTGCCCGAAAATCATTTAAATCAGTCGAAATTTGCAGACGTCTTTTTGATTCCCAGCAGGGCATTGACTTCGTGCCCAAGACCTTGAATACGTCGAATCTTAGGATTTGGTGCCGTGGTCCACTTGGCGGGCCTCCAGAATCGTGTTCAATTGTCACACTCCGCGGTATTCCATAGCAGACCAGACCAGACCATGCCACTCGCCTTGGCTGAAATCACCAAGAAGATCTCGAAAGGATAAACTTGTTCAAGTTCTGGTCACATGGCGGTCGACTTACAAGTGATGGCTAAGTAGATTGTAAATCACACGAAAAGACACTGTAGCTTGAACATCCTCGTGTTGCAACACCATGACCTGCCGTGGAGTATGTCTAAACCAAGGGATTCGAGGAAAGATGATCTAGACCAGATATCAAGCGGCAGTATCCATAACTGCACTCCGAGGCATAAAAATATCCCAAAACATGTGACAAGCGAATCCACCTCCGCGAAAGTTCGCCTTACCAAGCATCGCTCGGTATCCCCAGCCACAAAGCCACGCCACAATGTCTTTGGCGAAGAAACAAGCGTTTTGATAGCAGACAGCGTCACAGCCACCAGCCAGCCCTCGACATGACGACGACTTGGGCAATCGTTTCCTCGCGTTTCAAGAAAACAAGCCGTGCAATCCAGGTACGGCGAGTGGCGAGTGTCAAGCTCAGCCACACAGTCTTCACACTCCTGCCGGGGTGATCACGCGTAAAGATCCCTCCGATGCAGTCATTGTGGTCATGCCTCGAGGAAAAGTGCGTAATGCAATGTGGCGCAAATAGCAGGGGCCAGAGGGTGCTACTTTGGCGCCCGGCGTCCGGCAGAGGTAGAGGCTCTCTCGAGTCGCACCGGCAAGGGCGCCAAGGGCAGAGTTGCGTATAGACAGCGAATCGCCAGCCTTGCGAGACTTGCGAGGAAGGCGATCCCCAGCAGCGTGCCCAGCAGGCGGTGGAGACTAGGGCGGCTTGGAGACGAGCGAGGGCGTGCAGTTCCGCCGTAGCCGGACGGGCAAGGCTGAGACCGTTTGGCGGTTTGCCCAGTTTTTCGAGGTCGGAGGCAGGTACTACGTCAGCGATGAGCTGGGCGTCTGGTGAGAGCAGAACAGCACCAGCCTGTGCGCTTACGAGGAGCTCTCATTCATAAACGCTGCTTGCTCCTCCTCTCTTGCATTCTTGCTGCATTACTGTATTCACCAACCAAACTCTCCATCCAAATCACACCAACTCAAACCACCACACCCAACCCAACAACACTACCACATCCACAACCGCCACAATGCCTTTCACCGGATCGTAAGTCTTACGCTCGCACTGCTCCGACGCGCCTGTCGCAGGACACGAGGCGTCAATCGCACCACCACAGTAACACCAGCTAACACACCACCGCAGCGACATCATCAAGATCATCTGCGCCGTCGTGCTCCCTCCTCTCGGAGTCTTCCTCGAGCGTGGCTGCGGTGCCGACCTCCTCATCAACTTGCTCTTGACCATCCTTGGTTGTAAGTACACTCTCCGGAACCACCCACCAAATTGCCTCTCAGCGAACTAACACCCCTCCCAGACATTCCCGGCATCATCCACGCCCTGTACATCATCCTCAAGTACTAGACGCGTCGTCCCCGGGTCTCAACAAACCCCACCAACCTCTCCCCGCCACATCTGCTACGCCGAAGAACCTCCCTCTACGAGAACAACCCCATACGATACCCCCACTCAAGCGGAAAGCATGCAAAGGCGCAAGGAAACAAATGAGCAAGCAAGTGTAATGAATGATGGGAAGCAAGCTTGAGCTTTGATAGCGAGTCTTTTTGCTTCTCTCTTTTTATGTTTTAGTTTTTGGAAGAAGACGATGAAGAAGCCGTGGTAATGTCTGTACTACAAATTCCGAAGACCGAGCCTTCATTTCTCCCAATCCCTTTATACTGTCTTCTCACTCTGCGACAATTCCAAGACCAAGCCCTCATTTCCAATCTCCTGATTCGAATCTCCTAATTCCTTTCACTGCCTCTCACCGCTTCCTTTTCTCATGTGTGATCGTGAGATGATGCATACAATACGGTGAAAGCAATCAAATGAATGCTCTCGTACTATAATGCATACAATAATGCATACAATACGGTGAAATCAATTAAACGAATGCTCTCGTGCTCGTGCAATTTGTGACATTAATAACACATGACGATGTACATGTACAACTGTTCAGCCTTGTATGCACAAGCCACACCGTGTTCTGATGCTTCAGTCCCACAGCTCCGATACCAGCTTCCTGATCCTCGCAAATCCCATGATCTTCACGATCCCAGTTCCTCACGCACGGGTTTAATGTTCCTACCTATCCTCCGCAGTGCAGAATTTCTCACGTAATAAGACTGACGAGTCTCCAGCGTGGTTCTACCAAGCTTGCACTACTACGATCCTTTCGCAACCCGCCGTGTTCACAGGATCCTTTTTGAAGATGTGACTTGAGAGTCCAACTTGGCCATCAACGTACGATTAGTCACGACACATTGTAAAAGAGGAACACAAAAAAGAAGATTGGTCGTAAAACGCTCATCGCCTCGCCTTTCAGCAGAAGGCGACAAGACTTCGTTCATAAACTTTTTGCATCCGTGGCGTAACGACCAATCATCACTGGCCAACACGTGGATATATCATCTACAACAATGCCATGCCTATGCCTTCCTTCCCAGTTCTCTTGCCTCTCTCAGCAAAATCTAATCCCTGAGAGCCTTCTCGGCGAACTTGGGCAGCACAAAGGCAGCCTCGTGAACCTCCTTGCTGTAGTACTTGAGAAGCTTGTCCTCCTCCTCGGTGGTCCAGCTGCGAACGGGCTTCTTGACGTTGACGGAGCCGTCCTTGCAGCACACCATGAAGCCGATCTGGCCGGCGGGGTAGGTGGGGATGGTGGTCCAGCCGTACTCGGCGACGGGGAAGACCTCTTTGCACTGCTTCTTGAGGTTGGTGATCATGCTCATGTGGAGCCAGGGGTTCTCGGCTGTGAGGGTATTCTTTGTTAGCACTTCCGAGTCTGGAGCAGCCGCGAGCGAGCGCCGTCACGGCCGTAGAAGGAGGGGCTTACAACCTTGGGTGGTGATGATGCCGCCCTCGCGAAGAGCGCCCTTGAGGAGCTCGAAGTAGGGCTTCTGGAAGAGAGCCTCGGCGGGGCCCTCGGGGTCGGAGGAGTCGGTGATGATGACGTCGAACTCGTTCTTGTAGTCGTCGAGGAACTTGAAGCCGTCGCCGACGTGCACCTTGACCTTGGGGTGCTGGTAGCCGACGCTCATGCTGGGCAGGTACTTCTTGCTGAGGCGGATGACGGCCTCGTCGATGTCGCAGAGCACGGCCTCCTCGACGCACTCGTGCTTGACGACCTCGCGGAGCACGCCACCGTCACCACCGCCGATGACGAGCACCTTCTTGGGGTTGGGGTGGGACATCATGCCCAGGTGGGTGATCATCTCCTGGTAGGCGAACTCGTCGCGCTCGGTGCACTGGATGACGTTGTCGAGGACGAGGACCATGCCGTAGTCGGAGGACTCGAAGATGAGCACATCCTGGTAGAGGGACTTCTCGTGGTGGACGATCTGGTTGACCTTGAGGGTCATGGCCTGGCCAGGCCACATGTCGCTGATCTCGCGGAACCAGCCTGGAGGGGAAGATATGTCAGTGACTGTTTCGCAAGAGCTGCAATAATCATCTTGAGGCAAGCAATTGCGGCGCCTTTAGTTGGGCAAGATCTTACCATCCTTGATAGTGGGGTGAGTGAGCTCGGCCATTGCGTCTGTATGGGAATTGTTTGTTGGAGTATGGGAATGTAGCGAGTGTGATTGCAAGTTGAGTCGCGAGAGATGTATGGGTATGGGTATTTTTCGGAGCGCAATGTTTTTACGATACCCCGCCGCTAGAGGCCCACGTTCTGCCCGACGAGAAGAGAAGTGGCTGCTGCGCGAGCTGCGATAGCGATAAGGGCTGAAGTGACGCAAAGCTTGCAGGCTTGACTTTTGTGTTGGATGGCATTTCAGTACATGCGACATTTTTGTTGTGCTATCGTGGATATTGATTCTCATTGATTGTGAATTTGAAGATGTTTGATCGCAGTCGTCGACAATGGCTATCACCTCACTCAGTCAGAACATCCATTGCAAACGTGTAAGGTGGACGATGGCTCGGTTGTCAAACAAAGTCGGACTGAAAAGTCGGAAGGGGAAAGTAGTTGCGAATTTCTCATAGTTTTTTCCCGATTCGGTTGTGGGTATATTATATACAAAAGTTTGATCCCCAAAGCACGCTCCATCGCAATGCATCATCTTGCTCCTCAAATAGATCGAATTAATCGTCAAGTGGTATCTGCAATCTTCCAAACTCAAAACGCTCTCGCCAGTAGCAATGGTATGTTGTAAAAGAAAAAAAAAATGAATATATGCACGTGTCCCCCAAAAAACTCCCGTTAGACATTACAAATAAGCAGTCATGCTTATAGCATGCAGGCAACGACGGCCACGAGGCAGAGAGTGAAGATGGCGCCGAAGGTGGTGACGTCTTGCCTTGAGCCGGCAGAGTCCATGTCGCCGGAAGAGAAGCCGTGGGATGGCCTGCCCTTGCCTGAGTTGGAGCTGCTGGAGCTGTCGGCGTCCTCGGAATCCGAACCAGGAGCAGGGATGGCAGGAACCTCCGTGACCTCGGGTGTAGACGGAAGGGAAGGCTCGGTAGGAACAGCTGGTGTATCGACGATAGAAGAAGTCTTCTTGGGCTTGCTGCCCGAAGGAGTGTAGGTGAATGTGTAGGTAAAAGAGGAGTTGGCGCAGTTGGTGGTGACAATGCCGCCAGAGGCACTGACTTGCGGAGGCAGAACAGATGAAGGAATGTGTTTGCTCCAGTCTGAAGGAAGGTCGGACGGCATGTTTGATGGCTTGCCGATTGAAGGTGTGAAGGCAGGCGCAGAGCCGTTGCCGTAAATCATCGTGCCCTTGCCGCAGTCGACGGTGGTTGTCGATGTAGTGGCCTTGGTGACGTAGACGGTGTTGGTGTAGCTGGTGTAGACGCTGACCTTGCCAGCAGGAACTGAGCTTGGAGCCCAAGATTCGGCAGTAGAACTGCTGGGTGTCCAGACGGATTCACTGCTGGGAGTCCATACTGATTCGACGGCTGAAGTGCTTGGGGTCCAGACAGACTCGCTGGAAGGCGTCCACCAGGTGTTGGTGTACTCGGCGCTGACAATGGTAGCCGCAGTGGCGATGATGGCGATAGTGGAGAAAGACATCCTTGATATGTGATGCGAAGCAAAGCTCTTGAGTGTGTGGATGATCAAGAAACGCTGGGCGTCGAAGTATCAAGATGTTCCTGCGAGATGGTGAAGAATGCTCGGGAGACTGAAGACTGTTGGTGAGATGTGGTGGATGATGACTTACCTCGAGAGTTCCAGGAATATTCCTTATATGCAAGGTAGCCGGAGTTGGATGGCTGCTGAAGACGGGCTGGCGAGAGGCTGGTATGGGTTTGGATGTACAACCTCTTCTGTTTCGGCGGATAGGACGTAGAAGTAGTATAAAATGCTGGATGGACTGAGACAAACCAGCGCTGAGAGTTGGGTGTTGGTAGGCGGCTGGATTTGTCTCAGCTGGCCATCACGTTGCTACAGCGTACTTACGGTTTGAAGGCGATACTATTCATGAGCATGTACGCCGCGGAGCCACCATCGGCTCCTACAGGACATCCTTGCTGCAAGTCGCGTACGGCTATCGATCCGATGGCATTGCGATAGCAAGAAGCAGCAGCATGTCTGAGATGGTTGTCCAGTAAACGCAGCTTTCCAGCGATACAGCGATCGAAGCTCAGATGCACGGGCTCAACTCCGCACAGAACGATCGACAGCCGCCCGCCCGCCCGCCGCGCATTGGCCAGCCTGCACCTCGGCACCACCACTTTACACGTGCTGTGCTGACCCAAAGCGGTGGCAGGGAAACACTTTATTACCTCAGTAGGGCATTCTGTTGTTTGCCTGTGCCTGGACTCTTCGCACGCACTGCAGTGTGGCCATATGTCTCACAAACGCACCTCTCCCACGCCTCCACACTGACGACATCGCCAACAGTCAGCGCCTCCCACGCACTTGACCGCCACAGCCCTACAGACGATGAGCTATCACTGTGATATCCACTTCACCCTGGACACCATCTGCCCATGGTAGTTGCGCACCGTCTCGCGTGCTTTACCCTGCTCTTCTCACTCACACCTCCAGGACCTACCTCGCCAAGCGCCGCCTCGCCCGCGCCATCGCCACACTGCCCTCAGACTGCCCCGTCACCTTCACCGTAGTCTACAAACCGTATCAATTGTTCCCCGAGGCATCGCAGGAGGGCGAGGGCAAATATGAGTGGTACAAGCGAGCCAAGTACGACGAGAGCGAGGACAAGATGCAGATGTACATGGCGCTGATGTCGGCGTATGGCCGGGGAGAGGGCATCGAGTACAAGTTTGGTGGCACTGTTGCGAACACACTGCATGCTCATAGGACGATTCAGCACTTCCAAGCGTTGAAAGGGCCGGAGGTTGCGGATCAGTTGATCGACAGTCTGTACAGGCAGTATTTCGAGGAAGAGCAGCATCCGAGTTCAGTGGAAACGCTTGTGGCTGCTGCGATGGAGGCGGGGATCGATGAGGAAGAAGCAAGAGCGTTCGTCGAAGACGAGAACGAAGGTTTGGTTGATGTCAAGATGGCTGTGCGGGAGCAATGTGGGAATGGGATCGATTCAGTCCCTTACATCGTCCTCGAAGGCAAAAGGCGGGACATCACACTCATTGGATGCAAGGAAAGTGATGAGTACAGAAGAGCACTCGCCCAGATCGCCAAAGAAAGTCAGTGAGGCGATGCATCGATCTCCATAGCCACTGTGGTCCTACCGGGAGGTATAGTTCTTTAGTCGACTAGGCCTACCATTGAGATGCTACTGAAGCTGGACTTGTACCTTAACGTCTAGCATGCTAACACCGTCGGACTCAGTCTCAAAACATTTGAATTGTTCCCGGTCTGACCAGTCAAGAAGCTCGTCAGTGACATGTGCATCGATCTCGTTGCATACATATTCCTGTAACATGTCGGTGCGAACCTGTACTCCTCTGCCTTCATGACTCGTACAACTAGGGATCGTCAATGGAGGGTCTCGTACATCTATCGTCTCTTACATAGCACGGCATATGGAGTTGGTAGGCTGTATAATCAGCATCGCGTCTACACCTCAAACACAGGCCCGCACTCTCGCCCAGCACCAACGCCACCAGCTCGCACGTCGACCAAATCCAGCTTCCAGCCCTTCCATTGCTCAAGTCCACGCTTGACCTCCTTAACCCGCTCAATGCGCCTTTTGGCATCTTCTTCCTGCGCGAGACGGAACGCTTCCTCGTCGAAGCCATCCTCGCTCAGCAAGCCCATGCTCGTATTCCGTGGCCTGTTGCCCGTGTGATCGTCCGGACTAGCCACCCCACGCGGTCGACCAGTGAAAGCCGAAATACCACTACTAATCACGTCCTGGAACGTCGACGTCTGGCGCCCAAAGTGCGGCGCCGTCGCCGACGCCGGCGCATTCAAATCCACGTCCTCGTACTCGTGATGCCCCCCGGCGTCGCCGTCGTCCATGCCAGGCTGCATCTCCGCGCGGCGCTCGCGCCACACGCCGCGCTTGAGATCGAAGTTCTCGGCCTCGAGCGCGCGGATGCGCGACTGCAGCTGGCCCGTCTCGGTCTCCTCGTCCTGCAGGTCGAAGTCGCTGGCGTCGCGGACGTGCGAGGGCCGGTCGCGGCGCTTGAGCTCCGCGCGCACGTCGCCGAGCTCTTTGTCTTTGGCTTGCACGGCGGCGCTGGCGTCGCGGTGCAGTTTGGTCAGGGCTTCGATTTTGTGCTCGAGGCTGGAGGCGCGCTCGGAGGCGGCTTCGAGGGCGGTGTTGGCGGTGCGGAGGTCGGATTCGAGGATTGCGATGCGTTTGGTGAGGGCTTCGGGGTCGGCGTCCGTGTTGGCGTCGGTTTTGTCGTCGCTGCCGAAGGTCATGGAGACTTTGAGGGAGTCGAGTTCTTGTTTGGTTGCTTCGGCTTGGTGTTCTGCGGAGGTGGCGCGCTGCTCGAGGTCTTTGACTGTGGTTTCGCGCTCGGTGAGGGTGGTGGTGAGACTGTTGACTTGGTTTCGGAGGTTGCTCATTTCCAGTTCTTGCGACTCGATCGTTGATGTGTTCTTGGCCAGCTGCTCGCTGATCTCAGGACTGGGACCAGACTGCCTTCTTTCCTTGCCCTTCGCAGCTTGTTGCGCTTGAGCAAGCTGTCTCTGGACGGCGGCCAATTCTGTGCTGACGTTCTCCGACTCCTTGACCTTGCTCCTCAGCTCTGCCACGTCGCTCGTGCTTTCCCTCAAGCTTTCGAGCTCCTCCTCCGCTTTCGCCAATCGCGCCGCTCCATCTTCCTGCGAGCTCTTGTAATCCTTGTTCTCTTTCTCCAGCTCTTCGATCCGCGCTGCCTGTTTGCGATAGAGCTCCTGCACTTCAGCTGAGGGATTTGTTGAGCTCGCGCCGGCGTCGCCAGTCTTGAAAGATTTGGATCGCTCCTTCGATTGTTGTGATTCTGAAGGCTCCTGTGTGGCGTCCGTAGGGTCTACGGTGTCTTTGTCGTTCGACGTCGCAGGCTCGCCTTGCTCTTCTACGTCCTCAGCGGTAGCTGGTGTTGACTCGAGAGCATCGTCGGCTTTGGCAGCATCTTCGGTAGACGCTTCTGCTGGCGCAGCGTCATCGGCGGCCTTGTCTGCCTTCTTCTTGCTTGCGCCCTTCTTGTTCTCCTTTGCTTTCTGCTTCTTGAGTTGCTCGTACTGGTAATGGTGTTAGCATCTGTTGGGTTATGCTGACTACTCCGTGGTGACATACACGCTTCTTGGCGGCGGCGACCTTCTCGGCCTTGTCCTTGTCTTCGTCGGCCATTGTGATGGGATTTGGTTTAGTAGATTGCTATCAGGGAGTATGACGAGGCTGGTGGCATGTGAGAGCTCATGCTACGCAACGCGACACGGGGAAGCTGGTCTAGTCTGCTTGCTCGCCAAGGCTCAGGGATCGGGAAGGATCAGGAACGACCAAGGGACCTTCTCGCCTTGTCTCAATCATCTTTCAAATATGTAAGGTAACGTAAGACTGTGTACATTTCGTTAATCGCTATGCACCAGGCTTTGATCATATCGACGTTTGGGCCCATACTATAGCAACAAAGTACGAAGCCCAGCCAGAAGAGGCGACATGCTACCCCTCTAGACAGCCTGGTCTTCGTGGCGTTGTTGTCCTCGTTCCCATCGAATGTCATCGGAATGACCAATGCTACCTCTGAGCCGAACAACTGGCGCTATCATGACCAACCACCAATCTCGTACAACCGTTCAGGCAGATTTGTGTCACAGAAATGGCGGTCTTTGTAAGCATGTGGAGCTCAGGGTCGAATTTTGACCGCTTTGCACTTGGACCTGCGGTGCCTGGACTAAACCTTCACCACCACGATATCTCCACTATCGCCCCGTGTCAGCCATTTTCCCATGCTCCACGCTCCAATGGTGGCCAAATCCCGGCAGGTGACATCAATCGTTTAGGAGAATCCTTATATAACTGTAGACCCCCGTCTAGACATATTTACATCTCCCACAAATCTCAACATCAAAGCATAACATTTCACTTTCTTGCTACACATCTCTCACAATGGCCTACTCCATCTACGACGCCTCCATCGTGCCTGTCAAGCACTCGCTCGAGTCCTTGAAGGCCATCCTCAAGAAGTCTGAGGCTTCCGAGAAGGCTTCTGAGTTCCCCGAGACTCGCCTTCACCCTGACATGCTGCCCCTGGCCTTCCAGATTCACATGATCACCAACGTTCGTTCCATGCACCCTAGATACCATTAAGTCCAGCACCTTACTTACAATTCCAATTAGACTGCACAGCAAGCCGTTGCCCGCCTGAGCGGCACCACCGCCAAGACCTTCGAGAACGACCTCAAGACCTTCGCCGACTTCTACGCCCGCATCGACGAGGTCTCCGCCATCGTCAACGGAGCTGACAAGGCCACCATCAACGGCCGCGACGAGTCCGCCATCTCAATCGGTTTCGGCCCTGGCAAGAGCGTCGACGTTTCCGCTACTGGCTACGTTAATGGATGGTTGGTCCCTAACCTCTTCTTCCATATGACCACCGCCTACAACATCCTTCGCAAGGAGGGTGTGGAGCTCGGCAAGCTCGACTACCTCAGGTCTTACATCGGCGAGTACGTCGATCTCGCTGCTGCGGGCATCTAAACTCAACGCAGATAGAAAAAGAAATCCCGAAAATGTCAGATATGTCCAAAGGCTTGCTCCCTAATGCCCTCCATTACCACTCACTCTCATCAAACCAGCGATGTCCCATCGTCTCGTCTTTCTACGGGATTCCAGCAGATGTTTACATAAATGTCATATCAAACTCCTACGCCCATTAGCCGAGCTCATATCTCAACCCTTCACCCAATCTCTCAAGCCGTCCACGAACGTCGGATTCCAATACTGCAAATCCGGCGTCCAGTAGAAAACCTGGCAGTTGCACCAGGCGGTTCGACCCAACAGCGGTGCGCCCGGGAACCCATGGACACAATTCGAGTGGTATCCCTTATTTGGAGGGAGTGTCGGAAAATACTGCCGCCACGTGTTGGGAACACACGGGTTGTGGAATTGTGCAATCAGACCGCCTTCCACGTGGATCGAGTACCCGGCGGGCATGTGTAGCTGTATTGTCAACAAGCCTTCTTCGCTGGCGTCCAGGGGCTTGTATTCGATCATGCGTTGAGGTGGGTTTCGAGGCGGCGGTGCAGTTTCGACATTTGAGGATGGTGGAGGTGAGAAGGGGTTGGGTTCTGCTTTACGGTTCGCACGCTTTTGGCTCTTAACAGGCCTGCGGGCGCTAGCACCTTTGCTGAATCTAGTAGAACAGTCTTCTTCTCCGTCTGTCTCACCGCTGTGGGCGATTTTGGACGTGTCGTCGTCAGCCTCTGAGTGCCACTCAAAGTCACTCGGATAGTTGACATCAACGCTAAGCCGTTCCCATGAGGCTTCGTCTCCGGAAGTCAGCTCCTGGTCACAAGAACTACAATAGCTGTTGCGGCTATCGTGAGCAGCCACGGAGTCAGAGTCTTCTAACTCCGATGACGATTCGAGGCATTGCTGGTATTCCAGGTCGCCGCACACGGCGAAAGCTGGAGAACTTGCTCTCCTTGAGCTACGGTCAGGTTTGATCTGAGTTTTTGGCCGTTCAGGTCCTTTAAAGGGACCTCGTATTGGCGTTTCCTTGCGAGGTTTTGGTCTGCCGTCGGCATTTGCATGTGGTGTCGGCGGCGGCGCATCATCGTCGAGCTTTGGTGAGGGCAGGTGATCTTCTCTCGCCCCAATCACAGAATCTGTCTGGCTCTCCTCGACACAAACTTCGCTAACAACTGGCACTGACGAGTCCGACAAAATTCTGGTTGCAGTTTCCAGGATGTCATCTTCATCTTCTGTCTCCACATAAGCTTGATACTTGCGACGCCCTTTGCGAGCTGCATCATTGCCCCGGACACCAGGAGTATTTTCGGCACCCTGCGGAACATCTGGTGTGTCTTTGGCTCCGTTCTCAGTCTTGTCTGCCGCGTTTACTTCATCAGAGCGTACTGTGGGCTCCTTTGCGTTTTCCTGCTTCCTCTCCATGTCGCCGTTCCTGGGCTCGGCGACCGTGCTGTCCGTTGGATCATCTTCGTCTTCCGTCTCTGCATATGCTTGGTACTGACGGCGTTCTCTTGTGCCTGGCAATGGTTCGGATGCGATCTCGACTTCCTCAGCGGCTTCGAAAACCAATGGAACCAGCGAAGGCGATGGCACCGAGACGACTTGTTCTTCCGGAATTTGGTCACTACCATCGCTCTCATCCTCTGTCGTATGATGATCCCCTTGAGTCAATGTCTTGATAAACTCAACGAGCTTCGCACGTTGCTGTCGAACGACCGAATCTTTAATGCCGAAGAACCTCAAATTCCTCCTCAGCTCCCTATAAGCCTGCTTGTCGTCGTCGTCCCCATACGTAGTCATGATAGACCCCCTCGCCGTCCGCGAGTCCTCAATCCTCTCATCAATCATCTTCCCCAGCGCAGCCGGCAAAGCATTCGTCACTGCCTGCGGCAAACGATCCAGAATCGCTGGCAGCGAGCCGACATCTTTACCGATAGACTCGAGCTCCAACGAGAACAGAAACGGCGTGAGGATGTTAATATGCCGAGCGAGCCGACTCCTGCATTCGTGCACATGGCCCGATGATCCCAGCCTGATTCGATCCCAGTGGCCCAGCTTCCGCCGGCGTTTGACCACTGCTCGCAGCTCAGAGATGGCGCTCTGGCAGCCCCTCAGCAGATATTCGATCTCTTTCTGCTTCGCGGCGTCGTTGCCGGCTCCAGTAGTAGTGAGGGCATCGAAGCGGTTTTGGACGTGGCACAGTAGCGTTTTGCTTTCGCTCAGCGTCCGCACGACGTCTGCGTACTCTTTCGGAGCTTGCTGCCAGCTGTCGTAGGTCTTTTTGGTGAGGGCTATGAGAGTGGCGAGGTCGCCAATGGAGAAACCGAAACTCATGGTGGGTGGTGGAAACGTATCAAGCGGAATTGCTACTTACTGGCCGAGGTTGAGAGAGATGAGTTCGCGGCTGAAGGCTATCATAACGGCTTGAAAGACTGTGTAGGCAGTAGTAGCTCCCGCTTTCTGACATGCATGCTGCACGCTAGTATGCATATACAAGCCAAGCGAGACGATAGCGGATGTTGTTGAAGCGGGGCTGTGCTAGACATTGTATTGTGGAGTCTGGTAAAGAGGACGAGGTCTGGTGGTGTAGAGTGTAACTTGCGATAAAGAAAAATAGCACAAGATATCGAACAGTTGATTGTCATGGTTGATGCTCAACGGATTCAAAGCTTGTAGACGCGACAAGACTGAGGACTTGATCAAGATAACAATACACTGTCTGGTAAAACATTAATGAACAAGACAACCAAGAGGTCGCGTTTCGATTATAACCTGAAAGTCATTCGTACACACAACACAGCAGTCTACAACTCCTCGTCCTTCGCCTCGCCATTTCCGTGCTCGTGTCCGCCGTGGTGGTGGTGGTGTGCATTGCCACCATGACCACCATGGTGCTCGCTGCTGCTGTGGCCACCGTGGTGTGTCACAGTGCTCCTAGACACAATGCGCGAAGAGCCAGACTGCCTGTTACCCTCCGACTTCTGCAGCGAGTGGAACTGGCTGATCTTCTGCTCCTCGAACTTCTCCAGCTGCCTACACTTCTCCTCGAACGCAGCGATGCTCTGGTCTCGCTCGCGATCCGCGGAGTTGCGAGCGGAGATGGCGCGCTCCTTCTGCTCACGTGCTTCTGCGAGGAGAGTGCGGAGGGACTCGATCTCGAACTCGAGTTCCTGGCCGGACTCCTGGTATGATTCAATGGACTCGATGGTCTCTTCGTATTGGACCTTGAACTCGTCGAGCTCGCGGCGGGCGCAGTCGCGGGCGTCGATGGACTCGCCGTGCTGGCGGAGAGCAAGGGCAAGCTTCTCCTTGAGGATGGCGATCTCCTTCTCGAACGGTCCGTGGCGCTGGCGAGCTTCATCGCGAGAGCGCTCGGTCTCTCTGATGGTCTCATTGAGCTTGATGGCCTCAGCACGGAGCTCGGAAGTAGTGTTCTCGGTCCTGAGGGCTTGGTCTTGCAGGTTGGTGACGGTACGCTGGATGTCAATGACCTTGCGACGCTCGGTCTCGACATCATCCTTCAAGTTGTCCCTCTCGATATTGACTAAGCGCAAAGCATCCTGCCTGTCGCTGAGAGTTGTCTTGAGGGTCTCGATCTCGACGGTGATGTGACTGAGCTTCTCGTTGGTAGTGGTGACTTCTCTCTTGGCTTGTTCGAGACGCAGGTTGAGATCCGAGACGTAAGATTCGGTGTGGCCAAGACGGGTAGTCTTGTCCTTGATCTCGTGGCGGAGGCGCTCGATGACAGTGACGTGCTCATCACGCTCAGACTCGGTGGTACGAAGAGTAGTGCGGAGGTTGTTGATGTCCCTCTGGATGGTGTCATACTTTGTGGTCAAGTCCTCGAGCTCTCTGGTGATCTCGCCAACTCTGGCGTTGGCACGCTTAAGTTCGTCTTGCAGGCGGTCCTTCTCGTAAAGAAGTTCGGAGCGCTCGTGCTCAAGGGTACGCGTACGCTCAGTCAGGTGGAGGACCTCCTTGCGAGCGGCTTCAAGTTGTGATTGGAGGTCTGTGTTCTTGTTCCTTGCATCCGCCAGCTCTCTTGCCAAGTTGCGGTTGTCGCTGCGCTGTCTCTCACCATCGTGAATGGCACTGTCACGCTCGGATTCACGGTCACGCAGCTGTACATTCTTGGCTTCAAGCTCAGCTTTCAGCGTGTCGTAGTGCAGTTGTTGGCTGGAGAACGAGGCTTGTAAGATTGAGTAATCCTTGCGGGAACGATCCTAAAAGTCGTGGTCAGCAAACAAAATTTTGTGATGTGATGTAGAGAGTCATACCAATTCAGAGTCACGTTCTGCGAGTCTCTTCTCGTGCTCGGTGTTGGAGTCCTTGGAGATGTTGATGATAGCGAGGAGCTTCTCGACCTCGCCTCTAGCGTCTCCGAGCTCGCGGTTGCGAACGTCTTGTTCGTCGTCTCTCTCAGTAGTCTGAACAGTCAACTCATCGATCTGAAGCATGAGCTCTTCGCGCTCACGGTCGAACGACTCGCGATCGGCCATGAGGGCAAGCCAGTACTCTTTGAAGGAGGATGCCTCCCTGCTGGCAGATGTCATGAGCTCAATGAGGGTAGTGAACTTGCTCTCGGCCTGAGCAGTCAGATCTGCAGACATCCTGCTGCGGTGGTTGGCCAAGAAGGAGCTCTGACGGCGCGAGCCACCGCTCGTGATCAAGCGTGACGAGCGATTTTGCACAGTCCTGGAACCTCCGATGACGCTCTGCGCACCAGAGATCCTTCTTCCACCTCCAGCTCGCAGCACTGAGGCACGACCTCCGAATTGTGGGAGACCGCCAGCCTCGGAGCGAGCATCTTGCTCGTCGTTCAATGTCTTCAGCTTGAGAGAGGTCAGCTTGTCTGGTGTGGTGTTGACATCTACACCAGCGTTGAAGAGGCCAGCAGTGACGCGGCTCTGGTCGATATCGCTTTGGACCATTGTGGCGTTGTTATGGATCGAGAAAAGTAGAGTGGAGTTGGAGGATGAGGCGCAGGCTGGAGGCCAGAAGAGCATTATATGCGACAAAATGTCCGTCAAGCTTGGACACCAGACATCCGGGCGCAACCTCTCGCTCCGTCATGCTGGAGCTGAGATCTTTCACCATCTGAGTAGGAATCATTAGCGTTGCATTAACGTCCAGTCCCCGCAATACCGAGAAATGGTATTCGACATTCGTCCCAGTCCGGCGAGTCCGAGATCAAACCATTGGGAGCTCCGACCATACGGAGCCATTGGCACCTCTTGAGCACGCGTTAGCGTGGAGAGGGCCATTGGAATCACATCTAGCATGTGGAACGTTCGCAGATGCAGCTTTGGCGTGGTCTGGACATGGCATCATCTGGTGCGAACGCAGCTCCAGTGCCCCACCGGTACTTTCTGCAGTATCTTTGAGCTTTCGTGAGCTACATGAGGTACATGGTGCTTGCGAAAGCTGGCCGTCCGAGTAGTACTATGATCTAGGACATGTATCAAAACGTGCTGGTTCGTTACTCGTCCACATCCTACAGCGAGAGAGCATCCAGGCCAGCAACTCCTAAGCGGCCGAGCATCCGATGTCCCCGTACCGAAGATCAGGGTGACTTCATACAGGGTTGTAGTCGATCTCTCCTTCGAGATAACCCATCAGAGCGTCACAACAAGTGGAGCAGCTTCTAGTGTGCAGTAAAAGTGGCGCGAATGCCCTTAGAGAAGTACCAAGAGAGTAAGGCGTATTCCTTGCGGAGAGGACGAGAGCTCAGAGGTGCAGAAGTTGCGTCGGCGTTGATGACATGAGGTGGACTCGCCTTCTGTGGACCCTCCCGAACGGGAAAATACAGACACTTCTAGCAGCCGTTTTTGGGTTGGCGTGGTGGCGGGACGGCACAGTCGATCGCCGCCTCGCGTCCTTTGCTCTCCACAGTGACAGCACCGCATCGAGTGATCAACCATGCAGCTCGCTAGTTACATGCACAGTACGGCCACATCTCCTCTCTCCTAGCTGCAGCTCGGAATTTTAACAACCACGATCCTTTGAGATCTTCCACGCCAGTGCAGCTCCAAGCTCGTGCATACCGTTGCAGCCAACGCGGGCACACCGAGATGCGCATGAACCAGCCACTTCAGCACAGCTGTGCCCTTATGTGTGTAGACAGCTCGGAGGCAGTTCCATGGTCCAGCCAGCCAAGGATTAGTCGCAAGAAGTCATGTGCTGCACAGCTATATTAATGAAGCAACTTGCTTCGCTACCAACTCGCTCTGCCAGACCTCTTGTTGACAATGAGATATATAGGTGCTTGCGATATACCTTCGGTGCTTAGATCGTCGCTTTTGCTACCGTGGTAAGAGCTTACAAGAGCTTACTTGTTCCAAAACCAACGAGATCAATGCACGATGGTCGAATGACCATTTGTAGAAGGCCGGCTTGTCCATCTCTTGTCGCTTCGTCATGTCTATGTCCGAACAAGTCGGTCTTCGGCATCAAAATTCACCCGCAGAGCCTTATATATACTGACCTCCACGATGTTTGGATGATAAGTTACACACCATAAAAGTTTGCCTTGGACCTCAAGCGTGTCTCACCACACTGACACGATCATCAGCGTTGAAGCCGGTTACGCAATACTCGCATGGAAGACGCAACACTGTCGAAGCTGACAGATGCATGAGTCGATCGAGCCGCATG
This sequence comes from Cladosporium velox, assembly GCA_024604135.1. Lineage (NCBI taxonomy): Eukaryota > Fungi > Ascomycota > Dothideomycetes > Cladosporiales > Cladosporiaceae > Cladosporium > Cladosporium velox. The sequence goes on along the minus strand of JANIIF010000019.1, from coordinate 501,703 downwards.
TGTTTATCACTCAATTACTGATGGTCTCCTGCTACATACATGTATTTCATGGTTATCATACATGCTCCATTCGAGGGAGAACTTCTTTAAGGGTTAGTAGGGTTGACCGCTGTAAGGGTACATGTACATGAGTACAGGTACCTCGTGCCTCCTACACAACGTTCACTTGAAGCAGACGACTCCCTTTGAATGATCGATGTATCTTCGCCAATCTGCCTTGTCCTCAAGGAGATGTGTGCTAAGATTGGTGCTGCACGCCTAGGGGACCTCATCGTCAGGCGGAGCGTGGCAGCCACGTGTGACCTGATTGACTTTTATCCCACAATCCATCAAAGTGATCGTCAATCATCCAAGTGGGGTCTCAGGCAAAGGAATCTCACTACATCTCGGGCGAAAAATGCACGAAATGGAGGGGTTATGGGACCTGCTCTCTGTTTTCAAAATATAGACGTTGATTGCCTCCAACCATTCGATGCCAACAGTAACATAACTTAGACACCAAGCCACAGTATCGTCGCGGCGCATCTAATCGACGCCAATAAAGACTCAAGCTCGCCAAGATGATTGGCTTGGGAAGCAAACACATTGTCAACGCTTTCAATCTATGGGTCGTCGTCTTTGTGGCACTTGGTACCCTCTCGACAGCTTATGGCCTTGCGATTATAGGCTCCACGGTCGGACAGCCAAACTGTAAGTACAGCTGCCACAACAAGACTCGTCAGGCTCACTTACTGAAGAATCTAGTTTACACATACTTCAACCTCGCGCCTCAAGGCGAGCAAGGTTACACATATACTACCAACATCATCGGTGCTCTGAACGAAGTGAATAGCGCTGGCGCAATTATTGGATGTATCATCAGTGCCTGGTCAGCGGATGCTTATAGCAGGAAGCGCACCATACAACTCGGATGCATCATTCTTATCGTCGGAGGTGCGATATGTGCGGGCTCGGCCAATATTGGCATGTTTCTTGCTGGTCGCGTGATTGCCGGCATCGGAAGCGGCATACTAGCTGGTCAGTATCACCTCTCTTGAACCAGCAAGCTCTGTTGACCGAACATACAGTCGTCGTGCCCATGTATCAAGGCGAAATCTCGACTGCCGAGACTCGCGGCGCCATGATGTGCGTCACGGGCGTGGCCTATGCATTCGGATACACCTTGGCTGGCTGGCTTGGATTCGCATGCTTCTTCTTCCCTGCCGACTCTCCAAACGCGACCTTTGCATGGCGGTTTCCATTGGCTATACAGTGCTTACCGCCCATAATTGTGCTCGCCGGAAGTGGCTACATACCATTCTCGCCGCGTTGGCTATTGTCCAAGGGCAGACGTGAGGAAGCGTTTGATGTCGTCAAGCGCCTGCACCGCACGCCAGACGACAAAGAGGATGTTGCCGCTCGCCAGGAGTTCTATCTCATGGAGAAGCAGTACGAGATGGACGCTCAGTTCGTGATGCGCCCTTTCGAGATCTTCCGCACTGCACCAAACCGCCGGCGGTCGTTGATCGCTGCGATCATGATGTGGGGAGATCAGTTTCTTGGTATTTTCGTGCTCACCAATTACGGTGTCCTCATATACGCATCTCTCGGACTCCAGGGTTTCAGACCGCTGTTGTTGAACGCTTGTTGGACGACCTTCACCATCATCGGCAACATCTGGACAGCATTGTATATCGACCGTTGGGGAAGGCGGACTTTCCTGCTCATCGGAGCAACCGGCGTAACGGTCTCTCTTGTCTTCCTCTGCGCCTTGACTGCAAAATACCTCAACACGACAAATACAGCCGGCCTCAATGCGGCTGTTTTCTTCATCTGGTTCTTCATCTTATGGTGGTGCTTCTTCGTTGACGCAACTCAATACGTCTACGTCAGCGAGATCTGGCCGAACCACCTGCGTTCACAGGGCACTGCATGGGGTCTGGCTTTCTTCTACCTTGCTTCAGAGATCACGCTCGTGGCTGCTCCGGTCGCGCTGAACAGTATCGGCTGGCGATTTTATCTGGTACTTATTGTGCCATCTGTGTGTTATATCGCGGCAATCTGGTTCCTTTTCCCGGTGAGTATCGCAGTACCGACGCGACATCTAGTAGCAAGTATTGACTCTGATATAGGAGACCAAAGGACGGACTTTGGAGGAGATTGGGTCTTTGTTTGGCGATAAGCATATCGCGAGCCACTGGTACGGCATCAGCGAAGAAGAAAAAGCTGAGATCGCGAGGAACGCTCTTCAGATGACGAAGTCTGGCCGCATTTCGCAACAGAATGACGGCAGAGTCACAGAGAAGAATGATGGATTGCAGATGGATCATGTTGAATCTGCTCCTGGGAAGGATAGATAGTCCAGCCCAAGTTGCAAAGTGCCGGCGTTGCAAGCAAAGACTTACTTAAGAGCTCATCAGAGGCCATTGACGGACAAACAAGCTCTGTTGCCACCAAGATTAGATCTGTGGAACAGGGTAGTTAGTCTGTATGTTTCGTCCGCCGATGTAGTCATCTTTACACGCAAATGATAGATCCTTTCCTGGAGATGGATTAGCCTGTCCTTCAAGATCAAGTCTTTCGCATCTCTATGCCCACTGTCTTGGCAATCCTGCATCTACAGTGGTATGACCGAATGAACCAATCTCCCTTATTCACAGCGCATTCTTCGACTTTCGATCTCTGGGCGTAGGCGAGGTTTGCCCATCTTAGACGCAAATAAAGTTTGGTCAACCAAAGTCTAAAGCAGCCGACGCTTTATACAGTAAGATGCTGCGCTGCGGCATGATGTGGCTGGCAAAGTTGTCCTTTTTCGTGTATCTAGGCAAAGCAGCGAGATCGAGCTGAACACTCAGCTGGAACAAACTGATTAAACTGTGCGCAGCTCAGCTGTGAAGCTCCAGCTGTCAGCTTCAACACACACATAACAAGCCCGCCACCCTAAAGTACAGATACATTACACTGACTGCCGTCATAAGTTCAACGCAGCTGCGACACGACTCTCACGAACACAAGATGTCACTCCCGAACTCCATCCAAGTCTCCAAAGCCCCCAAATATTCGTCATGGTCAAGGACCAAAGAGTACCACATCGGCACAGCTGATGCGCCACTCTATACATGCAAAGAAGTCATATCCTGGTCTGGTAAATTCACCTTGGATCTCTACAGCGGCTCAACAACGGAAGGCTCGTCTGTTGCGAATTCCACGAGCGGGAGTCTACGCAAGAACGAGGCTGTCATCACGATCCCCGCCACCAGTCAGGCCTACGACAGCCAAGGCGATGCAGAGATCAGCGAGCCTTTCCGCAGACACACGAGCCTGAAACACGAGACGTGGGACTTTGTCATTGCTATTGTGAGCGGCAATGAGCGGTATGTGGAGAAGTTTGAGTGGCGTCGCTCTCACGGCGACGAAACCGCTTCGCTCCGTGACGGCAAGAGCACTTATGGCTGGAAACTGGTACGACTTAGCTCTGGAGACTCTACTGCAAATCGCGCCAAAGACGATAGCAGAGTGCTGGGAGAGTCAAGCGATGGAAAGGAAGTCGTGGCAGTCTGGACCGATGACACGCAGACTTGGTTCCGGAAAGCGGAAAAGGGCGTTGTAGCAAAACTGGAGTTCACTGGAAGTGGTGCTTTGAGCGGCGATGGTGGCCTGGGAGACAAGTGGAAGCTTTTCGTGGCAATGAGTGCGTTGCATATGAGGCAGGTAAACCTTCAGTATGCACAGGCCGCTAGTAGTGCCTCCAGTGCCTCCGCCGCTAGTTCTGCTGCTACTGCAGCTGCTACTTAAGTACTGGCGGTCCTATCTAAATAGAGTTTGATTTGCTTGCATGGAATGTGATTTTCCTCAAATGACTCTCGAGTGCAAAGGAATAATTTGTAGTCATGGATGGACAGCAGAATTATGGAGCTCGGTGTTAGTTCGTGACTACTTCTGAACCAGATTGATCAGGATAGCCATGTTGTAAGCAGCGGATCGTCGCTAGGAGAGTCCTTAGGTTATCTTGATAACTTTTGTATATCGTACATAGGATGTGATCCTGTTGTCAGCCTTCTAGAATAATGACACCACTATGACAAACACAAGCCACCCAGGTTATTCCGCCAGTCAAAGACTCAGAATTACGTGAATCTTTAGTTTGTGACAGGGATGTTGCGCTCCAAATATCCGCTCCAAGTCGGAGGCGTCTTGGATCGCTGGAAGTCCGAGTCGGTGCTGATCATCAGATCCTCAATGGCACTCGCGAGCTTGACCAGCGTAGCTTCGCTGAACGCAGTGCCCAACACACCCAAGCTAAACGGCATCTTACTGAAGGAGTGTACAGAAGCAGGGACAGTAATGATAGGGTAGCCCGCCTGTGCAGCGACTTGCACGCTCTGTGCGACATCCGGAGGTATCAGCAGAGCGTCGAGTTGGTCACCTCCATTGTGAAGTGCAGCGTCAATGCCGTCTTCGCGTGTGGTGCGCTGACAGAATGCGAGTGCCTGCCAGTAGGTTTCATTCTGAATGCCTTTTGAGTCTAGAGATGCGATGAAACCGTCTTGACCGGAGCCGAAAGCTGGTTGAATGCCGGGAGTGCCGCCTTCGCTACCGACATTGTCGATGTTGTACTGTACTATATCTTCCAGTGACTTGACGTTGGTGTTGGAGACCTCGGAAAGGTAAGTGGCGATATTGTTGTAGAAGTCGACTTTGATGTAGCTGTATGATGATTCGTTGGGATAGCCGCGAGTTGTGCCGTAGTCCCTGCACAAAGATGTCAATAAGTTGTCGGTTTGGCTGCAAGTATAAAAGTCACTTACCAGTTCCAGCCATCAGGGCTGACGATCTCGGCAGCATACGGCAGCTCAGTACCGTTGACCACGGTGGCGCCTGCATCCTTGATCATCTCCACCATAGCGTTGAGAACATCAAGTTGCTCTTGGTCGGCCAGATGCCAAAAGGAGGCGTAAGGAATGCCGAACTTCATGCCCTTTAGTGCTTCTGATTTGCTAAGATACTGCGCGTATCCTTTTTCGGGCGTCTTTCCAACCTGCGCCAGAGTGTAGTTGTCGCGCTCGTCGACGCCGTAGATAGCATCAAGAGCGTATACGGCATCAGCAACAGTCTTGCCAAAGGTGCCGACAGTGTCTTGGTGCTCGCTCTCGGGAATGACACCAGCTCGAGAAGTCAGACCCACAGTAGGCTTGAAACCTATAATTGCGTTGCGCATTGCTGGGTTAATGACGCTGCCGTCGGTCTCAGTTCCCAGGGTGAACGGAACAACATTGTTGGAGACAGAGATAGCACTTCCAGAACTGCTGCCACCAGGGTTTACGGTGAAATTGTAGGCGCTTCTGGCTTGGCCACCGCGTGCTGAGTAACCTTCAGAGTAGTTGTTGCTTCGCATGTCAGCCCACTCACTCAGTGTAGCCTTGCCCAAGAGCACAGCACCGGCATCGCGCAGCTTCTTGACCACATGTGCGTCGCGTGGAACAATTGATCCCTGGAGAGCCCAGCTGCCAGCAGTCGTCTCCATCTTGTCCTTGGATGCGATGTTGTCTTTGACAAGATAAGGAATGCCATGCAGATTGGAGCGAACCTTGCCTTGGCTTCGTTCCTGGTCTAAAGTTATGGCGATATCCATAACATCAGGATTAATCTCAAGCACAGAGCTAGTCAGACTTGTCAGTAATTTCGCTCAATATCTTATGATAAAGGTCGCGCATTCTTACTTGATATACTGGTTCGTCTGATAGTATCTCTGGATGTAACATGTCACCAGCTGCACAGTGGTGAGATTTCCGCTCGTCATGAATTCCTGCAACTCGTCGATGGTGGCATCTTCGATCTTGTGGCCCTTGCAGAGCGGCATTGCGTGCCATGCCGAAGCAGAGACATTGTTGTGCGATGTAGATGGCGACTCTGTGTAATCTCCAGGCGCTGCTATTGCGCATACCGCCAGGGTGGCAGCGATACCGAGAAGGGAAACCATGTTGCGATCACGGCAATTCACCATGCGATGCAGAAGGTTCCGAGAGCTGTGCGTCGGGCAGGCAGGTCAGGTGTGCGAAAAGAGTGGTCAATGGAGGTGGCCGGGAGAGCTTGACGCCTCTTCACGGCAGGGCAAAGGGCTTGCCACATGTGCCCTCATGGCACGGCCGTTAAGGTGCACAAGGTTCTCATCTCGCGATGCAAGACGTAACCTTACACAGGCTGCAAAGTCGGGATTTCGGTTGCTCTTTCTGAGATCCAAGGATCGGCGAGCCTCGAAGACGCCTCGGAAGCCAGGCCTCATTAACGGCGCCACGCAAACGGCCCGTTAAATCCTTCGTCTTTGCCCTCCAATTTGGCGTTGAAGTGCTCAGTAGTGTTCATGCACCTTGCACCCGGCTTACGTGGGTTTTGACCACCCACTTGGTCGATTATCTAACCGAGCCAACATCTGCATTGCTTCCCCATCCAGCAATAGAAACAATAGCGCGCTCGTTGGACAAATAGTGCTGGTACCATCGCATCGGCATCTGCCAGGTGGTAGTGGCGTGGAACCCTGTTCCAACCAAGGGACGGCGGGTGATAGCCCGAACTCTGCACCGTCACACACGTACATTTGCGCCATCTGCGCCCATCACAACCCACACATCTTCGCTAGCGCGAACCTTTGTTGCGCAAGAGACAACTGGTTATCATGGGCTACTCCCACCCCGCATGGCCGGACCACGGCATTGTACTGTATATACAGCCCAGGATGAACATCTACCTCTGAACAATAGCCCAGAAAGCACCTTCTACACAGCGTACAAGACCACACTTCAGATTGACGCCACTGCGGCTGCTCCACGATGGCGTCTCCGACCAACACGAAGGGCATCGAAGCCGTACTGGCAGACCCGCCGAGCGACATGCCTTCAGACCTCACATTGGAGTTTCTACAAGAAAGCAGAGACCGTGGCGCAATCATCGCGATACTCGTAATCACCAGCTTCGTTATGATAGTGGTAGCTTTGCGCTCTTACGCCCGCTACATTTCTGTTCGTGGCTTTGGTCTGGACGACTGGCTCGCTTTGCTAGCTCTGGTTAGTTTGCTCAAGTGCGCAGTCTCGTTACCTTCCGATCTAACAGTCTCATGCAGGCTACACTTATTCCGTTCACTGTGCTCTCTGTTATACTCATCAACCTGGGATCAGGTCGCCACTTTGCTTACATCCAATATGTCCTGGACAATGCCATCGTCAGCAGGACCGAAGCCCTGGACTTCTGGGCTCACCTGGTCTACACGACGTGTCTACTAGTCTGCAGACTCTCCGGTCTAGCGTTCTTCTCAAGGATAGCAGACCGTCAAAAGAAGCTAACGTGGGCGATCCGGATTGTCGCTGGCGTCATGATAGCTCTCTGGATCCCACAAATGGCGCTCATCATCTTCCATTGCATTCCCGTGACGGCCTACTGGCCGTATGCGTTCGAAGTCAACGCAGAAAAGTACCAATGCCTGCAGTGGGGTATTGTCTATGTGACGAACAGTGCCATCTCCTTGCTGTGTGATCTGGCTCTATTCACCATTCCTGCGATCATCATAGCTCAACTCAGAATTAGCAAATTCGACAAGCTCAAGTTGGCGGGAATTATGATGCCTGGCCTACTGGTCATTGCGATATCATGCACGCGGATGTATCTTGTCATCGTTGGGCAGTGGCAGGTAAGTTCGATACGACAATGTTGCCCATCGTCTACTGCGACCGATATGCTAATCCTTGGTTGTGTAGGCAGATCAATCTTGGAGCTACAACAGCCTGCTCACCATCGAAGTGGCCGAAATCGGCTCGACTCTCGTCGCCCTGTCGGTGCCCGCACTCAAGCCATTCTTCGGCAAGATCTTCGCGTTCCTCGACGGCACATTCGTCTCGCACGCTTCTTCCGGACCATCCGTCGACACCAACTCCAGGCGGGCGAGCTTGTTCCGTTTTGCCAATTTTCGAAAGAAGGATGTTGAAATGAACGACAAGCCGGGCAAGATCCGAGTGAGGCATAGTCTTGCCATCGAGCATGAAATGTTGGGAGATCGGAAATGGAATGATGCTTCAACGTCGGCAGTAGTGTCGAGTGCGAGAGAGCACAGTGTTGGGAGCGACCATTCTGAAGAGCCTATAATTCATTGAGCGAATACAGACGCAATGCAAATTTCCTTGAACGCAAGACCTGATCGTACAAGTTACACTACTCCTGAGTGCCGTCGGAAAGTCTTCGCTTGCAGGGACTTTCATTGGAAATGCGCAAGGTGACAAGGCCATGACCCAAGCTCCAATCACCAACAAATCCGTCACGCCGCAGCTCAAGCATGCCTACCCCTTCAACAAGCACAGATGCCAAACAGTCGAGTGCCTCCAGCTCATCTTTGTATGCCTCGGCAAAAGTCTTGTTCAAAAGTTCCGTGCCAACGGTGAAAAGGTGCTTGTCAGACTCCACATAGGACTTTTCGGTAACGAGAAGAGCCCCCCGAATATCGTTCTGAGGCACCATGCGAGTCAGAGCCACGACTATCGCAGTGTTCTCACAATTTTCCAATGAGAACCTAAGCACAATTTGGCTCGCTGGGAACGAAAAGAGACGTCTGACCCGTATCATGTGAGGTGTCTCTGCCTTGCGATGTCTTGCAATGTTGTGCTCTAAATTGATCCGAGGCATTCCGCATTCATATTTCAGGGCAAGATCGTATCGTACCAAAGCGTCGTTGCCAGCTTGGTTACGGGCTTGGTCACGAAACATAATAGCCTTCAGGTGCTGCACGTCTCTCACGATCGTAATCATTTCTCGTCTGGCCGTGATAGCAAGCTCTTCGGGTATGGCGACGATCCCGCCCCCTAATGAGGGCATCACGATCACGTATGGTGTTCCAAAATGGTGGTTTTCGTAGTCGCAGGCAAGCCAAGTATCTTCCGCATCTTTGATGTTTGCTCGCATCAAGACGAGTGCGAGTGGCGCGCCATTACATGTGTAGCCGAGGAGCGCCAAATCTCTCAACCAGTTGGCTTTCTCCATCCTTATCAGCGGTAAGTTGATATGGACGGCATCCTTGGTCATCTGGTAAGATTGTAGAGCGAAAGGAATCTTGTATGTGTTGCAAGCTGAGATGCGTTTGCACCCTGCAAAATCTTTGGGCGAGGCAGCAAGGGGCTCCCGTACGATTGTCGTATTCCTAGTCAAATCGGAGAATATAAGGAGAGAATGGTCTCGGAATCTTCTCGCCAGCTCTTCCTGCAACCGCACGAAGGCCATATCAGCTTCGCCATACAGCAGGGGCATGTGAACTCCAAAGATTCCCAGCAGACAATATGCTTCGTCTTCTTTCCTTGTAGTCTGACGATGTGCCATCCACGACATGCGTTGCGCTATCGGAGTTGCCCGTAACGCTCGAGTATTGCCAAACACACTGGGTCTCAAGCCAGTGCACTCGATCACAGCGTGCAGTAGCTCCTCGTCACGCTCACCAAGCGGTTCCCATGAGCGACCAAAGAACTTAAGACGTCGTGGAGCGATGAGTTCCTGCAGCGTCCAGCCCCTTTGGAACCATCGGCTGTCGCCAAAGGCTACGCACGCGGTTGCACCCATTGTCAGAGTTCCATGTCTGCATGAATCGATAATTTCCCTCGTGGTAGTCGGTTGGCTGTATAGCTCAGTGTCGTACCAACGCCTCTGTTCGATATGCAGCTGGCTTCCAAGTCGCCAGTCCAGACACACCTCTTCATAGACTTCGACAATATCTTGACCTTGTGGTTGAGTCTCGCCTCTCGAGTCCCGACGCACGCCAATACAGACGTCGACAAGATAGGCGTAGCAAACTTGAGCCCTTGCATACCAATCGAACATGGAGTTGATGACCTCTGAGAGCTCGGCACTGCTAGACTTGTCGATACAGCAAGTATCAACCCAGCACCAGGACAATCCATCCCGTTTGGCTTGCTGGCGAGTAAGATGTATCTTTTGAACGCCCTCTTTATGTTCGTATTGGCCACGCTGGAGGTCTTGGAATGTCACTTCATCGTTGCCCCAGGTATGCGATAGGATGGCATAGGGAGGGATCTGGTCGCCGAAGAACTCTACCAGTTCCAGTTCCCGGGCGTTCACATTCAGCAAACGCATGACGGTTGAACCTGTGCTTTTAATTATAGTTCTCGTGAATGTGACCTACAGAACAGAGTGACTCGATGAAAATGAATCATGGAACTCTACCTTTTTATCTGACTGTTAGACCGTTCAGCCATACTCAGCTTGCACAGCCTCGGCGAGGAGGTCTTGCATAAAGCGCAGTCGCTACACTACCAATCACATGCGACTCAAACTGAAGCGAGCCCGAGCGATCGTGTGCGCGCAAGGCTATGCCACAGCGTGACCAAATGAGGACATCACCCAGGTATTGAGAACGAGCATAGGTGCATTGAGACTCGGGTATAAGTGAACCGACCAAGCACATCACAAACATCGGATTTAATGGTTTGTAGGTTTCAATGTTACTCCAAAAACGATGGTCACATTAGGTCCGGAACGTCCCGCTCTCCAACCAGCAGGCGCGCGCCAAGATTTACATTTTCTCGCCCCACCGAAGAGGCACTTCGGAAGCGTGAGCGCAAAGCCGCCGCGAGAGAAGACCTTCCAGTTCAGCACGACGTAGGATACCCATCTCTTTGCGTCCCCTCGATCTCGACAAATCTCCTCCCCAGATCTATTCAATACCGACAAAATGGTGCAAGGACCTGTACGTATCTCGCTTTGCTGCGCCGCTCCGACGACGCCTTGAAAGAGGCTTGCTCGCGGAGCGCGCAAAAGAAGAAAAAACTCTCGCATACACATGCGCAGCAGGCTTGAGAGCAGTATACTGAGACCTACACACAGAAGAACCCCACTGCCGGCGGCGGAGGAAACAAGGGCGCTCCCAAGAAGGGTGCTAAGGTCACCAAGAAGGTATGGAACATCGCTGCCCGACAACTTGGAAATTCTCGCGCTGGCGCAAACGGAAAAACTAACAAGCGACTCTCGCAGTTCATCATCAACGCTACCCAGCCCGTGAACGACCGCATCTTCGACGCCTCTGCCTTCACCACTTTCCTCCAGCAGCGCATCAAGGTTGACGGCCTCACCGGCAACCTCGGCGAGAAGATCAACGTCACCAACCTCGGCGATGGTCGCATCGAGGTCGTTGCCCACCAGGAGTTCTCCGGTCGCTACCTCAAGTACCTGACCAAGAAGTTCCTCAAGAAGCAGCAGCTCCGTGACTGGCTCCGTGTCGTCGCCACCAACAAGGGCGAGTACACCCTCAAGTTCTTCAACGTTGTTGGTGAGGAGGGTGAGGAGGAGGAGGACTAAGCGTATCGCTTGGTTTCTGTATCCGACTCTGAAGATGGGAGGAATTTATTTTTTTCCCTAGGTAGCAAGGATAATTGAAAGTCTTTGTCACCGGATATTGTTGTGTGTTCCATATATTTGTGACTATCGGAATGCTGTTAGGCATTCGTCTGGCATTGTGACACTGCGCGCAATTGTTGTTCAATGTTCATCGAAACGAAATGTGCGCCCAAGTGACTTCCCTCTGGATGCGATTCAACAATCAGCAGTCCACTCCGCGGAAATACTCTTCGTCAGCCATTGTATGTAGTATAGTGTCACGCAACGACTGCAGGCCATGGAACATGCTCCTCACGCCTCACTGACCAGCTACATAGAAAACGTGGACAGACGGACCACGATCAAACTCATATTCAGAACAAACTCGCTCATAGAATTGAATAAATACCAATCCCTTTACATGATTAACAAATCGCCGCCAAAAAACTGCACGCAAACATTGAAGTCCTTTCTCACTTCTTCGCCTCATCCACGCTCCTCCGCCCGGGGCCCAGCTCCTGCACCGCACTACCCTCCATCTCAAACACAGGCGTACTACCACTCATCTCATGCGCACCACCCTTGCCAGGGCCAAAGTATCCCGCGCCCTCCATCTCCGAGTACCCAACCTTGTTCGGATCAGTGCGATACGACGAGTCCATCTCCGCCGGTGCATTCTTGTGCGGAGCCGTGAGCTCGTGGATTTCGCCGTCGCCGCCCAGCTCGCCGCCCATGGGCTGCGAAATGAAAGGCTTGTTTTCGGGGTTGGCGCCGTCGAGGGATTTGGCGTCGGTGTCGGCATTTTGGGAGGCCAGGTGTGCGACGCCGGCGGCACGTTGCTTCTTCTTGCGGCGGACGAGCCAGAGGGCGAGGATGAGCAGGGCGATGACAGCGACGATGCCGACTACGACGCCGGCGATGGCGCCGGAGGAGAAGCCGCTGGAGCCTGAGGATTCCTTGTTGGAACCGGATTTTTCTTTCCATTCGGGGGAGAGGATGCTCTCGATGCTGGTGTCTGCGACTTTGCCTTCGTCCCAGGCGCAGGGCGCGACGGTGAAGTTGCCGTTGCTGTAGTCGGCGATGAGGTAGGCTTCCTGGAAGAATGTGCGGCCGAGAGTGTACTGGGTATTGTTGGCAGCCCTTTGCAGAGGGAAGTAACGCGAGCTTGTGCCGTTGTCGAAGATTGTGCCGTTGACAATGATCGGGCTGGTGAGCGTGAGGTCGAAGGCGGCGTAGGGTAGGGTGACGTCTACTGTGCTTCCGGTGTTGTTGGCGAGGGTGAACGTGATGCTAGGGTTGGACTCGAGCAGAGATTCGTGCAATGTGTCGTTCACCAGGTAGCGTTCAACCGTGTAGTTGTAGGTAAGGCCAAAAGCTGACTCGAAAGCCGCGCACGCGCTCTCGGGCAACCAGATAGTGGCGATTGTGCTGTCTAGGTATACATCGATCTCGCCATCGGGCAGGAGCGCGGAGGAAGTGCCGTTGGCCGAGATTGACTTGAGGTTCACCAAAAGATCGCGTTCGATATCCTGATAGAATCCAAAAGTGGTCTCCGTAGGTGTGAATCGGTTCGCGTCGTATCCACCTAGGGTGAGAGAGCCATAAACCTGGTTGAAGCGGTATTGATTGCCTGCCGTGTAACCATATGAAATACTTGGGATCTTGCTCTGGTTATACAGCGTACGCATAAACGAAGGCTGAGGATTATTCAAGGTAGAGAAATTGGTCGGCAGTGGGTTCAGTCCAAAAAGGCCGTCCCAGTAGTTCGGATCCGCAATGTCGAATAGAGGCATGTGGTCGATACTCGGGCCGCCTGAGCCTTGCCAGCCCAGCTGTATGGTCTCGTACCCTCCATAGCCAATCGTGCTCAGGCCCAGGTTCTTCTCGATTTCCGTGTCGTATATTGATTCGGCGATGTATGTGAGACTGTCGTTTTTGTTGTAAAGAAACCCGCGCGAATTGGCACAACCGGAACCAAACCAATCGGGACAACCCTCAGCATTTATCACCCACGTATTGTACGCAGCGGTAGAAGGAAACACGCGCACGTTCTGCTTTTGTATGTTGCCGCCGCCGAGCTGCAAAGGGATCGAAGACCACGGTCCATCTGTGATTATTCTCTCAGCAAATCTGCGCAAAGCAAAGACACCCTTTCCCACACATTTTCTACGCACCGTTTCCGTCCCAGTACTGGCTCGGTCCAACACTGATCGCCAAGGGTATCGTCACGTTGCTATCCTCGTCCGCTCGTCGCGACAAGCTCTTCTTCTCCATATTCTCCTCTCCTCGCAGCGCTGGTAATGAGATTGCTGTCGCATAGTGTGCCAGGAGAAGCGCATCTCGTGCACCCGCAGATATCCGCATCTTCGGATATAAGTGTGCGCCGGAGGCGGTCAGCGCCTGTGATCCTTCGAGGCCAGGGAGCGAAAGTGCAGATCCAGTGTACGCGTGAGAGAAAGGTGTGTCTATGAGCGGCAGTCCAATCGTATCATACAGCAGTGTCAATGTAGCGAGCGTGATAGAGCAAAATAACAGCGAAAGGAGAGGAGAAGCAGCACGTCGGCGCTCGTATGCGCCAGACAAAGGTTACGGCGGGCATTTTGGGGCTGGTAGGTTCAGCTCTCTGGGTAGCGCGAACGAGGCACAGGAAGCGCCAGGGTCAAGCTACCGTCGTATCGAGCTGAGATCGCCTAAATTGCCTGTCGGTGGTCTGGGTGCATTGGCGTCTCACGAAATAGATTAATTCTCCATATACCTTATATTGCGAAATATAACCTCCCCCTCGTCTGTTTCCCCATCTTCGAAAATGCATACTTGAAGTTTTGTTCTATTCTTCACAACCTGTCACTACGAGATCTCGTCAAGACGTGAAGATAGACTTTCTCTCGCCCCTTGGTCTTCCTCGGTCTGACCTCATTGTTCCCGGCGAATCCTTATTTCAGAGGTCTAAATTTAGTGCAACTCTAACTGACAGAACATCCTGCGTGACTGGCGCAGCGTCTTAGCTCCGCGCGCTGTACGACGCTGTTGTCATCATCCTGGGCTGTATATCCGTATCAACAAGATAAGGCCATCTCCTTCGTTTGCTATCGCGGGCATTGATAAACAGTGCGACGCATGTTGGAAGGAGAAGGGACGGTGCTCGGCTTCACGTTCCCATACCTCTGCACACATTACGGAGCACCAATAAATATTTATGACTGAGCGGAACGTGGAAATGACATCATCTTTCTCGTGAGTCTACTGACTTTATAGCCGTGTAAGCCGACTTCCTCTGAGGACTCCTCGTAAAATCAAAGCATATTTGCGAAAATGTGCTCGCCATCCATATAGGGGCAACACCATGCTGTAAAACATGTGCGAAGGGAAAGACTCGACAAGCCACTCATCATATCCGTTCCGTCTGATCAAGCGATGATATAGTGGCGAAACACCTTTGACACTACCGCGTGCGTTGATCCGTGTCGTGACTTCCGGCAAGCGTTCTCATTTCTTGCCCTTCTTACCTTTGCCAGGCTTCGAGCTCCACTTGAACTCCTCGTGTTCAAGAAGTAGCTCACCCCGAAGTATCGACTGGGTAAGTAGATTCTTCTGATACACGGCTCGGCCGTCCACTGCCGCAAGCTGCTGGGCATCTGGGTCGTCGCCGTCACGCCCCAGGAAGATGGTTGCAGCGTCAGACAGCCCACTCGCCTTCTTCGCAGTCCCAACTTCAACTCGATGCGCGCCTACAGTTGCAGCAAGCTCCTTGAGATGAGCAAAGCTATCGCCGTACACCTTCTCCAGAGCGCTGGTGATGAACAAAGCTTTGCCCTGGAGCAATTTGCTGCGATCGACGCTCATAGTGGGCGCCAAGTCGTCGTGAACGTAGTCATCCAGGTCAAGAAGCTGATTCTGTTCCATGGAAAGCTTGATCCATTGATCGGTCACGACTCTCTTTCCTAGGGCCACAGAGCGCAACACTTTGGGAGTAGCAAGTAGCTCGCCAACAGCAACAACGCAGACAAAATTGCTACGCTTGCCTGGGACCTTTTCGTCAACTGAAGCGCCGTGTTTCTTGAGCCAGTTCTTTGCCTTGGAGTCGTCGCCGTATTTGCTGTTGCTGAGGAGGACCTTCGTCGGAGCGGCTTTGCCAGACCCATGCGGCGTGGAAGACTGCGGTGTAGAACTTGCACGTGGATCGAGATCTGGAGATGCGTTCGTCCTTCTTCGGGTTCCAACCACTTCGTCATTGCCGTCTTCCGCCTCTGGTTCATCCGCCTCGGATTTGCGCCTTGGCCGCTTGAGCTTTCCAGTGCTGGATGGTGGTTCTACAGCGTCGTCCTGATCGTCTTCCACCCTGGAGCCTTTGCTCGGTCGCCCACGTTTCTTGCCGCTCTTGGTGGGGATCGGTTTTATAGCCTCTGGTTCTTTTGCCGGACGCCCACGGCCCCGCGCCTTCTTTGGAAGTGGTGCAGTCGATGCAGGCGGCGCCATGTCTTCTTCTTCGTCACTATCGTGAAAAGAGCGTTTCTTGTTGGGAGAAGACATTGAGATAGCTGTGTTCTCATCAACGTTCACAGATGAGCGGTGAGGTCTAGGTGCAACGATGGCCTCGTTCGGCTCGGAAGGAAGATCGCTCTTTGAGGGGGATTCGATGGTCTCGTTCTTCGCTTGACGTTTCGGCTTGGGTGTTCCACCATACTTTGTCTGTCTCTTTGAGTTATCAAAGACGAATTGAGATTCTGCATCCTCAGATGGGTTGGCCTTGGCTTTTTTGCCTCTTGACGCGCCAGCACGAGCTGCAGGTGTACTACCATCGGCTCCATCGTTGTGTAATCCGTTCTCCCGGGCAGTAGAGTAGATGTGATTGCTCTCGCGGCTGAAAGGTCTAGATGGAGTATCTTTGACCGCGAGATTATCAGTAGGCCGTGATGTTGCCGGCGTCGAGTCTTCGGCGCCGAGCGGAGTGTGTATCGGATTGTCGAGATTATCTTCGTCCTCAGTCTCGTCATCAGGACCTGCTGGACTGTGTGCGCTGATGATCGGCGCGTGGGCCGACGACTTGACCTGTATCTCCGTGGAAGCGGAAGGCTTATCACCTTCAGCGAAGCTGGTGTTGGCTGAGTAGCTAACTCGAGCGACCGAGACATGAACAGCGCAAGAATAGTCTTCGAAGTGGACAGTATCACGATGCCTGAGGTAGATGTTGCGCGGAATCTTTGGCTTGGTGCTAGACGATGGCAGGTAGGTGCAGTCGAAATCTGACGGCAAATCGTCTGATGGCGGTGACTCAACACGTACTCTGGCATTGGTTTCGAGCATTAGGGTCGATCCATGAGCGACTGCCATCATGTTAGCTTGGCCCTTGTGGTTGGGTGGCGAACCGCTGGAATTCAACTTACAAAACCATCCTTTGGTGCCCTCGGGCTTGAGGTTCTTATCCTCTCCCTTGAAGTCCACGAAAGATGCCACGCCGTTGAGGAACAAGAACATAACGTCATGTGCTTTGTCGTTGGCCGGCAGCTTGTACAATTCGATCATCTCGCCTGGAGCACCTGCCCGGCTCCTAGCACTTGACATGGGTACGAGACGATACTCGTATTGAGGCGACATGTCGGGCATGATGGTCAGCTGATTTGGGGAACAGGTATTCCTGTGAGTGGGCGCATGTGTGTTGCGTTCATGACTTTTAATGTCAAGTAGCAAGCAAACCGCAAACCGCAAGGCAGCCGGTCGGCGCAAAGAGACGTCATTGGTTGAGCGCGAAAGTGGCGCGAATTCACGAGGCCAGCGCAAGGCGACATGGATGCGAAGATTACCTAACTTGCGGCCTCACATTCACAACTGCACATTAAATTGGTTGAGAGCTATTCAAACTACTATTATTATGACTCCATGTCGCATGTTGCGACGACATATGTAGTTGTAGCAGTGGTCTGGCTGACATTCCCGGCATGTGGCGTTTCGTGGAAATGCATGGCCCGTGGCAAGAACAATAGCAACGAGGAAGTCGACAGCAACAACTTGAGACCGAGTTGCCATAGACAAACGAAATGGCCAGAGATATCGCTACACCGTGCCTATACTGGGGAGGTGGCTGTGATATTGACGTGCTTTGCTCACGACTGCCTTCTGCCACGGATATTCGTCTTCGATCAGCAGAGCTCATATTCACGTGTCGCGCCTTCCAATCCTCACTCGCTTTTCCGTCCATCCCACCTCTCACTCCACTTCACCTGACACTGACTCTTCATGACTGCTCGGCTTCATGCCTTAGCATTGTCCGCCCCTGACACGCCGGTGAATGTGCGGACAATCGCATCGCACAATCGCTTCCAGCCCATTGTGTCTCGAGCGAGAGCCCATATAGCTTGCCACTGCCATTGCCCTCGCCACTGTCTGTTTTTGCTCAGCAACATCCACCAACCTTGAGCTAATCAAACTCCGGGGCAATCATCAACCAGAAAGAAAGATAACGAAGAAGCAGATTCGAACATTCTCCTCACCATCGGTTGGTCTGCCACTCCACCGTTCCGACTGGTAACAAGCTGACAAGTACTTAGCATAGAAGACCGACTTACACATCGCACCGCCTTGCAGCTATGGATCCCATGGCCTCCAACAACGGTACTGATGGCGACCAGCCGTCTCTTCCCCCGCCCGGCTTCGACGTCTATAACCAACCCTTCGAGCTCACGGGTTCCGACGGAGTAACGACAACACTCAGCACTGGCGACATCGACTTCATCAGAGTGACCGCTGTGCGTAGCGCAATCATCTTCGCCACCCAGCTTGGAGCCTCTGCGATCCTGCTTCTTGTCCTGTTGCTTATGACTCCAGGAGCCAAACGCCGCAGTCTGTCGTGGATCTTCAACGTACTGGCCCTCGTCTGCAATGTCATCCGCTGCACCATCCAATGCACCGAAATGACCGGTCCTTTCCTGAACTTTGTCCTTCTCACGCTGCAGGAGTATGGCGACCTGAGCCTGGGCAAGCATGTGAGGATCTCCATTGCCAACAGCGCCATGACCACCTTGGTCTTCATCTTCATCGAGCTGGCTCTGGTCACGCAGGTCCATGTAATCTGCGCTGCGACCATCGCGCGGCTGTGGCGCGTTTGTATTCTCAGCTTCTGCGGTATCGTCGCAATGCTCGCTGTTGGCTTCCGCCTCAACTTGATGATCCGCAACTGTCAGGAAACCGCCGATCTGGGCAAAGGCATCGTTGCCACACCAGAGAACGCTCGAAAGCTTGAATGGGCGCAAAGCACCTCGAACACCATGGCCATCGTCAGTATCTGCGTGTTCAGCTCTGTCTTCTGCATCAAGCTGGGTCTCGCGATCAAGTCGCGCCGCTCGCTGGGTCTCAAGCAGTTCGGCGCCATGCAGATCATCTTCGTCATGGGCTGCCAGACGCTGACCATTCCGGGTAAGTCTTCCGCCGCTTGTCATCTCTTCGCCGCATCTTACTGACGACTCTTGACAGTAATCTTCGCTATCCTCGACTATTACGCGATCCGTGGCACCCAGCTAGGCTCCTTTGTTGAAACTCTCGTCGCCATCTTCCTTCCGCTGAGCAGTATGTGGGCATCCACCAATGTTAAGAGCCAGCACATCGGCAGGGCCATGCACGAGAAGGGCGCCCACCGCGCAATCCCAGTCGGTCACTCCGACTTCGGCACTGGCGATGGTAGCACATCCTACAGCTCGAAGAAGCAGCTCATGGATGATGATACCGTCGACACCCTCGTCAATCGTACGCCGACCTCAAGCTACAACAAGTCGTCCCCGACCAAGCACGAGCCGCGTAATGAGCCGAGAGTCAGTGTCACTGCAGGTCACCGCTTGAGCTGCCTCAGCGACGGAGACGAGGACCTGGAGATGGGCAAGCTCGGAAAGAGCATTCACGTCGACAAGTCCTACACTGTACTTTCTGAGCCGGACTGGGCTGTTGGCCGCGCTCGCTGAGCGTGTTGCAATCCGGCTAAGCATACCAGTATGCGCGATCTCTTGCCGGTGTTCGCACACCTCACCATCAAGTCGCAGCAATATCACCAACTGTCCGCAATATCGTGGCGCGGCCTGGGAGCGCATCTCCGCAGACCAACTCCAGCATCTTCTGCTTTTTCTTTTCTTTATTGACATGTTTTTCCCAAATCCTGCACAAGGTCAGAAAGTGCCTTTAATGTAATGTAGATGGAGCCGACAGCAGGCGGCAGGCGGCAGATTTCGATGGCTTTGAAGGGAACATCCAAAAAGAGCAGAAGCTTACTCAGCGTCACTTCGCCCGAGCGTGGATGACACGAGAAGAGAAGAGAAGTAGACGAGCAAGCAGAGAGCACAGAGCAATGTAGATAGCGAAGCATGTAATGCACACATAACTTCTCTTCTGACTAATGTCTGAATGCCTTCTGTGATGATGAGCATACTGCGTGCACCTCCCCTGTTCGATCAATGTAAACGAGATGGAAAAAACAAGGATATTCCAATGACGCCTTCGCTGAAAGTCATCCCCGATACTCGAAAACCCAATTTCAAACCTCTTTGACACCACAAACCACCAAGGGCAAAATAGAAAGCAAAACTTCCGCGCAAAAAGGAAAAACAAGCATAATACAGATTTTGCAGAAAGTAAAAAGAACGAAAATAGAAAGCAAGTGTTAGCCCGGTCCGATGCGCGGCATGTCGTGGTGCTCGGACAGCGTCGAGAGGTACTTGTTCAGCTCCTCGACACGCTGCTTGTGCGTTTTGGCGCCGCCTTCGCGTTTTAGGCGGTCGTCGAGCTGTGCAAAAACATATATATTAGCATTTCTGTCACTGCTGGTCGCAAAGTGTATGTGCTTCGTTTTATGGCTTACCCTCTTACGCTTAATCTCCTCATGTCTGCGCTGCGCTTCCGTCTTGCCTGTGCCTGTGCTTGAACTACTTGGTTGTTGGTCGCTGGGTGTCGCGTCGCGGTCGGAGTGTGTGGTTGAGAGGGCGAGGTCGGTGTTTGAGGTTTTGCTGTCGCCTGCTTCTGCTTCTGCTTCGCCGTCTTGTGGTGTGCTGGGTTTCGGTGCTGCTTTGTCTTTGGAGCTTTTGCTCTTCTTGCTCTTCTTTTTAACGCCGGCGTCTTTGGCGCCGCCTTTTAGTTTGAGGCCGCCAGAGATGGTGCTGGTGTAGTCGGAGGCGGGCATTGTGAGGGATGGAGGCGGAGGGCGCCTTGCGGCGGGTGGTGGGGGGTGGTGTTCTTCTGCTTGCAGTTGTGGTTCGTGAAGATGTATTGTAGTGATGGTTGATTGGAGTTACATCTAATTGGGCAGCTCAGATGGTCCACGACGAGAGTTGCGTCTGATTGGTCACATCAACGGCCTTCCACGACGCGGGGTCGAGTTTCCATGTGCTGGGTTTGCCTGTCAACCAGCAGAAAGTGGCTGCAGTGGCTGCGTCCTTGAACTCGACACACACCCAGTCGGCGGTCTGCGTGAACTTCATCGGGTAGGCCAAGGGTGACTTTATGGCCCATGGCCATCCGTGACAGTTGACCATGTGAAACATGGACATCGCCCAGTGCATGCCCAGCAGGAATACCAACCGAAACGGCACAGGCTTAGTCAACAGACGCACCAACTAGCTGCGGTCCTCGTCGTCCTCGTCCTCATCATCCTCGTCATCCTCGGCGTCCCAGTACTGCTCCTGTGTGTGCTCGTCGCGTGCAACAGTGTACTGTTGCGTGGTAGCGTCGGGCCGAGCAATCAGGACCCGCGCGACGACAACAATATCGTCTTGTACAACGCCACTGGACCCGGTTTGTTCTCTTTCGTTCTCCATGGTCGTGTTTTGTATGGTCGTAGTGCTGTCTTGCGTGGTTTGGCGCTATTCGATGGGAAGTTGGTGGATGCTTTTAGTGAGAGCTATGCGACTGTCTTTATCGATAGTACGAGTGATGTAATATGGGCTGTACGAAAGTCTTTGGAAGGACGATAGGCGAGTTGCGTATCAACATATGGTTGAAATGTGTGATTTTGTAGGAAGACGAAAGGTCAAACGAATCACGAAACGAATCACGGCGGCTGCGAGTCTTTTGGTTACATTTGGCAGCGGAAACTCGGCCTATCGACCAAGTGTTGGGAAGAACGACACGACTAGAAAACATCAAAATCAATGGACTAGATACATACTTTAATTTATCCCATTGTTTTTGAGTCGTTTTTCTTATCGGTTATGGTCGTTCGACCAGAGGTCAAAGTTCAATGTTGTCTTCATCCGGAAAGTGACTGTTTGAGTACATGGGTGGATCTTCACATGGTGAAATGGTAGCTAGAACGCAAAGATCACGAATAGATGCTTCGACCAGACGCATATCTTACACAGTATGCAGACAGAGCCTTGCCTTTTATCGTCTCATACCATCGACTACACAAACATCCTCAAAATGTACATTTTTTTTCGAATCGTGGGATATATCTAAACCCCAACCCTAACCCCATATGCGATCATGTTTTCTCCCCATTGAGGACTGGATTCTGTTGGCAGCAGAACACATAGGCATGAGCACCATCGCTTGCAGCAACATGAATGCATTCTGCATGCAAGAATACGAGAGCAAAGTCGTGCAACATCCCACGTTCAACCGCATTGAACACCTGTCGTCGTGGTTCACCAAACTCAAGTACTCTACCATTCAGGCAAAAGAGAAATAACGTGCTCCGGCTTGTCCGGCAACCTGCGCATCAACACGCGCCACCATCCCCAACACAACCAAGTAAATCAGCGCACCTGACCACATGCACTCTCCCCGCCTGCAAGCTGGCTCACCAGCACATGCATGCGACAAGAAGGTCCGAATGACAAACGGTCCGGTATGCGCTGTCGAAGCCTTTCCGGCACCAAAATGGCCAGATAATCATAACAGGCACAGGAAAAACAAGCAATCCCGCTGGCTTGGTGAAACAACACTGCTTGCTAGCTAGCCAGGGAAGCAACGGACCGATAACGCGAGATTGACGCCTTTGCTTGGCCGACTTCATTGGTGCTGTCGATCGAGGCCTGCTGCCCGCGAGAGACGCACGCCGCCGAGCAACTCTATGTCAGATCTCCTCCCCTGTTGCGTTACTCACCGCAGGAAAAAGACCCCCAAGGGCCAAACGGCGGCGGGCGTGTGCGACTCATAGTATCTACACATCGTATGCGTGTGCTTATCGCCCGTAGACATATTAATCCTGTCATCCTCTCGTCAGTCTTGCTGTCGTCTGTCGTCTTTCGTCTCCCTTTCCTCTTATACATGCAAACAAGCAACTAGAGCATACCTTATACACAACCAAAACCCACAACGAATCATATCCACTCGACTCGCCAATAATATAATCAATAATTCCCTAACCACGATAACTGCGCTCCTAGAATCATGCACTACCTGCTCCTGCCCGGCGAATTACGGAACGCAATCTACAACGCGCTCCTCCTTACGAGCTCGCCCGACGCGCACACCCAAACGCTGCGCCTCTCCAAAGCGGGTGTCCTCGTAGCGCCCTCCCTAGCGCACACCAACAACCTCATCCGCCGCGAACTCACTTCTCTACTCGAAGCCCAAAGCGCAGCCGTCCTCGAAGCGCAGGCTTTCGACTTCGACACCGCGCCGCTGCACGCCTTCCTGCTCGCCAACCCCGCCAAGCAGACCACCACGACCATCAAGCTGACCCTCCATTTGACATCACCCGGAGCGGAGAAAGCGCACTATGCGGCGCTGAAGGCGTTCCTGCTGGAGTCGCACGCCATGGGCTGGAGCGTGGGGTACCGGGTCAAGTTCGACTGGAGCTGTTATTCTCTTGCGCAGGCGGCGGCGTGTGCGCGGGAGTTTGCCAGTGCTTTCATGCCGGGGAGTGCTGGGGAGGGGCTTTTGAGGGCGCTGAAGAAGGCGCGGGAGGCGGAGGTTAGGAGGTGTTTGGTCGAGAGGCCGGCGAGGCAGAGGGCGTTGATGGTGGAGGGGAGGGGGAGGGTGGGCGTCATGATGGAGTAGAAGGTTTGTTTTTCTTTCTTCATAGATCTTGGGTCTTGGGTTCCCCTCTCTGTGGTAAGGCTGCTATTGGAGTGATTCAGCGGAGTGGCGTGGTTGGCATTACTTGCGCGAGACGCCTGGAGTTTGGATTTGATATTACGATACCCCACTCATATAAATATACATTTGTCCGAAACCAAGCACGAGATCCTGTGAACAGCAGTGTTGTCAGTCCCTCCAAAACCGGAAGGAAGCTTCTGAGAGTCGACGATCGATCGTCTTCAAAATAGCAATTTTCAAAATAGGAAAATGCGTCAGCCTTCTTATAGAGACATTCGTAATACATTTCGTGTGTATAGATATTCAGCTTCCATCCAAAGACCAATTGAACCAAACTATGCCGTA
This sequence comes from Cladosporium velox, assembly GCA_024604135.1. Classification (NCBI taxonomy): domain Eukaryota; kingdom Fungi; phylum Ascomycota; class Dothideomycetes; order Cladosporiales; family Cladosporiaceae; genus Cladosporium; species Cladosporium velox. Next base: position 478,000 of record JANIIF010000019.1, on the reverse strand, counting down.
ACATCATAACGCCGCCTGATCCAAGCTGCCAATACCGTTGAGATAACAGAAATCACCTAAATAGTCGTAAAAGCACTCTCCCTCTCAATCCAAGTCTTCATGTCCATCAGACCAGGATGCTTCTTCTTCAACGCCGGAATGTCAGCCTTATATCCCTCCTCGCCAAACCACCCAATCATGACACCCAGCTCGGTGACCATGTACTTGAGCACGCTGCCGAGGAAGCCGAAAGTACCGTCCAGGCCAGAACCGGTCTTCTCTTTGAAGACTTCGCTGATCTGCGCCGGGTTGAGTTCGTCGCCGGCCAGACCGAGGGCCTTGTGGTTGTATTCCGAGGGGCTGAGGAAGGCGAGCTTGGCGAAGACGCCGATGTCTGCGGTCGCGACCCATTGGAGGGGTTTGGAGCCGAGAGTGTCGCGCAGGGCGGCCATGAAGACTTGGGTCGGGAAGCCGGGGGCGAGGTTGTCCATGAAGGCGACTGGGGAGGGTTTGTTAGTGAAGGAGTTTTGTGTGGAAGTGTTGTGCAGTACATACCAGGCCTCAGAATCGTCCAACCCATTTGGCCGGCAGTGTCTTTCAAGTGGTGCTCGATCTCATGCTTCGACTGGAAATGCGGCACGGGAGTGGTGTTGTTCCAGCTGTGCTCGTCACCACCACGCTCCACACTGCTGTAGACGAAGTGCTTGACGCCTGCCTTAACAGCGCCGTCGACCATCGCTTTACCCTGTCTGATCTCACCCTCGTGAGTGACGCCCTTGCCCTGCGAGATCTGCACGCTGTAGACGCCCCAGATCGAACCGCCGGCGACCTCGGCAGCGCTTGCGAACAGTGCAGGCACGTCGTCCATGTCGCCCTGGACGAGCTTGATGTTGCTGCCCTTCGATGTGAGCTTCTGCGCCGAGGCACCGGCGGTGTTGCGGGTGACGGCCAGGAGGGTGAAGTCGGGGTTGTTGGCCAGGTTGTCGATTACGGCTCCGCCTTGCTTGCCAGTGGCGCCGGTGACGAGGATGGTTTTGGACATGATTGTGGAATGATTCTGTGGCTATGCTCTGCTTTGCTTTGGGTTGGTGTGTTGATTCGAACGAGTAGTTCGATCTGATCGATTTTCGAGAAAGGTTGGCTAAGTCAAGTAGCGGTATAGTAATGCAGATGTGGAGGGACGCGTGACGAAGAGAAAAGATGCAGCGGTGCAGTAGTGTCGCTGCAATAACACCCACAGACCTTTACCTTAGCATACCAACCAGGAACCTATCACAAAGAGACAGCTCTGCCCGCCGGCAAGCCAGGCGGTGACATGTCCGACATTCACATGCGAATCAGAAGCACGACGCAACGACCTGGCGACCAGTGTTCGCTGTTCGGCCTCTCGGACTTTGAGAAAGGCAGCGGTGTAACGTTTTTTGCTTGGTTGTTGTCTCTCTGTCAACGAAGGAGAGGGAGCGTTGCTCATTGATTCTCCCACAGAGTGGAGCGAGCTGGTGTGGAGCCTCCTGAACGCGGCTCAGCATGATCCACAAAGCTTAGCATCGATGCCATCCGGTGCCAGAAGTCATGGCCGAAAGGCGGCTTGAAGCGAGAAGGATGGAGGAAGTGTGGCTGATGCGGTGAGACGCGACACGGGAGCTCTCAATACAATAGAGACGTCATTCATTCTGCTCAATGCCTCTGCATTATTGCTGTTTCGAGTGATCGATATTGAGGCGCACCGCATGCTGTACCACTACAATGGCATCAATGCTCGAGCGCAGACGGATAGCAGCAGACCTGACAGCAGTCAATCGGCGTGTAGCCATACCACGCGTGGACAGTGAGCTCTCGTGCCCACGAGACATAAAATAGGGACGCAAAGGGAGAGCTCAAGGCGCCAGGTCCGATGTCCTGAGCCAGCGAGTCGAAACCCGTGCCGCACGTTCCTGAGTGGATGGATCGTTTCGGGTGGAAGCAAGCATACAGATCCTTTGAAACTCTGTGGCTAACGTATGAGGCAGTGGGGGACCAGATGAGCACTATTGCCCTCTTTCGTGCCCATCGACCCTACCTTAACCAGCAGAATCTCAAACCCACCAAGCTCCATCTCCAGAACACCACGAACAACGAAACAATCTTGCATAGGTCCCCGGCAGTCTCCGAGCCCATCTTGATCCAACAAGTCGACGCCTTCCAAGATCCTAGCGGGCGCCACAAACTCAAAGTCCACCATCCGGTATCCACTTTTCTACCCAACTCCACAGACGTCCCATCCCTGTGCCATCGGCTCCTCAATCTGCGAGACTCCGGGGTAAAAGAATGTCTCACTTGTCTCCAGTGCTCCATTGTTTTAAAGTCACGTCATGAGCGATAGGATTGGGAAATGGATGTTGAGTTGGGACGATAGGGTTGGCTTGCGCAATCTGTGGGCCTGGTCGAATGAATACTGGTGGTGGCCTGATGTTGTTTCGGCGTGCCTCCGTAGGTGCAGGTGCGATATGCGTGTGTGCAGAGATCTCGTGCTTTGCATTGTTGCATAGATGTGTTGTTGCGACGAGTGGTTGTTGATGTATCTGGCAACCTGTTCTGTCGCAACGCCGGGTCTGCTTCTCTTCACGCGACCACGCTGTCGGTAGTCTGTAACAAAGCTGCGCTTGACGCCCTATCGGCTCTCTAAGCAGATACAGCAGAGACAGTCTCGCACGTAGGGCGATGTGGAACAAGGCTTGACACAACCAAGCCATCTAGTGCTCTAGATCCAGATCAATGCTAGAATGCAAACAGGACTTCGAAACGAATGGAGTAGGCATTGCAATTGTATCACTGCTTGTACATGGTATCCCAAAAGATAGTAAATTAAGCAAGGAAATCGTATGCGTTAATAGTCCTATTTGGACCATCCATCCATCCATTCCTTGTGTCCTCTGTATATATAAATCACAATAGTGAGTGACACCCATAACGAGACCCAAAGAAAAGAAACAAAACCGCTCGATGGCGAAAAAAAAGAACTCAAGGAAAATCGGACCAGCTAATGTCCAAGCAGACGCGTTTGAAACGTGAGCACATTTAAAGTGCTGGTAAGCCCCATTACATCCTCCTCTTCCTCAATTCGTTAACTCACCAAGCATCTCATGACACGGCGACAACAGGTGGGAGAACAACAGGCGTCTCGATCGTAGTGTCGACGAGAGGCTCGTTGGACGCATCAACCGTAGTCTCGGTCTTGGATGCACGAGCTGCTCTGGCAGCAGCCAGGAAGTCTGCGCGCTCTTTCTTATCTTGAGCATCAGACTGTGCCCAGTTGGCGCGCATCTCCTGTCTACGGGTCTCGGATCTGGGTTCGAAAGCGAGCTCGTAGGGGTCGGGCTTGACGATGAGGAGGGAGTTGCTAGCGTTGAGGTCGGGCTTGATGGGCTGGCCGTTCTTGCCTTGCTTGTGCACAAGGTTGAAACCCCAGAGGAGACCACCACAGGCGACGATGGTCTCGTCACGGGTGACTCCCTGGCCGAGACAGGCGCGCTGGCCGTAGCCGAAGGAAGTCATGCCCATGATCGTGGGGAACTCGGTGAGAGGCTCTTGGAAGGTGGGCCAGCCGGCTTCGAGCCAGCGCTCGGGGCGGTAGTTCTCGGGGTCGGGGTACTTTGTGGCGTTGCGTTGGAAGGCGCTGAAAAGTGTTAGTATGTTGAGCGTGCACTGCGGAAAGCAAGACGGCGACACTTACTAGTCAAGAGGCAAGATACGGGTGCCCTTGGGGATAAAGTAGCCGTTGTAGAAGTCGTCGGCTTCGACCTCATGGGCGACACCGGTAGGTACGTTGGGCCTCCAGCGCATGGTCTCCTTGATACAAGCGCGAAGAATGGGAAGGTTCGGGGTGTCAGTAAGCTCAGGCATGCGACCGCAGCATTGCTCGTCGATCTCCTTTTGGATCTTTCTTTGCCACTCCGGGTGGTAAAGCATAGCAAGGAGGAAGTAGTACAAAGGTCCAGCGACAGTGAAGATACCGACGAGTGCAACCATACCGATGGCAGAAGATGCTTCGTAGTCGCCAGTAAGGTTTCCAGTTCTCTCGCCGTCGAGGTACTTCTGCATGAACGAAGGACGAGCTTCACCAATCTCCATCAGCTTGCGGGTCTTGAGCAAGCGCTCCATCCACCAGGCTTGCTGTTCATCGTGACGTGAGCGTTCGCGAATTTTCCAGGGGTTGATGCTGAAGGGGAGATGCCAGAGAGGGCTCAGGACGTTGGTGATCGGGCCAGCCGGTGACATTTGGGTCAAGAGTCCCCAAGCGCTCTTGGTGCAGTACTCGCTCATGTCAGGGTCGTCCCAGGAGAGTTGAGTCATGACCTTGGAGCACATGTCCTCAAGGGACCAGGAGAAGTCATCAGGTTCGTCAAGGAGGCGGTTCAACCATCGCTTGGTCTCGTGGTACAAGGCGCCGTTGTAGCGAGCATTACCTGCGTCAACAAGTGTAGAGTGTGCGAACTTTCTCTGGCGTGCCCAGTGTGCTGAGGCATGTGTTAGTCATTACTTCTGAATGCAGCAAAGAACATGCGACGTACCATTCTTGCCCATGAGTGGAAGGTACTCCATCGAGCCGTGAGTACTCTTTGCGTCGAACAGCGAGCGAATCTGGGGTCTGTCGGAGTAGATCTTTGCACGCTTGACCAGCAAGTCCTCGGCAATCTTTTCGTCGGTGATGATAATGAAATTGTCTCCGAGCATTTGTGTGCGGTAAAGTGGTCCATATGTGTCGGCCCATTCGGCGAACTTGAGCCACATCTTCTCAATGGGCAAGTCGTGGATGCGTCCCACCCATGGCACTAGAGCTGGTCCAGGTGGCTCGGTCGACTTGTTTCTCCAGGCCTGCTTGGATTGAATCTTGTTAAAGAGTGACAGTAGGGTGAAGCCGACGGCGGCGACGCCCAAGGCGACGATAGTAAGAGGCTGCATGATAGAGACAGTCGTTTAGGCGCGCTGATGTCTCGATAGCAGGCAGCTTCTCCTCCAGCAGATGGTTTGGGGAGAGACCAAGTAGGAGGATGTGTAGATGTTAAAGCAGCAATGCTGACGGCAAGGTATCCACTGCCAGGCCGGATGGTTCCCGATCGAAACGGCGTTATCCAAGTTCCAACAGTGGTTTGCTGTGGCGAATGTCGTTATCCTGGAACGTGTTCAAGGCAAAAGCCGGACGGCTCTGTCAAGACTTTTGTGGAACCGTTGCCCTTGTTATGATAGATCTCGAGAGATCGCCAGACAGCCTTGGCCCAAGCGTAGACTCTCTCCCACGGCAGGCGAAGCCAATGAGACGAACCACGTTCGGAGAATCCAAGAGCAAGGGATGATGGCCGTGGCGCTCTGCAGAGCAGCTCGTCACAGAGTTCCACCCCTGCTCTCATCGTGCATGCAGCATCGGACATTTCTCATCTCCGAATACTGCAGCTACGAATCTCTAATATGCACAGTATATGTAAGCTCGTTCCTCTGCACGAGCGATTGAGAGTTTGGTTTCAACAAATTGACGCACCAGCGAGGCTCACACAAAGTTACCTTATGTGAAGCTTGCTGCGAATACACGCGGTTAATTCGTCACGGTTGCTTCATGGCCATGTACTGCATGAATTCCATAGAGTCAATATTCCACTGATTACGCATGTCCAGTCAGTCAGCCCGAGCCCCGCATACCTCGTCTCCGGAGGTAGACAATATCGTTGCGCCGAGACTCGAGTTACATGTACGCCGAGGCTGCCACGGGAAAAGCCATATGTCTATTTTGAAAGATAGACAAGGCTGGTCAGATTGCGCCGTTTATGCAGATGCTTGTTGTCCTGCGAGCGAGGAACAAGGAGGGACGACGGAGTATGCCATGAAACAGGTGCGAACATTCAATGGCTCAGTGCGCCCCATACCGAGACACGTAACGCCTGGTACGTGAGTTAAATATGGTTCCATAGGTTAGCTCCGTTCAGCGTATGCTTATCTCTGAACTCCAGAGGTTCTCAGCCTGTAGGGCAGAAGATAACAAACGTCCGGAGCTCATTTGGCTTTCGCTGATCGTTTGCGTGCGCCAAACATCGAGTTGTCAGGTACCCGGACTGTCCGGGGAGCGTGAGCTGAATGGAGGATGCAGCAATCCTGCCAACTCGTATCTCGCTAGGCTGAGCGCATCCCCTACCTCGAACACGGCGGTACAGTGGTGACGATCAGCGCACATGCATTGGTGGGCAGGGACCAACCGGCTGTCGTACAGTCGATGGAGCCGTCAGGTTGGCATTGTTGTAGATGAATGCCGAGTCGGGATATCGCTGTTGTGTATGACGCTGTGATGTGCGGGTCCGAAAGGGTGAGCGTCTGAGCGATCGACAGGGCGGCGTAGAGACCGCGTGCAGGGCCCACGACGGAATTGTTGGCTTGGCCTAAGGATGAGAGTGGTTGGCGACGCGTGATGGGAGTATCAAGAAGCGTGGCTACCGTTGAAGCACTGCATCAGTCGTACAGCAGCGCGTTGGCGGATGCATGCATCAATGGTTCGTGTTGTCGTTGTCGATGTTGTGTACCAGAGGCTGAGGCTGAGGCTGACACGGGCGGACGGTGTGCGTCCCGAAGGAGCCGGGGCGCCACACTTTCGACCGTCGATGCCAGAAGTCTGAGCCGACCAGATCGACTCCACCGCGGCAGCTACTGCAACGACCCCTGTACATGTCGCCATCAACCAACGGTCTTCTCTGGCGCGTCTGCAAATGGCGGAGAGCCGTACGCGACGAGGCCCAGCAACCGCCAGACACATCCACGCACACTCTATCGCTGCCATCGGTGCTTCAACTCACCGCGTTTGACATCTCGGCCACTCGCGCTCCGACAGACGCGGTGGAGGCCTGTAGCCGCACACAAGCATCGCCATGCCCGGCATGCTCCAATGTAAAGTGTTTAGCTGACGTATTATTATCATGGTGCTTATACCGCCATGTGCTCGTCCGCAACTTTTTTCCAATCCCCTCCATTTCTCCCACTTCCTTCTCTTACACGCTGTATGTCATTTGATCTACTTGTGAATCCTTAGAAATTCATATCTGGAAACATGGCAAAGGAAGGATCAGAGCCCAAGCCGCTTGGCTCATACCCGGAGTCTGGCATCAATGTGTTGATCGTAGGAACTGGTTTGGCTGGTCTCACCGCCGCAATTGAGTGCACTCGCAAGGGCCACAAGGTCCAGGTCCTCGAGCGTGACTCTGCCATCAACACCGCAGGTCAGTTTAGCTGTTTGATCGATCGAATAAGTTGGATTTATAGCTAACATGCTCCAAGGTGACATGTACTTCATGGGCTTGAGCGCAACTCCCTTCTTCAAGCACTGGCCGGAGATGAAAGCCGAGTACGACTCGATCGGCATGCACAATGCTTGGATCGAAACATACAAGCACAGTGGCGAGCAGATGATCAAGCCTCTCAAGGTTGCGGAACGCCTGAAGGCGGCTGGTCTCGACCCCAAGACTCCTCCTGGCACTTTCCAGATGCGTCCTCTCATCTACAGGATGTTCGTCCGCCAGGTCGAGAAGCTCGGTGTGAAGATCGACTTCAACTCGCACGTGGTCGACTACTTTGAGGACGCCGAGAAGGGAAAGGCCGGCGTCGTGACCAAGGATGGCAAGACTTACGAGGCCGACATGGTAATTGCTGCAGATGGTGTCGGGTCAAAGTCGCAGAAATTAGTCGGTGGCCAGGTCCGCGCAAAGTCCTCTGGTCGTGCCATGTGGCGTGCGGCCTTCCCCATCGAGCACCTCGACAAGAACCCTGAGGTCAAGGAGCACTACAAGATGGTTGGAGAGAACAACGACGAGCCCATGGTTCGCACTTACCTCGCTCCTGGCGCGTATGCCCTGACCCTGACCCGTCCCGACACCATGATCTGGATTTTGAACCACGACGTAAGTTCCCCCTGCGAGATTGGACCAGAGCGCATAATTTGGCTAACACTTTCCAGGCAAACGAGAACTCCGCTGAGTCCTGGAGCAATTTTATCAGCTCCGACGACGTTCTCAAGGGCCTCGACGATGTACCCAGCCCTGACAAGTGGGCACCTATGTTCAAGGAGCTCGTCAAGGTCACACCTCCGAACACAATTGTCAACTTCGAGCTTCTCTGGCGTGACCCGCAGCTTACCTGGACATCGCCCGCATCTCGTGTGATCCAGATTGGTGACGCTGCACACACTTTCTTGCCTGCGTCCGGCAACGGTGCCACCCAGGCTATCGAGGATGCGATCACCATTGCATCTTGCCTGCAGCTCTCTGGAAAGGACAAGATCCCTGAAGCCGTCGAGGCTCACGTGCGATACCGGTAAGTTCCTGCGGTTCGTTCGAATTAACGCATCGCAATACTAACAATCTTGCCACAGCTTCATCCGCAACGCCTGCGCCCAAAAGATGGGCTTCTCCAACGCCGAGCTCCTTCAAGTCACCGACTGGTCCAAGGTCAAGCTTAACCCGCGTCTCGCGCAGCCCAAGCACCCCCGCTGGGTCTGGGACCACGACCCAGAGGTCTACGCTTACGAGCACTACGCCAAGAACATCGAGACGATGAAGAAGGGCATCAGCTTCGACGAGAGTGGAATCCCGCCCAACTACCCGCCTGGATACAAGTGGGAGCCTTGGTCGATTGACAACATCATGGATGCCATGCGCAAGGGCGTTCCTGTCGAGCTTGGCCCTGGTAACTGGGATTAGAGGCAGATTGATGCTAGAGCTGCTTGTGGGTGCATTGAGTGGTGTTGTTGGTGCTGACTTGAATGAGTGGAACGGACGGATTTTTGATACCTATTTTATGAGAACGATTTTATGCTTTGCGCTTTCGCTTTCACATGCATTGCTCCCATTCGTCAGTTCTGGCTATTTGGGGAGATGAAGTACGAAATACAAATCCTTCGTTATCTACACGCGACACGTGAAGTGGGGCTCTGGCCGAGGCAACTCTCTAGGCAAGTGCGTTCAGTTCAGCTCTTGCTTCAAGGCAGCGACACAACACAAACATTTCAGTGACTGCGGCTCACAGTCACATACTCAAACCTGTCGATACCGGTGGCCGGGTAGCGACGAGCCACAACAACCACCACGCCGGAGCCCAATCGCATCCAGCCCATTGGTCGTTCTTAGGCCTCCCACCATGGCGCTCTTCACCTGGCCAGCTCAGCACCCCACAACCGCAGGTCTCATATTCGTGACCGCGATCTCACTCCTCAGCTACTACGCTTATTCGCAATACCACCTCAACCACACCCGCCGCGCATTCAAGCTCCGCCACGGCTGCCAGCCGACTACGTCGACCTTGACCGGCACCGGCCCTTTTGGCTTCCTCAACCTTTACAAGATCATCAAGGCGAAGAACAACCATCAGTTTCTGGAGTTCTTCCACCGACGCCATGCGGAGTTCGGGACGACGTATGTCAATCAGAATCTGAGCCGGAGGCTGGTGATCACTAATGACCCGGAAAACATCAAGACTGCATTGTCGACGCGGTTCGAGGACTGGTATGTATCATATATCCAGTGGTGGCAGAGTGAGAGTTTTCATGAACTGATCGAAATGAATCTAGGGGCATCCAGGTAATCCGCCAAGGCGTTCTGAACGATTTTCTAGGCTCCGGAATCTTCACTACAGACGGCGCGTTCTGGCAGCACTCTCGCGCAATCCTTCGCCCGCAGTTCGAGAAGTCGCAGGTCTCTGCGATCGACCAGTTCGAGCCGTATGTGCAGAAGCTCATTTCTTGCATTCCTACCGACAGATCGACCGTGGATCTGCAGGAGCTGTTCCACAAATTCACCATGGATACCAGCACCGATTTCTTGACCGGCACTGGAACGGACTGTCTCGGTGGCGACAAGGCGGCAGACAAGTTTGCGGTGACTTTCGATCAGTGTCTTAATGACGGGATCTGGAAGGACATGCTTGGCCCGCTCTACTACTTGACGCCGCGTGCTAAGGGCATTGAGGCAGTCAAGTACGCGCACGCCGCTGTCGAGGGGTGGGTGAAGCAGGCGATGCATATCAAAACTTCCAACGATTTCTCCGAGTCGGCCAAAGAGAAAGGAGAGCGATATGTGTTTGTCAACGAGCTTGCTCGCCACAAGGAGGTCGACGCTACGCGTATTCGCGACGAGACCTTGAACATCCTACTGGCTGGCAGAGACACGACTGCCTCTCTGCTGAGCAACTTGTGGTTCATGCTGGCGAAAGAACCAGAGGTCTACAAGAAGCTCCGAGCCGAAGTGGACGAGCTGAACGGCGAGCAGCCCTCGTACGAATCCCTGCGGAACATGAAGTACATCAAGTACACCGTGCAAGAGAGTAAGTCTCACCCTTTCACTACCACCACCCAAAGATCCTCACTAACCGCCAACGCAGCCCTCCGCCTCTTCCCCCCGGTCCCCATCCTCGGCAAGCTCGCCCTCAAAGACACCGTCCTCCCCCACGGCGGCGGCAAAGACGGCCTCCAACCCCTCTTCGTCGCCAAAGGCAACCGCATAATGTACAACTCCTACTCCATGATGCGCCAGCCCTCTGCTTTCGGCCCCGACGCCGAGGTCTTCAGACCTGAGCGCTGGGCGGACCCTTCGCTGAGACCAGGCTGGAACTACTTGCCGTTCGGCGGTGGTCCGAGAGTCTGCCTGGGGCAGCAGTATGCGCTCACCGAGACGTACTACGTTACCATCCGCTTGATGCAGAGGTTCAAGACGCTCGAGTGCAGGGATCCGGAGCCGTGGATCGAGAAGGTTTCGGTGACTTGCTGTTCGTGGAACGGGACCAAGGTTGCGCTTGACTGAGTGAAAGATGTGTGTTGGGGCTGTGAGAGGATGAGCCCAGTGCTTTTGTTTCCAAGCGATATGGCGTGTGGCATTTTCTTTGACTTTCATGGGTTTGAGGTGTGCTGTCATTTCCCCTCGACACAGTGCTTACCAGGGCCCTAGCAATTCATCACTACTGCGAGGCACCCCACGGTGCGCAATGTTTATTAGCGAGATATGTTTGAACGACCACAGGCACAATGAGAGACATCTTGTCGTCAATTATGGTTCTGAGGCGCAGAAGTGTACGTAGGAGAACCGTGAGGCTGTTTGATATGCACACATGCCGTGAAGCAAAGAAAAGGAACCATACAAGTCTTCACACCAGAGTTCCAATCTACAACGCAACGAAAAGTCAGTGGCTGACACAGCGAATGAGAAACGATCCTAGTTATTCCTGACTTTCACCCGCACACCAAAGCTCCCCGGCAGCAATCCCGGCGATACGTAGTCAGCATGCATCTTGATATCTTCTACCGTCGTGTCGTAAAGCTCCAGCGTCGGACCATCCTGTTGATCCGCAGACTTGTCGAACACTTTGTATTTCCGGAAGATGCCTGCGATAAACATCTGTAGCTCCTGGTAGGCCAGGTTGATACCGAGACATTGCCTGCCTCCTTTGGAGAATGTGAGATGGCGCCGGAGCAACTTGGGATCGACCAAGTATCGGTCAGGGCGGAAGCTCTCAGCATCTTCGTACCAGTCACGATGGCGGTTCAGAAGAGGCGCCGTCATACCGATGATTGTGCCGGCGGGTATAATTACTTGCTTGCCGTCGGGATGACTGAAAATTAGGTCGTCATTCGGAGCCACACGATCTTGGCGATGGGTTGCGCTTGGGTACAGACGGAGCGCTTCTTCTATGAGAGCGTTCAGGAATGGTAAAGTGCTGAGCTTCACTGGGTCGGGGGATTGATCCGCATCAGGCATGACCGTCTCAAGTTCTGTTCGAAGTCGATTGAAAATCGTGACATCGTTGAGGATGTGGAAGGTCAGAGCGGATAATGTCGAAGCGGTCGTGTCTGTCCCGGCAATGGTGAGCACCATGGCCTCGTCGATCAGACGTGGTGTCGACTTCTCGTTCTCAGAAGTGTTGCTTTCCAATATTTCGTGAAAGATAGTTCTGCTTTCGGAGGAGGCCTTCTGAGCTCGGATATCCTCAATCTTTGCGCCCAGACCCTAGATAAAATAAGTATTAGCAGGTCTCAAATCTAGAAGTCCGCGAAAATCTCACCTCGACAAAGTAGATGAAAGCTAGCACGTGTGGGCTCAACTTTGTGATCACTGATGGCGGCAGTTTGCTTATGAGATTGATAAACCAGTGAAAGTGGGCTGATATATGGGTCAAGCGACCCGCGGCCATAACCTCAAAGAAGGCAGAATTGAAGTCGTCTTTAAAAAGACATTTGTCACCTTCTCCAAGGGCGTATGCCTGGATGACATCTTTTGTTGCAGCTTTGTAAGCTACACTTATCGGAAAGGGACCATCGTCCCAGCGCTCCAGACGTTGGAACAAGTCTGATAAGGTGCTATCGATGACAGGGGCCAATTGACGCACTCTTTGTTGCGAAAAGAAACGGCTCAGTATGGCACGGCGTCGACGGTGTAGGTCGTGGTCTCGTGTGGGAAGAACCGACAAGTGTTCTTGAAAAAAGTTCAGCACCGTCTGCCCTCGCTCACGCTTCTGCGAAGGCGATTGTGCTGCATAGAGGATGTCGACAAAGCTGGGGTCGTTCACGTGGAGGACATTCGGCATAATTCGAACAATAGGTCCGTACTTCTGGTGCATCCGCTCGACCTCCCAGACATACTGGCCACCGCCGATTATGTCGTGGTATGCACAGTACCAGGAAGTGATTGCTGTTACTGTGGTCAGTCACAAGTTGGAAAGTCGGAAGGTCTTGTTTACCGGCGATTTTAGGTCCTGGGAATTTAGCCAGTGGGCTGAAGTACAGGCGATATATAACGAGGCTGAGCAAAGCCAGGATCAAAGCTCCTCCGAGCGTCGATATCGAGAGCGTCATACTCGTAGTAGGCTATACGAAGATAAGCGGATTTGTACTCGTCAAGTGCTGTCGATGTGAGTTGGTCACGTGTGTGGACATTCACACATGTTTAATCACGCGTTGGACTTGCGTCGAGCGTGGCGGCGGGGTAGACCTGGCAACTTTGATCCACCAGGAAGGATCAACACATCGGATAAGTAGTAGCATATCTCGCTTATTGAGTTGGTGAGGCTGAAAGACCAAGGAAGACGGGTATAGATAGCTTAGCCGCAGAGATGGGGCCTAGATGCCAACCTTGTGGTGCTGATTCTGAGAGAAAGTTTGATTCGATATGCGTGTAATCCTAGCGCTTGATTGACATAAATCATCCATAGAGATAAAAGAAGTGCCGGAGCCAACATGTGAGGTAAATTTGTTGTAAGAAGTCAGGTTGCAAGCACCTACAGTATGAATACTTGAGGCCGCTCTGCGGGCTTTTTTCGGAAGAGGCTAACGCTCAGCCCCTGTGTATTCACAAAGTCTGTGTACACCTCGATACCGATCACGGAGATCACTTCTGGACATTCCTACAACATGTTTCTGTATCAGGCGTTGATAACGTGAACAGCCAAAAGAAAAAAACCATAAGCTAACATAGAGAGGTATACATGCATAAGCAAATAAGCAGCGCTTAATTGAATAGGCATTTCGATTGATGAACATTTAAGGTATAGACTCCGATCCAGCGCACCCACGTATGGCAGACAGTCCACCTACTCCTCACATTTTCGCAGCAGTACGTCCGTATCCGAATATTCGAAACCTGGCGACGAGCGAGAACTAAATGAGCGAGCCGTGTTCGAAGAGTGAATAGAACGATCAACGGGTTCCGGCGAGGCAGCAGCCGTCGGCGAGAGAAACGCGCTCAGTGAGGGAATGTCGTACAGCGATTCACCAGAATATGGAGAGTCCGCAGCGCTTGGAGAGTGTACGGAGCTCCGTCTGGTAGCATTCTGTACATAGCGAGGCGGAACTGCCGAGTGGGGATGGGCCGGTGATGGAGCATGCGACTCTTGCCGGACGAGTTGCCTGCCACCCCTATGTCGGCCTTCAGTCGACTGCGACTCTTCGAGAGTGCGCTTCCTGGAAGAACTTGTTGAGGTGACAAGACCACCAGCATGCGCAGAGTCCTTCCGGGCCGCATTGGTGTCTGTGATGTGAGGTGTCTCATCGTCCGAGGAGCCAGCGCCCCCATATTCTGATGCGAGAACACTAACGCTGCGAAGCCTCTGCGTTCTACCCTCAGTTGTTGCGTGTACACCCTGGGGTTGACGGTAGTCTGAACGGCACCGAGCACCTGACGAACCCGTGTGTTGGCTCACGAATGGGCTCGAGGAAGGGGTCCAAATCTCATCAGTGAACCGGTCCCACACCTGTTGTTCATCGAAAGCGTCGCCTTCTGAGAAGGCGGGTTTCATGACCGTAGCAGTAACGCGAAGGCTAGATTCGTCACCATGCATCTCAATAAAGGCGAGGACAAGATGATAGTGTTTGCCGCCGTCATCATGTACAGCGAAGTGATGAGGGCGGAGGTCGGGAAGGTCGAACATCACGGGGTAACTGCGCAGGCCTTGTTTGCGAACACCATTCGGATCGCACGCTGGTGGATGCTCGGCCCGTCGCTTCTCGCTCCAGAAGCAGAGAAGGTGCAGTCGACCTAGGGGGCCGACCTCAATCGCGAATCTCTGCAGGAGAGGTCGCCTAGGCTGAAACCCATTTGGCCGAGCATAGCTCATCAGCCGTATGAGCCGGTCGTGAACCAGAATTTCACCGTCGACATAAGCTGACTTTTGTCGAAGGCGGGCGCAACGCCTTGCATCGAGATGTCGTTTGCTGTTGTACGGTTCTGACTGTGCGATGTACCAGTGGCAAGGATCCGGAAGGGCGTCATTCTGCAATACGTGCTGAGTCAGACCTCCTTCCGAGCATGGCTGTGCTACCGTCACGGTATGCTGTGTCTTTATGCCGTACTCCTGATGAAGAAATTCCGTGATCTCTCTCCGGAGGAACGCACTTTTTGATCCGCCTCCACTGAGAATAGCAAGGGCGTAGGGAAGATGACGTCTGGTACTGAGGTGACCTCGGAGTAGATCTTTGACTTGACCAATCCATTCGTCATACCAACCCTGGATGATTGTGCGACGGATAGACAGGGGAAACTCGTATTCGAGCAAAGGATCTCCAGATATGCCGTGACTGCTGTGGATCATGATTGTGTAGCTTTGCCGCTCGTTGTAGAAGTGCCGCTTGACACTCTCCATGCCCTTTGAGAGCTGACACAAGAAGTTGTACACATTGATCTGTAGGCGACTGCATTTCTGCTCAAGCCAAGGCTGTTGCAGAGCCCATCGTTCGGCTTGAGCTTCAAGACATTGAGAGCCTGCACCGTTGCCGTCACACAAACCAATACGTTCAATCACGAGTGATTCGTCATTACCAGGAGTTGGTAGATCGACAGTTGTGACATCTGCAGTACCTCCGCCTACATCCATGACGAGTACGTTCTGACCTTCTTCAGCGGGGTTGTGTTTGACTTTGATGAGCTCAAGCATGTAACGTGTTGCCACACACAAGGGTTCTTCCCGAAGTTCGACATCGATAGCTCCAGCTAATCTTGCGGCTATCCTGAAGTCCGTTCGGCCGTCGTCATCCATCATAACTGGAACTGGGAGCTGAAGCTCAATGGGCAAGGAGTCGATGTATGCGAATTGTTCGGCGCACTCCGTAGGGTCGTCGCTGAAGACTTCTCGTTTGTAGAAAGATCGAACATCATTGAGAATGCAACGAAGGTGATCAGCCAGGAAATCTCTGATGTATCCGGCGTCTTTCTCTCCATGGAGGATTCTGCGGTTATGTCTGACTTGCTTGTGATGCCGAAAGTGAGGGATAAATTTGAGCTTCCAAAGCCTCAGAGTTCTGTTTGCTGCTTGAGGGTTGTGGGACAGGAATTGGTCGACTTCTTGAGCGCCAGAGATGACATTGCCGTTTGGCTCCAAGATGGCGACTTGCTTGACGTTGAGATCGGAGTCATTCGCTTTCAGTAAAACTTCGCGGATTGGGGCAGTCTTTGCAGTGTATGGACCATATACGTGCTGTGTGTTGGCGGACAAGTTTGCAGTTCCCACATCTGCACAAACGCGCAGAGATGGCTTACTGCGGTCAATGTTCATACTCAAACTTTGCACTTCGATAGTGGTGGTTGGGACGACGATCGCATGGATTGAAAGATAGAAGCTGGAAGGAGCAGATGAGACTCAGGTTGGCGAGACAGCCGCAAGGTGTGATTTGGGTTTGCAAGATTGCTGCGGTACGGTCATCTCAGCATGAACACATGCTCACACTTACTATTATCATCCATCAGTTTCTACGCCGACAGACGATACCTGCCTCGCCTGCCAGCATGTAGAAGTCCAAGCAGCAGTGCCGCTGTCGTGATCCGCAAGTGATCCTACACGAGGGGTTCAGCCTAGGGCGAAGGCAGCATGCAGAAGGTTCTGGCACACGGGATAAAGATTCCCGACAAGACTGCCTCAAATGAAATCTTGGTGGCTTTTTGAACGCGTGTGGGTTGTACTGATTTGTCGGGCGCTTTTGCGCGAGTTGGACTTCTGCCTAGAGTGCTTGTGTGACCCAATCCCACAGCGCAAAGGTGCTCATAGTATTTGACACAGTCGACATCTCTTGTCAAACGCGACCATCAGTATAGTCGTACAAGGGTCCGTGCAGATAGCACGATCCTGATGGTTTGATATCCACTGCACGAGCTCCTTAGCCTCTTGGTAAAGGATGGCATCCTGCGTTAAAGCCAGCTCTCCACTACTGGTTGACACGTCTTAATTTGCTTCGACGAAAGTACCAAACAACCGTCACTTACTTTGGTAGTCTGCATCCTTGTCGCTCAGAGCTCACGGCCCACATCATCGGACACAGTGCAAACGCCGGCACAGTTCTCACGACGCGGATCTGTTCGGTAAGCTCTGTCGAAATACAAGATGCGAATCTCAAATGGCATGCAAGTTTTTGATTCGCGGAAATTGATTATCTACTCGCGGGTCAAGAAGGGATCTCTTCGATGCTGGACAGTGGATTGCAAAGTCTCGCGGAAATGCCAAGATCACCCTCCGCGGTCGAAATACATCCACCCTGCGCTGTACACCGCCGTTCTGGTTCCTGGAAGGATGCTATCGTTTGACATGGAAGACACCTTCGAAGCTATGACAAGTCTCACAAAATCGGCGGCCTGTCTATGCGGCGTTTGTGAAGGCGTCGCCTGCTGCATGTTCGCGCAGACCAGGACCGTCCCTCAGGCCAATAGCAACGAATGACTGTTAGACGCGCAGGAAGCCTATCCGGTGAGCGGCTTCGTGCATCAAGATTAACGGTT
The DNA here is from genome assembly GCA_024604135.1 of Cladosporium velox. Classification (NCBI taxonomy): domain Eukaryota; kingdom Fungi; phylum Ascomycota; class Dothideomycetes; order Cladosporiales; family Cladosporiaceae; genus Cladosporium; species Cladosporium velox. The sequence goes on along the minus strand of JANIIF010000019.1, from coordinate 460,766 downwards.
CTCGTTTTGTGTACTAGAGGCGACCGGCATGGTATGGCGAATGATCTATCGTGCAATAATCGTACCTGCGCCCGGTTCACATGCGCTGCCATCTCAACGGATAGCCCGCTAAATCCTATAGAAGTCCCCTGTCGGGCCACTCAACGGTTTGTTCCTGCCGCATATTTGGTGCAGTGTCTACGGCTATCAGATGAGTTCAGGCCTACAATTTCAGAGACGGGGATGCTACATGTAATCATGAATGGTTGAGCTTGTGGCTACCTGCAGACAACTTCGCTAGATTGGCTCAGGTTGTGCGCGTGCCGCTGACGCACTAGTCCATTTCGATGTACTGACGAGGTGCTATAACAACCGCAGTGATGCGGTTTGGTGTGTCTTGGACTCATAGCATACACGACGATAACCTCTCGTTTGTATCGACCGTAGACGCCATGGCAGCATAGTGAAACCTATCTGACACTTGTTACGCAGTTCTCCACTGTCACAAAGTATCACAGCTCCCAAAGCATATGTTGAGGCACACCGACGACCCTCGTCAGATGCAAGAAGCGACGTTGGCATAATTGGATGATCAAGGCGCCTCTGGAACACAATAACCAAGCACTCCCACCAAACTATCGAATGGGCAGCCATCAGTCTGCTTTTACGGAGTTGATCAACACCTCAGTAATGCGCGGTACCAACAACAGTATGGGAACCCTCATCGACGATCACGCTCGAACCCGGCCAGTCTACCAGACAGACGACAGACGCCGCCTGTCCCGCGAGGCCTCACGAGCAACTCCGTACAATTCGAATGCCCTTGAAGATCGGCAGGATCCCGTCATCAAACCGTGTCCTCACCCAACACCAGTTGTACGAAGTAACAATCCGCACAGACATGTCCATCGCACATTCTGGATTGTCATACAAGACATCGAAGCTACCAAGAACTTCCACAAACACGAGAACTACAAACGCCGCAATGCAAAGGCTTCGTTCGAGGCACTGGACCACCTTATCCACCAGTACAAGCTCCAACACAAGAATCGGTCAGGAGTAATCTGTCAACCGAGCGGCGACAGTCTCCGCGGTCTCTTTCAAAGTGTCTGGGGATCCCACAAGTCCGAGGATACGCCCGAAGGTACTCAGCAGAGTAAGACCGCCTGGCTCGCAAGCATGCGGGAATGGGATCCCAGTTACCTCCTCACGATCGAAGATGCCTGCACGGAATTGACCTTGGAAGACTCATTACCTGTATACGATCCAGCTCGCGCTGAGCCCTTCGATGCCGACGCAGATGGACATGGCGATGCTAAAGGCTCTCGCGTCGGAAGAGCAGGGTCTACTGGGGACAAACAAAGCGACAGAATCGTAGATGTAGATGGGGAAGGGGATGACGGATCCGAGATTGGGCAGCCTGTGCTCGACTCGGATTCGATCAACGTCAGTCCTATGGTTGTCGTCAAACGCCCTACACAGTCTCCCTCAATCGAGCCTCAAAAGCCTCCCAAGAAGGGATCATCCAAGGTATGTCTTAAGACACATGTTGCGATGACTTAAGCTAACACTATTTCCAGCTCAAGCAAAATATCGAATCCACAAACCAAGGCCGTCACGATGGCCAATCCGGCTTTTCCGATTTTCCTCAAGAGAGGGCATCCGCCACGGAGTCCGCGGGTCAGAAGCGCAAAGCTGTCACGTTCGCTGTATACACAAGCCGTCACAGTCGTCAAAAGCCAGAAGCTGTCGACTCTAAGCAACTCAAATCTGTTTCATCTTCAAGTGTGTCACTTGAACCTGACTTGCTAGCCCTGAAAGGAGAGACAACTACAACGCCAAGCTCGACGGCCACTCGCACTGAAGGCCCAGAGTTGATTCGAGTGGCTGAAGACAAGGTTCTGACTACACCTCTTTCATATCCAGGGCCAGCTCTACGGTCATCGGTCCAGAGTAAGAGCAGCAACCAACTCACTCTCATCCCGCTGAGTGTTTCTCAACTTCAGCGTGACCTCGCAGAGATTCGCACGGATATGTTGGCGGCTATCAACGGTCTCCTCGAAACTATCGGCAACGTCTGCGGTGTTACGATGCCGCTATGTCCAAGAGCATCCCTATCTGCCCTGGAACTCCAAGTCAAGCGCTGGGGTCCACAGTGGTCAGCGGTTCGCTCGGAACTTGTTACTTCACACCTGTTCCCTGCCTCGGAGGTACTTATGTCGCTATGCTCCGCCTTCTTGCTCACAATTTTCGACCGCGAGTGCTCCGCATACACCGATTTCCGCTCGAGGTTGGGCTCTGGGGCGTATGATCAAGCCATTGCATCATTACTGGGAGAGAAAGTAAGTGGCCCATAACCTAGTCTCAATTGTATGCGCTATCTTGACACCTACTGACCAATGGCAGAGAGCATTGTAAAACGCATTCACGCGCACGTCGGCAAGATTACCAATTCCAATCAGACAGAGCTCACGAGAGATGTTGCTCCATTGACAGGGGAGCTCTGGAATCTCATTCTCCCGCATATGATCTGTCTCTCCACGCAAGCTGAAACCCACGGCCAAAAGCACAGTGACGATACCTCATGCTTGAACGATCAGAGTATCTGGTTCCACGTCTTCGAGGCTAAAGCGGAGCACGTCATCCAAAAGACCCTCCATCTCCGGACCATGCTTTCTGGTACCGACTGCGAGTTCAAATTCCTATGGCCAAGCGCCGGAGAACTCTTCGACCTGCGAGTCATGCAGACGAATGGAGGCGTATCGCTGAAGGAGGACCCGACGGCCAAGCGGAAAGTGGCTTTTGCTACTTTCCCTGGTCTCGAAGTGACGGCGACCAACTTGGGTGTCACGTCGACCTTTGTAGTTTACAAAGCTGTGGTGAAACTCTACCCTCAGTTTGGTTGACGGATCAAGCCACAAGTGGCTGCTGGTGTTGCAGGGTTTGGGCATGGAGCGTGCAATGGAATGGTTCAAGTCTACTGTTTGCAATGCGGTGTGCCAATGGGGTAGAGTCAGAGCAGATGCTCGCAACTGCGTAGCCTGATCAGAAATATCATCCATAAACGATGAGGTGCAATTGATGTATAATGTATTGGAAATGGTATTACATATATTCGATTCTTTGTGGCTTGTCTGTCAGAGTATTGGACATGCTCGCGTCTTTTTCCGTCTTTTTCCCCGAGAGACCTGTCCGATGTACAAAAGACATCTCTGATCAGCGGTGCCCCCCATGCACCTTCACAGCAAGCTTGTGAGAGAACATCCGATGGAAAACTAGCCTGAATGCGCTTTGGCTTCAGCACAGCAGCGTGTAGCAGATCTAGTGGAGGGTATCTTGTCATTAATAAGTAGAATTATTTGGCACTAGCTACGCACATAGATAGCTCGTCCAGTCAACGGAGACCACGTCATTAGCACAGCCGACAGGCCCTCGAAAGTGATCTTCATCCTCTGTCTCCAAGAAGACCGTGCAGAGAGTCTCGGTTGTTTCAACCACCGAGCAGGCCGGACCATGCGGTCTCCGAAAGCTGCGCAATCGACTCATAGGTTCGTTGACTGACAGAGAGCCAACTAGGTGAATGATAGCTGATCGAGTTGGGTCCGGTGAGGCAATACACAGATTTGGCGGGGATCTAACGCCAGCTGTTTGCAGGTAGTTCTTGAGGTTCTAATTGTCTGCCAGCCATCTCTTGCAAACCGCGATTCTCCGCCATTTCTGAGAAGTAAGGATGTGGTGACTTGCTGTCGGCTGATGCGTAAGATGGCTGGGTTGTCGCATTGTTCGAGACTGTGTGCTCTTGCGGCCACTTGCCGGACGGCGGCAAATCGCTGCTGAATATATGGGCTGAGCTTGCATGAGCAGCCTTCGCATGTTTTCGAGAACGACGCCAGAAGATGATGACTGCTGCTATCAACAGCGCGGCACCTAGACCAACTCCTATGCCCACGCCCAGAGGAGTGGAAATGTTGTTGCCGCCGCCATCTTGTGCTGCGCTTGGCCCGGGAGTTGCCGTACCACTGTCAGATGTCGAAATTGACGTCGGTGACTCGGATGTCGGAATTGAAGAGGAGCCAGATGTCGTTGTAGAGCTGGAGCTCGTCGACTGACTAGAGGCGGTTGGTGATAGATTTGCCGTTGACGACGATATGCTTTGCGATATCGAAGAAACGGCAGTGTCACTCCTGTCTGAGCGAATCCAGAACTGTCGACTGTAGAACCCGCCGTGTTCCTGTTCGTCTCTGTCAGGTTCTGCGGTTACAGCGCGAAGCAAGAAGGGTTCAGTGCAGTTCTGGCCACAGGAGATGGTCCATAGTTCCGATCCAGCGCCAGAGTTCGCTGAAGGTGATTAGATGGCATTCTCGCGTTCGATGGTTACAAGGACTCACAGATGATGCTCGATGGTTGTGCCCAGGATTGGTTGGTGATCAGCCACAAGTTGATGGCGGGGTACGTTGTCGTCCATGATATGTTCATCTTAGCGCCCTCCGAGAAGGTACCCGTGGATTCGCCGGCAGGCCATGTAAACTCTCCAGTGTCGGAAGGAAAGAAAGGCCTAGGGGAGAGGGAGGCGAACGGCGAGGGCGTTTGGCCTTTGACTTGAGCGTAAAGTAAAACATGTAGGAAGTAAGCTCTTGCGAGTGATCCGCTGCGGCGGACGAGCATCGTTCCGTGGTTGTGGAAGTCCAGAATGGCAGACAGTGACTCCAACGACGCTAATGATATCAGGGATACATGTAGACCATGGAATACGCAGGTATAAGGTGTCAAGGGAAGGAGGGGGTTCGCATTGTGCCGAGGGGAACACAGCCTTTCTAACCTTATGTGAGGAAACAGACATATCTACGCGATGCAGTGCCTCAAGAGTGCATGCACATCATGCTCGCTTCTATCTATCCGTGGCTCGCGTGGTAGCCGAGATAGTGCAAGGAGGCGGCGAGTGTGTTTCGCGCGCGTCTACATATGTTCTACATGTGCAGCTGCGGCACAGCAATGGTCGGCCCGCCCGCGTGGCTCCACTCATCACAGCTCCTGCCTGCCTTCCGAGTAGCGACTCCAATCACAAGCCGCTCTGGCTTCGCTTCGAGCACAAGTGCCATGTAGTTGTGTATCCAGCCGCCGAGGCCCCATATTCGCGACACGCTCAAAGCACTCACCCCCTGCCATCCAACTCCATCCTGATCCTGATTACGTGCTAGTCTGCCTCCGGAGGTGTGACTTGCTCGAATCGCACACCCACGCGCCGAAACATGCGGTGCGGCGTACCTGATCAACACGAAGCGAGCCCCAACCCTCGACACATGCAATCTAATGTATTTCTCCGACATCTGCCGTCTTATGACTTCTTCAAGCGAGCATCTAGGCGCCCACTCATGCGACGCTGCCTGTCCTGTCGGCTACTGCGCCAGCATACGGCCTGCGCTTCCTGCTGCAGATGCCTTTGCCACTTCACCCAAGCGGCACTCATCGCCTTTCCTCAACAGCCGCCACAGATCATGGATATCAAGACATGACACGACGCACTTCCCGTCCGACCACCACACTTCGCAAGATGACCAGAGCTATGAGGTGGCGACCCCAGACCCTTTTTGCAGCCGCCTGCATGGCGAGCCTCGTCTTTCTCCTTTTGCACAATTCTGGAAAGGACGCAGAGGCGCTGGAATTCCTCCCATTGCATGGAGCTGCCAAAAGTTCCAAGCTTCCTTGCCTCGACCTACCTGGAGCGAGTGATACTGTGGTCATCCTTCGCACTGGTTCTACGGAATTACAGGACAAGCTTCCCGTACATCTTTCAACAACACTGCAGTGCTATCCGAATCATCTGGTCTTCTCGGACTACGAGGAGACATATCAGGGAGAGCCGGTTGTCGATGCCCTTTCCTCAGTCACCCAGCAAATTCTGGACGATCATCCAGACTTTGAGCTTCACCGCCGTCTCAAACAACTTGGACGGAGCGCTCTGTTAGCCTCGGAGCTCAGTGGTGCCGAAAGTGAGGCCATTCAATGGCACGGCAAGACGGAAAATCCAGGCTGGAAACTCGATAAATGGAAATTCTTACCCATGGTCAATCGGACGTTCTCCGAATTCCCAGACAAAAAATGGTACATTTTTGTTGAAGCGGACTCGTTCATCTTCTGGAGGTCTACGCTGCAGTACCTTGCCCTACTTGACCACACTAAGCCTCACTATTCAGGCAGTCAGATGTTCATCGGGGACGTTTTGTTTGCACATGGTGGATCAGGCTTCTTCGTGTCGCAACCGGCTATGAAGATGGTAGTCGATTTTTACGCCTCGCACCAAGAGGAGATTGAGAAATTCACCGATGGGCACTGGGCTGGAGATTGCGTACTAGGAAAAGTATTCAAGGATGCCGGAGTGCCCTTTACCAATTCCTGGCCGATCTTCCAAGGCGATTACCCAGGAATAGTTCCATACGCGAAGCCGGATGGTCGCCCGGTCGCGGATGTGAAAACGAGGGTCTGGTGCTACCCAACGGTTTCATATCATCACTTAAGTCCAGAAGTTGTCGAGGACTTGTGGTATTTTGAACAACGATGGTTCAAATCTAACCCTGTGGTAAGACTTCTTACGCAACATGAACTTGTTCTTTACTGATTATAATAGACACAGGACAGCGACGCCGTGCTCCGACACAAAGATGTGTTTCACTCATACATTCTACCCAACATGACTGCACCGCGGTCAGGCTGGGACAATGAGAGCGATTCTGATGAAGGAATAATGACCTCCGCGGATGCTTGCAAAGCAAAGTGCGAGGAGGACAGCCAGTGCAGGCAGTATTCCTTCGACCGCGAACGGCGATGCAGGACGCGTACAGACCCAAGGCTGGGCAAGGCGACGAGTGAGATCGAATCGGGCTGGCTCCCGGATCGCATGGTGACATTCGATCAACAGATGGCGCCTTGTGGGAACGAAGGTTGGATGTTCTAGTACTTTAATTTTCGCACTCGAGTATCTTGCTAATAAAACGACGATTCTTCCTGTTGTTAATGGGAACCAAAAGCATTTATACTTTCACCCGGCCGTGCGCCCAACGGAGGTACGATTCGAAGACCACACAGACTAAAGCAGGTGAAAGGTGCGACCTCATAGCAGCACGTACAGTGGCCTTCACTCCGTTCTTCGGTTTCGATATCCCGGCGCACGACCTGAACGGCAGGCAAGTCGAACCAGTGCGCAGATCGAGCGTGAAACTGCTCTTGGTCTCCAATGGCCAAACATAACCCGCTGCTCTGGCTTCTCAAGAGCCTAGATGTCGCGTAAAGTACGAATAGTGATGCACTTTGAACCCGTGAACATTGATCGGGTCAACTCCCGCAAACGTTCAACAGCCTTGCTTTGGTTTGGTGCCGTGGATCTGCAACGCAAGAAAGTAACGCAAATAATTTGTTCTCTGCGACTGTAAGATGACTTCCATGTACTTCGAGTGTTTCCGGATAAGACCAAGTACCAGGGCGTAGGTCGATCTATAGTACTCGAACCAGAAGCATTAACATGAATGTATATGTAATGGCCCAGGCAGTGTGAGCTTTGATCGGCTGAGTATGATCATTCCCACAATCAGGTGCTCCTTGTCACAGATGCACAACGACGTTGAAATTTGCAAAACACCTTCGCTGCATGCGTGTACATCTGGAAAATATTCAATGTTTACATAATAGACCTGTCCGCAAATGTCGACCCTAACCCTGTATTACTAATCATGTCGGAGTACTTCCAGTCATTTCTTGGACTCGAACTTGGAAGTCTTTAGGAACAAAGGCCACACAACTACTAGTCGATGTTATACAACAGTCGGTACGATGCCTAAAGTTCCACATTCGTAGGCCCACATTTCCGTGTCAAGTGACAGGTCGTTCGCCACCCGTAGAATCAAAAGTTGAGTAGAGCGTGGCTGTGCACTCGAAGGATGCACTTGCAATGCTCTCCGATTCATCACATCAGGCTGTGCTCTCAAGCAACTAAGAGCGATGCCACCATCCTATCCCCTTCTCGCTTAGTACTCCTCCAAACCAGATCGGCAGAAAGGGAGTGACTTTCTTACCGCTCTGAACACTTCTTATCCTGATCACCACCAGCTGTAATTAATACCACTTCCCGAAGCCACATCAGAGCTCAAAGCCTCACAGCATGGCCAACAAACAAGATCTACAACTGCCTACTCAATCCGCAACATTTCCCTCAAACGCCGCCCAAATCGCCGTCTTCCAAACCCAAGAACTCCTAGAAACCATCCTCGACAACCTCTCCTTCCTCGACCTTGCAGCTTGCCAGAGCACCAGCCGGTACTTCTCAGCCGCCATCAAGGACTCTTCGCTCCTCCGTTCGAAAGTCTCTCACGAAACAGTGCAAACCGAAACACTCCGCTACCTACCTACCCCCGGCGGCGCATTCGGCTTCTCGCTCGGTCCCGAGATCGCCTCAAGGAAACTCTGCCCGCTGCTCACTTTCAATTATGAGGATCCTTATGGCGGTGGTCCGCCCGATTGCTTCCCAAAACTAGCTGCGAAGCTCGCTGTTGGGAGATACTTCGCTTCGGAGGCGAGCTGGGAGGACGTGTATCTAACAAACCCTCCTGTAGCGGAAGCGTGGATTGGTGTTACGTGGAAAGTCGACTCGGAGGAGTTCGAGGGCACATATTCTGAGAGTCGGCGGATTGAATCTGAGAATGGTGAGGGTTTGACGGTCGGGAGGCTTTACAAGGGCTTGTTGGAGCAGAGGCGGTGGACGGCGAGTTGTGGGGCGAGGAGGAAAGGGGTTCCTTATGGCCGTGGGAGTTATGTGTGTGCCCGCGCAGACACGGTGGCGGGGAGTCTTGCGAGGTTGGAGGAGCTGACAGGAAGTAAGGCGGAGGTTGCGAGAGGGACATGTTCGGTGTACTTCCCGAGGATGGTAGGCGCTGTCAGGAGATGAGGTTGAGAGGCTCGTGTTCGACAGTGTGGCGATGGAGCGCGAGTGGACTTGGCTCATCGACTCTGATCTTACGCAGCTGCTATCAGACCGAAGTGACTGTGGTTGATTTCGCCTTCCTCGCAACCGTCATGTGGACTCGATGAGACCTGCCTGGAAAATCTACTACAACGCACTTGCCGTGCCGTTCTCACATGGAAGGTATCTCCTCAGAATGAAGGCCTGTACCTCAAACCACGACGCGAATATCAGCAACATCGCCGACATCATCACTTTGTATCCTTAACAGGAGAGACGCAGCATAAATCGCCGAAACAGCCCATCGTTACAATGTCTCCAAAGACCAATCATTCACCAACAGATCCGCCAGACCACAGCTCCTCACTACCGGACGACCCAAACAAAACCACTTCGGACGACCAACGGAAACCAGCCAAAAACTCCAAGGAGGACCAAACAACCCAGACACAAACAGACGCTCTCTCGCCCGATGTCACCATTAGAGACTGCACAGACCTCCCACCAACCCAACCCTCCACTCCCTCCATCAAACCCCAAGAAAACGACAACACCACCAACCCACCAGCACCCTCTCAACCACCAACTCCAACCTCGCCCTCCCAACTCCGCACCCTAATCTTCATCCACCTCCTCACCGGCCGCCTGCACCGCCATCTAACCATCATCCACAACCTCCTCTACAACGACCCAGCCCGCCTCCAACCCCTCCTCGAGAACCCACCAGCAAAACTGTCCGAGTACGGGAAAGAGGTTCTGCGAAGCAAGAGACGCAAACGCCCCGAATCGAGTGATCGCCAAGGGCGAGCACATGCGCCGATAGCGCGTCGAAGGAGAAGGAGCAATTCTTCTGGTTCTGATGGTGAGGGAAGTGTTGGGGGATCTGGATTTGAGTCTGAGTCTGCTGCAGGGAGAGAGGATGAGGATGGTGGAGGGGAGGTTGAGGGGATTGGGGGGTGGTGGGGCGAGGTTGACGGAGAGGAGGAATTTCTTGTCAAGGTGTTGGTGGGCTGTTGGTTTTTGGTGGCGGTTGCGATTATGGTAAAAGTGTGTTGTTGGGTTTGTGGTTGGTTATTAAATCGGTGATTGTTTGCTTCCCGCTTCTGGTCTTCGTTTTTCTTACTTCTCTCCCCTTCATCTCGTTTCGATCTCATGGTTGAGGACATTCATTCGTTGTTGAGTAGAAAGAATGTGGAAAGACAAGAGTGCAGTTGGAATTTTCAGGCGTGAGCCTTTTTCGCTTTTACAAGTACCTGCTCTATGATCGTTTTATTTATCACCACTCGTCTACCCGTGGCGAACCGTAGTGCCGTGGTATCCTACCGATTTTGTTTTTGATCATTCAACGCGAACCTCCCAGCGCTTTAGAATCTTTTTGCAACTCAAAAGGAAATCGTTATCATCAGGAACCAGCCTGCTCCTCGCAAATCGCACGTGACATTTCAAGTAATGCAAATGCCACCCTCACTCTGATCAGCCTGCCACACAGTCGCCAGCCCAGGACACTGCGCCGCAGATCTGCTAGCTCTGCGCTCGATTTTGCTGAGCTCGATACCCGCGGGGCCCTTCTCTCTGCTTAGCAATCTGCGTGCCCAGGCGTCGACGGCCGGTTCGCCTGTCTCGTCGCGAGCCTGGCGGAGGAAAGGGATCAGAGTGCTTCCGCCGGTACCCTTGAGGCCCTTCTTCTCGCCGTCTTTGTCGGCAGTCTTGGGCCTGTGCGCGAGATCGACCTTCTTCTCGCTGCTTTTACCACCGTCGGCATCGGCGCGCTTCTTGGCTGCGGCGGACTGGATGATGATGTAGCGCGAGACGATCTGGATATGCTTGTCACGCAACGCGGAGAGCATGGCCAGACTGGCGTCGAAAGCGACGGTGAGGGCAGAGTCATAGGAGTGCTCTTCGACGAAAGCACGGAGGTTTGCGACTCTGCCGACTTCTGCGAGGAAGCGAGCGTGCGGGCCTGGCATGTACTTGCGCATCTCGTGGATGAAGCTGGTTGGCGGCGCCTTCTTGGCCGAGTGAGGCTCGTCGCCTTTCTTCTGGCCGGTCGGGCGGTGCTCGACATTCAGAACGAGATCGAAGAACTGGATGATGCTGCTCTGTGCATTGCTGCCGCCAGAAAACTGCACGTAGCGTTGCTTGTTAATCGGGCCTCCGTTGTCAAAGACTACACCGTTGGGCAGACCTGCGTCTGCCATGTTCTTGCTGCCTGCAAGGTACGGACGGATGCGGTTGTAGAAAACGTGCGGATCGCAGTTGTCGTACATCTTCGTGAGAAGCACGCCTAGCTCGTCTACGCGCTCGGCGAAGTTGCGAAGAGACTCCAGTACAACAGTCTTATCGCCACGGCGCGCAGCTGCGATGGCCTCGAGCATCATTGGGATGAGGGGTGCGCCACGAGCTTCAATTGCAACGCTGACAAGATAGAACCACTTCTCATCCATAGAGCCAGTGAATGTTTGCAACATGTCCAAGTTGGAAAGTGTGTCGGTACGCTCAGAGTCGAACAATGGCTTCCAGTTCCAAAGGACCAGACCGGCATATGTGGCTACAGGAGGAAGCTCAAGGTAGTCGCAGGTGTCCAAGAACGGGATAGTGATGGGTGCCGGAATGCGCTCTGCGGGCTTGTTACCACCCCAGATGTACGCATGTGTAATAAAGCCAAGGATGCTGTATGCTCTGCGCCACTCCTGCGCATCTTTCAGGTAGTCGGTCGACAATACTGGGAGCTTGTTGACGACACCGCGAAGCCTCTTGCTCAGGATGAGACCCTGGAGGTTCTTGACAATATCCTCCCACGGCTTGTAGTATTCATCCGAGAGAGTTTCGAGAGGAGGTTGGGTAGGGAGGAATCCGTTCTCGACCGAGACATCGAAGTCGGCGAGGTTGGGGATTTGGGCGACCATGGTGGAGATTGGGTGGGTATGGTATGCCAGACGCAGGCTTGAGACGTTGGAGACCGAAGTGGAGGGTCTTGACGCAACGTGACAAGCCCAGCCGTACTATGCTCTGTGGGAGAGCTTCTTTGCGTGGTTGTATGGGTGTATATGAACGAGAGAGTCGTCCAATGGGCCGGTAGTGCGATGGTCTAGTAAATGCTTATGCGCGGGACAGCAAGAGCAAGCGTCGCGTGTAAGAGTATTGGGTGCTGGGTGTACCGGACGAAAGGCAGATGTAGAGGTGTATCAGTTGTGGCGTTTGAATGTAGTGGGAGGTCGGGTCGAGGGGTTGCGCAGAAGGTTGAGAGGTGGTCGGCGGACGGGAAATGTACAGGGAAATATGACGCCGAGGCGATTGCGACTGCGATGCGGAAGGTGGCGGATTGGATTGTTGAGTGACAACTTCGCGCCCGCTATGGTTCGACACTTGAGGTTGGCGGGAACTGCAAGGGAGGAACACAATACATGCGTCGCCTTTGCAAGTCAAGGTGGTGATTATTGTGTATCTGGCGAGAATGCAGATTTGTTGTGTACCTTTTTAAGGCATGTCGTCTACTCAACCCCTCCAAAAACTCTCCCCACTGTCTGCTCGTGCTCGCCGATACAGGCGCCGAGGCAAGGCCGTGATCGCCTCATTTCTAATTTATGCTTGTCTGTTTATTTTGTTCCTATCTGGGCATTCGTTATTGGGTTTCTGCCTGGAATATCAAGCTGTCGACAGTCACTAGAGTCAACCATCCACTTACCCATTGATAACACCCTCGAAGAGAAAACATAGAGAAAAAAAACCACATGCACGTAAAAGGCGCACGTCAATGTATTACACATCAACTCCGCCGCTATCTCCGTTGCGCGCTACATCTGCACCCCGGTCTCCCCACGGAGCACGAAATATCCATGTGCGATCTCGATTTTATCCATACGCGATCACGTGCACCCTATACCTTGATGGTTCACTCGTCGGCGCACAGGCCACTATATCAAGCATCTTGGTGAGCCAGTGCGTGTAGGTATTCACGACGTCTTGCTCGCATCGAGCCTGGTCTATTATCTCATCATACATGGCCCATCATTAGCACAAGTGAGAAGCTTCTTTTGCCAACTCTGGCCTTGTCCTCGTTGCAATGTTACCCGGGGGATGCGGCCTCGATGGCGAAGGCATCTTATTCCTTGCAGGTCATTAACTGCATTTTCAAGATATACCGGTCACGTGTATTTGGAATTGACATCAGTGCACTTGAGGCCTGACCAAGGATTCTCACGGAATGTCACAACGAAACGGACAGACAAGAAGAGACGGCGGGGTACAGGTGCCAGCCTGTTGAAGGGCGTGGTCTGACGTTGTTCCACGTGAGGCAGCTACACGCGGTGGACCTCACTTGGTCACCACTGTGTCTACCTATATTGTAGCGAGCATCGCGCCACAGGCAAGTACATCTAATTCGATTCAAACCTCGGTCCTCACAATCTCGACCATGGCCAGCGACACGAGAACCATCAAAGCCACCTGCCTATGTGGCGACGCCGCTCACAATATCACACTCCCATCCAATGCCTTCCCAATACCCACCTACTTCTGCTCTTGCAGCTCCTGTAGACACATGACAGGCACAATGTTCCTCTCCACCGCCTTCTTACCTCCCAGTTACAAACCTTCATCCTCCCTACTCGACAAACTCACCAGCTTCAAGTTCTCAGATCGCATCACCCTGTACTTCTGCAAGCGATGCGGTTCCATAATGCTCTCCTTCTGCGTCCCCAAGCCCAGCAACACATACCGTATCGAAAGCTGGGACGTCATGACAGGCACACTCGATGCCTTCGACAGTATCTTAGACCCCAAAGGCTACGAGTACCTCCACGACACTCGCGACGGAGGCATCTCAGACTTCATGTCCACTCTGGACAATCGTCCTCTCGAACGCTGGTCCCACGATATCAACACATCTCCTCAACTTCCTCTTTACTGGCGCGATCTCTCAACTAAAGAGAAATCTCTAAACCCAACAACCACCACCGCCGCCGCCCGCCTCCCAGCCCACTGCAAATGCAACGGCGTAACCTTCTACATCGCCCGCCCAACCCTCCAATCAACCCATGCTACCCGCTCCTTGCCAGACCTTCTAGTACCATATCACTCCTCCCAGAACCAAAATTCCGACGATACCACAACCCGCGAACCCTGGCATCTCCGCGCCTCGCAAACCAAATTTCTCGCCGGCCTCTGCAGCTGCACCTCCTGCCGCCTCGCCAGCGGCCAGGAAGTCACAGCCTGGGCGTTCATCCCCTTAGTCGATATCTCCCTCGACGCCGAAGGGCGAGTGCCTTTGGAATTGTCCACCGTCACTGGCACAGGCAGCGCCACGTCCGCCTTCGGTTCACTGCAAACGTACCATTCCAGCGAAAACGTAACGCGCTCGTTCTGCTCCGTCTGCGGCGCGATCGTTTTCTTCGCCCTCTCCGAACCAAACCAGACAGCAGAAAAGATGCTCCTGGACGTTGCGGTCGGGTTACTAGATGCCCCCGAAGGCGCCCGAGCAGAGCATTGGCTGGAATGGTGCACCTCACGCTTGAGTTTCCGCGAAGATGCGGCGGGGAGGGCTGACAGTCTTGCAGATGGCGTCGAGAAAGGGCTGAGAGAGTTTGGAGAGAGAGTCTCTCGGCAACCAGAAGCCCCCGTCTAGGTATCAGCGCGCATGCATGCGGTGGGCAGAAGGGCATGCGAGTGTTCGAAGTGAAGTGACAAAGGTTGGAACTCAGGCTTTAATGGTAGTCGTATTGATAGTCGTATTGGGTTGCGTTTGGAAAAAATGATGTGTCAAGTTACTCCTTCTATCCTTACTACAATTCGGGCCCTGTGATTCTAGAAGGCAGCGTAAAAGGTGAACGATTCCTATCCCATTCATTGTATTCTATATATCCGCGGAAAGCACTACCTGCCCGTGTCCACTAGACTTAGCACGGCACACCTCTCCAGACAAACAACGACAAGCAAAAGCACGGAGTGGCATTAAAATGAAACATAATAATATGGGTCTTCACAAGAAGGGAGTTGTTAATTCGGGTAGAAATTTCCGTCCCTCGCATTCACTACCACTACCACTACAGCAATTCTCATCCACCCCTGAAACAAATCTCCCTCACCAGCGGAGAAATAAACACAAGAGCGTAGAAAGTTCGAAAAACGTGCAAAAAGGAGAAAAACAAGAAAATTTTGGTATCGTGCTATGGTAAACGAAAGAAAAGAGAATAGTAAACAGGTATGATCAACCTCGAACAAAAAAACACGAGAAAGTAGAACGGAGACCAGAAAAACAAAATTAGCAGTCCACTAAAAAGGCGAAAGAGAATTGAGGAGAAGAAAGATTAGAAATAACCAGGATTTCCCCATTTCCTTTTCCCAAGTGAGCCCTCTTCTGTCCTTGGAAAATTCCTGGACAGCTCGTTTTTTTTCCCTTTCTCCCCGGCCGTCTGTTCGTAAGGTGTATCTGGCCTTCCGATTCCAAATCTCTCCTGCCTAACCCCAGTTTTGTCTCCGGTTCAGTATCGCTGTGGAAGGCCGTGTTCCGCGTTGTGATGAGAAGACGGTGAAGTGAAGAAAAAGCGACATTCCGAACGCCCTGCGCTCGTTCGCCGCCGAAAGTGTTGTGTAATAACTCGATAACGTCTTTTGGTTGAATTGTTGTTGATGGAAGGAAAAAAAAATAAAGATGAAAGAAGCTGCCGAGCGATCACATTTGTCGTCCGTTGTGGGTATTGGTACACAGAAAGGAAAAGAATAAGAAAAATTCGATGAATGGTGTGATAAAAGTCGTGGCGCTGTTGCTTAGTGCGCCTGATATGCGTGGGTGCTGCTTTGCTCCGTCTTTAGATGAAGCCGCCTTCCATGGGAGGTCGGTCCATGGGCTCGGGTGAGACGACGCCGCTCTGCTCTGGCATGTGCGGATGCATGGGTGGTGACCTTGCATTGCTGAACTGGCGTGTGGGAGGTCCGCTTTGCTCGAGGCCGTACTGCTGCAGCGCTGGTGTGCTGTCGAAAGGACGAGGGGGGTTGCTGGTATTCCTCAGTCGTGTCGTTGCGGTCGCAGTACCCCAGGGGTCTGGAGTCTTCGAGCGTGCAATGTCGTGCTCTTGAACGCTTGCTTCTTCCGAGCCGCTGCGACCCATGCCGAACAGCTTACGCGTAGCGCGACGGCGCGGGTTGACGGGTGGGAGAGGCGGTGGGATGTCGTCCATGCCGTTCTTCAAAGAGGCGCCAACGGGCAAGTCGACTGTACCGACTTGCGATGTGGATGAAAGAAGTGCGACCGGCTCGGAAATCTCATGCTTGTTGACAGTCTTCTTGCGAAGAGGCAGAGAGCGGAGCGGTGGACCAGCCGGCATCGGTGGTGGAGTCGGAGAGCTGGCGACTGGAGTGTTCGGCCCTGAGATTGGCGGTGTGGGGACCTGCATATATGGCGAGCCTCGAGAAGAGCCACCGTTTGCCAGGAAAGAGTTGGATGCCATCGCGGCAGGCGACGGGCCAATAGGACGGCCGAATTGCGGGCCTTGTGAAGCTTGCAAGCTTTTCGCCTCGAAGTAGTTCGTCATCGCCCCAGTCCGGCTGCCACTACGCGAGCGGTTCTTGGTTTCGAAGGAACTCTTGTTCGAGATGTTTGGCGAAGGTCGCGGAGTCATCTCCCTGGTGATCATAGGTGACAGCTCTGGAACGCCAAAGGCGCTGGTGCCCGTACCTTGAGCCATGGCCCTGTCGAGGTCGTCGCGGTAAGGTCCAGTCGTGCTGCGAGATCTGCCTCCGTGAGTAGCCTCAGAGTTGGAACGTCCGCGCCCGCGACCAGCCTCAGAAGAAGCAGGAGATCGGCCAACGGGTCGCCCAGTTCTACTAGCCTCACTATCTCCTCTAGCCCTGGAGGTCTCTCTTTCACGTTTCGCATCCACATCACTTTGCTGCAGAACACGTCCGAATGTTGGTCCACGGGAAGTAGAATCGCCACGGGCCCTACCCATTTCGAGACTCTTGCCGCCACGTTCGTACTGAGTGTTGAGGTTGCTGGTGCTCGCCGAGATAGGGCCAGCACCGAGGCCAAGCATCTTCAAAGCTTTCGGAGCAGTATCCTTTCTGGTGTCCATCGAATCCCTACTAGACTTCGATCGCAGCATGTTGAAAGCTTTGAAGGCACCACCAGTCGTCGGGGCGGGGCTGGGGTTGCGAGAATGATCGGCATCGACCATGCTCTTCACATTCTCCTGGATGGCCTTGCGTCGTGCTGCAAGTTCGTTGTCGAATGCAGCTCGCTCCTGCTGCGTGGCGGTGCTGGCGTTACGAGTGTGCTGTCTGTTCAATTCCGATTGCCACGAAGCGTCTCCAGCATCAGGCCACTGTTCCATAGGCTGCTCAGAGGGCAAAGCAATGCTCGAAGGCGCTCGAGACGAAACGCGAGCCGATTGAGTATTCTGGGGGTCCATCGGGCTAACTGGGCTGCGAGCATCGGTCACGCTGTTGTAGAAGCCGCTGTTAGTCTCATCAAGGTCCCAGGGGTTGGAGCGTGTAGTGTTCGACGACTGAATGTACGAGTCAGTGCCGTTCAATCCGAGTACCGATTGGCGCGCGGATTCGTAGTCCTTCAAGTCAGGCATGATAGGCATCGGCGATGTGTCGTCCGGAGGATAAGTGGAGGAAGCATTGCTTTGGTTTCGCAGGTGATGCATCATACTGCCTAGGCCCTCTGGCGCAGGACCCAATGTTGGCGAATCGAGATCCTGTTCTTGGTCCTGTGGAGGTGCCACGATCTCATGGTTCACAATTGGTACAGAGACAGCATGAGGTACAGACGCAAGTTCATCTTCTGCCTCTTCCTCGACCAGAGGAGCTGGTGCGTTTCGGAGTGCTGGATGTTCTGATACAGAAGGCAGAACTGTAGGCTGCCATCTCCCATATGGCTGGTTGTAGCCATGGTCTTGCTGTCCGTGTGCGTTGGCTGCGCCAGGAATGTCGTCACCTTCGTCCTCGCTGTCACTCGCGCTGATATTGCCGAAGAACGTGCGATGAGTGTCCGGGTATGGTACCTTTTCGGGAGGGCTTTGTACACCCTGCACACTTTGTGGAGGGGATGACACGTTCTGGAAAGCATTGGTGGCTTGACCTCGATCCCGCGATTTGGAGGCTGATTGTGACCTTGAACGAGCTGTTGGGTTCGAAGCACTGCGCTCCCTCTCAATCTGCTCAAAGCGACCCATGCGTTGCTGGAATGCAGATGTCGAAGGTTGGCGTGGCAAAGCGGACGATGCGGAACGCTGAAGTTGCATCTGACGTTCCATGTACTGCTGCTCGTCGAAAGCGTGCTTCGGTTTGTTGAAGGCACCCATAGCAGTGGCCTTGCCACGGTCAGCAGGTTCCAGCGCTTGAGTCAGAACGCTCGATTCGTCCATAGTAGGGCTCATTGGTGAGTTCGGACCACTACCTAGTGGACTTTGTCCTGGTTTCGCAAATGCACCGAAAGTCGCAAGTGCTGGAACTGGCGGGCTGGATTGGGAAGTGTAGACTCGCAGCGGTGCGCGTTCTGTGAGACTGCCGGTGCTCTTCGCAGAGTGCAAAAACGGCGGCGAGGGTTTGATGCTGTTATTGTTGTTGTATGGTCGCTGTTTCTGGCCTAGCGAATTGAGTCTGGAAAGCGCTGAAGATTGCTGGTCCTGCATGTGCTGATCCAGGCCTTGGTCATATAGACGGCGAGATTTTGTGCTCCCGTTCGACCTTTCCAAGGGCGCTGCTGGCAGGGGACCAAGCGGGACAGCAGTGGGAGCAGGTAGCGGAGCGGCACTGCTTGCGGCCGTCTGTGATGTGATCGAGGTGGCGGCTGTGGAAGAACGTGCCTCCGAACGTGATGTGGAGCAAGTCGATCGCTTCTTTTCGTATGTAGAAAGCGAGGGTGAGTTGGAGAAGTCTCTCACCGAGTCGTGCAAGCCATCCTCCTCGTCTCCACCATCTGCCTGCCCAAGACCGAAATCGAAGCTGGGATCTTCCGGCATCTCAGGGTCGCGAGCTGCCTGCAGCTCCTTCTCACGTTGCCTGTGCTTTTGGAAAGCAGACATGCCCACATCGTCATTGTAAACGAACTTCCCGAGACCACCGGAAGAAGCTGCGCCGTTCTTAGGAATCATGTACACCTTTTGTCTTCCTCCAAACAGAGTGTTGCCTTCGCCGGGGCGTGAGCGGGCCATCACATTCGTCGGCTCCGCCTCGCTCGCGTATCCATCTCCTGACATGAAAGATTCGTGTTTCCCGCCAGCAAACGGTGGCCGTATTGAGCTGTTGATGGATCGGACTTCCTCAATATCTGTCAGGCCGCTCACACCTGCTCCAAAGCCAAAGTCAAGTTTTCGTGATCGCCTCCTAGGCTCCAGAACACTGTCGTCGCTCGCTTTCCCCATGAGGGTTCCAGGGTTGTCCTGTTCACGCAACATGCTGAAGCGCTGGGAGAGGTTGGCCATGAGGAGACTTGTGCGGAAATCATCGTTTGAGGGGAGTATGTCTGTAAGGTTTAGCTCAGGTTTTGGTTCAGGCTCTTCCTCGACCTTGCGGGTGTTCTTCTTCCATCGGCTGGTCGTGCTCTTTTTGGGCGTGGATGAAACTGCTGGCGGTGTGGGACTTTGCATACGAGCATCGCCATTGCTCATTTGACTGTCGTCTGTCTTCTTTCTATTTAGTAGACGATTCATGGTGAACCTGAACATGTTAGTAGGCGTCTTCTCGGAGCCGCGCTGGACGTGTGTAGCCGCAGACTTGCGGTTTTGGTGAAGCGGTGGAAATGTAAACATACTAGTTGATGTGTGAAAAGTGATAACGCTGTTTGGTCGTTCCAAGCAGGAGCAGTCGGAAGCGACTTCCTGGTGCGAATCTGCCAACTCGCACGCGTCCGTTTGTTCGCACTGAGTACACGGCGTTGTTCTATGCTGGAGTATTGCAACAAGGATCGCAGATGCGTGTGATTTCAAGATCCTCCAAGCCTCGAGTCTTGGTGTCCAGTGAATGCAGTCCTCAGCATCGCCAATGGGCGGTTCCCCGGTTCTTGTCCCAGAAGCGACAGGCTCGATTATCTCGGTGAAAAGCGAGTGTTGGAGTATCGGAGTGGGCAGTGCGGGCGTCTGCAGGTACCCGTGATGGGTGCAGTGGAATGCGGCGTCGGACAACACGGGCGAGTCTCGTGAGGGCGTGGGAGTCGGCTGGATTGAGCGTGGTGCAGCGAATGGGCGATGCCGGCGGCCGGATTGCAGTGATGGTGCTGAAAGAGGGTGTCGGTGGTGGAAGTGGTGTCGCGTGTGTACGTGTGTGGTGTGTGTGTAGTGAGTGTAGTGAGTGTCTCTGCCCTGTGTCTCTCTCCAACGTGCGAGTCTCTCGCTCTCTCCCAAGCTGGCTGGCTCGCAACGGGGCGGGCAGACGTTTGACGGATGGAAATAATGTCCAGCAGCAGTCGTAGCGCAGCACTGGCGGCGGAGAGAGGAGCAGTGCACGCGGCGTGTAGCGGCCGACGGACTGGGATCAGGGAGTTGGTGCCACCCAAATACGCTTTGCTGGTGCCGGCCTAGTAGGGGAGTCAATTTCGGAGGGGAGTAGTAGTAAGAGCTAGCAAGTACAGTAGTACGGCAAGAATTGAAGATGCGAAGAGACGATGAGCTCACCTCACACCAAGCAATAAATTACAGTAGTGGTAGCAGTAATTAAGCAGTACGTAGCAGTTCTAATCATCTCATTGATCGCCGCCCCGTAGATCGTAAAAGGGAGGGCAGGACATGGGTTGGAAGAGGCTTCGCCTTCGCCTGGCTATATCTGGCATTGCATTTGCCCCCCTCTCTCTATACATATCCATCTATCTATGCACCAACCCATGAACTCAACTCCTACTACTGCATACCACCATGCACTCTGCTCCTCAATCGCACACAACGCAGCCTCTGCAAATAACAATTGGATAAGGCATTGCATTATTGCACGCTGCAGCATGCAGGCCCGCCCTGTCCGGTTTCATAGCCAGGCTCAGGGGTACATGTTTCACGATGCAGGTACAAACGTAAAATGACCGGATTCTCGCGCAAAAAAGCATCGCCCCACACTTTTTCTCTCTCCCACTCCCAAGGCCATCATCATCATCATCATCAGGGCTTGTCTCCCTCAATCAGCTTGTGCGATCCTGCGAGCTGTGGTAGTGTATGGCACGGATGACAGCATGTTCCCAGCCCTGTGGTCGTTCGCTCGATCCTCGATGCTAGGAGGCACAGTGCGTGCACTCATGCCCTCGGCTGTCGTTTGATATGCCGACGGTAATCTGTGTTGGTCCTGTCGTCTAGCCGGAATACTACCTCCTAGAATTGTTTGCATTACTGTTTACAGTAGTGCTTTGCGTACATCCCGCGATTTCACCGTTTGCCTCCCCTTCCCTTCCCTGCCCTCCTGCACACCTAGCATGATGAAACGACACCTCGAAAATGCAGGAGGGCAGTCCGCCACGCTGATAGGCCACTCCTGGCGAAGTACCTTTCCGCTCCAGAAAACAGCGTAGTCGCACGAGCGCCAAAGACTCCCAGGAGAATCCTGCAAAGACCTGCGTGCGCGCGGCATCGACCACTAGCCTCCCCGGCCCTGCTCCGCGCGCCGCCCGCCGGCGATGCGCATGTGGCTCCCCTGTCTGTTCTTGACTCTCGCCCACCCTATGACATGCTTCGCCCGGCGCATCTCCTGGGTTAGTTATAGTTTCAGCTTTTGGGGAGCGCTTCCCTCCCTACCTCTCCCCGGGACGACGGTATTTTCTCTGCCCTTTGTCGTGCCCGGGTTTTAATCAATTCCGGGCTGATCATGCGTTCTGGACTCTCTGCTAGTCCTGTGGTGACGAATGCTGCAGTCGCTCTCCCGCGCATCAAAGTCGGCATTGCTCGCTTTAGCGCCTGGCGTGTGTGTTATCTGTGATGATAGTCTGCAGCGAGCGTGTTATAGCAAGGCGTCTCTATTGAACTACTGCGAACACCCATGATCTTTGCTCGTGTTGCAAGCGAAGCGAGCTTGTCCGCCAGTGTCTACTCGCGCGCAGAAGCGAATATCGTCCAGCATTGCCATAATGCAGCATCCGAGTACCCGGCAGACAGATAGCGAAATCGCGAATCTCGATGTGCGATGTAGCGATGCCAATCGTGGCCGAGGCTACCTCTTGCTCTCAGCCCTACAACGATAATGTGCTGGAAATCGAAATCTCCCGCGCGGTGCGCGCGTCTCGAGAATTTTCCCACGACTCGTTCGCAGCAGACTGGAGCCTCGATAAATTACCCTGGCGATGTTCATCAGAACTGTCATACCTGCGTCGCGCCAATGTATCGGGGATGTGCTTGGCCCATAGGTTTGTCTCAAACAAATCCCCATAGACTAACTGAAAAATTCTTTGCCCTGGTTCGAAGCATCGTGGAACACATCGAGAATCGAAATGAGCTTTGGTCCAGTCGTTAAATTGGAGATGACGTTTCGTTCGAACTGCGAAAAAGGTTGTAGTCTAACGTTTGCGGAAAGTGCAATTTGGCGATTGCGTGGGAGGCGTTCGAGTTTGTATATTGCACGGCCGGGGTGCGAGTAGGAGGTTTGATCTTTGGTGGTGATTGTTCAACAATTCGATGACAGGCATTGTCTTGCGAGCAAAAACCGCTGAGAATACTCTAAGATTTCATGTTTATCATAACAAACAAAGTACAGTATCTGCTTCCATAGCTCTCACATCTCTCCGACCCTAAACCTTCAACCCTAAACCTCCAACCCTAAACTTACAGGTATAAGCAAAACAACCCACCCTTCCCCGAACCGCGAACAAGCATCCCAATGTCTCACCTTCTCACACACCAGGGCATCTCCTCGGCATCCCATCGCCTTCACTCACTCCCGAGTCCGAGACATACATCCCCAGGCCATCTTCCTCCCCATAGTCTCGGTCTGATATCCGAACCGTGGCCAGCCGTGGATGCCCTATCTCTTCAGAATTGCATTTCTCAACGTTCCGCCTCGTGACACGGTCGTTGACACATAGGTGTATTGTATATACAAGACATCCTACATGAGGATTGTCGCTTTCGCCGTAGCGTAGCCGTCTGAGGACATGAGCCGCACATATGGATGACCCTGGGAACAGACCGGTGGTTCAGGTGTGCCGTCCCAGTCTTGCCTTTGCCCTTTCTCTTTCCTATTCGGGAGAGAGAACCTCAAGAAATCACAGAGTCTCACACAACAGCCTACACGCTCAACATCCAAAATGTTGTTGTTGTTCGTTCAAATCTCACCCATCCCCGCCACGCGTCAGTTTCGTGTATAGCTGCCCGCCCCGTCCAAACTCTACATCACCCGCAGTCCTTCAAACCGCTTCCCGCGAACCTTCCATCGAGATCATGTCACTTTAAACTTCAAGCCACCATTTCGCGTGAAGATTACCCTTGCTCTGCTGACTGCTGAACCCAGATGGCTTTCCCGCGTGAGTGTGTGTGAATTGCAAACGAGGCGGCGAATCGGGGATTTTTCCTGGATGCTGATTACGAGCGGAAGGCGGCTCGTGAGGGAATGTTGCAGCTCAGGGATCCCTTGGTATAAGAAGGGTGTTTGTTGTTTCGGAGAGCGGAGATGGCACCGAGTTAACGGGATGAGATGGTCATCTGCTCTTCTTATGGTGGTGGGTGGGTTTAATTGGTCATTCCGGCCGGTCTCGATATACTGTATGGTTTTCGTGGACTTTGGTCTATTTGTTTTCTTTTGTGGTGGTGCCATGATTCATGGGTTGTTTGTTTTGGATGCGCTTGTGTTTTTGTACGGTACATTCTCTCTATCGATCTTTCGAGACCTCGTGTGATGCACCGCGGCCATGGTCAATCCAATCAGCCCGGACAAGGAACAACATGAATGTCGGAGAAAATCGTCGAGGGAACGCGCAGCTAGGACTGGCGATCGTGTTCAAAGTAGCTACGGAACATAAGATACACCTGCTGGCAGGTTACGCAGTGAACGGAAACAGGAAAAGCTAAATTGCCATATTCTCCTTCTCTGGCTTGTCCTCGCATATCAGACTACATTATGATATCACACGTCGCTAATAGGTATGCCCCACTGTATCAACATCTTCTCAGACTCGCAGTCTCTCAATGGTACTGCTGCTGCTATCTTGGACAACGCAGATAGTATCCGCCCACTGCATGGCTTCGAGTGATCTAGGACAACGTGGATCTCTCCTCGCCGCTGCTTGTTACGACATAGATGTTACCAATGGCTTCCAATCAATCCGCATATTGTGCCTACAGACGAGTGCCATCTGCAGACCTTGACTGGTCCAAGACGCGATACATCATTGCTTGAGAGACGACCATCGAACATAGCAAGATCGACGAATTTTAGGTCATTGAGATACAAAAAGCAAAGCTCTATCCGCAATATATAATACAATCCCACCGAATATCCTCCCCTCGATCCCCGTCCGCCTCCCTCCTGCCCTGCCTCTCCCTCCGCTCAGGTGGCCTTGTTGGCCAGCTCCTGGAGGTGAGCCAGGACGGCCACGTGCTTGGCCGTCCGGCGGAGGTCCTCCCGTCTGCTCTCCACATTCCTGGTCATCTCTAGGCTCATGCTGTAAGTGCGGCATACCGCCATCAGGCGATCCGTAAGCCTGATTTCCAGAGAGAGCTTCTTGAGACGGCGTGCAGCGTCTGCAGCGTGCGTGATGCTATTCAAATGTCAGTAGATGCTAACATGGTGTGAACATTGTGGTGACCTACCTGTTGAACAGCTTCAGATCATTTACTCCCTCCGCTGCCGCGAACTTCTCGATGATTTCCCAGCCCGCCTCGCCCAGCGTGGACTTATCGCGCTGCTTGAGGTGGTTCACGTAGGCCACATCTTCTTGCTTCTCTGGCTTCGGCTCTGCGAGTTTCTTCTGGGCATCGCTCATCATGTTCATGGCTTGTTCGATGTTCTCGCGCCTGAGGTCCGATACCTCCACTTCTTTCAGGGGTCGGGTGCACAGCTTGCATTCGCATGTGAAGTTCCAGCGTGATTGGAACATCCTTTGGCGAGGTAAGGATCTGGTCAGTGGGTCGACGTAGTTGACGAAGATCTCTTCGCCTTTCTTGATGGGAGAGGAGGCGTAGACCATGCACCACTGCATTCAAGAGTTAGTGTTGGAAGGTGAGCCAAGTCATGCAGCGTGAGCGGGCAACTTACCACCGGCCCGTCGTTCAACTGGGACCGCATGCGCTCGGCGTTGGGAGCGCAGCTGTGGTTGAGGCGTGAAGAAGCTCTGAAGATGGCAGCATAGTCGGCCTGGCCATCGCTGCTCTCCGCCACTCCATTGAGGATCAGGATCTCGCGAAGGCGCTCACTCAATGTCTGCATGTTGGCCTGTCCATCCCCTTGAAGCATTTCCTCGTTGTTGAACCCGCCACACAAAGTGAGGATGTCCTGTTGGAGTCGCAGCCGCTCTACCTCGTCCTCCTCGCCCAGGTTGCTCCTGTAGAAAGCGTCGATCATGATGTACCGTGGGTCGCTGTAGTCAGAACTCGCTGAGAACGTAGCTTTTATCGCCGTCGCAGTGTCGATGACCCAGAGTGCGTTCTCCTTGATGATCTCAGTTCCTGCCTCGATGTCCTGGATGGCGAATACGCCGAAGCCGTGGACGGACGACGGACGGAACTCGCAATGGTCCATGAAGATGTGGTTGTACTTGGCGGCGGCGGTTCCGGGTGGTATGGGGATTGGGAGACGTGAGGTAGGACCGACTTTACTCGGAGGGTGGTGTTGTTGTTTGGGAGGTGAGGGGATGGCGGCACCCATTGAGCGTTTGTTGTTGGGCTGGTCGCCTCGGATGGCCACCATTTTTACTCGTGGAGATGATACAGTGAGCTGCACGAAAGGGAAGTTGTCATGTGCTTGCAAATGTTTCAAGTGTCAAAGCAAGGTAGTGGATGTCGAGAGCAGAGGTTGTCTTCAGATGATCAGTCTTGAAGTGGCAGTGAGGGCGCTCACATGTGGCTGCCTTTGGCCTGGCAGCCAGCATTCGGCAGGAGTGAGTGCTCTTTGTTGGAAGTTGCGCTGCGGTCAATCGGCTCACTTCGGTCTTATGTTTGCCAAATATGAACTGATGCATTATCATTACTTACACCAATGTCAAGCACTGCTGGTAGTCTTCGGCGGCGGCCCAGCAAACCACCGCGAAAACCATGCGATCGCTTGCGCCTCAGCCTTCTTCCCTCGCTCAGCCTCCTCAAGATTGTCCTCATCCGCCCTCACAGCAAAGCCGTGGAATGCCTTCTCGTACATCACAAACTCATGCTCGGCTCCCTCATCTTTGGTCTTGGCCGTCTTGGCCACTAGGACTTCCTCAGTCTGCTTTGCGTTCTCTGCGCTCATCTGGAAGTCAATCTCAGCGGCCGCGCACGAAAGTGGTACGACGACCTTCTCAATGTCGCTTGGGTACTTCAGGTTCGAAGGATGCGCGATGAAACCGCAGTCGATCAGACGCTCGCCTGAATCAGTCCTGGTCTGGTCCCAGCAGAGCTCTGTGACATATTTGGCTCCCCAGCAGAAGCCAGCGGTTCCGATGGGAAGCTTAGCACCCTCGTGCTCACGTATTGCTTTGAAGAAGCTGTAGATTCGTGGACTGGCAACTCCGTCTCTGCAATTGTACATGAAGGGAGCCAAGAAGCGCATGAGGTAGAATGCATGTCCAATTTTGTAGATCTGGTTCCAGAATCCAGTGGCAGTCATGGCGTGGAAGCTGATCATCACCTCAGGAGGCATGACGAAGCCTGCGATATACTGGTCAGCGGTCACTATATTGGAGGTCTTCTTCAACACTGTGGCTTATACCATTCATGAAATCTGGCAGGAACTAGGCGCGTGTCAGCCTGGATACGATGTTGCTCAAATTCATCAATGTCTTACCACCTGGAAATCTCCCTTCTTTGCATACTCATCAGCCAGGATCCTGTTGTTTGGTAGCTCCCAACCGAAAGCATCAGGGATGATGACGACGATGCCTTTCGGCAAGCCGCTCGGTGCGTCTGCGATATAGCAATCAAAACCATGCACCTTCTCAATGCGGCCCTGCGGCGTGCCGGTATGCAGGGATCCAGTGGCACAGCACTGTTTGAGGACCATTGTGTTTAACTGGATGTCAGGATGTCAGTAATTATGCAGAAAGATGAGATTACTGTATCTCGACAGCTACTGTGAGCTCCTGGCCTTCATATACCAGTCTCATGGAGCTACATCGTAGCCGCCGGTATCGTTCGATGACAGATAACCTTGCTTGCTATGGTCTGATGCACCCCTCGGATATAGCTTGTTAAACCCGGCGCAGGGCCGCCAGGCGGCCGAACGTGCCTCCGACCTCGTGGCTGTGGGTTCTGTGCGTCTACTTTCGAAATAGGCCGGGATCACGACATCTGCCGGAGCCCAGATTCGGCACGTCGAGCATTTCGCATAGCAAGCGAGATCCTAGCGGTCAACCATGAGATGACACAAAATCGAACGAGGTGAAAGAATAGCATGCATACCCTGTGACACAGTCCGCACGGCCCGAGTCGAAGTTTCCCTTTGTCAGCAGAACCCAGTCACAAACGGCTTTTCGTCAAATTCCACGATTGATCGTCAATTACTGTTGCAACACCCGTGAAGAGCAATTGGAACGCCAGAACTGTGTCAGCGATACTGAAATATAAGAGGGAAACATAATGGTATATTTTGACGCTATTTTGGATGACTGGGAGACCATGCCGTTAAGCCACAAATCCAGGTGCATGCCGACTCGTCAAACTTCGCCGCCGGCGTTGGCAAAAAGGAAGCGTATGAGCAAGTAATTGAGCAAGCGGCTGCGCTGTTTGATGGTCAACGTAACTGGGTATGCTGTTCCTGTGACTCCGTATAATTATTTGACATGTACTGACGATATACACAGGTCTGGTAAGTTCAAGGCGTGCCACCTCTCGCATACAGTACTCAATGCTTGTATATTCGGAACAACGCTCATACAAGTCTTACCTACAGCAACACTTCTAACGCTGCCTCACTTCTTTGGCACGCTCTTCACGCTTTGCCTTCGCCCTCCAACCACACGAACTGGGCTGGCTTCTACGTCCTCGATCCATCACGGGCAGCAGCAGGCAAGAAGCCTCAATTGATCCTTGGCCCCTTCCAAGGCAAAGTCGCCTGCCAGATCATTGCTTTCGGCCGTGGAGTTTGTGGCGCGGCAGCTGAGACTGCTCAAACACAGCTTGTGCCAGACGTCGACCTCTTCCCTGGACACATTGCATGCGACGGTGACTCGAAGAGTGAGATCGTTGTGCCGATTCTGGTGGATGGAAAGGTATGTTTTTTGAGCTTGCCCTGCTTGACGGGTAATGAGGTTGTCTACAAAGCTAACGCAATATCTTTCACTAGGTTGTGGCGATCATCGACATCGACTGCGCAGTGGCCGACGGCTTTGATGAGACGGACAAGCGCTATCTCGAGGAGCTTGCTAAACTCATGGGCGAGGCTTGCGACTGGTAAACAATGACGAGCAAAAAAAAAAAGTTCAAACAATACTTTTTCGCCATACCGATGCATTTCGCCGGCCACTTCTAGCCGCCCCTAAGATTAGCGACACCACGCAATGTCGAGTACTGACAAGTCCACCTTATCAGTGCTTGCAGAGTAGAAGTCGATGCCACATTCACTGCAGAAGCCAACGCTTATCATCTTGAGCTATATTAACTTTCGAATAGTGAACCTCAACTACAAGCCCGCCCGCGACCAGCCATTCTCCACTTTCACGTGTGCTTCACCTTTGACAACAACGCCGTCTCGTCAGCGAAAGAGCTATACTCCTGGATCGAAGAGACGAACACGATCCCGCTCGGACTGGAATACATCGCCCACAAGATAACGAAGATACAGGTTAAGACCGGGCTCACTCCGCGACAAGCAGACCGCGTTTACTGGATGTTTTGGGATCTGCGGCGTCGTGGGAGCGAGAGTGAGGTTGCGGCTCGTCCGATTCGATTTGTAAATTTCCTGTTCCAGAACAAAATAAAGGTGCATCGGCCGAGGGACTTGGGACGTGGGCGCCGAGCGACGTTGTTTCTTGGGATACAATGGCGAGAACTACGATGGATTGACAAGGCCGACAGTCGTGTACTTGCTCTGGACGATGCCCTACTTCTTACTAAAGAGTCATCAGCCCTAAGTTCAAGGGATACTGAGGTTAGGCAGTTCACATGTTCTGACAATCGTACCATCGAAGCAGACAGATCTTAGACGACTGTGCAGTATACCTATCAGACTCTGTTGAGACCAGATCCTCTGAGCGACTGTCCTCCAGCGGCTACACATGCTTAGTCCTGTTTGCTGTGCGTGGTCAAATTGGTAACGGCATTGAAACATCAGGAATCCCCATGTGTATTATCACGCACACCGATTGTTATCAGAACGTCTACGCAAACAAATCAGATGCTAAAGATCCATATTCATTCCACTCCCATACTGACACACCCCAGGTTGCCGACGTTCGCAGGAAACATGTAAGTTCAAGATCAGAGACGGACGTGTAGGCCATATCGCCGACAACAGTCAACACACAGGGTGACGACTTCGACGATGAGTTGCGATCATGCGCTGTCTGTGGGGATCCGAGGACCACGCAGACTGGTGGATATCAGAAGCGCTCGAGGATGCAAGATGGATCACACGCGCTTGTACGCCGACATCTGCAGTTCATAGCCGTGTTGCCTTTTAGAGGGCCAGGACACCCGATTGGTCTCATCTGTGCCCAATCAGAAGTGACTTTGGCCTTCTTGTGCACTCTATTCGCTGCATCGGATCACAAGCCCTTGAGGCGTTCACAGCAGACTCCAACAATGATTCCGGGTGTCAGGACGACACAACAACGCCTGCTATCGTCATTTCGTCTCCTGTGGAGGAAGATGGCACAGGCCTGGAACCATTCCCAGATCGAAGACAGCTCTGCGGGAAACTGCAGTTGCATGCAACAGACGCACACAACGCTGCATCCTGCCGGGCTAGGTCAGCCCGATCGCTAATGATCGCCCAAAAGAGCGTTGACCCGTCCGATGGAGGTATGCTGAGTACTGCTACAGCCTCGCCCCGCTACCTTGGCTTCGTGCAACCAGCCTTCTCTCAGCTCCCTGCGAGGAGGTAATCCCTCTGCTCCAACTCGTACAGTCCTGACACATCCGCGACAACAATGACGGGATGAAATTGATGTGCGTTCCCATCTCTCAATGCATGTGACAAGATGGCTTCTTCTTGGTCCAACTTCCGTAATAGTGGAGAATCCGGAAGCCATAATGGTCATGGTAAGCTACGTCCGAGGATGACAAGGTCAACGCTGATTCACCAACAAAGAATACAACTTCGGACAGGGCGCCCAGCAGATACAGCACACTGGTACAGGGCCTATGAACAACAGTAGGCGACCTACAACCCATCTCGCTTGCACCCTGACTAACACACATGCAGCCTGGAACAACTATTACGGACGTGGGCGAAGCCCCGAACGCGAGCAAGAGGTGGACGTCCAGCTTCAAAGCGCTTCTCGGAGCGACTCTGAAGAGCGAGTCAGAAGCCTGCTCAATGACCACAAGGCGCATCCCTGGTGCGTAGACCAAGATGGGATGACGCCGCTACACCACGCATCCGCTTCCACTTCCAACAAGCTCGAGATCCTGGACATGCTGATCCAAAAAGGAGCCAACGTGGACGCACTCAACAAAGCCGGCGAGTCTCCGCTGCGCCTTGCCATCAACAAACGAGGCCGTCACAGCGCAAAGGCGAACTACATCCGGTCACGCGGCGGCAACGACATAGGCCCACCTGCCGTGCGATCGAGCTTCGCCAATCCGCCAAACCCACCAGCGCGCCCTCCACAAGCTGAAACCACGCACAGCCGCAACACCACTCGAGACTTGAGTTTCTTTCCTTCACAATCCATCGCTCACCTCTCACCCATCGTTCCCGATCAGAACAACTCTCCTTACCAAAACATCTCTCCTATTTGGAGCAGCCCTGCGCTCATACATAGAAGTGCAGAACACATGTCCGAGCTCGAAGAAATTGCTTCCAATTTCGATTATCTTGATGATTTCAAGCCCTTGGCAGAATACAATTCTCTTCCAATGGAGGATCGAGCCATAGTGGACAGAATGGTTAGTGAAAGGGAAGCAAGGGAAGTTGAAGAAGACAATGCGCGTATACACGGGTCGCGGAATCTGTGGGGCTATAATTTTTCTTGATCACTTTGAGCGAGGTCTCACGGCCGCCGGTAATGTGTCAACCTCGGCGGATAGAAGCTGCATGTCCTGTAGGCAGATCTTCCGGTCTATTTGAGAGCTGCAGGTTCCACGGCGCCAGGATTGACGACGCCCGGGTCAAGCGTGGCTAAAGGGTTCAACGGGGCTTTCTTGGTGCGCTGCGACAAAAAACATGCACAATCAGCAATGAAATCTATGCGAAGATAGGAAGGCAGTGGCAGTGCACAATCAGAAGGCTGATATTGGTCGATAAGATAGCAGTGCAGAATAGACAGAATCAATCAAGCGGACTTGCCTTGACGACCACTCTCTCCACATCTCTGACCCAACGCCTTCGCCTCCACAGACCCTTCTTATCCATCCCGTTGCCTTCTTCCCAGCCGCTCTTCGGTAAAGACTTTCTTTGCTTCTTCGGGCTGCCGGTCTCGACGTCTTCGATCGGGAGATCATAGACCCATCGTTCGCCTTCGGTCTCGATTTCGACGCCAGTGATGATTCGCCGTTCTACCCATTCGCGGCTGAACAGATCGAGAGACCATTTCTTATCCTTCCACCGCCAGCCTGTGGGTGGTTGCACTTCCTCGAAGAACTGCGTTCCCTTCGCCCTGGCGCCTGCTATACGCGAAGGCGAGAGTGGGTCATACGGTGATGGGGAGAACAGCCATGACTCCCAGGTTTCTGAAGACTGATGATGCTTTTGGAGCTCGAAGATCTCGACTTGGCGCACTTCGGCGGGCTCGTCTAGTATGATGTCTCGCTCAATCCAGTTTCGAATCCAGGCTTGTACGCCATCGACGGTGTGGTTGAACTGCTTCAAATTGTCGGTCGAGAGGAGAATAGACTGCGCGCTTGGATGGCCAGAAATCACTGCTGCCCAGCCACCAATCAGCGCAATGGCACGCCAGGGCATGAGGTGACTTGCAATAAAAGCTGCGATACAAAGGATGAAGAGCACAAGATAGAGTTCTGAGCTTACACCTTCATCTGAGAAGTTTGTGTAAGGTGTGATGTATTCATTAGCTGCATCGTGCATGCGCGAGAAATCCTCCATGCAGTTCTGCAAGTCGCGCATGTTGCGGAAGAAGTCTTTGCTGAGTTCTGGTGCAGGTTTGACGCGAGATGGTGGTGCGACTGGTGGACCGAATGTTCTCGAGTCCAATCTGAGATCGTTCTCGGCCGTCGGGTGTCGTACGAGGAAAGAAGGAAGCATAACAAAGAACAAGATCGCCACTAGAGGCACCAGAGGTAGCAGTTCCGGGTCCAAGCATATGAGCGTGTGTATAGCCAGGAAGCTTAAAGTCGCAGTCGGCTGCTTCCAAGTGAACAGCCGTATGAGTCTGTTCTGGAAAACGAATACAATTCCAATCCTCGCGTTGAAGCGGCGGAAGTTTCCACTCATGGTACCAACACTAAAGTTTGGCCTGTCGACATACTGCCTGCTCCTTCTATCCTTGGGCTTTCCTGTACCGCCCTCCTGTGCCAGCTCCTCGTTCTCGCTCAGGTCCTCCGGTGGTATGATCTGGGCCATGAGGCCGGTGAACAGGCGTTCCTGAATGCTTGGAGCATACGGCGAGCCATGTTCATGTTCGACTAAGCGCTCCTTGATCTTGGAGGCGTGCTCTTTCATCCGCTCGCGACGGCCGCCTGGCTTGAGATGTAGCGGGTCGGCGTCGGTAAAGTCACCGCTTCCATGGGAGGTGTGCGACGGGATGCGGAAGACGGGGATGGTGTCGTCGCGGTTGGCGATGGTCTCGCCGTCCTGGTCATCCATGGTTTGGGAGTTGTTGACGGCTGCGAGCGCAGCGATGTGTGCTGCTATCACATGTTCCCTGCAAGTGGTTTGGTGGCAGCAGTCAGTGTATGAGGTCACATGCCCACGACCGGGCAAACACGAGCATGTGAAGCCGAGAGCTCGCGCCTGCAGTATGTAAATTTGTGCACAATAAACCCCCCGCCACTGAGCAATGTACGTCATTGCAATGCAATACCAATATCACAATTAATCTTCTCGAGTCAATCGAAGCATTCTTGTACGTCTGACCAAACTTTCTCTCTCTCTCTTCTCGCCGTTCCACCTTCTTACGTCGCCTTGAAGCATCTCACGCCTCCGGCTCACCCACGCCGCCATGGCTCCAACAGATATTCAGGCATTCGCCGACGCACAGCTGGCTCTGCTCGAGGTCGAACACAGCGCCGAAATCGAGGAGACGGCCATCCTCACTGCCGCCCATGCCCCGACCGTCCTGCAGCGAGCTGGTCTCGCCTTGCTGAACCTACACGTCGTTGGCCAGCGTACTGGCTTTGCTGGCAGAACGCAGATCGATCTGGCCCTTGACCCGACCGTAGCCAGCGGCGAGCTGCCTGAACATGGACTCAGCTCTGGTGATCTCTGTGCCGTCGCCGAGCAGCCCAAAGGAAGCGAAAAGAAACGTGATCGCGAAACAATTGAGGCGAAGAAGGTCACTGGCGTAGTACAACGCGTGAGACGCGAAGACATCTCGGTAGCCCTGGATAAAGATGATGCAGAAATGCCCCAGGGCGGCAAACTATGGCTGTACGTGCAATCACAACAGTTCAAGCTTGAGAATTATCACCTCTTGCGCATAGTTGTAGGAACAGGTAGGCTGATAGATATTTTTTCTTCCAATACAGCGTCAAACTCGCCAACGAGACAACCCATAAACGCCTGACCCAGACTATGAACCGTCTCCAGAAACTTACACCTGCTTCCACGTCACCTTTAACCCAAGTGTTATTTAACCAATCCACTCCCACCTCAGTCTCACCCTCTGATCTGGAAGCTCCGATTGAATACACCAACGACACCCTCAATCCTTCACAGAAAGCCGCAATCCAGCACGCCCTTGCATCGCGCGAGATCTCTCTTATCCACGGCCCTCCAGGAACAGGTAAGACGCACACTCTCATTGAGTTGATTCAGCAACTGGTCAAGAGGGGATCACGTATCCTAGTTTGCGGACCTTCCAACATCTCCGTGGACAACATCGTCGAGCGTCTGGCTCCACACAAGATTCCTATGGTTCGCCTTGGCCACCCAGCACGTTTACTACCTGGCATTCTCGATCACAGTCTCGACATTCTCTCACGGAATAGCGATGCTGCTGCGGTAACGAAGGACATCCGAGACGAGATGGACCAGAAGCAAGCCTCGATCAGCAGAACGAAAACTGGCAAGGAGCGC
Source organism: Cladosporium velox (assembly GCA_024604135.1). NCBI lineage: Eukaryota > Fungi > Ascomycota > Dothideomycetes > Cladosporiales > Cladosporiaceae > Cladosporium > Cladosporium velox. Next base: position 426,385 of record JANIIF010000019.1, on the reverse strand, counting down.
AAGGCTGTCTGGGGCGAACTGCGAGATCTGAGGAAAGAGTTCCGCCACCGTGAAACTCGTGTTGTCGCGGACTTAATAAAGTCTAGCAAAGTGGTGCTGGCCACCCTGCACGGTGCGGGAGGAACTGTGATCAAGGATGAAGTCTTCGATGTCGTGATTGTCGACGAGGCAAGTCAAGCACTCGAAGCACAGTGCTGGATTCCAATCATGGGCGTGAAGGGCGTGCAGAAATTAGTCCTAGCTGGTGACCATCTACAACTACCACCAACAATCAAAAGCGCCAACATGAAAAACGGAGGTCCCACAGCAGCAATCGCACAAGGCCTCGTCAAGAAGATGCAAGGGCTCGAAATCAACGGCGTCAAGAAAACGAAAGAAGACGACATCAGACTCGAGACAACCATGTTCGACCGCCTCCTCAAACTCTACGGCGACGGCATCAAGCGCATGCTCAACACGCAGTACCGCATGCACGAAGACATCAACGCCTTCCCCTCCGCAGCCCTCTACAACAACGAGCTCGTCTCCGCAGAAGCAGTCAAAACGCGCCTCCTCTCCGGCCTCCCCTACGAAGTCAAAGAAACAGACGACACCAGCGTGCCCCTAGTCTACTACGACACCCAAGGTGGCGACTTCCCCGAGCAAATCGAAGACGCCGAGGACGGCGCAAAGGGCAAATCCGCACTACTGGCCGACAGCAAAATCAACGAAGGCGAAGCGGCGCTCGTGCGTTTCCACGTCCGCAATCTGGTCAAAGCTGGCGTGCGCGAGGACGATATCGCGATCATCACGCCTTATAACGGCCAGCTCGGCGTGATTCGAGACTTGATGAAAGCGGACTTTCCGTCTGTGGAAATGGGCAGTGTGGATGGTTTCCAGGGGCGAGAGAAGGAGGCTGTTGTGGTCAGTTTGGTGAGGAGTAATGCGAAGCATGAGGTGGGCTTCTTGGCAGAGAAGAGGCGATTGAATGGTATGTTGCTAGGAATCTTTGACGTGTGGTGAGCTTGATGTGCTGACACTTGTGATTATAGTTGCGATGACACGTCCGAGACGCCATCTTTGTGTGATTGGAGATTCGGAGACGGTGGGCAGGGGCTCGAAGTTCTTGAAGGAGTGGATGGCGTTTTTGGAGGACAAGGCGGATTTGAGATATCCGGACTTGGGAGAGTTAGGAATTGGTGGGTGAGATTTTTTGGTGCAAGGCATGCGAGATGATAAGATCTGGCACACTGATTTGCATTTTCACTAACTTAGACTACCAACTGCGGAAGAAATGCTGTGTATAATGATGCTTTCCTTCCCGCCACACTCTCTTTCTTACACTGCTTCCACCAATGTCATGAATGCCCCAAACATTCATTGTCTTGAACCAACGACCCATCGCCAACTCATCAAACAGGCGCATTCAAAGTGACATACACATTGTCAAGCGACACATACGTCGACGCCCCAGTACCCACACAGCTCGTCTCGAAAGTGAACCCCGTCGCTCCCTGCGTCAGCACAACCTGCGCATCCACATGCACCGCCTGTGAGCTCGTGACCGGGTCAAGATACCACACGAACGGCGCGCCGAGACCAATATCGCCCCAGCACCGCGTGCCTGAGTTCGGGATGTAGAAGTACACATCTGCCTGCACGCGCACGCGCTGGCCTGCTTCGCTGGGGCGCTTGAGGACTTGCTGGTAGTACGATTGGGATTCGTAGCGGACGTCGATTTTGTTGAAGGTCACGCGAGCGGCGCCGTTGACTATCGCGAAGGTCATGCGACCAGTGCGGTCGTAGGTTGTCCAGGGTGAGAGGCCGGAGGAGAAATCGTTGTTTGTCAGTGCTTCCATGGGGACGGGGCGGATGGGGTCGGTGCCTGCGGAGGGGTTGTACACGGAGAGCTGGATGTTGTCGAAAGCGGCCCAGGTGTTGATCGTGGAGGAGCCGCCGCTGTAGTCGTTGCAGTAGACTGACAGGGTTAGGTCCGTTGGTGCGGTCTTGAAAATGCCACTGGCGTTGACGGCGCCGTTCTGGGCGCTCATCCCGTAGTCGAAGCCGACGAGGTACTCGGAGCCGGCGGAGAATTGGATGTTGCAGTATACGCCGTTCGCGGGGATGTTGACTTGCGCGGTCATGAAGTACATCTGGCCGGCGGAAATGCCTGCTATGTTCTGGGACAGGCTCGCATAGTCGGAGCCGCCGAAACCCATCCAGTCGTCGGCAACGAGGGTTAGCGGTATGTATCTGGGATTGGTTAGCATTGGACCAGTACATGGTGGTAAGTAAGTAGGAAACATACGCTCTTCCGTTGTCCCAGGTAAAGCTGGCACCCTGCGAACTCTGCTGAGAGGTCCACGAAGACAAATCGGTGACAAATTCTCCGTTGACGACTGCGCGTGAGGCGACCGGTCCTGAGGCTGGACCACTGATTCGGATGGCGCTGGAAACAACAGCACCTTGGTTGCGCGATGGGGACATCTTCGTTTTGAGGAAGCAGTTCGTCTGAGCCTCGAAATAGCTGACGCCCGCACACTCGGTGCCTTGGTACATGCACAGATCGACACAGGCAGTGAAGTTCGCAGCGGAGACGGGGTTGATGCCGACGATGTTGTTGTCTGCGTAGTCCTGGCCGCAAACGATCATGTATTGCGAGCCGTCGCCGTTTGTGTACGTCTGCGCATCGTTCGCGGGGCATGACACTGTGGCTCTTACACTCGGCGAGGGCGAACTGGATGAGGAAGTGGACGAGGAAGTCGATGAGGAGGAAGACACTTCTGTAGAAGTTGACACGGCAGTTGACGTGGAATAGTCCGAGGAAGACGAGCTCGACGATACCGCCGACCCAGGCTCATCTACGTAGTAGTAGAGATTGTCGATCGCAATGCTAGTAGTAGTTCCGGTACCGTAACAGCCCCAGTACACCGTGACTCCAGCGGACGCGTACTTCAGCGTTATCTGACTATCGACATGGAACGTCTGAGAGCTGAGAATCTCCCCAGAATTCCAGAAGTTGTCGTCGACGCTGTCAATCTTGACGAAACATTTCGATCCAGCTTCCGCGATGTTGACATATACGTCCGCCTGGACCGTGGCAAGCTTGCCTATGTCGCTTGAACTTAGCTGATAAAGGGTTTGATCGAAGCTTCCCTGCGCCCAATTTGTAGACACAATGCGTGGGACTCGAGCAATTGCTCTGCCGTCTTCTACAACGACTGGGTCGCTGTAGTCGCTATATTTTATCGAGGTCCATGGGGCGAAGCTCCCACTCGCGAAGTCATTGTTGGTGATCAGTTGTCTGCGAGCAGGTACGGTTGGCGTCGGCGTTGATGTCTCGGTCGTTGCAGATGTTGATGTGGAAGAAGGTACGTCGACATAATAGTAGAGATTGTCGAATGCGATGTAAGTCGACGTTCCATCGCCATTGCAGCCAAAGAACAACGTGACCAATGGAGTGGCGTACTTCAAAACTATCGTTTCATCAACGTGGAAGGTCTGTGAAGTAGTGATTCCCTCCTTGCGCCAGAAGGAATCATCACTACTTATGATCAAGACGAAACATGAGGTACCAGGCTCGCCCACATTGACGACGACATCAGCTTGGACCCTAGCTGATTTTCCTACGTCTTCAGACGTTATACCTGGCAGGGACTGCTCGAAAGATGCTTGGCTCCAAGTTTGTGCCGTCAGCTCAGTGAACTTGACTATAGCTCTGCCGTCCTCGACAATTCCCGGTTCACTGCCACCACCGTATGTTTGTGTATACCAAGGATTGAGAGTTCCAGTCTCAAAGTCGTTATTGACTATGACTTGCCTAGGGCCTGGTGTAGGGGTTGGCGTTGAAGAAGAAGCTTCGGACGTCGTCGATGTTGAGCTCGGTGGTTCTGGGATGTCGCTTGGTTCTGGGTTGACTGTGAAATAAAGGTTGTCCAAAACAATAGTCACCGGATTTTCCCCTGACCCTAAACAGCTCAGGTAGAATATAATGTAGTTGTTGCCCCCATCTAGAACGACACGATTGTCGATCACGAGGTGTTGAGTGTGATCGAGATTCGAATTTTGGTAGATGTAAGGGGATCCGGCTGTGACAGTGAGAGAACACGAACCTGACTGCTCAAGGGCGGTGAGGTACACATCGGCTTGAAGGCGGACTGTCTGTCCAGCAACTGTGGCTCTGCTCAGAGATTGATAGACATAGCCGTCCAAGAAGCCGTCAGGGGAGGATGCGACTAGAGTGCCGTCAACCACGTTGAAAGTGCTGCGGCCATTAAAAGATTGCGCAACCCAAGGGTCAATACTACCGGAGGCGAAGTCGTTGTTAACCAGCATTTGCTCAGGCACTGGCGGGGCGTAGGTCAAGGATATATCGTCGAAAGATACCCAAACTTCTTCAGCCTGTCGACGTTCGATGGGACTGCTGCCGCCACTTTCGCAGACGAAGGCTAGGTAGAACCAAGTTGGTGAACCGTAGAAGGCTCCACTTGCATATATACCACCAGTCGAGGGCATAGGATCGTCGTAGCTGTAATACCTGGTTGTGATGCGTTCCAAGTCGGTTCCAAACTCGACATAACAGCCATTGCCTGCGTAGCCCGAGCTGGCGAAACGAACGCTCAGGTACCACGGAGTGCCACCCATAGCTCCCGAGATACTCTGCCCTAGAGTTGCTCGCGGTTGACCAGATTCTGGCGTGTTGGCTGCCAGCCTCGCGTATCTAATACCAAATTAGTGATGTTCAATCGTCTGACATGCTGCAATCCTGATGAACGACTCACGCTGCTCCTTGGTCCCAGACAAAGTTTGTTGAGGGAACGGGGTCGCCTGATCGAGCATCTGACCAGTCCGAGAGGTCGCTCTCGAAGCATCCGTTCTTTACTTGTTGAGAAGGCGACGGCCCCGTCCGTGGACCTCGTATACGAACCGCGCTGTGTACCGTATACAAAGACTGGAAACTCGGGTTCATATCGTATTTCGCCCAGCAGTGGGTGGGGGCTTGGTCGTCTCCCGGGATGTATGAGACTCCGATACAACCGCTAACAGTATTGCAAGAGTTGATGCACTCGGACATGCTTTGCGATCCGAATGGTTGAAGGTCGCTACCGCCATAGTCCCGATTACAGACGAGCATCCATTCTGAGCCATCATCGGTTGTGAATACCAGGCCATCATTGGCCGGGCAATCCGCTGTGGCAGCAACGCCTGGGGCAGGGGAGTCGCATGTTGGAGATGGTGTTGAAGTGGATAACGTTTCAGAAGAGCTGATCGTTGTCGAGGTAGAAGATTCGTCAGAGGATGTCGAAGTGATCACTTCGGAGGAGGAGGTCGAAGATGAGATGTCGCTAGAAGTCGCAGTGGAGGTAGAAGATTCCTCCTCAGAGGATGTTGAAGAGACCACTTCGGAGGAGGAGGTTGAAGAGGAGAGATCACTAGAAGTCGTAGATGTAGCCTGCTCTTCCTCTCGATCATCAACGTCTACCGTTGAAGTTGTTGCATCTGAGGTGGAAGTTGCTACCATTTCTGTGGTGCTGGACTGATCTGTGAATGTTGTAGACGACACTTCTGACGACGACGAAGTCGTGGAAGTCGGGTCACATATTGGGCCTGGAGATACGGATTAGAGATAGTTATGCAATTTAGACTGACTACGTAGACAATCTATGAATGGTCGCACCCGCACTAGGAGGGGCAATCCTGACCTGAGTTAACGATGAGTCCAACTGTATCGATTCCTACACGATTGATGCCCGGGCCCGAGCAGCTAATTGTGATGGCGAAGACTGAAGACGCTATGTCTGTAATTCCGTCGAAATCCACAGGTAGCCGCTGGGAGGTCGTGATCTGTCCAGTGGTGTACAGACTTTCGAATTCGTTTCCGAAGTTCACTGAACAGCGTCCTTGAGACGTTATCGAGATGTACAAATCTGCTGTGATTTTGTAAGACGTCTCGGCAGGAATATTGGCAGACTGTGAGATCCGTGCTTGGTCGTCATCAGGACTGGCGCCAGCGGTGAACTCTACATTTGCCTGACCACCCGAGACCGAGAATCCTGCGCTTGTACTGCTACCTTGGGATGTAGCCCAGGGCGGGAAAGCAGTGTCGAAGCCGCCGTTCTGCAAGATTGAGGTGCCTGTTGAACAAGGTGGATTCGAGTCACCAGTCGTCAGGAATACATAGAAGAGTACATTGTCAAATGACACGACGCCGTCTGAGGGGCCCGCACATTGTACGTTGATGACCAGATCCGAAATGCCGCCTTGTTGAATGGTGCCGCTACCATACATTGTTCGTACACCATCAGTCGTCCCGAGGACTTGGCTGTAGAAGGTGTCGCCAAGTCCATTCTGAAGATTGATCTGGCAACTGACCGGGCTTGTGGAAGCTTGACGTTTCAGACGAGGGGGTTGGATCGATGCAGAGATGCGAATGTCCACGGAGAAGAAATACGCAGCATTTCCCACGGCAGGTTCTGGAATTTCCTGTGATAGCGAGATCGACGCTCCCGATGGTATAAGTGCAGAAGCAGCACTGTCAACGACGGTGAACTGGTTCTCAGTACTCGTAGAGCTAGTGGTCCAAGGCGACAGAGATTCACCGAACCCGCCATTCTCAACGATGTCCCGTCTCGCGTCCCGGCCTTGTTCGTTGCTTATTCTGATAGCTGCAACAATCGGATATGATGGTGCTTCAGATGCCAGCATCTTGGAGTGCAGATAGCATTGTAGCTGCGAGCCGCTGAAAGTTCCGAACGTGACACCCGCGCATTGCGTTCCCTGGGCTGCACATTGCTCGGTGCAAGATTCCAGTGTAGGAGTGAGAAGCTGTATCGGACTGCCTTGTAGATAGAGTGGTTCGAAACCACGGTTGCATAGCAATAGGAACTCCGAACTGTCGGCGGCTTGGTAGGTCGATCCGTCTTCGGCAATGCAAGTCGCGCTAGGCGACACAGAGCTGGAAGACGAAGAGCTTGTCGAGGTAGTGGTACTATCAAAGGTTTAGCTCATACCTCACTCCATACTGTGGTGCGGTACCTACGTGGACGTGGTTGTGGTGGTGGTATCCGTAGTAGTAGTCCTGAAGGACGCCTATGTCAGTACACGTCATATCTGCCATCCTGTATACACTCGTATCTTACGTTGTTGTGGTATCAGGAATCGAGCTGCTCGAAGAGCTCGTTGTCGTGGTGGTCGTTCTGGCAGGTCTCAACGTCAACGGAACAGCTCATACATAAAATAGGATGTGCGGAGAGAGGCGTACGTAGTAGTAGTCTGGAACTCGGAGCTGCTAGAGGATAATTCCGACGATGATTCCGACGATGATTCCGACGATGACTCTGAAGATGAGCTCCTGCTACTTTCCGAGGAAGCTGTTGTTGTGAAATCTGTGGTGGTCCTAGGTAACGCTATTCGTGAGCAAAAGGAAAGCTTTCAGGGTATTCTAGAGACTTACGGGGTTGTTATCATCTCCGTGGTAGAAACAGATACTTCTGACGATGATTCCAGAGTTGAGCTTGGAGCGATCAAGGTCGATGAACTTGCACCCAATGCATCATCTAGCGCTCTTACAGCCAGTTGTACGCCCCCCTCCGGTGAGTAGATTTCAGGTGGTGGCTTGAAGTAGCAGCGACCGCCGATGTAGCCAACTGCGCCGCAGAATTGCGATTGCTGACGGCAAGCATCGATGCATCCACGGAATGTGGGGAACGCTTCATTGTTGAACGACGGTGGTTGAGTGTCGATACCACAGTAGATGGTGTAGCGAAGCCCTTCTGTATCATAGAATGAAGTACCATTAACCCCTGGGCATGGCGCAGGGTCCGGCAACTGTGTGGATGTTTCAGTGCTACCAGGAGCGCCAGTCGTAGAGCTGGCTGTACCAGGCGGTACTTGGCTTGGACCTTCGCTGCCTACTAGAATGCCAGCAACGAAGTTTCCACGTCCTGGAATTGGCGACTGAGGCGCCTGTTTGAGGAAGCATGTACCTCCGGACTCTCCTGGGCCACCGGGTCCGCCCCACACCCATGCGCCACAGAGCTCATCTTGGTCGCAGACAGTGACACATTGTGTGAAGTCTCCTGACGGGAAGGTATCGGTCCTATAGGCTCCACCATTTCCACTTGTGTCAGATGCGCAGCTGATAGTGTATTGTCGACCATTAGCACCATTGACAATTTCGCCGTTAGTGCAAGGTGCTGGGTCCGATGAAGGAGTCGGCTGATTGGTTGCTCCGCCACTGGTATCTGACGGTAATGACGTGGCGGTGGTGGTTGTCGGTGCTGCAGTCTGCACCGCTCCTGGCCTCGCGGCGACTTGGTAGCCAGAGAGGAACCTGAGGCGTACTGGTGGCAGAGAAAAGTAACAGATGCCTTCGTGGAAACCAACAGCGGTGCACGCTCCGTCGGCGTCGCAAGCATCAATGCACGCCACAAAATTGGCCAGGCGAGTAGTTCGATATGAGCCTGGAGAGTACATATCACAATATATTTCGTACTCTCGAGCATTCGCGCTTGTGTACGTGGTTAGGTTGCTCGCTGGGCACAGCGAGGGCACTGGCGATGCTGAGATGCTTGATGAAACCGAGCTTGAGGAGGCTGTACTCGAGAAAGAGCTCGAGGACGACATGAAGGTTGTCACATCCGACGTTGACGTCTGAACAGAGATAGTTTCGCTCTCTGTGCTTTGACTCGTGGACGAAAGAGCCGTCTCGGTCTCACTCGATGAAACAAACTCAGAAGCCGACGTGGAAGTCGTGATCTCCTCAGCAGATGAGCTTGTAGTCGTGGCCTCTTCAGCAGAAGAGCTTACAGATGTGGTTTCTGGTAGAAGGCTCGTCGAAGAATCGTAGACAATCGATTCGCTGCCACCTTGGGTGGACAAGCTCTGCGTCCCTTCGGCAGTGGAGGGGGTCGTGAGCGACGTAGACCCGGATAAGCTCTCCTCTGTTGTAACATTCGGGGGCTCTATCGTTGCAGTGGAAGAAACTTCTGCTGTTTCGCTGGAGACACTGCTTATAGAGTAGCTTGAGACGAGACTTGAAGAGGTTGACGCTACCGCTTCTGATGTAGTGCTTCCTGAAGACGTGAATGGCGCACTCGAAGTGGCAGGAGCAGACGAAGTAGTGCTTTGAGACATGTCTGGGCTCGGCGTGTTGACAGATGACCCACTGTTCGATCGAGAAGAAGACAAGCTGGAACTGACGGTGCTTGTAACAGCCGAAGACTGCGATCTAGCGATGCTCGAGCTGGTTGTCGTGGTGAGCTCGGAAGTACGATCTCCGCTGCTAGTACGTAGAGAGGAAGAAGTTGTCTGAAGAGAGGCCGAGCTCTGACTCGATGACAAACGAAGGGAGCTGGTCGCCGTCAGACTGGATGTGAGAGAAGTACTGAAGCCTGAAGTTGTAGGTAGCATGCTGATAGATAGCATGAAAGAGGAGGGAAACGAAGAGGTGACGGACGTCGCGACCTCCTGGGATCTTGAGCTAACAGCGCCTGCATTGCTAGAGTACCTCGAGGACGATACCGATGAGGTGCTGCTTGGCTGTGATATGGGGAGACTCGAGGAAGTCGAGGTTACCATACGGCTCGAAGATACAGAAGTCGTTGCCGGTGCTGGGTTTGCGGACCCTGGAGTCGACACCGAGATACTCGTTGAGAAAGCAGTGGCAGACTGTGTCGTCCATGTCGCACCATCATTGGGAGGATAGTACACCGCAGCTCGAATGGCAAATATCAGATCGGCGTTGGCAGTCGCATTCCCCATTACGACGGCGTTTTTCTCAAAGCAAGAGTTATCTCTGGTATCGAAAGCAACAGCGACGCAGTCGGCATCTTGGCTGCACAATTCGATACAGAGCTCTTCAGATGCAACATCATCAAGACGTATGAGACCTCCACTGGCAAATTCCACAGCACAGAAGACCACAAACGTATCGCTGGAGCCAATGCATCCTCCGGCAGGGGTATACAGAGTCCCGTTGGCTTGAGGACATGTGAAGCTGGAAGGCGTTGCCGTCACACACGTGCTCGTGGTTGGAGAGGACGGCGCAACGGAGCTAGGAAGTGTTGTTGTGGCACCCGATGTGTACTGAATCGGAGACGTGCCCCCAGGCGCAATCGAAGAACTCGACACAAAGCTTGATCCTTGCGAAGAAACCTGGAGGCTCGAACTTGTGCGGCTGGCTGATGGATTGATAGCGGTGTTTGAGGACAGTAGTGTGCTCACACTACTGCATGTGACTGCGAGTGACTGTCCGGTGCTTGCACTTGCGGTTGGCAAGACACTGGAGCCAGGGTCTGTTCGAGAGAATGTGAAAGGCGATGTGGATCCATTTGTCGTTACCCAGCCGTAGGTAGGGAAGAAAGTTGTCGTCTCGCATGTTTTGTGTACGGTAACCGTGATCACATCTATCATGTCAGCGATCATGCGGTCTCATGCAAAAGTCGCAGCTGCATTAATCTCACCTTGCGCGAGAGTACTCGGAAGTATTGTGGAAGCAATGCCCAACGCGATAGTCGCGCGAGCTCGCCACATCATGTTTGCAACTTGCAAAGTGGAGGACAGGCAAGTTGACGAAACTGGAGACGGACGGTATCATTCGCGAAAACGCGTTTGAGGGGATCACATCCCTCTACGTAATTCGAGCGATGCATTCCTGCAATGCACACGAGGTTTACCGGGTTTGCCAAGTCTCTCAGGAATGTGTTGACCTGGGACCTTTGCTCAAGGCAATATATAGCGATACGACCTGCTTGATGCCGATGTCTTGAACCGACTGAGCCATCATTCCACAGTCAACGCGCTGTATATCTGGAGAATCGAATGAAATCATTGCGATGGCTGGACCTAAAGAAATGGTTATACCAATATGGCCTGGCGGCTTCCACGGCGCTTCTAGAGGCTTGGGGTGTATTGCTTCAGTGTCTCCTGTAACTCTCAGCCTGCATCTCGTGGAAACCGTACCTCAGGAAGGTCAAAACAAATGGACGGCCTCGACCTGGATATAAACCGATCCATACATCCCTCCTTTGCCAGCCGTTTTTCCCGCGAGCAGTGGATGGAATGTATATGAAATATACAAGTGCAAGCGCAGGCGCTTTTCCATTCGAGACCGCCTCTACATCGAGAGTACACATGTATGTAGTTCTTGAGGTGGACATGTGGTGTACACTTCAGACAAGGGCGCGTACATATATGTTACGTGGATGATGTATTCTCGCCCGCACACTGGACCGGGTTTCGGGCATTCCAGGCGCTCGTCGTATGCACAACCTGTATGCATTTGTCGATTGTACTACTGATCAAGTTAAGCTTCGAATGCTCGAGAGGCAGTTCACATCGCATACCGAGACCGAAGATACGACCATCTTCGTATCCTCAATCAGAGCGCGCTGCGTCGGCCACGGGCCATTGTGCATTGCGGGTGCAACGTGGGTTCCGCATCTTCAGGGAAGGTGTACATGCAATGTTTCCGATGCACTTGAGGTGGAGATATAGCACACCTAATGGATCTGAATTTATATTTGCATGTAGAGATAGGGGACAATGGAGGTTGTGGCAACATACATGTACATGTAGCCTTTTCGACGCGTGAAGGGGGAGATTTGAGCGGTCGACCCTAACCCTTAGTGTATCACGAGGCTACATGTATCGTCCTTACATGTATACATGTACATGTCTGTTTGTTAGATGTCTGCATACCAGCATGTAAAGATATGCCATACAAATGGCGAACTTGATGAGCTACACCCGTCTGTGTCGAAGGTCAATTATGTGTGACTACTTGCAATCTCCACCTCCCTGGTCGGGGATCGTAAATTCTGACCTCATGCATCTGGCATTGATAGTCGATCACAGCTTCTTTCTCTCTTGGCATGCGATTGTTGACAAGTTCTTAAAGGAACCTTATATTATATGTCCGCCAGAATCAGGCGGGAAGATTCGCCTGCAATTGTTGGTCGTCAAGCGAAGTGTTGCACATGTGGACACGGAACATGAAGAGGAAGCTTGTTTAGCAGTTCAAAAAGAGGCATTTTTAGCCTGACTGCATTCGAGAGCACGACAGCCGGTTGTACAGGCCGGCCCGTAGCTAGAAGTATTTATTCTAAAATCATAAAAAGAAGTGAACAGCGAAGTATGATCGCATCTCGTGACAAATGCGTTTCCCCCAATTTTTTAACCCCGATTCCGTACTCCCAATGAAGGACAAAGAAACAAACCAAAATCTCTTTTCTCAGTACGCGCGTTCGTCGTCAGGTAAGAGAAGCAATCTAGAACCTGAGGTCCCAGCCAATCTTGGGGCCGATGACGGGCAGCTCCTCAGCCACGCTCTGCACGTCCTTGTCACCGCGACCAGACAGACAGATGACGATGTTCTCGTCCTCCTTCATCGTCTTGGCCAGCTCCATGGCGCCGAAGATGGCGTGGCTGGTCTCGAGGGCGGGAATGATACCCTCGAGCTCGCTAAGGTTCTTGAAGCCGAGGAACGCTTCAGCGTCAGTGGCGGCGATGAAGCGTGCGCGGCTGCTGTCCTTCCAGCCTGAGAGCTCAGGGCCGACACCAGGGTAGTCGAGACCGGCGGACACGGAGTGGGTGTCCTCGATCTGGCCATCCTCGTTTTGCAGAATGTAGGTGCGCACACCGTGGAGGACACCAGGCTTGCCACCAGTGAGAGTGGCACTGTGGCGGTCGGTCTCGACACCATCACCGCCAGCCTCAACACCGAGGAGCTTGACGCTGGGGTCCTCAGAGAAGGGGAAGAACATACCAGTGGCGTTGCTGCCACCGCCAACACAAGCAACAACAGCGTCGGGAAGACGGCCAGTAAGAGCCTGCATCTGCTCCTTGGTCTCGTTACCGATGACACTCTGGAAGGTGCGGACGATGGTGGGGAATGGGTGAGGACCAATGGCAGAGCCAATGATGTAGTGAGTGGTGTCGAGCCTCTCGACCCACTTGCGAAGAGCCTCGTTGACAGCGTCACGAAGTGTGCGGGAACCAGCTTCGACGGCAACAACAGTCGCACCAAGGAGCTTCATGCGGAACACGTTGAGGGCCTGGCGACGGACATCTTCAGCGCCCATGAAGACAGTGCACTTCATGCCGAAGCGAGCGCAGACAGTGGCGGTGGCAACACCGTGCTGACCAGCACCAGTCTCGGCGATAATCTCGGTCTTGCCGAGTCTCCTGGCGAGCAGAACCTGGCCGACGGCGTTGTTGATCTTGTGAGATCCGGTGTGGTTGAGGTCCTCACGCTTGAGGTAGATGTTGGCACCAAAGCCCTTCTCAGACTTCTCGCGCACATAATCGGTGAGGCGGTCGGTCTTGTGGAGTGATGAAGGTCTGGACATGTATGGGTAGTACGATTGGAACTCCTTCCAGAATTCGGGGTCGTTCTTTGCATCGTTGAAGCCCTGCTCGAGCTCACGCAAGCAATCCATAAGAGATTCGGGGACGTATTGGCCACCGAATTGGCCGAAGCGGGAGGGGATAAGTTGGGGCTCAGCGCCCTCCATGTTAAGTGCCTCCATCTGGTCAGCAAGACCGGGGCCCTTGACGTCCTCGTCGGTAATGACTGCGTCAACGTGGACAGTGTTGCCTTCGGGTGTGGCCTCACTTGAGGGTCCCTTTGTGGGGTCTGCGGTAGAGATCTCCTTGGGTGCCTCGCCGTTCTCCTTCGCGATCCATCCGCTGCCATCGCCGTGAACGTTGGCGGCGGTGCTGATACCGTGGCCATTCGAGGTGCCGTTAGATGTGCTGCGAGGGTTCCTGCGCTGTGTGATGCCGTAGCAGTACTCCTCAACGGCCTTGGCGCCCTGACCTGCAGGTGCCTCCTTCAATGTGGTGATGATCTTGGAGCCAATGACGACACCCTCTGATAGCTGGCCAACCTCGACAAAGTGCTCCCTTGTGCTGACACCGAAACCAACAGCTGCTGGCACGCCACCAGAGTACTTGTGCACACGGTCCACCAACTCCGCAATACCAGAGCTCAAAGCACCAGTCGCACCAGTTACGCCCATTCTTGAAACGACGTAGATGAAAGAGTCTGCGATGCCGCAGAGCAGCTTCATGCGCTTCTCTGAGGTCGAAGGCGCAATCAAGGGAATGTATGAAAGACCGTAGGTGTTGCAGTGGCCTCTGAAGCGGACAGCCTCCTCAGGCGGCAGATCAACCATGATGAAACCGTTCACACCAACGGCCTTGCAGTCCTTGAGCATCTTCTCCTCACCGTATGCCAGAAGCGGGTTGTAGTATCCCATCAACATGATGGGGCACTTGAGGCCCTGTGCTCTTGCGTCCTTGACCATCTGCAGGCAAGTCTTGATAGTTGTGCCATTCTTGAGAGCGACAGTGTTCGCTGTCTGGATCGTAGGACCGTCTGCAATTGGGTCTGTGAAGGGAATGCCGAGCTCGATAACGTCTGCGCCGCCAGCCTCGAGGCTCAAAAGGATGTCTACGGTCTCAGGAATGGTAGGGTAACCGGCCGAGACGTAGCAGACAAGAGCCGGACGGTTCTCGCTCTTCGCCTTGGCGAAAGCCTTCTTGATGCCGTCGATTCCACTCATGGTTGAGTGCCGTTTATGGGAAGGTGATCAGAGTGGTGGGTATTGGCTGTGCCGATAGTGGGTAAGGTTGCTGGGAGGGTGGAAAGCCGATATAGGGGTATTGCTGGGTTGGGTGTAAGGTGTGTGGTTTCGCAATGTGCTGCAGTGTGTTGGGTTTATAACAAGTCGAGCGTATTCGAGTCAATGGTTGGTGAGTCAATGGCTGGCGTACATGACCAAACGCCGCTCGCAAAAAACTGACCGAGCGTCGCGGGGCGAGAGACGGAAACTGTCATCATCGCCAACAACCGCAAGGGTCTTCCTCTGCGATCTTTACACTCCGAGACTCCGACGCCAGATCGGGATATGCTTCCTTCCTATACATCCAAAGGAGATGATTTATCCGCAAATTGTTTACATAATTGTTGTCATCAGTTGATCGCACTGACCGTGAAAGACAGCAGGCGAGCATGCATTGATATTGTGCTTGTGCATAGATCTGCATACCAGACGCCGAACCTCTTGTGGCGAAACAGTACAGTAAAGACAGCCCGTATGCGACTAGGTCTGACATTTGACATAGACAATATTTGCAAATGAGACTTGATAAGATTACGCTACCAACGATCTCTCGGACCCAAAGTACTCATATCATCGCAACCAAACCTAAGCGTCAACAACTGCCATTGAAACGCTGTTTAGAGCACAACCAACTACAAATGTACGCCAACCTTGATATCCATGCGCCTCAAAGTGCAACTGTAGCACTTCATCTCCCTGGTCAATCTTGTCTCCTCACTGGGACGAGCCCACTTGGCCCCATCCTTTCGTGGTGAGATCCTGGATCTTGGCCCAAACTAACATCCACTCATCATAACCCAAGCCCTCTCCCATCTTCTTACCAGCCAGCAACGTTATAATCAATTCATCGACCTGCTTTAGCAGTGATGCAGCAGGGCTTTCGATGATGTTTCCTGACCCTCCAACAGTAACCTTGCCTTTGAAGATGCGGATGTTCACATCTCCTTTCTTTCCTTCCCAATAATCAACGTCCTCCTGGTCGGAAGAAGCCCACGTCGCCCCAAAAGTCACCTTCTTGACTCTACGAAGCTCTTCGTCCCCGCCCATCGACTTGAGCCAGTTATGGAATCGTTCAACCTCGAAGCTCCAGCCCTCGCCATATTGAGTGACGCGCGCGAAAAAGGTATTCTTGTTGTAAAGGGCCTCGAGTGCTTCTTCCCGCAAGTCATAGCAGGTCTGTAGCAAGCCGTGTCGAACCTGCCATTTGGTCGGCTCTCGCCTCGAGCCGCCGCCTTCATGGAACGCACCAGAAGGATCAGAAAGCAGTTTTGCTCGAGGGTTGACGCTGATGGTTCCGGATGGACCTGCTGCGCCGGTGAGGGCGTGCGAGAGGATCTCGAGGCGCAGCTCAGAGGGGAGGCCCATTAAGCTTGCAGTCTTTGGCGGTGTTGGCGGTGTTTTGTCGACCACACGTGAGCTCTCAGTGGGACGAGTGGCGTGAGTTGAGGTGGGAGAGAGGGACATGCCCTGCACCCTCTTGATGGGATCATTGTCGATCGCACTTAAGCTCTCGGTGGGAGGCATGGCGTGAGTTGAAGAGGAAGAGAGGGACATGCCCTGCATCGTCTCTGTCAAATTATTGTCGACCGCACCTGAGTTCTCAGTGGAAGGCGGGGCGTAGACTGAATCGAAAGAGACGGGCTTGCCCGACATCATCAGGAGCCAATTTTTGTGGGCCTCACTTGAGTTCGGAGAGGAAAGCATGGTGTGAGTTGAAGAAGAAGAAAGAGAAACCCCCTCGGTGAACGGTATGTATGGTCTTTTGGTGGAAGGTTGGTGTTGCTTTGCTGACAGTCGTTGGTTGGAAAAATTGGGTCTGCGGACTAGAGTGTAGAATGTTCCTGGGAACAAGAATTCGAAACAGCGAGGGGAGTCTGCTCCTTAAGAACTATGCCGGCGGTCAATGAATATTCGCATTGAGTTCACAGTGGCTGGTGGTGTGTGAGGACAGCCCCATATCAGCTGGGACCATGAGGACATGGCCATGACCAAATCACATCCCAACGAACCAGGAGCGCTAAATTGTAGCAAAACAATCAACAAGACTGCACAGACAGTGTACATCGTTTGGCCGTCCAGAGACCATGAACACACATGCACTGGCTCGAGTGCGTGAAACATTGCTTGAACCGTCCAGTCCGAAACACTCTTAGACGTTTAGCATCACCTTCGCGGATCTGGAAGAGTGATTGGAGTAGATGTCTTTGCATGACTTGCAACGAATGCCATCACATATGTTCGCAGCATGATTGCCAGGCCCACATTGTCGGTGGACTATCTGTAGCGGTGTCGTCCTCACGACGTCTCACCAAATGCTGACTAATACGAAAGTGCAGCCAGTCGATACACCCACCTATCCAATGAGTCAGCATTGAGCAACTATAAGGAATGCTGGGGCTGCCGGAAACCAAAGTCTCCGACTTTCGCATTGCATCATGTTGTCTGGTCCTTGCGCGTTTGTGATCTTCCAGTGGATTTGGTTCTCTGCAACCTGTCAATCGATTCGGAGTGTGGGTACAACATCACTGATGATGATTTTCGCGTATGGAAGCTGTGCATGTCAGTCAGCACCACAACATTGAACTCACAACACTAGACAGACAACAGTGAAAAGGAATACATGACTTAATGAAGTTCAATTTCCCTCCTCAAACTACCGTGATCATATATTACAAAAAAGAGAAAAAAGTCCTCAAAGTCCATGGGTATCATCATACACAGATCGAAAGAAAGAGATTTCCAGAGCGGAAGAAAAAATGAGTGGTCGTCATCCGAACAAAAAAAAAATAAAAGACAAGATATCAGAACATGCCGCCTTCTCGCTCACGCTCATCACTCTCGAGGCGAAACGGGCTCTGTTCTTCTCGCGGCGTCTTGTACGCGTCGTGCGGCGTCTGCGCCTCGTCGTCTTCATCGTCGTAAAAAGCATAACCGTTCACATGTACGTTCTCGGCCTCGTCGATCTCTAGCACGCCTGCGGTCGTGCTTGCAGAGAAGCGGCTGATGTATGCTGGGTCTCTCGGTGGGTCCTCTGGGCTGACGCCTCCACTGCTGTCTGTCTCGCTGAGGAGATCGCGCAGGCGCGATGATGCTCTGGTGGCCTCGTGAGAAAGCATGTAGCTGTTGCGGTGGCTGTATGTGTTCGATGTGACTTGCTGCTGCAAGTCCTGGATGTCGGTGTGGAGATTGCGCATTTGCGTCTCCAGGCGGCGACGTGCACTTCTCTCGTCTGCGAGCATCTGATATAGTGATTTGAACGTCACGCTGGGGTTGCTGATGATCAGGTTCGAAGGCTTGCGTGAAGTCGACGGTCTGCCATCCCTAGTGGGCGATTCTGGCGAGCTGTAATCACTCTGACCTGGCAATGGAGGCACAGGTGGATATTCAGCAATTGGCGACCGGGGTTGAGGCGCTGTCGCAGGACGAAGAGCTTTAAGCTGTTCCTCTGCATCCGGGATCATGCAATCATTCGGTACACGGAGATCGTCTGCAAGCATGCTGGGCGTACGGTAGCTTTTGCCCGGATCCAAAGACGGATAGTCCCCAACAATGACTGTCCGTCTGTTCCGATCAGCCTGGAGCTTATTCAGTGAGCGTTGAAAGAACTGCAGGTTGGCTTCAAGCTGCGCGACTCGATCCTCCAAGTCTCGCGACATGCCAGAAGTGCTCCTGAAGTTGAGTTGCGTGCTTCCATCCAGAGTGCCGAGCGTGTCCTGGCGGGAGTGCGAAGTGATACGCAGGCCTTGCGGGCTATCCGCCAGATCTCCAGTATGTAATGAAGAGTCGTGCGATTCCTCCTTGGTTGTCTGCCATTGATCGTCCCGCTCTTGTTCTTCTTGTGGAGGTACCGAAAGAGGTACAGTGAAACCGCTGGCCCGCAGTACACTACCTTGGTGGCTCTCTCTCCAAAAACGTATCTCTTCGCTTCTCTTGCGTTCGGGCTCGCTTGCGACTCCACTGTCTTCCCTTGTGCGCATGCCAGCTACACTCCTAGATCTTCTCTTGTCCTTAACGCTGCTGACCGCAAGACCGATCTCAGGTGATGGGGGTTGTCGTACAATCTCAGCACTTGATCTTGCGGGCATGGGAGGAAGCTCCGACCTCTTCGCGGCGGCGGCGATTGCTACTGCATCGTCCCCAGTAATCAGGATGCTTGGGAGGGTCTTGCGACGACGAAGTGCAACGCTAGGCGCAGCGAAAGGGCTGCTGATTTCGAGAGGCTTGAGCATTGCACTCTTGGGAAATTCAACAGCGTAAGGTGAGCGAACTTTGGGGCTGCGAATACCAGGGACGTCAATGTGCATTGGTGTTGAGAGGGCGCGCTGAGGTACGTGTGTCTCCTCTACTTGATCATCACCAGTAACTTCTTGTGGCGCTGGTAGTCCATGGGGCTCACTCCTGTGGTACGCATGTCGAGGAGGGGTTGCGCGTTGTTGGGGCGGTGCGACTAGACGGCTGGATCGACTACGACCGAAGATCTTGCGTACGACATTGCGAATCGAACCTTTTCTCTGGCCAGCACCGATCATCTTGTAGTTGCCATCGTTAGTATGGTCAGTACTATGAGGCGGTGCGTTTTCAGTGTAGATCGAAGTCGTTGTGATCGGCCTAGCTGATGTGTCTATGCTCGTAGGCCGCACGCGAACAAGCGATTTCTTTTTGTGCAAACTAAGCCTTCCGGTAGGCTCATATTGTGTTCCTCCGTTGGCAGTGTTGTGAGATTGATCCATGGGGAGCTAAGCTGTGCAGATCCATGCAGACTCGGCTTGTCTCAGAAATACGAGCGGACGTTTGTCGTCAGTGTCGATCAAAGTTAACGAAATGGTAAGGACTGGATGACGGTAGGCTATCGAGTATCAAAAGAAGGCCGTGTTGCATGCAAGACAGGTGCGGATATGATGAAAGATAAGGATCGTAACTCGGTCCGGCCAGCGGGCTAAAGCAAGCTGCTCTGCAATAGTACAGACGGTATACCAGGATGGGGGCCAGAACGGTGAGGCCACGTGAATAGAAGCGGTGGGCGTGTAGCTGGATTCAGATAAGGCAGGAACCAATGGTCCAGGCTGGAAAGTGCTCAGCGAGCGAAGTGTTATGCGGCCGACATGTATAAGAGTGGTGATCAGGTGGAGTGTGACCGGGGTATAAGACAGTAGTCTGCGAGTAGCTCATGCGTAGGAGGGCAAGATGTGTTTCAGGCTGCGCCGCATAGGCGATCTCATGGCCGTGAAAGAAAGACGAGGGCCACAACAGCACGGAGGGGGTGGGAGAGGAGAGGAGCTGAAAGGCGCGTGGGCCTGGTACGAGGATCGGGTACCTGATGTACTGTGCCAGATGTATGGGTGGGGGCCCTTGGGAGGTGGTCACGGTGGGAGTTGTGATGGCAGAAGCACCGGATGGCTCACGGCACCGACCAGGCACGCACGGTGCGTAGCCCCAGGTGGGAGGGCGGATGGGGTAGCAAACGAACGCCTTTCGAGCCTAGCTGGCGATGCGGTGTGGCAGATTTCGCTCCATCGGCCGGATATGGGCCTTCGAAGGGCTCGCCCAGCTGGCGGCAGGTTTGGATGTAGGTGGAGAGGTAGCTCAGGCCCCTTGCCGAACTTGAGATGCACCAGCAACTAGGTGCAGCCCGCATGCGCACTAAGGCACTGCAGCAGCCAATGGACAGACGTATGTCGTGCGTGAATGCCGCGTGCGCGCTGCGACCCACTCCCTATGATTTGCAGAGGGTGAGAGGGTTTGACTGTTTGCGCCATCAATGGCGTTGGTGTCTTGGACAAGCACCGCATGCGCGCACGCGGTCGAAGGTCGGCCTACGCTCCGTTGCAAAGGATCAGGATGACAGCGAGATAAGAGCAGGACTACTACCACGCACCAAAACGGAGCTCAAACATGTCCATGGCAGAGTTGCAGTCCACTCGTCCGCACTGCTGCCAATTCCGAACAGGTGCTCCGGAAATGGACCCTTCAGACGATCAGTAGCCCGAACACCATTGTACATATGTGATCTTGGCCTGGAGTCGCATGATGCTGTAGATGTGATTGGCCTGCACGGACTCGTCTGGTTCTGAAGGATCAGAAACTAGTGTGTCTTATGACTTGCTACTATTGCTGCCAGGCACTGGCACTCGCACTGTTTGCCCACGCTTCGGCAGAACATGCAGACAGGCACAATCGCGCCCCGCCGCGTGGACAGGATGATTCATGTTCCAGGTACGGTTTTGTGTCTGGTTCCTGCATGGGTCCGGCCACCGCGACGGCCACGGGCTGGCCGCGTTGACTTTGATGCTATCCACGGTTCGACTCATGTCTGTCAGTCTGCACGCCGGCTGACGCGGGACCATCGAGAGTGAGAAACACATATGAGCATGGCATGCGCAACACCACATCACGGTGTTCTGCTGCACAGGCCCCTTGTTTCTGCCTTCGAAGGTGGAACTCCTGAATATGCATCACCTCGCATGCAAAGCCACACAGGCACCACCTCTAGTGCGCCTATTCATCTTTATCTATATTATTATTGCCAGTAGTCCGCCACAGGCGGCCACACTTGAGCTTCTCTCGATAGCCGGCACGGGGCGTCCGGTGACCAACCAGCGATTGCGTAAATGTGGCGAGGGCGCTGCCCAGCCCTAACAGTCCTCCACTCCTCCGCCATCCGTACCATTGATTTGCATTACTCGGCGGGGCACAGCTCATTGGAAGGCGCCTGTAGCATTAAGCGAAGCCTGTTGATCCTCATAGGATACCATTGAGACGATCAACAATTTAGCAAAGCGCGACTCGAGCACAGTGTTCCTCTCAGCAGATGCCATAACCCACGGTCCCGGTCAACGGGGTTGTGATAGATACGTTGATCGCGACTGAGTCGTAAGGCAAGCACGACGAGTCGATAGATCGAACTCCAGTGGCCGATAGTTCAGATCTGCCCAACGGTCGCGTCGACTTGACTCGAACAAGTACGCGATCTCGCGGATATGGCAGGAAAACGGTCCTTGTCTGGCCCAAAATAGGCAGTGCTCGTGTCAGGCATGCAAACTACTGTGCAGTATTTGACGTGCAAAGGACAAGTCGCTGTCATGAACGATGCGGTGAATGATGGCAGGTATCTTCGAGCATGCAAGCAAAATCTCCACTGAAACATGCTTCTGCACGAGACCCCTCCTGCGCGGGAGACACACACCTGCTGTAACTGTACGTCGGCACCGCTTCGGCACTCTCGGCTCTCTCCTATAATGCACGCAAATATTACTGTATTGGCATGGCACTCGCTTCGCAGTGTGGCGTCGGTCCGGCAATCATGGAAATCCTCCATGCCACGGACGATATTAAGATGATGATGATGGATGATCATTGATCACCCGCCAACGGCCTCGACTGTCATGCACATGGGTGCATGCACCCCTGACAGCCTGCATAAACAGAAAGTAGTAGCAGAGAGACTACTGTAAGGGCGCCCGTTCGTCGGTTCTCGGAGCGAAAGCCACTGCATGAGAGAGAGTGTCGACCGAATACGGGCGTTTGTGCCCTGTGCGTCTGCTCGAAAACGGCCGCATCGCTTCTTGTTGCCTCTGTGCTTCCAGAGCCTTTTGCTGACCTCATGACCATGTGCGCTTGTAACGGAGATGTTGGTTCGGAGGAACATCCTTCACTTATTAACATTAACAACCTCCGTGAACTCTGGCAAGCGAGCTTGACTTGACTGTAGCGATTGCGCAAATGGGTGTATAGCCGCCTGCTCGTCACGAGGCATTATTGATATTGGCAATGGTTAATTGCTTGCTTGCTTGCGTGCGGGCAGTGGGTTGGGGTGTGCTGGCAGTGGCTGATGTGAAGTCGCCATAGGTTACACAGGGCACCCTGCAATCTATTTGGTGCTACCGAGTGCATGTGCATTGGGGGTGGGGTTATTGCTGTGGTTGTATGCACGGGGAATAGCTCTATCCTTGCGACTCCTGCGCATGTTTGCCTCGTTCGCTTCGAATGCTGGGTGATGTATCGTGACTTGAATCATCGGCATGTTGAGTCGGTATTGGCGTATTCCACGTAATGGTTGTGAGGCGACCGTACGGGGTATTTGCTGGCACGAAGAAAGCAGTATTGTAAGCGAGTTTTTCAATCTCTCCGTGGTCGTGGAGTTGTGTCCATGGTGGTGTAGCCCTTGAAGCTTACGAAGTGGCAGTTGCTCTGATTTGCTCTACAAAATTGCCAGAACGTTTATTTCGTACATTTAACAACTGCAAAAGGACCGTGAGTACACTGTAATGCGATTAAAATACATACATTCATCAATAATCGACATTGACCGCATCGTTGTTGCTATAGAAGCATTTCTGCTCGAATGATCCAAACCCAACCCTAACCCCAAAACACAAAACACCTTACTCCAATGTTCACATCCCTTGCACTATGTGTTGAGTTTCAATCTCGAACCTCTTCCTCTTCCTCACTCAATGACACAATGGCATACGGTAGACTGTGAGCTATACTGAAGACTCACCGTATACCAGCCAATATGAGCACAATGATCACAGTCGGCCATCCGTAGCTGCTATACCCATCGAGTCGGTATCTCACGATAAGTCCGCAACACAATTCCACTTTCCGTCTTCTTCTTCCCCCATAACCAACACAACCACTCCCTTGTACAACACAATCCTACAAAGGCTTCCACAGCCCAAAGATGGCAGTCAGCAAACGTGCTGCGAAGTCCTTCGCCAAACCCGCCGCCGCCGTCAAAACCAACTCGAATGCCATCCCGACTCCATTCACAACCGCCCCAGCAGCCCTCCAACCACTGCTCCCACAACTAGATCCCTCCAAAGTCCACCTAATACACATCGACCGCCACACCCCAGACCACAAGAAGCAGATCGTGCGTCCCAAACCTCCCTAACTCCCCCCACCGCAACCCAACCCAACTAACACCAACAAACCAACTAGTTCCTAATCCCCCTCATCCTCAACACCCTCGTCGCCCTCGCCCTCGCCTACCGCGCCATCACCGCAGCCCCCTACTACTACAACCTCCTCCTAACCATAACCGGCGACACCACCAGCCCCACAACCCTCGACCAAACCACCGCAACCCAGCGCGAAATCCTGACCGCAATCCTCACCCGCTCCGGCATCCTCCTCCTCGACTTCCTCCTCCTGCGCTTCCTCGGCCCCTGGCCTTTGGCCTTCTTCTTCGCGCAGCCCTCCAACCCGACCGCCTGGCGCTGGGCGCTTGGCGGCTTCCAGCGCGAAGAAGTCATCGTGCGCGCGAGCCGAAATTGGGGAGTCAAAGAATTGCTCGAGGGCGTGGCGGAGGGGGAGCAGAATGTGTTTTTCACAGGGAAGATTCTGCCGGCGATTGAGAGGAGTTTTGTGCGGAGCAAGACGGGGTATTTGATGATGGATGGGACGTGGGAGTTGGACTACGCTTCGATGCTGGATGCGCATACGCTTGTTGGGAGGAAGGAGATGGAGTTTGGGGATGTGGATCGCGTGGTGCTGGCGTGTTTGCCGGGGCAGCATGGGTGGGTTTGTTGGCGGTGGGAGGTGGAGGGGGATGTGATTGAGCATCGGAGGAAGAAGGTTGTGCAGTTTAAGGAGGCCTTGACGGGGATCGGCAAAGAATCACTCTTCTGGAAATGGACAGAGATTGTGGAACAGGAACGGGATCAGGACGGCGGGTTTAGCGAGGCTGGGCAGGTGAAGGTGATGGAGCGCGTGAAGGCCGAATTCGAGAGGGAGGGCGTTGATTTTGAAGAAGTGGTCAAAAAGATTGGTGGACTGGAGGAGGTGAAGGACGCCGTTGTGAAAGAGTAAGAGTGAGGTTTAGTCGGACAGATCTTGAGATGATGGTCATGTTAGTGAAGCCGACAAGTCTGTTGTACATTGGCGTCGCTCGATGCGGGCAATGAAATGACTATCATATTCAATCCATCATTATTATGGCAATTTTTATTATGGTGACATATGCACCGTCTACATGTATATAAATTACTTCCCGGCTACTTGCTTTATCATCATCCAAAAAGGCCATATCCAGGCACTAAGTGCTATCCACAAGTCCACCAACCATTAAATATCAACAACCTGCACCCCATTCCCCAATTTCCCACTCCCCTCATACATCATCGCCGCATTCACCATAATCGTCTGATACTCAAGCATCCGTCCACCCCAGACCCTCTCCCACAAAACCGCTCTCACACCATAAAACAACACTCGTCCCAGATCCCACCACAAGCAGACGTTAAAAAAATCCCACACGAAACCCCTCGCAGGCCTCGCCAACCCACTCTGCAACGCCTCCTGCCCAGCATCCCAGATGATACGCTCACGCCCGCCTTTCACCCAGCCTTCGAAGTCGCTGCGCCCGGCGTGTATGTGGCCGAAGACGTGCAAGAGGGGTTTCACGCGAGCGACTTCGGTGGCGAGGTGCTCGCAGCCTAGCGCCGCAGGTAGGTCGAGGTGGTGTTTGGGTGGCGAGTGGGTGATCAGGATATCTGTTTCCTGAGGGACAGTGTTGCGCCAAGCATCTTGTGACCGCGTGTAAGTGAAAGCGAAGGTTGGGTCCGGCAGTGGCGTTTGCGGGCTGCCGTGGATGTGCAGACTGCGATTGTGGCAAGGGAGGTAGATTGATTCTGTGCTGTGTTGCAGGTAGGTAAGAGATTTCCAGTTGATATTTGCGTGCTGGTCTGCTTTGGGCAGGGTGGCGCGGGAGGACTCGTCGAGGTAGGTGTCGTGGTTGCCGGCTATTATGTATTTGTGCTGGTGCGGGAGGGCCGACAAGAGGTCGATAGCGGCTTGCAGCTCGGAAGGAGTGCCGTGGGCGGTTATGTCGCCGGCGTGGATGAGGACATCGCCATCAGGGATTTTGCCTGGATTGAGAGAGTGCGTGTCTGAAATACAGACAACGCGGATAGACTTGTGGTGTCGAGGCTGCCTGTGAGGACGCAAGTGGGCGAGGAAATGATAGCACAGACGAGCGACGAGGTGTAAGGGCTGCGTGAGGAGAGTGGAGAGGAGGTGTGGGCGGTCGAAGGGCGTTGCCGGTGCGAATAGGTCGGATATGGAGAGCATTGTTGTGTATAAGGTATGCTTTCTTTGTTTCAATGATTTGTCGTTAACATTGTTGTTGCTGCTGGGCGGTGTTGGATGTTTTCCTCTCAGTGACTACTTTGCATGTAGAATCAGGACAGACAGCACGACAGGATGGAAGAGGAGAGAGGCGGGCCGTTGCATTGGGTACAGCAACGCGTACCTATTGAGAATATACTATTGGTGTTGCTCATATGTCTCTCGGTGATGGAGGAAGACGATTACGCCCCGCATTTGACGAGCAGCACTAGAAGCTCTGCTGCCGCACAGATCATGCAGTGTGACGCAAGAGCAGGCGCACTGCAGCTGCTGTTGACGCCGGCCTTCTGTCCCGCAGCTGCTGCAGTGACGAGCGTGCGAAAGTTGGAACTGGCCAGCCCCGACTACCTCACCACCTGGGACGAGGCCAAGGAGCTGCTCACTTACCTGCCTTTTGTGCTTTTCCGCTTCCCTGACCATAAAGGCGCCGGCTTGCTCGCCATCCTGGCTTCTCACTTCACCAACGGGCCCAAGGCACCCACGCCGAAGGACTCGCTAGCCATTCCTACCACCAACGACGGCAATCCTACTGCTGCCACCTCTGCTACTCAGACTCACCTCGCAGTCAAGAACCGCTTTGCTAGGAGCTTCAGTCAGCTGGTCGCCAGCCAATTGGTACCTGGAGATCTAATCACCATGGCTAAGAGCCAGGGCATCCTCACCAACATGGGCGTCGACTATGTCGTCGTCTTCCGCTTTGCTACCACAGGTCAGTATTATTGTACACAGTAGCCCTCTCACTCACTAACACAACCTCCTCCAGACAAGGAAAAGGCTTCGGAACGCTTCAAGGACCTCACCAAAGCTCTCGCATCTGTCGGTCTTGCTACAGAAGTCCGCAACGGCGAGAACCACTCCCTCCTGGTCTTCTGCAAGGTCGCCAGCGAAGAACACATGTTCGGCGAAATTTACCGCAGTCGCGTGCGTGACTGGCTGCATGGTGTCCGCTCTGCAGCACCAGAAAAAGAGGTCAGGGGTTCTCTGGAACGCGAGCCATTGACGGAAGCCGAGCGCCTGCGTATCATTTACCAGCTCATTACAAACCCGGTCGCTGAAGGTGGTGCCGGCATCACACCCAAGAAGAACGAATGGGAGAACGTCGAGAGCATCTTCGCCTTGCACGATCATGTATACAACAAGCAGTGGATCAAGAAGTGGAGCACACAGTATCTCTTGACCGCAGAAGATCTGGACGACATCCGCAACCGCCTTGGCGAGAAGATTGCCTTCTACTTCGCCTTCACTCAGTCATACTTCACCTTCCTGACAGTACCAGCTGGTCTGGGATTGGGTGCCTGGCTGTTCCTAGGCGCCAACAGTCCTTTCTACGCCATCGCCGCCAGCATCTGGTGTATCGTCTTTGTCGAATTTTGGAAACATCAGGAGGCCGATCTCGCCGTGCGCTGGGGCGTTCGTGGTGTGAGCAACATCGAGACGAAGCGCCACGACTTCAAACACGAGAAGATCATTACTGATCCCGTCACTGGCGAGAAGCAATACTTCTTCCCTTCTATTGAGCGCGTCAAGAGGCAGATGTTGCAGGGTCCTTTCATCCTGCTCGCCGTGACGCTGCTCGGCACGCTGATCGCCACTGCTTTCGGCATAGAAGTCTTCATCAGTGAGGTTTACAACGGCCCTTTCAAGAGTGTTCTCGTCTTCCTCCCGACTCTGTTGTTGACTACTGGTTTGCCACTCCTGAACGGAATCCTGACCAGCATTGCTACACGGATCAGCGATTACGAGAACTATGAAACTGATTCTGCCTACGAGAAGTCGATGACAAGGAAGCTCTTCGTCCTCAACTTCATCACTTCTTACCTTCCTGTGTTGCTCACAGCATTCGTCTACGTACCCTTCGGCGCTATCATTGTGCCCTACCTGGACGTTTTCAGTCTCACTGTCAAGCCTTTTGCCGAAGATGACAAGCAGCTCCAGACTCCGTCCACCAAAGATTTCAGCATCAACCCGTCTCGTCTGCGCCAGCAAGTCATCTACTTCACCGTCACAGCGCAGATCGTGAACTTCGCGATGGAGGTCATTGTGCCTTACCTCAAAAGACAGGGCTTCCTCAAGTTCAAAGAATTGCAATCTAAGCGCGCACAAGCAAATGGCGGTGCCAGACCTGCTGCCTCTGTCGATGACCTGCCCGAAGAGAAGGAGTTCCTTGCACGCATCCGCTCCGAAGCTGAGCTCGACGTCTACGATGTCACGGCCGATCTCCGCGAGATGGTGCTGCAATTCGGCTACCTCGCACTCTTCAGCGTCGTCTGGCCACTGGTCCCGGTTAGCTTCCTGATCAACAACTGGATCGAGCTGCGCGCCGATGCCGTCAAAATCTGCGTCGAAATGCAGCGCCCAACACCCTGGCGCGCAGACACCATCGGCCCATGGCTCGACTCTCTCGGATTCCTCTCCTGGCTCGGCAGCATCACCATGGCCGCCCTCGTCTACCTCTACAGCAACGACGGTCTCGGCCCTGATGGCAGTCCATCCGCCATCAAAGGCTGGGCCCTCCTCCTCAGCATCTTCTTCTCCGAGCACCTCTACCTCGGCCTGCGCTGGGCCATCGCTTTCGCCATCAGCAAAATCGACTCGCCCGGCCGCCAGAAGGAGCGTAAGGAGCGCTTCGCCGTCAGGCAGAAGTACTTCCAAGAGTCGCTCGACCAGACACACCAGCTGCCTCCGATCAGCGAGAAGGCCGAGGAGATCACTCGCGCCAGTCTCGAGGAGGAAGCCAGGAACTCGAGTCTGCGCGCCACCACTCCCGAAGAGCGTTTCTGGGTCCGCCAACAGCACTGGACGGAAACGGCGCAGGTGGGCGCGGGTTTGATCACGCGCGCGGCGCCGGATGCCGCGGATGAGGGAGAGAGCAAGAAGGAGTTGTAGGCATGTGGTTGGAATGACCATGCCACGCGACGCGATCAAGACGTTAGCAAGGCGACGGAATTCTAGGGATCTCACCAGATCCTGGTCATCCTGTGAAGCAAGCACGAATAAGTTGTTTGGCTCATCTCTTGTCTCCCTAGACCTATCTCTCTTTCCCCCAACCTGTGAACCTTGAGAGATCTTTTACCTCACGAAGTACGACAGAAAGAACGACCACGGCATTTTCTCCTGAAGGATTTTCACTGCGAGCGAAGCGTTTTGAATATCAAGTGATTCCTACATATTTCTTTTCCTACCTGCGTAGCACAAACAAGAACACGAAATTGCAAAATCTGGTGTTAATGACCTCAAGAAACCGAAATTGTCTGATGAAGTTCGTGAGTGATCCATTCCACATATTGACTTTGATGCATACGTGAAGCAAAATTGCAAGGGCAAGCCATTTTCTTGTGACAATCTGGTACACTCCTCCGTACAACTACAAACAAAAGCCCGAAGGCAGAAGAAAAATCCCTCGCCACCATTAGCCATCCCGAGTAAGAGGCGTAACACTGCTAATACCAAAACCCGCCAGTTCCCGCAGAGGCCGGTTGCCCGAGTTCTCTGCCGCAGGCCCAGCGAAGACGTATTTTTTTTCTTTTGCTTTCTTGAACGTCAAATTCAAAATACCCCAAAAATCAAAGTACAGACAACCTCATATGGAGAGCTTTGTGGTTTCTAATCAATCTGTGCATGCCACCGCTCTCAACTTTTGCTTCGTGTGTTTCTCTCCCCATATCAATCATAACAGTTTCCCAGCCCCGGACATTCGCGTGCTTGTTGTGCGGACGAAATCAAAGGTGGGTATCAATTGGTCGCGGTAAAACGATTGTCGTCGATGGAGGTCGGAAATCTTGAGGAGCGTTTAGTATGCGTTGCTGGGAAACCCCTCGTGAAAACCATGACACCTCATCGTGCGTATCCCCATTAGGAAGGGGAAGTAAGAAAGGATCAGTATTCACCAGTAGGAAGGACGGGCGTCGTAGCCGCGGTCGTAGCCACCACCACCTCTCCTGTCACCACCTCTCGGGCTGGGCGGGCGACCGTAAGGCTCGCGACCATGGCCGTTCACGTATGGGTCAGGCTCGTAGCCGGCACCGCCGCCACGAGGAGGTGGGCCTGGGGGAGCGCCGTAGCGGTCGTCGACGTAGCGACGAGGCGGAGGGTAGTCATCAACGAGAGGAGGGCCTCCACGGCGCGGTGGCGGTCCGTAGCGGTCATCGCGGGGGTCGTCGTAGTAGCGAGGTGGTGGGGAACGACGGCGGTAGTCGTCACGACGAGGGCTGTAGCCACGAGGAGGACCGCGGCGGTCGTAGTAGTCGTCCATGGGAGGACCGCCGTGACCACCGTGGCCACCGTAGCCGCGACCACGGTAGCCAGGAGAGCGAGAGCGGTAGCGGGGCTCACGAGGACGCGGGATCTCGGATTGCGGCTGTGAAGTGTTAGCTTGTCACGGGAAGATGCGAAGCGGCAGACTCACGTCGGAGATGCAGTTGACGGGAACTCCCTTGAAGTCGTGCTGGTGGAGCTTCTCAACAGCGGCCTCGAGGTCGGCAGCAGTCTCGTACTCGACGAAACCCTTGCCACCGGTGCCGGTGGTGTCACGCTCACGGTTGACCTCGCTGTAGACAACGTCGAGGCCGGACTGACGGGCGAAGTCTTTCAGGTCCTGATCTTTGAGTTAGCAAGTGAAGTCAAAGCTATTGAGTGAAGAGTCCAAGTCGATAGGCGACCCGAGCATAGGGTACGTACCTGCCAGCTGGTCTCGAAGGGAAGCCCGGTGATCGTCATACGATGAACGGTGCGACGCGGGCGAGGAGCCATGCGTTCCTGTCCGTAGCCAGGGCCATCACGAGGGCGGGTGCTTCCACGTGCGAACTGGACGACCAAACGCTCGCCCATGAACTCGGAGCCATCTAACCAGCGATAAATGTCAGTAATCGAAAGCATGATTTGGGTCGAGTCTCTACGACTATTCCGCGCACGAGACATGCCGGGCGGCAGTAGTACGAGTACTTGGGTGTCATCTTACGGAAGGCTAGAGAGAAGTCAGCAAGGTTGCAGAGATGGCAGATGAGACAGGTACAGCTTCTGTTGAGACATCTGCAAGATGAGGTGGCAACAGAGGCAGGAATACGTACCGGGCACGACGTCACGCGCGTCCATCGCATCTTTGTACTCGATGAAGCCAAAGCCGTTCATGAGCTTGATCTCGGTGATCTCGCCAGTGCCATGGGTGTTGAAGTGGTTCTCAACATCGGCCTTGGTAGCTACAGTGCACGCGGTCCAGTCAGCGAATTCCGTCGAGTTGAGTGAAGGCCCTCAAGCCCAGGCTCCAGCTCCGACAGCGGTGGACCAATGCCAGGGGGGTTGCATCACAATGCAGGGTTGCGCGACAGGTCAGAGTGCGACAGAAACGAGGCGCCGATGCGGTGCAGAAGTGGAGGAGAGGATCAGAGAACAAGGGCCAGCCACGTCCACATCCGCGCTTCCTGGGCATGGCATGCAGCGCCCGCGTGTCCTGTCGTGCGCGCGTGTGGGAGCCAGGGCAGGGAATGAGAGAGGTGTGTATGGAAGGCCATATTCGGGAGAGCTCAAAGAAGCGTACCGTTGCGCGGGAGGTTGCCAAGGTAGAGGCGCTGTACAGAGAGAGTATGTTAGATGACCGGGTCGAGCAGAGAGAGGGTTGATCGCGCAGGCCGTGGCGCTCATGGCGGGATTGCGATGGTGATGGCACTAACAGTATCGGGGGCTTTTCCTTCGGGCTCCATGGTTACGGCGGCCTGTCCTGTAACGGGAATCCTTGCGACGGGCGGAGGGGTTGTCCTTCCTTGTGTGCGAGGGTGCAGGCGATATCAGCCTTGCAGGGTGGCGGTTGGTTGTGGATGAGAGCGAAGAAGTGAGGCTGCGCGCAAAGATGGGGCGACAGTGCTATACCAGTCCTTGGGCCAGTTTGCGCAATGACGAGAGGGTGTGGAGGTGGTGAGCGCCGGCGAGCAGCTAAGAAGGTAACTTGTGGAGGCAGGCGCGACCGAGAGCAGCGCCTTGGCTGATGCAGTCTGCATGACAAAAGTCGAGGCGCAGCTTCACACGCACGTGACAGGGCTGGAGAAAGATCGGACATTATCATTGCACCGAGGTCAGGCGTCTTGTTGAAGATGCTCTTCGACAAATCGACCATTGCCACTGAACAATAGACTATCTGATTGATTCATTGCATTGTAGTCACTTTTCATAACAAACATCTGCAATGCACCCACCAAAACCACCCCCCATTCGATGTGTCAAGACTCGATCTCGATAACATGAAGCAACCAATCACAGCGTTTCCATTTGCAGATGCAGGATGGATAATCTAAAGCCGAGCTTCAAGCTTGCCTCGCAAATTATTAGTCCTTACCTCGGGAGCGCCTTTCCACTGTGCCGGGCGATGACATCGATACCTTAATCGACTGGCATTCAATCCGTCTGGTCCTCCGCCTCATTCTTCTCCTCAGCCCTTGAGCCGGCTCGAGAGCCTCACATTTCCAGGATCCCCCAATTACCACCGCTACAATGTCTGTCCCCAGCATGCTGTCAGCAACAGCCAGACGGCGCGCCTTCCAATTACCCACAGCCTCCACTCGTGCATTTGCCGCCACAAAGCCTTCCACCACTGTGGGCAATGCTTTCGCCGCAAGATGCCTGGTCAGAGGATACAGACCCGCAGCCATCACAGCCGGCCAGAGACGCGCCTTCACCCAGACTTCACGACAACGATTGGCCACACCGGACGACTCCTTCGACCCTTCAACGTACGAGCGCGAGACAGACGAGGTCGATGTAGTCATTGTTGGAGGTGGCCCTGCAGGTCTGAGTGCTGCCATCAGACTTAAGCAGCTCGCCAACGAAGCTGGTAATGAGGAATTCCGCGTACTCGTCCTGGAAAAGGCCGGCGAGCTCGGCGACCACATTGTCAGTGGCAATGTCATCGAGCCGTCTGCCATTGAGGAACTTATCCCGGACTGGCTTTCCGAGGACAACCCAAACCGATTCGAGAATGTCACACCAGCGCTTGAGGATCGAATGCGCTTCTTGACCAAGACCAAGTCATACCCTATGCCGAAGCCGCCACAGATGAACAACCACGGCAACTACATCATTTCGCTGAACGAGTTCTCGAAGTGGCTAGGCGAGCGGGCTGAAGAGGTGGGCGTGGAAATATACCCTGGTTTCGCGGCGTCAGAAGTCTTGTACACACCACAGGGCGAGGTGAAGGGTGTGGCCACAAATGATCTCGGTATCTCAAGAGCAGGCAAGCCAAAGGACAGCTTCGAGCGCGGTATGGAGTTCCACGCCCGTGTCACTCTTCTCGCAGAGGGTTGCCACGGTAGCTTGACCAAGCAAGTGACCAAGAAGTACGACCTACGCCGCGACAGCCAGCACCAGACGTACGGCCTCGGTATCAAGGAAGTTTGGGAGATCGACCCGGCCAAGTTCCAGAAGGGTCTGGTTGTACACAGCATGGGTTACCCTCTGCCATTGGACACATACGGTGGTGCTTGGATGTACCACTTCGGCGACAACCTCGTCTCTATCGGTCTTGTGGTCGGGCTTGACTACCCCAACCCCTGGCTAGCACCCTACGGCGAGTTCCAGAAGATGAAGCACCACCCTCAATTCTCACAATACCTCGAAGGTGGCAAGTGCATTTCCTACGGCGCACGTACATTGAACGAGGGTGGCTTCCAGTCCATTCCCAAGTGCGCCTTCCCCGGTGGTGCTCTGATTGGCGACACAGCCGGTTTCCTCAACGTGCCCAAGATCAAGGGCACTCACACCGCTATGCGCTCCGGCATGCTCGCCGCCGAAGCCGCCTACGACGCCCTGAAAGAGACATCCGACTCCAGCAACGCCGTCTTCCTCTACGACTACGAAGACAAGCTCCGCAACAGCAGCATCTGGAAAGAGCTCAAAGAAGTCCGCAACATGCGCCCTTCTTTCCACTCGCCCCTCGGCTTCTTCGGCGGCGTCGCCTACTCCGGCCTCGAAGCATACCTCTTCCGCGGCCGCATGCCCTGGACGCTCAAGCACGGCAAGCCCGACCACGCCGCCACCAAGACCGCCGACGAGTGCCAGAAGATCGAGTACCCCAAGCCCGACGGCAAGATCAGCTTCGACATCATGACGTCCGTCAGCAGGACTGGTACTAACCACGAGGAGGACTCGCCTTGCCACTTGAAGGTCGCGGATTGGGACAAGCACGCGGAGCTCGAGTGGCCCAAGTACAAGGGTGTTGAGAACAGATTCTGTCCCGCCGGCGTATACGAGTATGTTGAGGACGAGACGAAGGAGCTTGGTGTGCGGTTCCAGATCAACTCGCAGAAGTGAGTGCTTGTGCTGGAAATCATTTCTCCAAGAGGTTCATGTGCTGACATTGTTTGATTACAGCTGCATCCACTGCAAGACTTGCGACATCAAGGTTCCAGACCAGGACATCACGTAAGTTTCTTGAATTCCCATGCTCCTCTTAGAATTTTAGTTTCATTTACTGACTGCATGACTTAGATGGGCAACACCTCAGGGAGGCGAGGGTCCCAAATATACCATGACTTAGAAGCTACGGCTTGCTAGTCGCGTAACGAATTATTTTGAACTTGTATATATGTATATTTTTTTGGTCCAGATTACATCGTGTCTGTGTATATACCAAAGTGAGGTGTTACCTATTCTCCTCGACTCAAGCAGGCTGGTGCCGCCGATTGATATGCATGTGCATCTCTCTCAATGTCGAAATCATCCCAAAGAAAGAGGTGCTATCTAATCTCCATCAACCCAAGTGCGCTGGTGCCATCCATCCATTGAGATATATGTGCGCCTCTCTCTCTCAGCGTCGAAGCGATCACAAAAAAAAATAATTCGTACTAGCTCCTGTTCTCGATAGAATCTGTGCGGCCCTTTGAGACACATTGCGCACCTCCTCGCAACATTGAAATGATCCCCAATGAGGTGCTATATAAGATCCCCAAACTCAAGCATGCCAATGTCGCCCATCGAGATACATGTGCGCCCCCGAACACGCTGAAATCACGAGCGAGCTTCGAGCTACAAATTGATTGCTTGACAAATAAGGTATTCTGGATTAAATCCATGTGCCTTTCCTCCTTTGCCCGGTCCCAAATCGACATCTCAAGATGTTAGTGCCTCCTTCAACATATCAAGCTCGTCCAAAGCAAGAGTCTTGAACCGAGTCGCTACTTCATCTCGAGATATCTTGAGGCAGAACTCTGCATTCCGCAGTGAGAGTCCTGTGCCATGGCACACTCCCATCTTTCACCTTCCGGGTAGATCTCAAGAGCTTCAGGGAGGGTCGGTATACGAATATATCCGCCGATTTAGGATCGTCAAAGAATGTGTGGATCGCCCGGCCGAGTATATGGCTCTCGAATCGAAGCCAGACCCTATCTGTTACCGTAATCATTCTGGCGTCAGGGTCGTTCTGTAGGCTAGACTGCCAGTTGCCAAATTTCGATCGATCCGCCATAGCTCACCGGAGGATGTTATCACTGACGAGCTTCAGCCTGCAATCGAAGTGAAACAACTCGGTCGAGAAGCAGAAGACAGTAAAATGGGTTGTTTGACTCGCGAGGCCGTCGAGAACACATGCAACTGCTGGTTTGTCGTCTGGCCACATCTGCTTGGCGTGCTTGATCATGCCAGATAGTTTCGCCGACCATTCGATCGAAGGCAGGCAACCAGCTCCAATCATTACCTCTTTTACGTATGTACTACTACAACCGGGAAATGACATCAGAACAATGCGAAGGCCACTGAGCAAACATCGTTAACTCAACCATCTCCAATCGTACGCAGCAGTAGTATCTCCGTCGGGTACGTGCTACCATGATTAGAAAGAGACACTAAAACGACATGAGTGCCACTGAGATGGACGTTCAGCATCGGATACACGTTATGCATCGGTGGCATCAATATGCCAGCTCATAATTCAACACGACATGATGTGTACAGCGAGCAGTTGAATGCATGAAAAAGGAAACCCACAACAGCAAGTATACACGTCGCCAGATAGTATGTGGTACGTTTGATCACCGAACAATCCATCGAGGCGCGTGGTGAATTGTCCAGCGCCGCCCCTGCTGCATAGAGCCATATGTAAGGGATACGCAGAGTACAGGCATGGTTGCTTGGAGTCATGTCCTCGCTCAACAAGAGGTCCGTGCACATCGAATATATGCCGTGCAATTCTTTCGAGTGTCTGTGGGTACCACAGATTACACATGAGTGGCCTCCAGGCTCTCGTGCTACCACTTCGAAGAGCTAGCCACGGTGAACAAAACTGAGGTCGTCGTCCACGTCGTCTGATGAGCGTCGTTTTCCCGAACGCGTGTGTGAATGCGTCCGGAAACATCAATTCGAAGGATGGCCATGGTCAGCACCACGAAGCTCTTGTTCCAATGGCAACAATTCATAGGCTGTCTGAGGGCGCTCCAAAGCCGGGAGAAGAGCCGCTCTGCCAGCGGCTCTCCGTCGCTGCGTTGCTTGGTGAGCGTTCAGTGGTCGACCCATTGGAGCGGGCGGAACGTATCGCGAAAGCACCGGACGGCCGTGTCGACGCTTCACAAGAGAAGCGAGCTGCTGGTGTACCGGAGGAGGAGGGGCGAGTCGCTGGTGCGCCGGAGGATGTGACTTCTCAGGAAAAATGAAGTGTGGGCCATGAAAGCCAGGCTGTGACTCTTCCACAGTCTGTACGGACGCCGGCAGATGCATACCGATAGTCGGAGCTTGAGGCGCTGAACGGGACTGCTAAGACTGATCGGCCTCGCTGCGCTGGACCAACTGCGTAGCCAAGCCGCCTGCCTCTTTGGACTCGAGGAGGCGCTGCTGCTACTGCATAGGAGATGGCAGCTGTGTGTTGTAGAATACGAGCCCGTCTGCGCTCACGAGTCGAGACGGGAACGGGGGACGACTGGACACTATCACTGAAGCATACCTCATAGCCGCTGGTGTGGTAGCAAGACGAGAATACGGGGTGAGACGAGCGCGTTTTATGTGAGATATATCCAAGTGTGCTCAAAGAGGTAGCTTTTCAGGAATAAAAACCAAACTGGCGACTGCGAAGGTCAAACCGAGGTCTCTTGCTGAGACGAGGGCGTGCCGGCGAATGTACACCAATAATCGGAGAGGCTTAAGGCACCGAGTGGCCCTGCTTAGTACCTCACGCTTGATCAATTAGATGAAAGATGTGCTACAGTGGGTGGTTGACTTGGTGTCGTGGGGCGTTGCGATACACTCGCCAGCATACCCAATCATAACTCACCCATGATCTTCCAATGAGATGGATGTTCAATATGTTAGATGTATGCATCGATGGTATATATAGACAAAGCATCGTTGAATGCCACCAATCTGGAGAGTGTTCAGCTAAGGATCTCTTTTACATAGCCAACCGAAAGCGACACAGCCACCCAAGCGGAATACAAGTATACGATTGTCGCATTGCACATATAAGAAATCCCGTAAATGAAGTAAGCACCTCGTTGTATATAGGTAAGCATAATGCAGGGCTCAACGGGAATGGCCACGTTGCCCGTTAATGGTATCAGATAATGAAACGCATGCCTAGCCTGTAACGCATCAATTTCATGAGTGCGCGCTGAACATCGTTACGTCGCCCTACAATCAGTGCATCGAGAATGTATTACGAGAAGACTACAACATGTGGTCAACACAAAATATAACCACCTGCCGCATCAGGCAGGCACTGCCGTCCACTTTCACATGCAAAAGCAAATACGTACCGAGCACCAAGCACCTTAAGCCGGGAGATTCACAGCAAATCCCGGTTGTGCTGTTGTGATTGGGCGCCACTGGCGGGTTTAGTGTTTCGCAAGCGTCTTAGAAGAACCGACAGCCAGGGTGAAAGCAGCTGCGACGGCGACAGAAAAATGGCCAGGTGGCGGATTCATTGCGACCAAACCCCGTTTCCCCCAACGTCGCAGCGGCGAGCTCACCTTGCAGCAGGGAAGCAGAAAGTGATCGCCTGAAAATTCTGCGCCGCTGGGCTGGGGGGATTGCGAATGCGACGTTTTTCATTGTTCGCTCGGGAGAAACTCATCTCAATAATGGACAATAATACGACGTCGCATTGTTGAGGCGTTGCAGTTGAAGTGTACCGAGTTGTCCGTTTGCT
Organism: Cladosporium velox; assembly: GCA_024604135.1. NCBI lineage: Eukaryota > Fungi > Ascomycota > Dothideomycetes > Cladosporiales > Cladosporiaceae > Cladosporium > Cladosporium velox. The sequence goes on along the minus strand of JANIIF010000019.1, from coordinate 388,534 downwards.
CGAATGTGCTTCCATGCTCTTCCAGCGAGGCCCGTCGCAAACAGTGAACTCCGCCGCCGCCGCGGATCCCTTAGCCGTGGGTTCCAGCTCCTGTCGCTCTCGCTCGCTCTGTGAGTCATCGCACTGCCATCACTCCTGCTGCTGCTGCCGCGCGGTCCTCTCGCCACTGCTGCTGTATGTCCATCTCTTGCTGTGTATGCGATGCATCACAATCCTGCCGTTGGCCGTGCAGTAGTAGTCGTATGCGACGTATCAATCGTCGCGAGGAGAGCGATCGCATGGCAAGGCGAAGGCAGGGAGCCCGCGTCATCCTGGCGAGATTAGGGGCTCGAAAGCCGTTAGCGTGTAAAAAGTGGTGTGGAGATTTGCTCAAACCCAGCCAATCACGTGCTGCGCCTCAGGCACCCAGCCGCTGGCTGTCGCCTACAAATAGATCCTCTTCCCCCGTCCCCAGTTCCTCGCTGATTCTGGCCTTCCGACCTCCCGCGTACGCCCATTGCCCTGCGACGCTCCTCACCCATCCACTCCGTAGCCTCGAAATCAAGAGTTTTCCAATCCACGGAGCCAACCCCATTTCTTTCGATTGTACCCACTGCGCGGTACATTTCACTCTCTAGAGGACAAGCGCCCGCAGCGCATTTGGAGGGACAGAGCCGCGACCGCGCGACTGCGACCGATACCAGTCACGTGCATCATATCCACTGAGAGCACCCGCACTCGCGACCTCTTCACCATCCAAGCACACGCACTGCGGCGCATCGCCAACACTACACTACTTTAATACAGAAGGCATTGCCGGCAGCGCCTTCACCCGCCACCACATCGTCGACCTCACCGTCGTCGTCGCGCCGCATCCTACACCCATCAACCGTACCACTCCGCAGCGAGTGAGGGAGGCATTCGCTTGTTCATCTCCCACTTCTGGTACGAAGCAACATCACATCATCACTACCATCCATCGCTATCCTTCACTTTGCACACTTGCGCGACTCTCTTCACGAGATCAGCCCGTGTCGTCATCACTTCACCTGTCGTGCTCTGACACCCAGTCTCTCAGACTGCCCTTCGCACGACTTTAAATCGTCGTCGCACCCACACTCGAGCGCACTTTGAGCACCAACTCAAAGCGCAATCTCATCACCGCGATCATGGATCCCTACATGACCCACCCTGCCAACGCGCAGCAGGCCAAGGACTTCACCGCCGTCGGCTCGCTCTCTGGCTTCTCCGGCGGCGCAGCAGGTCACCTTACCCCGCCTTCATCTGAGAAAGATGGACAAGCACAGCAGGCGAACAAGAACGGTCTTCCGAACGGTCAGTCGCAGGGAGGTAATGCCGTACAGCAAGGCAACGGGGTGACTCCCGCTACTCCCGCTACTCCGGCTGCGACGCCTGGCGCAGGTCAGGGTGTCAGTGGTATTGTTCCGACGCTACAGTGAGTATTGCCTTTGATTTGTTTTCGCGCTTGTGAACTCGAGTGTTGACAGTTTCCCAAAGAAACATCGTCGCTACGGTCAACCTTGACTGCCGTCTCGATCTGAAGACCATCGCCCTGCACGCCCGTAACGCCGAATACAACCCAAAGGTACGAGGCGCAACAGCCTCTTACGGCTTGCGAACCTCAGCTAACATCGTTCCCAGCGTTTTGCCGCCGTCATCATGCGTATTCGTGAGCCCAAGACGACTGCCCTGATCTTCGCCTCTGGCAAGATGGTTGTCACTGGTGCCAAGTCCGAAGATGACAGCAAGCTTGCAAGCCGCAAGTACGCCCGTATCATCCAGAAGCTTGGCTTCAACGCGAAGTTCACGGACTTCAAGATCCAGAACATTGTCGGCTCTTGCGACATCAAGTTCCCGATCCGTCTCGAAGGCCTGGCAAGCCGTCACCACATGTTCAGCTCTTACGAGCCCGAGCTCTTCCCTGGTCTCATCTACCGCATGATGAAGCCCAAGATTGTACTCCTCATCTTCGTGTCCGGCAAGATTGTCTTGACCGGTGCCAAGGTCCGTGAGGAAATCTACCAGGCGTTCGAGCTCATCTACCCTGTGCTCTCCGACTTCCGCAAGACTTGAGCTTTGTCTTGACGTGCTAGTCGTGATCCACAACAGGCATCCTGTATCAACATCAACGACCATGACCTGTATCACCAAAAACAAAGCGAGGTTTTGATGCCGATCTCGTGGCCAAAGGACGATGCTACTTTTTCTTCATTTTGCCTGCTGCGCTTCACGACATTACCCAGCCAACAGTTGCAGATGAGAAGACAGCTCGTCCTGGTCGACCAACCCACTTCCACAAAAGAGATTTATGTTTTCTGCTTTCTTGCATGGCGAGGTGTTCCCGGCGTTACCCACAACACCTTTTTCTTCGATAGCCTCTTGTTTGGGGGCTTTTTTCCGGGCCGGTTTCTCAGAAAAGAATTCTTTTCCTCTTTTCATCTTTATTGTCTTCCTTCTTCTTTGACTCGTTCGATCACAAACACTAGACCACAGTGTAGCTTTGATCAAGCACACTTATCGAGACTTGAGCATGATGGCTCAGTCTCATCCTTTTCACCAAACCAAAGACTGACAAATGATGGGGTTCGGGGCGCGAGTGGTTCGATTTTTGATTTCGATGGGGGTGGGAGCTGTGTGCTTGGTTGGGAATGTCGTTTCTTCCTCTTCCTTCATATACCCCTGGCAGCTTTTTAGAGAAGGCTGCGTTTGGCTCGTTCGTTGATGTTTGGAGCGAGCTTCTTTTAGAGGCGGTGTTGAGACTGAGAGAGAGACGTGTGTGGGTGAGACGAATTCAAACTGATCTTACCTACAAGATAATTTCACTTCCACTGTGCTTTTGCATTCATTTTGTCCTCGTTGGTTGAATGTTTTGAGATGCTTGAAGCATTGCATAGCTGTCTTCTCGTGTCTGTCTTGGTTAACCCATGATTTTGCTTGACACATGTCAAAGATACCACTCATACAACCCAACTTGCTAGGTATAATCTACTGTGACAATCAACCACCCAACTAAACCCCATCAAGATCCACTCACAGCTTCCTCAGAAACTCCCTCACCGCATCCCCCCAAACCGCCTCGCGCTTATACACGCCCATCTCCGGCACACTCCCCCTCGCGAACCCCTCAGTAGCTTCCGCCAACGCCTCCCCCATCCCCTCCTCACTTCTCACCTCCCCAAGCTCATACGAATACGTCTTGAAAGCAAAAACCAGCGCTTTGGTGCCAGGCAACCGAAACAACGTCTGCAACTCACACCGCAACCTCATCTCCTCCACATCCAAACCTTCCTTCTGCGCCGCGATCGACGCCGCCGCTTCTTCGGGCGACAGGCTCGCGGCGTCGTGCATGTGCGTCCCGCTTTCAGTGAAGAGGTCCGGGGTCGTTGTGATTGTCCAGTTTGCGCGCCGGGCGAGTTGGCCCAGCGGTAGGCGGGCGAAGAAGCGGTCCATGGATTTGGAGAGTTTGGGCATGTAGCTTGGGACCGGGGCGTGGATTGCGGATAGGGGAAGGGAGAGTTTGGAAAGGGTGGAGAAGCCTGATGGGAAGGTTGTGCTGAAGGCTTGGAGGTGGTAGGTTGGGAGGGAGGGTTGGGATGGTTTTTGGGGAGTGTTTGTGGTTTGGGGGAGGAGGATGAGGAAGTCGGTGTCGATGTGCGAGCTCAGGGTGCAGAGGGCTGTGAGGGGAGTAGTTTGGTGGAGGGGGATGTGTTCGGATGTGATGAGGTTGAGGAGGTGGGTCGGCTGTTGAGGTTGATCTGATGGTTCGAAGTCGCCATCGCTTTCTGCCGTTGCGGCTGCATGCTTGACGACCAGCGAGTAGCAAGTCGGAAACCGTTTAGGCAGATAAGTGCCAACGAGCCAGTCATACAATTCGAGCGCCGCCGGTCCCGCAACATCGTTACATGCCAGTGTAGCTTCTGGGTGATCGTCCAGTAACTGGCGTCGAAGCTTGATACGCGAGAGGTAGGTGTTGTCCATTTGCAAGAGATCGGATAGGGAGACCGTCTCCAGAGCTGGAACGGAAAGAAGAGTCGGTCAGCAACGGTTTCAATGATCTAGGTTGAATCGATAGGCTTCCTTACCCATAGTGAGATGATACTTCGGCTTGAACGGCCTCAGTTTCATAGGCGGCGTGGACTCCCAATCGAAATCGTGAAGTGGTTCGATGTTTCGATATGCTCTCAGAGGATCTTCTTGCTGCGAAGCATTCTTCGTTTCGCTCGATTGCGAGACCGCAGCATTTGTACTGCGATGAATCGTCACGTATCTGTAGACCAGCCAGAGGACAACAGCAGATGCCAGTACAGCGTAATAGTAGGACATCTTTGCGAAACGAACGCGATGCAATGCAGAATCGATTGAGATGTTGTAGGTAGCCCAAAGTCACATCAGACACAGTTGTTGTTAGAGGTCGGCTATGACTGTGGTATTGGAGGGGAGTCACGGTAGTGTCGTCTTGATAGGGCGGGCGCGGTTGCTCTCGGCGAAACAGGGTTGGCCGCTGCGGCCAGTGACAAAACTTCTACATTGGGACATTAGCTTTAAAACATCAATGAAAGTAGCTTGCGATAAGATGTTATCACTCTGGGAAATGAAAGCGCAAATACCACAAACGAGCTTAACATGAACGTCGTTGGCACAGTGCATGAAGATGGAGACTTACCCACAATTCTGTCTGAGAATTGACGAAATAGCAGCATCGTTCATATTGGTAGAGCGAACAAGGCTTTTATTCACTCGTTGGAATTCCAGATATACATGATACCTTGCTGCCACAAGAGCGCTATGACTTCCCACACACGGAGACATCTACATCCCAGCAATACACGCCTCGACCTGCAAGACGATAAGACAAGACATGACTATCGATCAGCGAAAACCTCCAGTCACCGACCGTCGCGAAGTTGACCTGTCACTTCCAGGGCCAGACGGAAGCACATCAGCTATCTGGCGCGCACCTAGAAAGTCGAGAAGTAAGGTCAGCTTGTAAATTCGGCCTTCCCTCGAAGACGCGAGTCCAAATTCGCGATCACGTGCACCGTAACCGTGTTGCCCTTGGGAAATGACATCGTAACTCTCCAACAGGCGATCGAGCTGGCTCTCTGGGAAAGCCATGAGCTCAGAGAGTGCCACGGGCGTGGAGAAGTCGAAAGGGTATCGCCCGTCCATGCAGATTTTGGGCTGGATTAGAGTGCTTTCTGTCACTCGTTCGATGGAGCTGTTTGCGACAGCTACGTTCTGGTTTGTTCTGGATTTATCAGTTCGAAATCTCAAACCCGATGTCTGGCAATATCATACTTTCTGACGAGGTGATCAACGTCTCGAGTACTGTGTCGATCGATGTTGCGGCGATCAGAGCGATAGCCTTGACCAAATTGCGAACCGGTAAAATCTCTGCCAGGCAAAGGTTCTATGAAATGGTCGTCGTGACGCAACGATCTCAACGCATCGGTGGCAACGTAACGAGGGCTAACTAAATCGGTGTCCACGTGGTAGACCGGGTGTGATGTGGAGCGAAAGACATTGGGATCCATGTATGAACCGAACCTCGAATGGTTGTAGTTGGACATTGTTCGTCTGTTTTGGAAGGAAGTATTCTGGTCGATCTTTCAAAGTATTCGTACGAGATGAAAGGTCTGAGGTGCATGGATTTCGAGACGACTTTATACACTCCAATTCTCAAGAGAAGGCGACCAGTATCACCAATACGACGATGGCATTGTGACCACGAGCCGGGGAACGTATGTTGCCGATCCAGCCGCAGGGACGTCGCCTCAGCTTCAGGATGTACCTGACCGCCAAAGAACACAGAAGCCTCTTTTTCTTCTCTGCAGTGCAACTTCGGGGATGTCACTGGGGAGCTGCATAGTGACGCGAAATGGGGTCACTGGACACCGTGCGGGTGATCTCGGGGTGGTCAGGGTACATGGCCAACACATTCGTGACAGCCGTCAATGCACTCATCAAAGCATGATAGCAACACGTTGTGTGAAGATGGTGCTGCTAAGGCTGGAAGGACATCTTCTTCCTGAACAGAAAGCTGAGGTTGGCCTAGTAGGCCCTGGAGACATACCGAGTGAGGGACAGGTGCACATGGCGGATGCTTGCAGAATCGTGTTTCAGACCGAACACACGCAGTGTCAAGTACTTGGGAAATGCAGCGGTGAACGTGAGACTATTCCCTCCGATGCCGGAAGACGACGCTATCTCCTAACGTCGTCGGATTTCGCCTTTTCCGCCCTTGAGCAAGCCTTGACATTGCACAACAGGGCAAGGGTATCATGAGGGGCCACTTTCGGCCTCCAAGTCGCATCGCAGCTGCTACACAAATGATTTACTCATCGTCATCGGGGAACTCAAAGATGGCTCGGCTGGTGGTGGCAGTGATTTTCCGCTTATGACCAGAAGATGCTGTTGACGTGGGCGTGGCGACCGAGGTAGTTGTTGCACCGTCAGCTTCCTGGGTGTCCGAAGGTGCAGGTACCGGTACTCCAGCCACGCTGAACTGTCGCCGGTGCCCATCTGGGCGCTCTTTGAGGCTTGGAGCACGTGGGCGTTGTCGGCCACGCGCGCGGCCACCAATCTGCGGAAGGTCAAAGGTGGCCGATCGCCACAGGTAGAGGACGATGTCGTACACCAGTAGAGCTATCCACGGGCCGAATGTGACGATTGCAAGAAACAACTGGGGGTATATTAGTGGTCGGAAGGTTTGGAGAGTAAGCATTGGCAGCGTACAAAGATCCTGATGAGCCATAGTTCAAGGGTCTGCAGCGATTCTGGCAGCAATGAGAAGAGGCCCATTGTGCTGCGTGTGGGGAGAGGTATATCAGGGTCGGGAGAGCGTTTGGGTGTTATTACGTTAAGCGTTGGCGCAGTGGTGAAGGCAAGCTGGGTGCGGCGTTGGAGAGGCGCGCGGCTGGCGGCAAGCTAAGTTAAGTTGATTAGTGCGCGTGCGTCTCAACAAGAGCCTACCCCATGGGCACGCGAAGACTATTGTGACTACAGCAAACATTTGTCTGCATACACAGAGGTCAGCGATGCAGGATATGCTTCAGCTGGACTGCAGCAATAGCAAGACAAATGTTTCGGAGGGCCAATGGCACTCACAGCCTCGAGTCATCGTCAGCCGTGAGTCGACCGGTGAGTGGTGAAGCCGCCCGTTCTGGCCTAGGAGCACGGCAGAGCATAGCAGAGCTGCACGTGTGTTGGAGGGGCAGAGCAAGGCAACACGCAAGGCAGCAGAGCAGACAGCAGGCCACAGGCCACCTCGAACCACCTCAGCCTGCATGTGCCTCTACTGCTGCGCCCGTCTTCTCTCTCTCTCAGCCTTCCTTCCTTACTCTTCCACACCCATCCCATGAATCCTTCTACTCATCATCCTCCTCCTCCTCCTCTGCTCCATCACACACACATGTGCCTATAGTGACGGCTCAACCTGTCAACTACACTCGCCATGTCGAACGCCCTCGAGGGCAGCGCTCTGCCGCTTGACTCTCGCCTCCCCGACCAGGACCAAGATATGGACCACCATGACCCACCGTCAGACGTGCATCACGCTGCCAACATGTACGCAATGGACCCGTTCGGCCAGAGGCGATCTATCACTTTCATCGCCTCTCTCAACGGCTCGTTGGCCGGCCCTCGCGATTTCGTATACTACGACACAACCCTCGACACAAACATGCCCGCTCTTGCTACCAACTCACTCCGTCTCTGTACCGAGCCAAACGATCTGCCGCCTGGCACTGACACCTTGACTTATCCCGGCTATCACCAGCAGATTGCGTCAGTCAGTGGTCTCCATGCTCCAATCATCGAGGACCGAAGCCCTCTTTTGGCAGCCGCTTTTGAGGACTCCAGATCCGGTCGACGCCTGCACCTCGAGACACTGACCTCAAACACCGTCATGCCATTCCTCCGCTTCCTATACACTGGCTCATATGCCTTGTTCGGCGGCTGGGAGGACGTACCCACATCTGTCTTGCTGCATTGCAAGATGTACTGGCTTGCAGACCTCTACGATTTGCCCGAACTCAAGTCGCAAGCCTATGTCAACGTGCTTCGCCAGTTCGAGTTCGGCTGTTCATCACCTGAAAAGCCGATCGATCTGTGCAGCGCCATCGACTTCGCTTACAAGACGCTTGCAGGCCACGATACAATCTCAGATGCAATCGTGCAATACTGTGTGACACGATGCTTGAGCCACAAACTGCATGAGGATCCTGAGTTCAAGGCTCTGGCTTTCAATGTGAGGGCTTTCCATCAAGATCTCACAAGAGTGTGTAGAGACCGTGGCTACGAAGATGAGTCTTCGGCCATAATCATTCGCCTTCCGTACAAGCACTTTGCCCCGGATATCTATGCTTCCTTGGAAAACCCGCCGATTGCTGGCTTCGACGACATCATTCACCACTTCCACAGTTCAGATCGGTTTGATGTGGAGTCTACGCCCAAAACAAGACAGAGATTGGCGCCCAAGGGACAAGCACTCACATCAGAGAAACCGCAATCGCTTGATGCGTCGAACCAGGCGGTCACCGTGGTGCCTTGCCCATCACCGGAAGATGTGAAGCCGGAAGACGTGAAGCCAGAAGACTTGAAGCCGGTCATCCCTGCTGTCCCGCTGCCCATCCGCCAACTCAACATCGGTTGCCAAGCGCCAACCCTCACCTCTTCCCAACAGGAGAAGCCACTTAGTACCAATACAGCGCTGCCTTTCCGTCAGCTTGATGATACCCTGGCAAAGCTGAGTACCGCCCCGCCAAATCCCGGCTTCTTTGCACGACCACCACCTCAAGAGACAACCAATGCGAGAAGTGCAAGGCCTTTCGATTATGACAGAAACCTCAGGACTGATGCGCATGAGAGTGATCGTCTGTTCGCCGAGGAGAGCCCTTTCTGGCGCTCGCCATCGGCCAAGTATCGTGAGAAAAGAGTGACCTTCAATCAGAAGCTGGAGGATAAGTCAACAAACGAGAACAAGACGCTCCATCCATCAAGGCGGCACGGCCATGGGTTCCTGGAGGCAAGACCGGCGAAGTACTCGTACAAGGAATTTCCTCCATGGGAACCTCAACAATTCAACGGCGCATCCCCCTCGACGGAGAATCCATTCGCAGATGGCATGTCTTCAGAAGTGTCGCAGCTGGAACCCAGCACAAAGTTGAATGAGAAACAACCGATTGCATCAGAAGTATCCGAGCCTACCAAGGAAATCAAGCGCCGGAAGGTCGAAGGGCAAGATCGCAAAGACGTCGATCCGACTGAGCCTTGGTCCCGTCCCACGTCCCTTCAAATGCAGTCACCCCTTTCAATGGCACCCTCTTCCTCTGATACGAGCTGGGCACAAAGAAATGGGAAGACCCGTCCTGTCAATCTGCAATTTGCCAACGTCACGGACGTCGCACACTTCACACCATCCAACGTCTCGCCTACTCTTCCCCCCACAGTGTTTGGACCGCCTCAGTCTAACCCATCGCCAACATGGACCAATTTTGGCCCAGAGATGCCAGCTGACAACACCTCAACACCCGCCAAAGTGGCTTATGCTGGTCGCCCTCGACCCTTACCTTCGGGGTTGAAAATGAACACGCAGCCTGAACCGATGCGGATGCCAAATAGCATGAACTGTGGGATGAGATTTGCTGCCCCAGCAGCTGCAGCCAATCCTGGCAATCACGCTCTCCAAGACTACCAGATGCAGTTGATGTTGCTCGAACAACAGAATAAGAAGCGACTCCTCATGGCACGACAAGAACAGGACAGCATGTTGTCACACCCCGAAGTGCCTCCCAGGGTCAATGGCCAGCCTGCTCCAGATATGGCGCCTCAAGGTAGCCGTGCTGGCGAGCCTTCGCCAAACTTGATCGAGATGGCACGTGCACCACCTGCAACATCTACGTCTGAACACGACAGAAAGGCTGTTACCAGCTTGAACGCAAGCAGTGGCGACGAACAAGGACGTGAATTCGATGTGCTTGACGAGTTCGACTTCGATGCCTTCTTGCAAGGAGAAGACGCAACACCGGCAACGCAGACTAATTGCTTCTGGCAAGATTATCAAGATGACAAGAACCAGCTGGAGAGACTGATCAATGAGAACCAAAGACAGCAAGTGAAGGCGATGCAAACGCAGCGCTGTTTCTCAAGGGTGCACATCCCGACATCTGGGCACGATATTTCTATGGCGCAGCCCCAAGTGATGGTCTTACCAGCTACTACTCGAAAATGGTATGATGCTCAATGGCTGAACTCGAGGCGTGGCCTTACTGACGCGAGTCACAGTGACGGACCGATAATCCCATCGATGGACGATCCACTCAACCTAACGACCAAAGCGTCCTCTGCTAATCCTTCAGACCCGACACCTCCGGCCAACGGCATGTCCCAACCAATGAGATCTTCATCGGATTCAGAGATCGATATGTGTGACAGCGACAGCGACTCGGACATGAGCTGGGTCGACGTGGCCACGACAGAGCCCAAACCCACGGGCAGCACACAGCCTCCCAACACCACTGTTGCTCCTCCTGCCAGTGATTCTCAAATGGCTCGCACAGGCGCCAAACGCCGTTCCTCGTCCTCTGATTCCGAGTGGGACTTTTGCTAGGGCGTGGATTTTGACTATACCACGATGGAATTCCAGAAAAAGGTTTCAAATTGACGAAGCTGCAGGAAGGATGTTTGAATGTTATTGAAAAGGCAGGGATAATGTTTTGGCGCGTGGCATACAGTACACCTGCGTGCTTGCTTTCGTTGTGTGATTAAAGACTTTTCGGATTCTTGGAAAATATGGAAAATTAAGAAAAAAGAAAAGAAAAAGAACAAGGGATGCCAAGACAGGGAGACGGATATGACACGATGACTGTTATGATAGAATTCGAGACTGCCACGACATGTTTAATGAAACGAGAACGATTTCCATTGAACTCCTGATTTCGAAATCGCTCGTACTCATCATATTGAATTTATTAAACATTGCAATCATAAAGTCTCCCCTGCAAACAACCGCGTCATGATCTATGAAATCTACCTCCTTACAAACACCGTCACCATCCTCTATAGCGACGCCTTTGGCATCCCCTTCGCCTCACCCTCATACCCAGCCAGCCTCCTCGCCTTCGCCTCCCGCACTAACCTCCTCACCTCCTCCATCGGTAACTTAGCGCACAGCTCCTTCACCTCCCTGCTCTCCTCCCGCCCCGTCCTAGCCTCGACCCACGTTCCCTTGGTCTCCAGTGTCCATCCCTCCAAACCACCTCCCTCAACAGCTTCCCGCAGAAACTTGCCCCACGACCTCATGCAATTCTCGCTCGCGGCCAGGTGCGGCAGCAACGAGGCGAACACGTGCGGCATCGCCTGGTACTCCTCGAAGACGACTTTGACGTTTTGTTGCGCTGCGCGGGAGGCCAGGACTTTGATCTCGTCGGTGAGCATTTCCTCGCCGGTGTTGAAGTACATTGGTGGCGAGCCCGCCCAGGAGTCGGCGAGGATGGGCGAGACGAGCGGGTGGTCGAGAAGGGTGAGATCGCAGAAGAGATCGCCGCGGGGAGGCGTTGTGGGCCAGACGTGGTCTGAAGGGAAGCGCGAGACGGCGTCGTCGTGGTTGGCGGGCGGGAGATAGTCGTATTTGGAGTTGCCGGTGATGGAGGGCAGGGCACGGGAGATGTCGAACCAGCCTGCGGCGGCGGAGACGGCGGCGGGCAGTGGGATCGCGACTTGGGTGCCGTGGAAGTTGAGGGTTGGCTGGGAGTTGGGAGAGTAGCGCTGCAGATGCAAAAGGAATTGGAGAAGGGCGAAGGCGAGATTGCCACCTGCGCTGTCGCCTGCGAGGACGATATTTGAGGCTGGGACGGCTTCGTGAAGGGAGCCTGGGGGTGGGTAGATGAGAGACAGGTAAACCATCAAGGCGTCGAGGAGCTGGGAAGGGAAGGCTCCTTGAGGTGCGAGGCGGTAACGTACGCTGCACACTCGGCCATTGGTCTCTTTGGCAAGGCGTGAGGTTACGGGTCGATGGGTACTGGGGTCGCAGAGGTAGTATGCGCCGCCGTGGAAATAGAGCACAGTGGTTTCGCTTGTGCGTGTCGGTTCGGACATGAGACGTTGGTATCTCTCTACTTCGCTGATATCCGGCATGGTCTCGTTCTTGCCAGCATCGGGACGGAAACCGGTCCACTCGACTTCAGTGTCGACCAGACTCGGGCGAGTATATTCTACATGACCCTCAGCCAAGTCGTCAATAGCCTTGAAGACCGCATCGCGAATTCCCTCCTGGTCCTCCTTGGGCGCTGGGATGGTCGCAGTCGCCACCCACGTCTTTCCCTTGACGCCTGGATCCTTGAGAGTGCTGGCCTGGACTTTACCAACAGGAGCTGGTCCTGAGCCGCCACTCATCAGAGACCGTAGGACTTGAACTGTGAGAGCCGTCTTTAAATCCCATTGATTGCTAGTCTCGGTCATGCCAAGGGTGTGCCATAGAGTCGTGTTCGCCAACGAAGGGATCTTCGGAAGGAGGAGCTTTAGAACGCCGGGGTCCATGGTTGCTGTTGCTGTTGATGTGATGTATCTATCCAGGTGTGCTGCTGCAGTGAAGCTGGAATGTGAGAATGACACCCGCAAGTGTGTAGAGGTTCCAGTAAGAGATTCAGAGGTAACAACCCAACGTATAGGAGAACAACAAATAAGAAAACACCACAAGATACCCCCAGAAGAAACCAAAGAGAGAGGGAGGACTAACAAGCCAAGCGCACCAACCTTCACACGACTCAAACTAGTGTGACACCTTGACCTCCTAGCCTAGGCTCGACAACTGCGACCCGAAGGGAGAGTGCGAGCCACGTCAACAGCATCCGCATCCAAAGGCCTCAAATCAGACGACAAGTGCGATTCCTGGCACGCGGGACGGCATACCGCCCTATCCGGCGCGCAGAGTGGCGTGTGTCGGGGTGGATGGAGGACGTCACAAGGGTGCAGGTCGATCAAGCGCGCCGACAGCGCGACACTAGAAGGCACCTTAAATTCGAGCGAGCCTCGGCAAGTCGTATCGCCAGTGAGCACGAGTACGGATCTAGAAAATGGACAATCTGGGTGGAGATTCTGGACGTCCATGCGGTGCTGAGGGCCAATTCCCAAATTTCCTACTTTTTGATTGCGTGCATATGAGTAGCGTGAGTGGGGACTTGCATATCGCGAATTATTGGTCGTGAACGAGATAGCAAAGCGACTTGGCGGGCCTTGTTGCTCGCCTGCATGGGTCGTGTGCTTGCACGTGACCTGGGGCAACCTCATGCATATACCTAATCCATCGTATTGAGGCGAGGCCTAAATAATGGGGACGCCAGAGATCACGGTGCAGACGGAAGAATGCAGTGCGAAAACTTTCGACGGGCTATAGTCAAGGATCATGCATGACGGACAATCATTGCAAGTACATTCGACGAGATCACACGGTTAATGGCAAGCAAAGTAAAAGCAACGACTGTTTTTCATTCAAGTTTTTCCGAGTTTGGGTATACGCATTGGTTTACAAAACACCACACTTTTCGTCTTTTGCATCAGCTAGACGCAGAACTCGCGCAGCTCCGTGATAGAGTACGCCGCCCCAAGAACGCAATGTCAAATGCCCCGGAACCAATCTTGTAAACGCTGCAAAGCCCCCAAAAATGCTCCTGTTGAAAGCGATAAGCAGTAAGCAATAAACGACGACACGTAAAATAATTGTTTTGGTCCATTTTGTAGGTAAGCCAGCGCGGTCAACAAGGCGGCCCGCAGTCGCAGGTGCCCCGCGCAGATGTCCTTGGAGACATGTAACGCCGATACAGAGGTCAGCCGTGCAGCCTTTTGGGAAGTGATTGTCCTTGAAAGTCATGCGAATGTCATAAATCGATAGTGGCCACAGTATGTGGAGCTTAGAAAGCGAAGTCCGCAAGACCCAAGGCAAATAAAACAGATCGGACCATTGCAATGCTTCTTCAGGATCAGGCTAGAAGAATCACCTTCATACGCCTTCGTAGCTAGGATCTTGAAAGAAGAAGCATCTTCTGCAGGTATGAAGCGAGTCGGGAACCAGTGATTGCACCGCGCACACTAAGCCGGCTTAGGTAGCTTCTCGACGTTGACGCCGCGGGCGAGGATTTCTGCGTCGAGCAGAATGTCCTTCTCCTGGTACAGCAGCTTGTAAGCGCCACGGATAGTGGAATCGCTGACACCGACGACGTTGGCAATCTCCTTGGCGGACTTGGGAACGCCCATGAGGTGTCCAGCCATGAAAATGGAAGCGGCTGCCGCGGATAGAGGAGAGCGGCCAGCAAGACTGCCAGAGTCCTTAAGCTTGGCTGCGAGTTGGATTGCCACGTTGGTGGTCTTTTGGTCCATATCAAGCATGCTGCAGAAGCGGTTGCACAAGTCGCTGGGATCTTGACGGTGTGCGCTGGGGTTGTAGGATTCTTGAGACACGACAGTGCCTAGAGAACATAGAGTTTAGCATTGTGTGAACATCGTGCAAGGTTAGTAAATCAGTAAACTTACCACCAGCGACCATGGCCGTGCTTTCGCCGCTCTTCAGTCTCTGATCGTCGCGCTCCCGGATGAACTTCTCGAGGGCTTTGAAAGTCCGGCCGATTTCCTTCTTGCTGACTCTGGTCAACTCCGTGACTTCACGGAACGTACGCGGAACATTGTTACGGCGGCAGGCAAAGAAGAGGCAACCAGCGATAAGGGCGTCCTGACTCTTGCCTTTGGCCAGACCAGCCTCGCTGGCATCTTTGTAGATGTGTTTGGTGGTGTCAGACACGGCACCTGGCAACTGCCAACCATCGCAAAGCGCGCCAATCTGCTTGTAAGCCACGAGCAGAGGCTTGTTACCCTTCTCGACATTGGTTTTGCTCTGAGCGCGGTGCAGATCCTTGCTCCTCGGGCCATCGGTATAAGCAATACCTGTGTTCAGTTGAGCACCGTTGAGCAGAGCATTCGGCCCGTCACCGACACGCGAAGGGTCATCATTGCCCTGGTCATCGTTGGAGAATGTACGCCACTCGGAACTGACATCGACGTTGCGCTCTGCCAGGACCAGACCACAAGTCGTGCAGACCATATCGCCGCTTGCATGGTCCTCGTAGAGCTGGGGTGGATCCTCGCGACACTCCTGACAGATCATCCTGACATTCAAATTTTCACGCCATTCGTCATCCTGCTTCTTCTGTATCGGCGGTTCTATGACCTGACCGGGTGAGAGCACCTGCGCCATAGTGGCTAAAGGCTTGCGGGGAGCGAGTTTGGGTTTCTTGAAGGTGTTCTCGAATCTCTCGGACGCTCGTCTCTTGATACCCTTGGAGGTGATACGAAGTTTGTGGTTTCTCGCGAAAGAGCGGACGAAGAGTGGAGAATACGTGGTGGCGGTGGTGCCGAGGGTTGCTGAGTCACGTAAGGCTAGGCTTTCGCCACGAGCGCTGAGTGATCGCAACTACGAGATCAGGCAGCGTTAGCCAGACGTGCTTCAAGGAGCAGAAGACGTGTAATAGCAAGTGCTTGCGATGAGGAAGAGAGTGCCGAGTTGTTTGATATGACGTGTGTTGTCGTCGCAAACAGGCAGCAGCCTCAGTTCACCAAAGACAAGCACTCACTTTTGCGCGGAGATGGAGTCGATGTGGAATCGGGTCGCAGTCGCAAAGTAGAATAAGGTGTTGAGAGAGTTTTCGCTGAGTTGTCCGGCCGTCGAACCAGTGAAGGCGTCCGTGAGAAGGCGGTTCTCGCAGATGTCGGCCGTTAGAGCACGCTGGCGGATCGCCGAGCAAGGACCAGCAGACTGAGTAGTGATTTCAGTGGTCGCCGGTGCAGTGTTGGGTTGGATGCGTGGAGCGTGGTCTGCGACAAGCAGAGCGGGTGGTGATTAGAGGTTGGCGGGGGTGGTTGGAGGGTGGTGTAAGAGGTATGAAGTGGCTTGGTGAGGAATGGTTACTAACGCTCGCTGACGGCCGACCGAGACTTATGTCACGCGCGCTTCTCTTCACTGCCACGATATATGGCCGGCCCCGGACTCTTCCGACAGCAAGCTCGACCACTGGAAAGGACGACCGGCGCTTCAGTGAAGGAGGAGAGGCTGTCGAATCGCATCTATCACCCGCCGTCCATTCCACCACCAACCCACATCCGCCATCATGCTCTCCCAGTCTCTTATGAGGGCCTCGGTATGCTATTCTCTGTAGGAAACGTGCGCGCGCGACCGCCCAGCTAACCCACCTCTTCCCGCAGCGCCAATCGCTCGTCCGTGTTGCCCGCCAGCAGACCATGCGCCGCACCTTCGCCGTCTCTGCCATCGTCAAGGGTACGAACGCCCCCTCTTCCGAATAATTACACCCATCTCCGGACCCAAAAACTAACACCGCAGCAGCCGACCTCGTCCAGGACATGTACCTCAAGGAGCTGAAGGCCTACAAGGCGCCCGCCGTCAAGGCCTCCGACGCCGAGGGCCACGTTCAGAAGTTCACCCTGCCCAAGGCTCCCGCTTCTCCCGAGGAGGCCGACATTGCTAGCGAGCTCAAGGCCTACGAGAGCCAGGTGCCCGAGGTTGAGGGCCAGTCTGGTGAGGCCGGCGCGGCGCCCGTGGAGCAGGACTGGTTTGAGGAGCCCGAGGAGGAGGAGGAGGGCCACGCCGCCCACTAAGCGGTTTGACATCACCCGGATAAAAGAACGGAGACACAAAGATATGTTAGCGAGACCGTCTGTACAGTATGGCAATACCATGAGGATGTTGTGTTGAGTGGAATCTTGAGAAAGGACTGCTCTTTTAAATGTTCCTAGTGTTTTACATCCATCCTAAAGCACTGCTTTCCCTGCAGAGAATCACTTTCTCCAAACCTGATTACGAATAATTATCCGTTTGCGCGCGTCTTGAGGTTGTGACAGTATAGTACGTCAATATATCTCAGCCAAGGACTGGAAGTCACGTGAATGAACCTTCACATCCACCAAGATTGTCCCAGTCGGACTCCCTTACACAAACCGCTCCACATACCAAAATATCAGCAGAGGTCATTCTTCTTACCGAGGAACAAGTAGCATTAAATAAACACCATGTAAATCTGACCACAGGAACAGTCTAGACATCGGCATCACATTAGACGCACACAATTCAAGCTCCTCACAGCGAACAAGTCGATGGCAGAGTTGTCCGTGCAAATGGACGCCGATGAGATGACGACTTTGCTTGGTTGCTTGTGACGGCCTCCCTCAACAATAACCATACCACCTGACTCTCCACTAGTCACATACAGTCACATACATGTAGCCTGCCTTGTTTGCTGCCCTACTCCCAACCCTAACACAACCGCCCGAAATGGCACTCTCGAGTTTCTTGAAGGATCTCAAATACCATATCTGCATGTGGTCACTGGCTCGCCTCCTCTTTTCGCGTTTACATTCTCCTCCATCAAAAAACGTGAAACAACATACCGACGAAAGAACCAGAAAGACTGCCAAGAATGTATGGAGTTACATTTACACTATATTTTACTGTATGTTTTCCTTTACAACCTATGGTAAAAGGAAGAAAACCCAGGCATAATCTGTTATCCTGCCCCTGAGAAGAAAAACAAAAAACAAACGAGATCGAAAGCCAGAGAGAGAATGAAGAGAAAGAAAGGTCGAAAAGCCAGTACCAGTACCGATAAGACGAAAAGAGAAAGTGGCACGCCGAAGACATGCCATACCAAAACCAAATCCCAACGATCCCATGCTCCCGGAGCAAAGAGAAATGAGTTAAAACCCCTCGATCAATGCCTTGCCGTTCCCCTCCTCAACTTCCCCTTCAACTTGTTCAAACCCGTCTCTCTCCTACCCATCCCCAAATCAATCTTCACCGCCCCTCGCCTCTCCTCCCGCCGCCTCTCGACCAGTTCCTGACTGACGTTGGCGAACCCGCCTCTCCTGCGGAAACACACTTCCATCAGCGCGTTGACGTCCAGCATGCTGCGGGGGCTCGTCTGCACGACCTGGAAGATCTCCATCGGGTCGTTGACGGGCAGGATCTGGCGCTCGGCGGTCTTGAAGATGGAGAGTGCGATGCGGAAGAGTGTCTTGGAGCCTTCGAAGAACAGGCAGTCCCAGACGCGGAGAACGGATTCGATGGGGAGGGTGCCGACGAAGAGAGACATGAACCAGGCGGTTGTGGCGAGGCTGACGGTTGGAAGGCGGATGGTTTGAGGCGTGTCCTCTGCTGCGATGCCGCCGCCGGCGCCTTGGTCGTCGAGCTTGGCCCAGATGGTGGGGAGGGAGTCTTTGATGCAGGACATGAGTACGGCAATGTCGATGTTAGCGCCTTCGAGGGTTACGCCGTGGGTTCCTGGGAGGTGGGTGCTTGTGACCATCGTGAGGAGGACGAAGGCTTGCTCCTCGTTCTGATCGAGGAAGAGGAGAAGTAGACCTGCAATGAAGTTGAGGGATTGGCAGTAGCCTATTGACGGGTTGTGCACAGCGAAGGCTTGCAAGACGCGACGCAGAGCGCGTACGATTGGGACTTCTGGCTCGGTCGATTTGCGACCTGTGCCTGCACTTGCGGCGGCTTGAGCAGGAGTTTGGTCTGGCTTGAAGCGTGCATTGTCGGGGAAAGTACGATTGAGATCGCGCTCGATATGTTCGCGGTCGTTGTCGCTGAGTTTACCGGCTTTCACTGCTTCAAGCAGTTGGCTGTACATGTTGGGATGCTTGGCCACGAAATTTGGTCCGCCAGAATACCACCACCAAGCTGCTCCTCGCCACTCGGGTGGGACACCCTTGCGAATGTACCGTTTTACTTTGTCGCTTTTAGGCGGGAAGCGGATCGGATTGTCGGTGCTGAGGCCGTAGGATTTCATGAGCAGATGCCACTTTTTGCGTCGCCGGTCCAGGTGCTCGCTGTACTTTCGATCCCACTCGTCATATGCCTCGACGCTGACGTGATGGGACGCCTTCTTAAAACCGTACCTGTCTCGAGGAACAGGAGTGGGAATTGCAGACATCGAATTGTCTTGCCGGCTGTCCGAACTGTCACCAAAACTTTTGCCTGTTACAATTTGCGTGGAAGTGCGATTCAAACTCGGTGTCGGAGGCGCGAGAGCATCTTCGACTGATGGTTTGATTCGATCCAGTAGACTTGCACTTTGGCTCCGTCGGTGTAAGAATAGAGGTTTGTTCACTGGCCGAGAATTGCGATGTGATTGGGCGGATGAGGGCCTGTACTCGGTCCACGACCTTCTGCTTCTTCTGCTTGGAGCATCCATGCTTCGCTTTGAGATATCCAAGCTTCCTTTCACACTTTCGAAGCCGTCCTCGTACATCCCAATCATATCGTCCACGTCAAAGCTCTCCTTCCCTTGCTCCGTCTCAGGCCAGTTCGGATAGACATGAACGAATTCGCTGTGCGAGCTATGTCCGGTGGCCATGCTGCTGCGGTCGGTAGTATACATGCTGTCCGTGTTTGCAAAGCTCGAATGGCTGGTCATTCCCGACTGCGAAACCTGCCTCGATCCCTCCTCGTAAAGACCAGGCCTGATGGCGCTGATGGAGTCTGGAGTGTCTCTGCCATTTCTTGTGCTTGTGGAATTCCCGCTTGTGACCCGATATTTCAATCCTCGCAGACCTTCTCCCAAAGATCTCTGGTGCCGTAGCTTTTTGAATTTATCAGACAACCGCGGAGACGGTGGAGGAATGATTGGCGAAGAAGGTGACCTTTCATTCTCGGTGACCGTGCTGCTCGAGCTCGGCGGCTCCGGTTGTTGGGTTCTCATGTCCGGCTGGTCTCGCATTGCCTGCACGCCTGGCGGCATTCGAAAGGGCCTCTTGTGTCGTTCATCTCGGCCTGCAAAAGCATGCTCTGAGCTCGCGGAGACGTTGTCGATGTATGGCGAAGGGTCCACCGGGGATGGATTGAAGCCGTGAGTATCGAAGATGGGCCCGCTGCGGCGCTTGTAGGTTTGCTGCTGCAGACGCTGGGCAGAGGCCTTGCGCAGCGGCAGGTGTGGTTCGGGACGAGACTCGACGTAGGGCGAGTGAGGAGTGTTCATGGCCTGGTAGAGGGCCTCGGCGACGGACGAGCTCGTGCTGGGCTCCAGCGAGAGCATACGCGGGAGAGTGGATTAAGCGTCGGCGTGGTCTTGAGTGGACGGGCGTGCTGCAGGGCTTGCCGACGATACAACCGCGCCGCTATAGAGGTGGAGGAGAGGGAGAAGCAGGAGAGGATCATCAACAACAGCCTTCCGCCGCCTCGTCATTATTTTCGGGGCGTGGCGGTGCGTGAGTGGTGCTGCAGTGGGCGTGGTGGTGACGAGGGAGCACGTTGCACAGCAGCAGCACAGCACAGCACAGCACAGAACAACGGACCAACTTACCGCACGCCTGCATGCATGGACGGAGCAGTTGTTTGCAAATGAAGACAGGAGCACGCTTGCGAGCCTAGGGCTGCTTCGAGGCATCGAGCATCATATAACAGTGAGATCACGGCTCCAGGAGGGAGATTGGGTGCGGTCACTGCAAACTGCCGTTTCAGGCCAATGCGCGAGCGTTTGCCAGCTCGAACGCCCGTTGCCCGTCAGCCATCCTGGTTGGCTCCTCTCGGCTTGCAAGCGAGCAGGGCGGAATAGCAGTAGAGCACGGCTCGCTGTCTCACTTCTGACAACCCACGAGGTTCGCTTGGGCCGCATAGGGCAGCGGCACGTGAGCTCGCCGGACATTGCACTGTGCGTAGTGCGGCGATCATACACTTGCAGAATATTCCATTCATTCTTCTAGCGGCCACGCAAAACAGTAGGCTGAAGCTGCAATGTAAAAGCAAGCCTGCAGATCAGTGCGCCCAGAACGCCTAACCATCCATCATCGTTGCTCCGTATGTATGTAATTGCACCCTTGTGCTGGTCGCGTGTCCTTGCGTGATGCAACGCAGGATTGCTCTCCTTGAGCACGCACGCTTCGAATCATGTCCAGTAGCCAAAAACAACTCACGCCTTTCCCATGCCATGCTAGTAGTCTCAACACTCCATCGCCCGCTCGCAAGAAGCCCGCAATATTGCACACCGTCTGCCAGATTTACGCACCCTTGGCGTACCTGTTCACCCAGTCTTTCGCATTCTTGTCAAAGGCCGCCTTGTCGTTCTTGAACTGGTCCGCAATACCCGTCTCGACTGCGTCATCCGGCTGAGGAGCCGCGAGGACTGTCCTGACCAGCGCAAGCACATCCTTGATCTTGTTTGGCGGCTTCCACTCGTCGGGACGCAGCATACCCAAGCACATCGCGCCGCGGTCGTCGTTCGACACATTTGGGTGGTAGATCTTGGTTTTGAAGCTGATGCCCGGTGGCTTGAAGGGGTAGTCTTTGGGAAGAGTCACGTGGATCTTGAAGTTGCCGCCCTAATTAAATTGTCAGTGCTGCCGAGGGTGTGTAAAAAGGTGATGCTGGACGTACCTCGTAGACCGAGTCCGCTGGGCCTTGCATGATAACCTCCCAGTTGTTGATATCATCGTTCGTGCTGATGGTGCAGCCCGCGGGCGGCTGCTGGTTGATGTCGGCCAACTCCTGTGTAGAACGTCAGTCGCATGTTGCTAAACCTGCATGTGTGTAAATATAGCCTACCTTGAGGATGCGCTTGTTCTGGGCCATGCTGGGCGGTACTTTGGTTTTGTCTGAGCAAAGTGGTCGAGGAAGCTCGGTGTTGCGAGCTGAAGTAGATGAGTGGTGAGATGTTCTGGACTTCTGGCCGGAACAAGGTATTTGAAGGTGAGGATTGCCTAGAGTGGAACAAGTAGAGCGTGTTCAGTAGTTGCGTTATATGCAGCACTGCGGGTCACTTCTCATGACATAATTCGGGACAGGCGCCCGCCAGACACGTGAAAGTGAAAGGCTGGCCTCCCCGCGCCTGCCGCGCTCTCTTGATTTAGGCCGCCGAGTCATTACCTTTAGGTACCACTCAATTCATTCACTCTTGCCATTGGCGCAGTGCAGTCACTTTGCCTCCTGACGCCGAAACACACATCATTCACTCACCATTATTCAAAAGCCATATCATACACGCAGACTTCCACAGTCACGTGCGGCCTGCCGACGAGAAAGATCAACAATGCCTCTCCAAATAGCAACCGGTGTTGCCTCAGCTCTCAGCTCCGTGTAACATCGTGATTGGGCCTTCACGTGCATACGTGATAGAGCCATCCCAGATTGGGCGTCGACGAGGCTTAGCCCTGCAGGCCAAAGGCAAACAGAGCAGGGGTACGCGACTTCTATATAAACTCGCGACCGCCCGCCATGTCGACCTTCCTCTCGTCACCGCTGCAGCTAATCATCAAGTCGGAGGGTAAAGTGGCCCTCTCGGCTTCCAGCAGCGCGTCTCGATCGAACCAACACCACCCACCACGCTCTCTCTCCCGAAATCACGACAATTCCCTCTTTCGTCTGGAACCTCAAGTCAATCGCATCCCGACTCACCATGTTTAAACGTTCGTTCGCCGCGACGAAGGATCGCGCAGGCAAGGCGAGGAAGGTGTCGAAGCGTTCATTTCGCGACGATGCCAAGCAGAGGATGCGCGAAGCGTTGAACGAAGCCACAACGCCCGAGACGTCTCCGTCGATCGGAGGCGCTTCACCCAAGCTGAACAGCGCCATCGTTACGATCGTTGTCGGCAAGGACCAGCGTCTGTTCGCCGCCCATGAGGATGTACTGTCTCGGTCGCCGTGGTTCGCCACGGCATGCCGAGACCAGTTCTTCTCGGCCCCGGGCCAACGCCGCATCAGTCTCCCAGACGAAGAGCCAGAGATCTTCAGCGCCGTCCTCGAGTATCTCTACAAGAGCGACTATTCGCCGCGTCTCCTGCATGACAGGAAGCGCAACACATGGTCGCTCGAGGACTTGCAAGATCCGATAATGACTCCCCGTTCGGAACACCCGGACGACCCAAAGTTCGTCGGCTTCAATGAGTCCGCAACAATTTATCACCATGGCGTGGGTGACTACGTCCTCCGGGACACAGTCATCTACTGCTCTGCGCTTCGCCTCGGCCTACCAGACCTCCAGCGTCTTGCTCTTCGCAAGCAGGGCCTTCAGACTGGTATTGACGTGGCAACTATTCTGCGCAGCGCACGATTTGCATATGCGAACACGCCACCCAGTGACTCCCGCCTTAGAGCCCACTACCTAGCACTCATCATCCGCAGTCGCAAGACCTTCAAACGCAGCGGCACGATGCAGATGGAGATGGAGAAGGGTGACACGCAGTTCTTCTTCGATTTGTTCGTGGCCATGTGCAATCACATTGATGATATCTCGGAGGAGATCGGGCAAGTCTCGCCTTCTCTTACTCCTATGCGCTGATTACAACCGTCATTTTGCTTTCTGCGTTGCTTCGTGCCATTTGTCACGCCTCTGTTCTTAAAGTTTAATTGCTTGTAGGCCGTTGCTAACAGACTGACTCGAGCAGCCACGTCCACTCGCCCAATATCACCAAGTGATTGCAACATGCCCAAACCCACAGCTCCAATGAAAATCAACAAAAAAAACAATGGATCTTGCTGACTTGTACATCTCGACTATTTGCATTCCCAATCAGACTGCCAGAAGGACTTCGTATGCTGCCACGGGCTAGCAACAAGCCCTCACATCTGTTTTACGGCGTTTGGGCTTCTCGCTACTCTCGGCTGTATGATTTCCTTCACAGACTGTACCGGATCGAGCTTGCAACAAGCAGTACAGCTCTTCCTGTTCCCCTGTTCTTGCGCGGCGAACATCATTCGGAAAAGGACACGATCTCTTGCGTTAAACCCACTCCGTTCAACTGCTGCCACGTCGTCGAGGGAAGCTCTCTCTCTCGTGTGGGAGACTGCTACCCGACGACCGTCCAGCAACTTCACCAGTCTTAGCCGCGGCTGCCTTCGCGCAACACATTTCCTATGGACCTGTCATGTACGAAAATCTGCTTCTTCCTCAGACTGCCGAAACCCCAATCTTACCGCTGCCTCTCTACTTCAATGCTAGGCGAAGCGATGGCTATTGTGCGCTGGTAACTTTGTCGCATTTCGCTCACTGGTTTCAGAGAGAGCGATGGAGATACAAGATATGCCACAATACTTTTTTAACCCTTTGGCCTTGACGTTTTGGGGAGATACTGGAGGCGCTTGCGGAGGAATGCAAGTGCGGATGGATGATGTGCCTAGGTGGCTGTAGGTAGTTGTGCCTCTCTGTCTGCTTTTCGTGGGCAATGAGGTGGAAATGAAGACCGTCGGCCTAACTTGTTTCTTGTTCTCGTCACTCACGCTACCATTCATCAGCCTGCTATCCCAATCAGAGAGGCAAGTGCCGCGTAACACTACCACCAATCATACCCAATGATCACAACAAGCTCAGCAACGTCTTGCCAGACCAGCAACGCAGCTTCCCGTCGCATCCAGTACCCAAAACCCGCCTGGCTGCTCTCATGGCCGTTTCCCACAGCTGACTCTTTAGTCTGTCCCGTCGTCGGAGGCCAAAGCATGTACCTCACCGGCACAAACATTGCAAATACCACCTCAACAAGTCGAATGACTGCGCCTGTGTGCCAGTAAGCGTAGCTGTCGTCGATCGAGAGGAACCGATAGCACAGATGGCGAGCAAGCAAGAGCGTCGCTGCCAGCCAATACAAGGTGTGCATGGCAATCAGCGGGTCAAGCATCCTTCTGATCAGAGACTGACGACCATGCGCTGACCTCTCGTGCAAGGGCGCCTGAAAAGTCCCCGACACCACGAAAGGTGTCTGCTCGGTGCCGAAGAAGAATGAGTATAACACGCAATACGTGTGGTCTGGGAGAATGAGTAAGCTACTTTCCAAAAGATCGCGCGTCGTAGTCAGGACTCACATGGCGCCATCCAGATGTTGTTCCGCAGCATGTTGATTGCATTCTGCCGGCCAATGCTCTCGTATGTGACGTGCTGCCATAATTTCGAAGACAGCCACAGGCACAGGAACTGCCAGCGGCAAACGTTATGGTCGCTTCTTGTGCCAATGTTGTCGAAGCTTTGTAGGAAGATCGGAAGCGCCAGCATGGAGATCGTCGGTAGTGCGTGCAGATATGGCTTCACGGCGTGCAGGAAGCCCACCCAACGGACGATGTTTGCGCTTCTCGACATTACTCCGCCAAGCGAAGTGAAAAAGCGGAATCTCTTTCCGAGGAGGAGGTTGCCCATGGTCTGAAGAAATTCGTCAGTTCGTCTGGCCCTCTCGTCAGATTAATCGAAGAAAAAGAAGAAACCCTTACCCAGCGCATCCGTTGCACGACGTAGGCATGGAACGACCCTGCTACGACGCCAGACTGAAGCTTCTCGTTGACGTGAGCAGTCCTCCAACCAGTACCCAGCAAGGTGAAGGAACAAACGACATCTTCGTTGACATTGCACAACGGCCATCCGCCAATTGAATCGAGAGCCGCTCGGCGCATCACGAAGCCAGACCCGCAACACTGACTGCATCCAAAGCGATCTCTCAGTGGTTCGAGGATTTGAGCGAAGACGCCGGTGTCTTGTCCTAGAAGGTCTCCCGCTGGCACGTTATGAAATTGCTGTGGCGGGCCTGCCATTGCTAGCTGCTGATCACTCTCGAGTGGCTGAACTGTACGTTGTAGCCATGTCTCAGCTGGCACCATGTCTGCGTCGAGGACGGCGATGTATCGCGAGCCGCCGTGGTAATTGACTGTCGTCGAAAGACCGAAGCGGATATTTCCTGATTTGTAGTGTGTGGACTCTGTAGTCTTCTTGCGTGATAGATAGACTACAGATGATCTGCCCGGACTCGTGAAACCCAAGTCTTGGTCGAGCTGTTCGATCGCTTCTCGGAGACTGTCGTTTCGGGCATCGTCTAGGACGAAGACTTGATAGGATTGGTCAGGGTAGGTTTGAGACGCTGCAGCTCTCACGGTTTTCATGACGACGTCGGTACGTTCGCCACATGTTCGGTCGAGCCTGTCAGTAAAAGTCTTTGTATTCGAGGTGATGGTCGAGCGCGCGCACGTAATTAGGACATGTACCGTGGCATCGGGCGGGATGGTTGATATGGTACTGCGCGAGCCGCTGTGTGAAGACCTGGGCGTCGGCGTCAGTAGAATGGTGAACTCGAGTATGGCGAACAGGTCTGGCACTGCGAGCAGTAATTCTAGGAATGACAAGATCCAGATTTGAGATGATCGGGAGGAGACGCATATCCGCCATTTTGCAAATAGATACCATGCCCAGCTACAGAGCAATGCCGAGTGAATGATCATTTGCCGTGATGAGGGAGATGAAGAGCCGGAACTCGCGTTAGAGTTCTTGTATAGCAGGACTGATATATGATCCATTGTCGCTGTCGGTTGTGAGTGGTTTGCTGGTCGTGCGAGTAATTCAAGATCTGACAACAAGATCTTGAATTATCGATCTGCTGCTCAAAGCCTGGACTGTGGCCGAATGAATGAGTCGGTCCGTTTGTCAGCATGTGCTTACCTGTTGTACGACCGATCGTTCGCATTGTCCGTTTTCAGTTTGATCGACACAAGTGAGGACGATGTACATGTGTATGAGCTGCGTGTGCATGCATTCATGCATGCATGCATGTGATATCTGCATGATGATAACTTGAAGCACAGCATTACTCACCGCTCGAGTAGCGATCGCCTGATATTGGAACGATAGCAACCCGAAATCTGGTAAGATCTTCTCGTGGCTTTCTCATGTGGCGCGGAACCTTTGTTCGTAAAACAGTGCTTGATCATGCTTCGACTGGGTCAGATCTTTTTCAATGGCGACGACATGGCTTTTGTTGTCTTTGCCTTGCTGTTTCCCAACTCTTTTTTCAAGATTGATAGACCGACCAAAATGGTACATCGCAAGCCAGGGCAACTCCAATCTTCCACTGCATTTACGTTGATGGCAACCTCTCTTTGTGGCCTTGCCTATTACATCTGGCGGGTTGAAGCTTATCGACATACTCTTGTGTATGTGTGGAGCACGACACTACTCATCATATCGACGATCGTACTACTTACACGCCGAGCTCTCGTAGCTGTCCTGTTGGTCACTGCAGTGGTCGCCTTGATCCGAGTTGTCGCGGTAGAAAAACATCGGAAGATGAACATGACGCTCCATGCATATGACATCGCCTTCTACCTTTCATCTTGGCCGACGATCTCGTTCCTGTGGTCGCACTTTCGACTATACTTTATTACTTTTGTGACCGCCGTGTCGACGATTCTGGCGACCACTGTTCTTATCTTTTATCTGGACCCTACCAGAGTATGGAGACGGTATAGCTTATGTGTCGTTTTGCTCTTCGGATTTGTGGCCTACAGCTCTGCGCCTGCCAGGATCGAAGCGCACTACTGGGAATACTTCCTCGACGACCGCAGTCTCACTTCGTTCTATTCCTCTTGGCGAGACACCGCTCGTCTTCTATGGCGAGGGCACATCTTTGAAGCAGCTGAAAGCTCACGTCGTGGACAGTTCGAGGAGCCGCAAGAATGCCACGCTCAAAGCAACGCACCCAATATCATATTGATCCACCATGAGTCTATGGTACCACCGAGCACTTTCTTGAACGAAAGTCTCTACAATGCGCCACTTGAACGTCTTTTCCGTTCTCATGATGGCAAGATCCATAACATGGGTGTGGAGACGTACGGTGGCGCCTCATGGCTAACCGAGTTCTCGGTCATGACCAGCTTGTCATCGTATAGCTTCGGCAGTATGCGTCCTTTTGTTCAAAGCATGATGGCTGGCAATGTGAAAGCCACTTTGCCAGAGAGTCTGCTCCGATGCGGATACCACGGGTCGATCTTTTACCCAGCGCAACGCACTTTCGGATCGAGCGAGAGTTTCTATAACTCGATTGGCATGACCGACTTCTTCGACATCAACGACCAAAAGGCTCCAACCATCCAAGAACGAGACCATTTCTACTACAAAAATGCTCTTTCTTACATTTCTGAGCATTTCCGGACTTCTAAGCAACGTCTGTTCACTTTTATCATCACTATGGCAGGGCATCAGCCGTACGGTTATCAGTACATGCCTGACTTCAAGGCACACGGCAATTCACCAGACCTCGACCCGGAAGTGAGCGAATGGCTCTGTCGTGTTGCTATGGTCAACGAGGACTACGACTACTTAAAAGAAGAAGTCTCGAAACGATTTCCAGGCGAGCCATTTCTCTTCATACATTACGGCGACCACCAACCGACTGTAACTCGCCCTTATGTGACGTTCAACGACCATAAATCGGACTCTCCAACGGGCCCATCAGCCTACACCACATACTTTGCGATAGAAGGCATGAACTACACACCTCCAGAATTGCCCGAGTGCGATGATATCGATGTCGCTTACCTGGGATCGATGATCATGAAAGCAGCCGGTATTCCACTTACGGATGTCTACAGAGAACGTGAGCGTCTGATGCATCTTTGCAAGGGACGTTACTATGACTGTTCATTTAGGGACGAGATCTTAGGTTTTCATCGACGGTTGATTGACAGTGGGCTGGTCACTGCGCCTAGATGAGCTTGCTGGTGAGTTGAGACCGCGCGGGTGTGGCAAGTGTGTCCTGGGAAGAGGAAGAACTAATGTGAGGGCGTGATTAGAGACTTAGATCATAAGACCTTTGAGTAGCGAATGGACATCTCGGCGGCGAGCTTGTGTAGGCCTGTGGAAATATCATCAAGCTCCTTGCGATCTAGATCAATATTAGCACGGGAAACAGCAGCAGTGTCTCAGCGGCAGTAGTGAGCGGATTATCGATCGGCGTGAGAAGATAGCAGTCTACTAGTAAAGTGATAGGAATATATGATTTAGATGATATCTCAGTGGGCGAATAAGAGTATGATAGTCTTCAAGTGAATGATAATAGTTCAAGTTGGGAAAGAGGAATAAAAAAGAGAACAAGTGAAGCTGAGCGACACCCCGGACATTCCACTTCGGCTTCTCAAGCTGCGGCTCCGCCTGCAACTTTAAAACGCGACAGCAACAACGCGAAACCATTGCGCTTGAGTAGCTCGGATCCGCTCCCTCACCACCATACTGACAGAGTCAGCTCTTCCACCATTATGTTCAGCAATACCGCCGGCTCCAGCCTCTTTGGCGGCGCGGCCAGTACAAACAACAATAACAACAACCAGACACAAACCACAGGCGGCGGACTCTTTGGCGCAAAACCTGCCGCAACACCCTCGACCGGAGGCGGTCTTTTCGGCGGCGCTGCAGCAACACCAGCAGCCTCGACCGCTGGCCAAACAAGCGGTTCACTATTCGGCGGCACCTTGGGCAGCACAACACAACCTGCGGCTACGGGCACTGGAGGCGGTCTGTTCGGCGGCGGAGCTGCTGCTGCTAAGCCTGCGACTACCAGCCTGTTTGGTGCCACACCGGCTGCGACTAGCCAACCTGCTGCAACATCGACTGGAGGTGGACTCTTTGGCGGCGGCGCGACCGCAAAGCCTGCGACCGGGGGTCTCTTCGGCGCATCTACTGCGCAGCCTGCCACTTCACAACCCGCTTCCGGAGGATTGAGCTTGTTTGGCAACACTCAGAACCAGACTCAGGGTCAGGATGCGGGCAAGAGTCTGTTTGGCGGCTTGGGGCAGAGCACAGTAAACAACAACAACCAGAACCAAAATCAGAACCAGCAAGCGGTGACCACCGAGGCCGCACCTGCGAACCCGGCATACTTCGATCAATTGCTTGAGCGTGGCAGAAAGAGACAGACCGAGGAGCGCATTACACCCTTTGGCGAGCTTCCAGCTCTCGAACTTGGATTGGCGGACATCTCGCGCAAGGTCAGGAATTTGGGACAGGGCGGACCATCTGCTGGCCTTACTCGTGGCGGCGACGCCAGAGCGCACTACCTGCTTTCGGCCTCTGGAGTCAACACTGGTCAGGCTCTTCGCGATCTTGAGAGGCTTGCTGAGGAGAGTGTTCCTCTGGGTGCAGCTTCGGACCAGGCTGCTGGTGCTGCAACTGGAATCAGGTACAACCTTACCCGCAGACACCACGATGACTTCCAAGCCATGGTCGACGGTCGTGTACAGAAAGCTCAGGACGACTTCAACAAGATGATCGAAGAGAAGCTTGACGGCGTCGACTGGGCGTCACAGTACTCGCGCATCTACGAGCACTTTGGTCTCAAGAAGCCCCAAAGCGTTGACAACAGCGCAAGCGAATCATTCGCGCCCAAAGAGTCTGGCGCTTTCGGTCGCACAAGCAGAAGAAGCAGATATGGAGCATCAGTGGCAGGCAAGTCCTTCGGCGTCCCTGGCCTCGCGCGTTCTGTCATCGGCGCACCTGGTGCCAGAGGCGTGCGTCAGAGCCAGTTCTCGGATGTGCAGGAGAAGCTACCTGCCGAAGGCATGCGTGTTGTGCCTGAAGACCGCATCCTGCGCATGAAGCAGAACAAGTACACTGAGCGCGTCAAGGAGCTCAATATTGCCCGCATCCAGGAGCGAGCATACCCCATCTTGAACAAGTTCGCGGATGTTGAGTCTGAGCCATCTGGCGAAGACACCTCTATGCTAGTAAACGCATTCAAAGCTCTCGCAGAGATCACAGGCGAGGACGCCTCGAAGGACACTTGGGCTGAGCCCGGTGCTATCCAGCCACGACAATACGCCCGTGACTATCTGGACGAGACTCCCAACGCCAAAGGACCCAGCGAAATCCGTTCACGCATCATCAACGGCTCTCGCTCTTTCCTCGAAAAGGCTTACTTTGCCCAGGTTGAGACTACCGTGGTCAAGAACCCTCGGGACGCTAATGTCGGCGGAGTGCCAACTTCACTCGCAAAGGTCAAGGGCTATGCTCGCGTCAGAGCAGCTCGCCGTGAGCTAGGACCTGATCTGGAGATCTTGCAGAAGGTTAACGACGATTACTGTTGGGTTCTTCTCTTCTACCTTCTACGCTGTGGCCTTGTTCAGGATGCTATGGCCTACATCGAGGAGAACCACTCCGTTTTCCGCAACATGGATCGCAGATTCATCGGATACTTCCGCGCATACGCCACCAGCCCCGAGCGTCGTCTGCCGCCAAACCTGCAGGGCGACATCAACAACGACTACGCCCAGAAAACGCGCATTGCACCAGAAGATTCCATGGATCCTTACCGCCTCATGGTCTACAAGATCATTGGTCGCTGCGACCTCAACAGGCGTAACTTCGACAACGTCAACAGCGACATGATGGATTGGCTTTGGCTACAGTTCGTCCTTGCACGCGAGTACAGCCGTGTCGACGAGTTTGCGCATGAGGCGTACGGACTTGACGAGCTTCGTACCTCTATCAAGGATATCGGCGACCGTTACTTTGGCCCTAACAGCGACCTTCCCAACGCTCCCACAACCTTCTTCTTCATGCAGATTCTCGCCGGTCTATTCGAGAAGGCCATCGCCGATCTGTACCCCAACAACTACATGTCTGCGGTACACTTCTCTATCGCCCTCGATTACTACGGCTTGCTCAGAGTCAGCGACATCAACAGCAGCGATGATCTGCTCACTTACACCACTCGTCAACAGCCACAGATTGCCTTTGGTAGCATGACCGGTCTTTACACACGCGACTTCCGTACTGCCGACCCTGCAGGCGCTGTGGACTACCTGGCTTTGATCTGCCTCAACGCTGATCTTGAAGGCGCTATCGGCAAGGCTCAACGTGAGCTTTGTCACCAAGCACTCACTGAGGTCGTCCTTGAGACCCGCGAGTTCGCAGCCCTTCTTGGTGATATCCGTGCCGATGGTCAGCGTATCAAGGGCTCTATTGAGCAGCGTCTCCAACTCATTGGCATTGAGAACGAGCTCGAGTTCTTGCGCCACATCACTCTTGTGGCTGCTCGTACAGCGGAGGACCAGAGCCGCACCACTGACGCGGCACTCCTCTACCACCTCGCAGAGGACTACGACAAGGTCGTGCAGATCGTCAACGACGCCGTGTCACTTGCCCTCACGACTGAGCTCGGTGACGAGCCTCAACGTCTCACACCGCTCAAGCCTCGCCAGCGCGAAGGCGAGCAGGTTCCTCGTGAGATGCAAGGTAGCTTGAGCTTGACGGCCGTCGATGACCCCGTCGAACTCTCTCGTAACTTCCGCCAGCTCTACAACTCTGCTGCCATGTACTATGGCAAGATCAACGAGAACACCGCTGCCAACCGCGAAATCCTGCTGCACCTTGCCGATTCCCGTCGCGCCCTCGAGGCCGGCCAGTGGCCTATTGCCGTCGACGTAAGTTCTTCCCTTGATACTCCTACTCCAGATCCTCCAACTAACAATTTCTCGCAGTGCATCGAACGCGCCAAGGTCCTGCCCACCGACACAGTCGGCAACATGACCGCCATCCGCGCCAAGGCACAGGCCTTCAACTGCATGCAGCCCGTCGTCGCGCGCACCATCGGTCACATCATGATCTGGGCTGTCATCGCTTTGGCGAACGAGCACGCCCGTCTGAAGGGAGCCGAATTCGACACTCCTGCGCAGCAGAATGTCATCGCGCAGTGCAAGAGTGCTGCGAAGGACATTATGGTTTTCGCGGGTCTGATCCGTTACAAGTTGCCTGGACGCGTTTGGGAGACTTTGGCTCAAGCCGGACAGGAGTTGGGTCAGTAAGTGAGGTCGATGCGTGTTGACGCTGATGATGGTTTCATGGTGGAAAGTGAGAGCAAGATACCCCTTGAATTGGGTACTGGGAAAGTTGACTAGTGAATTGTCGACTCACGCACAAGGAATTCAACTGTGTAAAATTAATTGAGACCGGACTTGTCAAGAGTTGCAAGGCAATTGTGGTCAATGAAAACGTTTCTGATGCTATCGACCTCTTTTCCGGTTTCCACATTCATGACGAGAACGTGAAGTAGGTTCCATTACGGCCCAACTTCCATGGGATACTGACTTGATTATCATAAAAATTATTGCCCACTCGGGTATCACTCATTCCCTGAAACTGCCTCGTCCCCTCCGCTTTCTCATACTGCCTGGCCGACTGCCACTACCGCTCTCCATGCTCGTGCCAATGCCTGAATCCAAGAAATAGTCTCCATCCTCATCCTCGTCATCTGCTTCCAAGTTCGTAAGAGGCGGGACATCCTGAAGACGCACGCCGTCACCAGCATCTTCTTCCTTCTTCTCTTCCTTGATCTCAGGCGAGCGGAACCGCAGCGGCTGCTGATTCGACAGCGTAGGGAACGTCCGCTCCGTATCTGACAAGAAACCGCGCTCTTCGTCTTCAGACGTAGCTTCCTCCTTGATTCGCATCGGCCTTTGCTCTTCCGTCTTGAACGCAGGGCCCAAGTACGCTATCAGCACCGCCCACGCGATCCCAGCGAATACCATCTCCACGCCCCAGAACACGCCAACAAACACCACCGCGCTGATCACCCGGTGGTTGTACATCAGCCATCGCAGCCCGCGGAATCGCGCGTGGAAGATCGCCTTCGCGGAGTAGATCTGCATGCGCTTGGAGCTTTGGACTTCGAGCTTGAGGGCCGTAGGCACAGAAGTGCTACCGCGCGCGAAGCTCGTTCGCTCGAAGACGTCAATGACGATGGTCTCGCTTTCGTCGCGCACGCCGAGCAGATACCAGGGCAGCTGCGTTACGCGGTGCAGCATTTCGACAGGAAGGGAGCGGTAGTGCAGACTTGCAGGGCGTCGTGATCTGGCGAGCACAGGGGCGGACTCAGAGGATTGCGAAGTTGTTAGACCATCTTTCAAAGTATCCAGGAGTCCCGTAGAGCCGAGTAGTGAGACGTCGAGCATGAAGTTGCCGACTTCGCGGTTCTTCCTCGTGCGCGGCAGCTCGATTTCGAGTTTCACGTCGTAGGCCTGCGCGCTGACGAGGTCGCCTTCGAGACTGACTGTCCCGTGCGGGAAGTGGTTATACGCTCTGCCGAGCCCATGCTCTTGCCCTGCGGGGTATACGTCGTCCCATTGCAGGTGGATGTCTCTCGAGAAGCCGATGCGCGGGACGTAGCTCCAGTAGAAGAGCGTGTAGGCTGTGGACGCGGCTGCGAGGAGGAAGAGAGCGGTGATGAAGATGAGGGCTGTGGTGAGGTAGGCGCGTAAAGCGGGTTTGGAGAGGACTATGCGGAAGGGTTTGAGGATGATGCTCTGTGGTTGGTGTGTCAGTTTGGTGGTCACTTCGTTGGGAAGCAGTGAAGGTGAGGTAGCGGTACCTTTAGCAGACTCAAGAGTGCTGGCCGCTGTGTGTCTTCCTCATCATTTTTGTAGCGGTATTTGGAAGCCATGCTTCGCTGCATCGCGTTGTTTTGTTGGCATGCTGTTGTTCACATGTTTATTGGAGTCGGGGAACATTGAAAGTGACGTCGCGCAAAGCGTCACCAGAGGAGGCTGCATAAATTCGTATACGAAGAACCGACAACAATGTCGACAACATCACCTTGATATAAGGGGTCACACACAACCACGCGTATCATCATGGATACACTATCGACAACATTTCCACTCTCCATGTGCTGACCGTTCAATATTTGCCAGGCATAGAGACTTATCATTGTACTAATAATCGAACCATCGGATGCAAACTTCCACGCGCGGTACCTGCCATTCTTGTTGTACGACAAGTACTAAACGAAAGCGTATTCCAGTCCTCTACAAATAGTAAAACGCCTTCTTTTGGTATTTGCGATGCTTCCTTGTGGTGTTTGCCCGAGAATGTGGAC
The DNA here is from genome assembly GCA_024604135.1 of Cladosporium velox. Taxonomy (NCBI): domain Eukaryota; kingdom Fungi; phylum Ascomycota; class Dothideomycetes; order Cladosporiales; family Cladosporiaceae; genus Cladosporium; species Cladosporium velox. The sequence continues at coordinate 353,866 of JANIIF010000019.1, read as the reverse complement.
ATTGTGTGAGATTTCCGTGGCTGTGGACTTGTCCGACATCCTGTGGTAGTTGTCCGAACACCACATGCGCATCCCATTAAAAGCATCGTAAATAATACACCGACCATTGGGCAGAGCTCACCCCGCAGCCCCATGGTCTGTGAAGTCTAATCACGTCAAGTGATGTTGTAAGATTCAGGGCCATTGATATATTATAGACGAAGAAGGTCGGATGGCTTTGATGTTTCGCGAAGACCATCGACTCACATTCCAATCCCCAACATGGCTACTACCACTGCTATAACTGAACTGCTACCCCCAAATGTTCCAGCTCCTCCCAAGATTGCACCCAAAGACGATTCGTCAGGGTCGGACAACTGGTCTCATGGCCTCAAGTCAAAGTGGCCAGTCGCTCTAGACCTCGCGGGCTCAAACCTGCCTTGTCGTCTTGAAGGAGAAGTTGAGAACTTGGTATGTCCGCTACTAACGTTCTATCCATTGTCGAACGAAAGCTGACAATCGTTGCAGGTCGTCCTCGGAGAGATTCCCAAGGAGATCGACGGTTGCTTCTACCGAGTAATGGTGGATCCATTCGTGCCACCGCATCCAGATAATGTCCCCATTGATGGAGACGGCAACATCTCCGTCTTCCAATTCCATAATGGCAAAGTCGATCTGAAGACGCGTTACATCGACACCGAGAGGCTCAAGTTGGAGCGAAAGGCGAACAAGGCGATGTTTGGACTGTACCGCAATCCGTTCACTCACCACCCTTGCGTTCGGTAGGCAGAACCTGCGATGTCAAGCTCGATATTTGAAAACATCAGACTGACAGCGATTACAGTGCTGCGGTAGACAGTACCGCCAATACCAACCTGGTCCACTGGGGAGGCCATCTGCTAGCGTTGAAAGAGGTCGCGCTGGTGAGTATATGTTGACAAGAGGTTATTGCCATCAACTGACTCTTCTCGCAGCCGTATGCAGTTGACCCAATCACACTGGAGACAAGAGGCTACGATCCTTTTGGCCAAGTCAAGTCCAAAACGTTCACGGCACACCCAAAATACGATCCCTACACGGACGAGCTGGTCGTGTTTGGGTACGAAGCGAAGGGTCTGGCAACGTCCGATGTAGTGACTTACACCATCGATCGATCGGGCAAGGTGAAGAATGAGTTTTGGCTGCACCAGCCTTATCAGAAACCAGGCTTCATACACGATTGCGCTATTGTAAGTTCCGCGGTAAACGACGGGCCACTGGACCAAAGCTAACGAAGTCAGACTTCCAACTGGCTGGTACTCTTCATCTGGCCTTTTGATGCAGACGTCGAGCGCATGAAACGAGGCGGCCACCACTGGGCATGGGCACCTGAACGCGGGTTAACGCTCATTGTTGTGCCACGCAATGCTGAGAAACCCGTCGCACCCGGATGGAAGCCGAACGAGGTTCGATCCTACGATTGGAACATCTGCATGCCAATCCACACCGCTGCCGCCTGGGAAGGTGCTGATGGCCACATTTTCGTGGAAAGTAGCCGCGTCCACGGCAACGCTTTCCCATTTTTCCCGCCCAACGGCGAAGCGCCACCGCAAGGAGACATTGAAACCAAGGCGGATTACGTTCGCTGGGATATTGATCCTGCCAAGGAAGACCGTAGCTCGCTTCCCGATCCAAAGGTGATTCTCGACTGTCCCTCCGAATTTCCTCGCATCGACGAGCGTTTCATGTCGCATGAATATGATTACGTTTGGCTGAACGTCTTCATGCCGAACAACTCCGATGGTCAGAAGAATATCTTCCAAGGACTCAATGGCCTCGCCATGCACAGCAACAAGACCGGCGAAACGAAATGGTTCCACGTCGGAGATGATTCCTTGGTTCAGGAGCCCATCTTCATTCCGCGCACAGATGATGCGCCTGAGGGTGATGGATGGGTCATTGCGCTCGTGGAGAGGACAGGAAAAGCTTCTCGTTGCGATTTGGTCGTGATCGATACGCGCGAGTTCGAGAAGCCTGTTGCTTTCGTGCAACTACCGTTCCATGTGAAGGCGCAGATCCACGGCAACTGGGTGGATTCAAGAGCCTTGGGTGGATACAAGCCGATCGTAAGACAGCTTCCGGATTTCCAGGTTTCGGGCAAGGGTTCGTTGGAGCCGCTGTAGTTTGGTGGATGGCAGTGCCTCATTGTTTGCGCTCGCCGGCAAGACTGGCGTTGTCTGTAGTGAATGCAACCTTCGTTGTTTATGATTCACGTTATAGTTGTCTATAGTGCCATGTTCAATGGTGCATGCCTCGGTAACCTTAAAGTTGATCTTCGTGTTTCCCCCGCACACCTGTTCTTCGCAACAGTTATGCCTCTCCACCACCATTATTGTAGTGCCGTACTGCCATCAAGTTCGTTGTTCCACAGCTATGGACGTGATCGTGTCATCTATGAGAGTGGACACCTCACGAGAGTGCCCATTCTGCCATCGAATATTTTCCAGACAGTTAGCGCAAATATCGTGATCCATGCATTCTGGGTCGATGGCTGATACTATAGACGCAGAGACGCCGCGAAGAGACACAGCATAAAATGCGCTCAAAGACGTTCCCAGCCATTGCCAAAAGAGCACAGTAGTAAAGGTCGAAGGCGACATGCGTGTGAGAGGGTACGGGTTCGTCCTTGTCTTCGATCGGTAGGCAACAACTGACACGACTTCAGTGTTCCCAAATGAAGCTTTTCTGCGATGGCCGACAGCCCTGTACCGCTTGCAGTGCCAAAAGGCATATCTGTCGGCATATCAGAGCGAGGAATCCTGCCAGAGATATGGATCTCGTTCCACGTGGTCTCAACCACACAGGCCGTAAATCGCCGTTTCTCCTGTGTAATGGTGACGCAGAGATCTTTTCGCGGTTCGAATTCCCAAAGCCGGTACACGCAGGTGGTGTAGGTGCCGGCCAGGTCATTCCGTCGACTGTCGACATTGAGCTGCCTGGGTACTCAAGCGATCTTGCTGACGTCCTTGAACCAATGCTGCTTGACTTCGACCTTGACATACTGGATGACATTTTCAATCCTGATCAGCCCATGGACGATGCAATAGACTGGACAGCTGATCTCCCTACCCTATCGCCTGGGCAGGACTCTTTTGGTGTTTTGCGCAACGAAGCCAAGCTTTCAGACCTTGCAAGCCATATTCTGGAATCAGCATCAAACGCCGGCCTGCCCGATCCGGACCGGTTCAAGGTCCTAAACACATTAAAACATTTACTAGCGCCAGCGCAAGCTCACCGAGCTCTCTCACGATACTTTGAGTCCTGGCATCGTATCTGTCGCATCATACACCGGCCAACATTCACAGCAGATACGGCGCCAGATGTGGTCCTGGTTGCAGTCCTCATTCTAGGAGCCATGTACTTGTCAAACGAGGAAGACCGTGAAAAGACTCTCAGTGTTATCGACTTCGTGGAGGATTACATTTTCTCGCAAGAACCTTCGCCATTGGATGCATCCGCACAGACTGATACGGACGGCGACGACAACCCCAGATTCCACTTCTTGCAAGCTGCGTTTTTGATCGTGGTCACACAGTATTGGACAGGGAGCGATTGTTCAAGGCGGAGAGTATCAAAGGGTCGCTTTGATCGAGTGATAGAGGTAAGGAGCTCTTTTTCCACGGCGATATGCGATATTCGGATGCTGATCGATGATTGCAGACTGCTCGACAGTTGGGATCCTTCCAAGTGACGCACACTGCAGATGACCGGAAAAGCCAGGCATCATGGCTCGCCAGGGAGCGCCATATCCGGCATGTGAAAGTAAGCTTTTATCTTTGCGGTCCTCTGACTCATTGTCGCAGCACCTCAACCTGGGTCACGCTTTTGGACTGTGCCTTTCTATTCTTCTGGGGCATCCCGACTCGAATCGCGGGTACCGAGATCAGGTGCGACTTGCCCTGCGATGAACCGATCTTTGATGAAGAGAATCCATTTACCCACTCGAGCTTCGCATTCAGTCGTGGACTGACCGCAAAAACGGCCTTCCAAGCTCTTTTCAACAACGCAGACCGGCTGCCTCTTACCATGCTGGACACCTTCGTCCTAATACACTGTGAGTGAATCTTAGTCTCCCGAGGGACTTTTCACTGACATCTGTTGCAAGTGCTTTATCGATTTGCCAGTGACGCTCTCGCAATCCAGCTCTGGCGCTCAGACGAAGCCGGAGACAAACTTCCATTCCCAGAGATAGGCTCTGACCTGATGTTGGCACTTGATTGCTGGCATCGGCACTGGGAGCGGCTTCAGTCTAATGCGACAGAGAGCGACATCTGGAACGGCTTTGGTTTCTGGAAATATGGCGACCAGTACGAATGTGCGATTCGGCTGCTGCTCTCTGAACGATCTCGACCACATCTGAGTAGCCTTCTAGAGATCGGAGCTCCAAGGCTGGACAGGCTGAAAGGCCTAAATCCTCGTTGAAAGCGGCTATGGCGCGGACAAGATCACGAAATCTCATAGGAGCCGGAGCCTGTGATCGAGATGCGCTTTCTTCTTGAACCATCAATCACGCTGCTTCGTTCTCCGAAAGTTTGGGAGTCATTCCAAGTATCATCCATGTCAGCTTCTTCATCGCTGGTGACCCAATCCTCAAACCACGGGCGATATATGGTCTCTGACCAATTGATGAGTTCGAGAAGCGTAGCGAACACTTGGAAAAATCCATGGTACGTGGTGATGTCACCCAATTGATGCCTGGAATACACCGTGGTGTAAAACAGCTCGCCTTCATCGTTGTAGTTGCCGCATGCCACTAAGAGGTACCACACTGGCCCAACAACCTTCAGCAACGGGAGCCAGACTGTGCGGTCGCCGAATTTCAGAGTCCGCTTGCGGAGTTCTGCCAGGCGGGCAAAGTGTGACTTCACCCACAGACTGAGCTTCAGATCAGCCTGGAAGCCTCTCTGCTCTTCTCGCAGAGTTTCGATGCTAATGACTAGTGGCTTGCGAGCAACCTGTTCGGCATCCATGTGATTGAAGTTTCTGGATTGTCCATCTGTGTTCGACTGGATATTTCTGTAAGCGGCTTTTAACTTATCGCTAGTATGCAAGTAGATGCCAAAGTCGACCATCTTTCCAGCGTCTGATGTTCCGTTGTCCGGTTCCGATTGCGCAAGAGGGCGGGCAGATGTCAGGTTCACGCTCTTTACTTGGCCATGGTGCCGGGATATGTGGCAGGCAAGCAGTAATAGCGGTCCGTTGACGTGTGAGTTCCAACCAGCTTCGAAATCATTGTTTTCGCTGCACTCTCGCGCTTGTTCAACGATCATTTCGACCTGAGGGAAAAGGACAGGGCGATCGTGTGCTTCGGACAAGGACGCAGCCGCCTGAGGAGGCAGAAGGCCTGGAGTTTGTGAGGGTGTGCGACTCCATCTCAACTCTGAATCTCGGTCCATCGTAGGTCGTAAATGTATGTTCTCGGGTAATAGGGGTGTGTCAGTTTGCCACACATCGTCGTCCGAGTCGAGATCTGGGTCTCCGTCTAAGACATGGGTCTTGAGCGCTTCTGGAATCGTATCGACTCCCCTCGCACACCGCCGAAGCTCTGTTATCAATGAGTTGATTGTTGGCGGAAGTGTACAGAATCCCAATCGACTGAAGTTGAGGACTTTCACTGGCTGTTGCTTTACGGCTCGTCGTTTCATCTGCTTGATTGGCCTTGCGAAGAGCCGCATCCGGGATATGGTCGTCGCAGAGGAGGATATTACACTTGTGCTGACGTTTTGTTCGTAACCCGCGTCATCGCCAGCTGCGGTGGTTATTCGACGTCGTTTTCTCGAAACTTGAGGCGTTAAGTCTCGTCCGTCATCGCCACCTTCTACGGGAGCAATGTCGCGTTTCCTCCCACGTTTCTTAATAGATGGCCCTAGTAGAGCATCCAGAGAACGGGCGAGTGTATTCATTGAAAACGTTCTCTCAGTGACTCGAAATCAGGTACGATGCTCGTTCGCAAGGTTGGCTCTCATCAAGAAGCTCTATTACCGCGTCCCAGAATTTGTGCAACGTGAAATCTTTGGTGGTCCTGCCACTCCCGTATATCTGTCACCTTGCCTCCAGCATGCGTGCGCGATACGCGTCTCTTTCGTTCACGGCCGGCACGGAGGTGCTCGGACTGCAGACTGAGTCGTGGGCCGCGGGGATCTCGATGGCCTTGTGATGGGTGATCGCTTTTCCTTCACCTTCTTGTTGTGCGCATCATGTATATCGTCTCACAGAACAAATACACTAGATATCATGTATCTAGAGACGTTGGCGACATGTGAGGTGCAGCTCACGGTAACGTGACTCGGTGGAGCCGCCAATGCGTGCTGATGCCTGAGATACGGAAGTAGCGCTTCCTCTACGCCTCTGCTGCCTACAGCTGGCCAATCAGAGCACAGCAGCCTGAGCTCTGGAATGTATACATATAGGAACGAAGTGAATTGCTAAATTGCTTCCTGGAAAACACTACAACTCATATTACACAACCATTCAAAATGTCAATCACTTCCGCCTCTCCAATTTCGAACCTCCAAAAGCGCAAGCGGACCGTCGTGTCCTACGCTCAACTCGATCCATTGGCCGATTTAATGAGCGACGACGAAGATACTACTGCTATCTCTCACTATGATAGTAGTGATGATGAAAGCGACAATGACGACCGCACATACAGCAGACACAAGGTATGGCTTGAGCACGGTCAGGAATCAGCCGATCGATTTACTGATCAACCTAGAAAACTCCCAAAAAAACCAACAAGAACAAGAAAGCAAGGCACGCCCCTGCTCGCCGGCAACCCGAGCAGAAGCCTTTCCCCTTCATGGAATTGCCCCCGGAGCTTCGCGACATGATCTATGAGATCGCTCTCACCGACGCGGACGGCATGCAAAAAATTGTGTCGACAACCAAATCCTATCGACGAACGGTCTGCCGCACTGCCAGCGACAATCTGGAAGAGTGTCAATACCGTCAACGCGGAAGTAGATACCGGATTGCAGAAGGTGAAAGCTCGCCTAAGCAGCTGGTCCCAAATCTCCTTGCCGTCAGCAAGCAGATCCACAGCGAGACTATCAATCTCCTATACGGGCATGACTTCGCCTTCGCAGACACCGACGCCCTCCATCGTTTCCTCACAATAATTGGCCCACGAAATCAACAGCGCCTTCGACGCATCGAAGTCAAAAGCTTCTGCACAGGCAGGATGACCAGAGCGATCAACCACTGCGCTTTCATGTCGCTTGCAGGTGCCACAAACCTTAAGGCCCTCGCTCTCAACAACTACGAATTTGGCCATTGCAGTAGTCCGAAAGGTCTCGCTCGAAGCCTGTACTCCAACACGCATTCCTTCCTCGAAGCCTACGGTGCTGCGCATGGTCGCAAGGATGCTGCTCTCGATATCATAGAGCTGGATGAGGAATCTTTCGATTCGTTTTATAGCTATCGTAGGCATGTTGTTGCAAAACAAGCAACTCCAACTCCTGAAGAGAATCGGGCGGTATATCGGGCGGAGCTTTGTCGCTTGCTTAGTGCACAATGAGAGTTGAAACGAAGAGAAGGAATGGTTACGGATATATGTTGAACGACGTGTTGGAGCCAATAAGCCATTGTCCATAGTTTATTCCACATTTGAGAGACTGTAGCATGTCATGTAATGCCGAGTCTGTTTGGCCTTTCAAAATATCGTGATCAGGCTATCAGCTGCCTCCATCAACGGATCAGACTTCTAACACACACCTAATTAAGTGACAATGTCTGACATCTAGCTACAGCATGTCCTCGTTCTCACAAGCATCCGTCAAGCCCAATCGTGAGTGCGATGACATCCAACTCCGCAGTCTCTAAGTGTCACTTGCTATCAATGCCCCTCTTCACGATGACAAGCCCCTCCAGATCTCCAATATTGTGCTCCAGCATCGTCTTCACCATCGCCTTCCACATGTCCTGTTGGCCAAATCGCTTGATGGGCACCGAGCGTGCGTTGGGCCTCGGAAACGCTTCGCCATCTGTGCGCTGGAATCTAACGACGTCGAACCTGTCTCCGACGCCAAGTATATCTTGAAGGTCCTGCTGGATCATGTCGAATAATTGGACCCGAGTGGTGACGTTGGTGATCTCGATTACGCCAGCAAGATCGTTCTGCCCGTCGATGTAGAGAGCGAGTTGGATGTCCGCGAATGATTTGTTCGTGCCTCGCAATGGACTGGGCGTGGATGTATAGCAGGCAGCCTTAGACGAAACACTCTTGGTGATTACTTTCGGAGGAGTAACAGGCACGTATGGTGGCTATTCTGTGTTAGCGGGACTGAAGTAGAACAGTGCAGCGAAAAATTGAGACATGCCCTGGAAGTAGCCCTCTGCTCGCAGCTTGTCACGTGGTGACTATCTGGAGCTGGGCGTTTGCGAGAGCGGCCATCAAACTTATGGAACCCACTTGCGTTGTAAGCCGGAGAGATTTCTGTGTTGTGAGTCCGCAGATGATAAGCTGAACCCGCTCCTGCAAGCTTCGTGGTCTCCGTCGTGTCGCTGGAGCGCTCCTCTTTGATGGATACGAGCTCTTCGTCGTCATCGTCGTATTCCGCGAGATAGCTGTAGCAAGGTTGAAAGCCATTAGAACGCCTCTTGCTTCCACGAGCCGGTCTCGGGGGTCTCTTGGTGTTGGCCCACAAGCTGGCATGTTGATCTTGCTCTGCCATTGGAGACGATCCCGGCTCCGAAGCGAGCGTACCGCGCTTGTCTGGATTATGCTTGAAGTGGGACATGCACTTGGTCTCCACGAGCCTCCACAGGTACTCTCTGAGACTGTGCTTGGGTTAGCAGAGTTGAAAGTTTGTCTGAACAGTGACTTACACTTCAGAGTCTCTGAGAACACAAAGTCTGTCAACATCATCGTCACGTAGCCACTTCGGGCATTTGCTCTGGTTGGGCCATAACTGGGAGGCCCAGTCGTCAAAGAACTTGTCGGTGAAATCCTGGAGAGCTTTGGAGTGGGAGATCTGGTAGTTTGTGGTGTAATATGCAGCCGACGCCTTCATTGCATCGACGTGATCGCACAAAGCCTTGCATGCGGTGAAGGCCCGGAGTTTGGTGGAGTTGGTGATGTATTCGAATCCAAGCATCTCTTCCCAATACTGGACGCGAGCCTCCTTGTACTCTTGCGTTGATGACATTTTGAGACCATCAAGTCGCGGGACTCCACTAACGTTAATGAAACGAAGATGCCGCGCAAAAGTAAGTGTTGAGGCAGTATATGATCAGGACCCTAGACGAGTGATTAGGTTAACCCTGCATGATGTGGTCTCAAGTGATATGCAAACGCTGTCCGGCACGATACGCACACTGTAGCTCTGGAACACATGGAGCTACCATGGTAGCATACGTTGAATGCAATGAACCGAAAGCAAAGGCTGTCCAGTGTCCGCAGACGACAAGCCTGTGGCGACATCAAATACCTTGCGAGCACGTTTTGGCATTGTCAGCGTGTTTATCTGATAACCTCACCAGGGGGTGCACAATCCGTGATCGCTTCTGGCACTAGCCCCCGGGGTTCACACTGGACAGCATACGGGTTAACCATCTTCGTCATGTGCTGTGCATGCTGTACAGTGTCTCGCGGGCTAGACTCAAACCTCGTACCGACCTCTCAGCGGCAAGGCAAGCAGTACAGACTTTCAAGCTAGACCGCGAGAGTGTGTGGGCTAGAACCGAGCCCAAGCAAACGCTGGTACAAATGAGACAGGGATTGGCCAGTTCTCATGTCTCTATCAGATCGTTTGGGTGTGTCTGTGACAGCCAGCCGTGTGAAGATACGGCCTGCTGCATGGCTCCTGCAGCTAGCTGTTTGTTGCCAGGTATACAGGTACAATACTGTACCTTTGGGGATCGGAAGACGAGGCGGCTTCGAAGCTCCGGATGAGATACAGGACACTGCAGCAATTTAGCCAGCTTTGTCCCGTCCTACATTGAGTTCGCTGTGCTTGATGTCGAACGCCAAACGGATGAAGCTTATGGGCTACGCCTTGGACGCAGAGTGTGGCCGGAGAAAGGCGAGGCTGAGAAAAGACAGATGCACGGACTCAGTGGCTTGACGATCGAGCAAAGTGGCTGAGTCGTGAATCGAATAACACTGGTGACATCTCGAGAGCTGGACACCACAGTTCGGATTCGCATCCCATGAGTCGTTCTATTGGAAACACGAAGCTGCAGCCTGCCAAGATCCGGCGCATGATATTCCGAGAAGAGTAGCAACGAGAACCAAGCGAACTTACAACAACCAACCAGATTACGGTTTAGTATCGAGAGTTTTGACATTTTTGGAGACAGTCCCTGTGGCCGTCTCAGGTTTACAGCAAATGTTGAAATAGCATCTTGGCTTACAACATGGCAGATCCGCACACACCAGAACTAGTCGCACCAGTAGCCATTCAGTTCGCCATTCATCAGTGTGAAGTTCGGTGTGCACATCAGGCTCCATACAACATTATTAGAGATCCTGCCTCGCTGGCCGTCGAGATCGAACCCCACGACGGTATTGAACACAGCTGTGTTGATTCTAACCTCTACCTGTGTCCGATATGCAGTATACCATCACGATCGGGAGCATGTTTATATCGTGCCGAGTTGTTCGTCTGCTCGTTGGTTCATTCCAACACTAAGCAACGCCATCTTGCTCACTCGAAATAGCAGGGGCTTGAAGGATTCCTCTCAGTGGAGCATCTGCTTCCGCGCAGCATCAGGTCTCCTGTGCGAGAGCTCCGCCAGAATGAGTATATAGGGAAGTATACATGAACTAGATGTATTCGTCTACAGCTTCATTTATTCTGCCTTGCTACCAAAAATGCGTGCAGCAATTTTATCTGCCCTCTTTTGCATCGTGCAAAACTCCGTGGCTCTGATCACCCCCAACGAGAAGCGCTGCTCGCAATTGGCATCAAAGATAAACTTCGGTGGCTATCATGCGAAGCACCACAACTCCACCTACCATGTTGCCACGACTGTACAAGTCCCGAATGGCGCAAACAACGTTTCTAACGACATCCCCTTCTGTGAGGTTCATGCTTCTGTCAACTATGCGAAAGGCGCCAATCTTGTCTTCGCATTATGGCTGCCCGACAACTCAGATTACGAGCAACGCTTCCTTGCTGTGGGCAATGGAGCCTATGGCGGAGTCATCGATAGTACCAAGATGATGAACCAGCTCAATTTGGGACTTGGATTTGCCGTTGCTGGCGGAGATGCAGGTCACGACGCATTCGCTGAAACGAACGGCACCACTTTCGGATACCCTGGTCTCGAGATCCCTTTTCTTCGAAAGAAAGCGACCACAGAAGCGCTCATACGAAATGCCATCAGTATTTTTACGCCGCTTGCGAAAGCACTGACTGCAAAATACTATGGCAAAGACCCAAGGTATAGCTACTACAATGGATGCTCTATTGGAGGGGCTCAAGGACTTGCTCTGGCACGTTACCATTCTGACCTTTTCGACGGCATCCACGCGAGTGCCCCGGGCGCAGACCATGACAATCTGATTTTGAGCTTTCTTTGGAACTACCGGGCTGAAAAAGATGTCTTGCCTCAAGAAGCTTTAAACCTTGTGACGAATGCTGTCTTGGATCTTTGCGATTCCCAGGATGGAGTTAAAGACCGGCTTCTCACGAACCCTCTGGATTGTCCCTTCCGCATCGAATCGCTAGCCTGCAATGGCACTGCCCCTCAGACCAACAGCAGCAGCATCACATGTCTCACTGGGGCACAACTAGAGGCTTTCAGAGCCGTGTATGCCGGTCCAACAACATCAGACACGTACGAAGAGATCTATCCAGGCTATGGCTTAGGTAGTGAGGTAGAGTGGAGTTTCCCGATTGAGAACGGGCTGTCAAACCTCTACACTGTTCCCATGCTACAAAATTTGGTGTACAAAGACACTACCTGGGACCCAACGAGTTTCAACTTCACCAAAACCGAAGTCAGCTACGTCAAAAAGATCGCTGCGCCTCTCATCGACGTCAGCGATCCGAACCTTAGCGCCTTCAAGGCCCGACGCGGTAAGCTCATGGCCACCCACGGCTGGGCAGACAGGCTTTTGACACCGCTCTGGATCTTGGGCTATCGGGACAAGCTAGAGAAAAAGAATGGAAACTTGGACGATCTCTTCCAACTGTTTATGGTGCCTGGTGGAGGACACTGCGACGTTGCACCGGGTTATCCTCAGGCTCCTGCAAACTCGCATGTCATGGTGCCCTTGATCGAGTGGGTAGAGCGCGACGTCAAGCCGAAGAGTGTGCTAGCCTCTGACCCACCAGATGGCAGTGGGAGAACAAGAAAGCTGTGCCCTTGGCCGCAGACTGCAAAATACAAAAGTGGCAACAAGGATGACTGGGAGTCTTTTGTTTGCGTGTAGATACTAGATAGTGTGTTGTCAAGCATACAACAATGCTGGTCTCCTTACGCAGGTTCGCAGCATCCTCAACGTAGTCACTTCGCGTCGATAGACTTCTTCACCTTGACATATCCCATCAATCCCTCTTCTCCTGCGCCATGCTCCAAAAGGGTGTCGATCAACTCCCTCCACATATCTTGTTGTCCAGCTTTTTTAATAGGCATTATGCGGACATTGGGGCCACGGAAGACTTCGCCGTCAGCGCGCTTGACTTTGACAACCACGATCTGGTCGCCCGTGTCCATATCATCCTGAAGATCGTCATGCAACATTGTGAATAGCTCATCCCGAGTTGTGAGGCCAGTGAGCTTAACGCAGCATTGTGGTTCCAGGGGATCCGCATCCTCATCGAGGTACAACCTGAAGAACACACTTCTCAAAGAGTTGCTGTCTTTGTCTGTAGGTGACGTAGTTGTCTCCAGCTTGGTGGCTAATTTCTGCAAGCCAGGCTCATGGATTTCGTTCCCGGTCAGCGGAGTCGAGGTTGCGGCTTGACGTATCTCTATCTCCAGTGCTTCGGAGTCCTGAATCACGGGACACGGTTGATGAGCGTCAGAATCGACTTCAGCACGCGAGTCAGCCTGAATCTCAGAAAGTGCTGAGGAATGCTGGCTGCCTGTCGGTTGCACAGGCACGTTGAAATTCTCGCCTCCGGGCGCGGAATATGACACATATATGCCACCAGTTCTGTTCAGCAAGCTCATATTTCTGGTAGATTGCTCTTGACTCGCCGTATCAGAAGGTTCAATGCTTTGCTGAAGCGCTGTCCGTCCCTTTTGGCAATGGTCGTGAGTGTCTCTCAATACTGGGAGTAGGATATCAAACAACAGGTTTTCAGGGGTGTGCTTGCTCAGCGATGTCGTTAGCATCGCACGGACAAGCTCAGAAGCTTCGCCAGACCATAGTCTGTAGAACTCGGCTATGGCGTGAGATTCAATCTGTATTGGAGTCACGTGAGGCTGGTCCGGCATAGTGCTCGAAAGTCTGGTGGCATCAGTGGCGTCGGGTGCGAATGTCAGGTCGTTTAAATCATGCGAATTGTCCATGACTACTTCGCTAATGTCATTCATCGGCTCCACGGACTGGACGGAGGTTTGTTCGACACCAATTTCGGGATCGCTCGCAACGACATCGGGATGGCTGGCAGGTACTGACGGGTGTCTTACAGAGATCTCATCGTCTTCGGCAAAGGGCATCGGGATGTACGATTGCTGAGGTGGCATTGTGGTTTGTCGATTTGAGACACCCTTCCCTCGTGTCAGCTTGAGTACAACAATGAGTGATGGTCTGACGGTCTGTACATCTGAATCTTTCTTGCTCCTCTTGGCTATTCGGCGGCGTGCATCATCAGGAAGTAGACGCTTGGTGTTGTGCGTGGTCAGGATGGGCGAACGTCTGTTCTGGCCTACGAATCTTGGAGGAGACTGTGAATCTGAGGCGCTTTCCATCCTTGCTTGGAAGGGTAGCGTTTCAAGCCCGGCGGAGTTGGTGTCAAGCTGGTGGGAGTTCGTCCGATTCGTTCTTTCTTGTTGTTTCGCCATATGCTCTTTCAGTTTGATGTTCGGGAACTCGAGTTCGCCCGCGATCAGCTTTGACGGGGTTTTGCCCATCGGACTGTCACCATTCAAGTAAGGCGCAGGAGCAACAGCAATTGGCTGTGTTGATTCCTGATCAATCGAAAGTGGTCTTATATCTTCACTTGGTGCGCTGGATGTTCCAGGTGTGAGATGGTAGACAAAGTTATTGTGCCTGTCCCCCGCAACGTTCTGAAGAACAGATACGTCGTTCTGTATCTTGTTCCCACTGCTCCTGGCCTCTTCGCCGTCGGAAATATCTTCAGGCTCAAGACGTGAATTCGTTCTTCGTTTGACTTTGTTCTTGTTGTGATGGATCAATTTTAGGCAGACCAAATCGTGAAATCGATCTGCAAGGCTTTGCACATGGTCAGAAGGATACAGCAGCTCTCGTTTATTTGGCCGTTTGCTTACAAATTGCGATCAGTGATGTTGGAGTAGTAGCGTCGACTCTGTTGCTGCTCGTCGGAGTCACCGGATGGATACGAAAGCCAACTAGGTAATCCAGCTTGTTCGTCGAGATCTGGCCATAAACCGGGGCCTGATTTTTCGAATAGTTCGTTTGCCTTGTTCCTGATGTGCTCCGATGTATGTACCTGTGGTGGTTTGAGACCGGCGTAATTTTTGTTGATTTCAGTGAAGCCTTTGAGTAAGTCAGTGATCACTTCTGGGCATGTTCCAGAAGACTTCTTCGGAAAACTGAGACCAAGCTGAGCCTTGAGTTCTGTAATTGTTGTAGTCATGTCGATGATACAGAAAACAGAGTGAAAGTAAGTGCAACGATATTTATACAGTAGAAGATTGAGCGGAGATGATAGGGTAGGGTACCAGGTACGATGGGCACTTACACGCCAGGAGCCCTGAAGCCTGGTGGCTGCTCTAGGCGGGTGGTCAACGTGAACATCAGAAGAACCTGAAGATCAAAGCTGAATGTACTGATCCGTGCACTTCAAGGCAGCCGGCCAATCGCAACGAAGGTATGTGACAGAACAGGCGGTGGCTTGATGATCCGGGCTGGTATCTTTGACGGCTCCGTTATGCATGATTCACTCTGCTGCGGTATGAAGAGAGTATCTTCTCTGATCCCTGCCAATATCATAAAAACGGTACACCACCATGAACCAGGATGTAGGAGAGCTAGAGGTCAGCTGGTACAATCCAGGATCGGGCTCAAAGTCTCAAACGCTGCAAGAAGCTTCGGAACCCGGAACCGCTTACGCGACAGGCTTCTGGCTCCGCAAGATTAACACCTGAGGTCGACATTCTGAGATATGGCAACCACCGACGTCATTTGTCGTGATTTCAAAATCTTATCCTTGCAAGATATGGGCGGCGGTGACAGAAGCCTGCGAATCAAAGGATCGCTGAGGAACAATACCGCGCCTCGCGCACTAGATGCTGCCGCATGTGCCTCGGGGCAGTATTCCGTATAGTACTCGCATTGACCGTGTCAGAGGAACGGTATGCATGCTGTCACATCTGTACAATCCTGCGGCTGCAGTCAAGCAGGGGAGAATGTTCCGGAAGCCATCCACCTGGTGAGTTTAGATTACACCGGGACGGTTCCGTGTCAGTGCGCATGCGTTGACAATCCCTATTCTGACGTCCTGTTGTGATGGCATCGCACACTCGTGCTTCTTTTGAAACGAGAGGAAGGCAACCGCCAAGAAATCGCCACTAGCGCGGTGCCGCATTAGAGTACACTGGGGGTTGCGGCGTTAGGGGTAACGCATGCAGCGTGGGGACTCAGCCATAGAGGAGGAACGCATCCAAATCCGTCTGTAGGTTCTTGTGTAGGCTTGTCTGTGCGCAAAATGCTGCGCCCACGTCTGTCTCTGAGCTGAAATCTTGGATTGACCGGCGCCGTGTCAAGGGTGTCTGGAAACTTGAACAGCACTGCGGGGGTAGATTCCGAATCGCTAAATTGCGCTCTATATTATCGTATCTGTGACTCTGTGATCTTACAAGCTGTCATTGTGTATGTATATCGAATGTTCACGTCTCTCCAAAGACGAAGATGCCCTTTCCACTCCTGTAACCTTCAAGAGTGCCCTGTACAGCATCAACGAGTTCCTGCTGTTTTGTTCCGACGTTCCAGTGCACTGGCTGCATGGGTGTGTCGTGGAACTTGCCTTGTCGGGTCAGATCCAGGACTTCGTCAACGCATTTCTTCTTCTCCTCGGGGTTGTTCTTGCTCCACTTGCTGACCCAGAAGCCATCGAAGCTGATGTTCTTGAAGATCAGCAATGGTGTCGGCAGTGTTACAGGCTGCTTTGACATAGCACCGTATGTCACCATGTGTGCACCGTCCGAAAGTTGCTTAGCCATGTTGTTCACGAGTTTGCCACCGACGCAGTTCAAGCCAAGCTTGACTTGCTCGCGGCCACCGTTTGTGATTTCCTTGATCCTGTCCTTGAAGGAGCGGTCCGCAACCTCCTCGTCGGTTACGACAATATCAGCGCCAAGTGACTCGAGGTCTTTCTTCATCTCTTCAAAGCCAGTCTCGCGTTTTCGCACAACGTTGATGCTCTTGTATCCCCAGAGCTTAGCAAGCTGGATGGCTGCTCGTCCCACGCCGGAGTTTGCGCCATTCTGGATAAACCAATCACCAGGCTGCAGGGGTACAAAGTCTTTCAGCATACGGTAAGCGGTACAAGGGTTGATGCTGATTGTGCCGACTTGCTCCGGGGTAAGGCCCTCCTTGTTCTCGATCTTAAGCAGTGGATCCGCTGTGGTTTGCGCATGTGTTCTCCAAGTTCCAAAGCCAGGCTGTTTCTGAATGACCCAGTCACCTTTCTGCAGTCCCTTCACACCAGCGCCTACGGCCATGATCTCTGCGACACCCTCGTTACCTCCTACGGCCAACGGCTCTGCACTGCTCATCTCTGTGGTGAATGTTGGTTTGGAAGGGTATACACCTTGGATCTGGTTGATATCTGCCGGGTTAATTGGGGATGCCAGGAACCTCAAGGTGACCAAGTTGCCGTGGGGTGCACTGATCGAGTGACCGTGTAGTCGCAAGACATCCTTGGGCTCGCCGTAGTCCGGGAAGGTGAGGCATTTGGCCTGCTCATAGCCGTAGACGGAGACTGAGCGGGACTGCTGAGCGGCGAGAGTGATGGGCGAGATAGTCCGTGATTGACGCAAAGCTGTCGCGCCTGCGCGATAAGCAAGCCGTGTGTATACCATTTTGAATGTGATCTGATTGTGCTGTGAGGAATCTCGACGCCAATGGACTCAAGAACGGATTGCTACGCCAATTCAGAGCCGGACCGAAATCGCGTAGCTTAAGCTACCGAACGATGACGTCGATTTAGCCGTCGGCGTCGGGTTTGCGGAACGGGAACTTTGAAGTCAAAACTCCTGATACGACCTCACTCCAGACACCGCACGCAGGCAGACGCGAGTGACGACTGCCCCGGTGTCTTCCCCTGACAACCTACCCAGCCCCGACACGTGATGTGCACATTTTCCAAGATTGCAGGTTCGCAGCTGATTCCCTGTATATATTTATGATCATCCTGCCTTAAGGATGCGCATCGGCAATCTCGTCCCAGAGGTTACCCACCGAAGTATCGGTTACGTTTAGCCAACACAACACAACTTCTGGATATAATACTTCTGTCGCTATTAGAATCAGCAATGACTACTCGACGCAGGAATAGCGACTCCACGGAAGCAGAGTCTCGAAGCCACAAATATCGCAGGATGCAGCCTGAGGCTCTGGGTCAAGTACATTCGTCCAAGGACCACGTGCCACAGTCGGAGAAGGGAGTATTTTTGTCAGATGCACGACCTGATGTCAATGCCGCTTGGAAAGTTGACGATTGCCTAACTGGAGAACGTTCACTTACCAAGTCTTCCATTAAGGCTACCCAGCACACTTCCCCAAATCTGGACCCCGGCCTCGGTCAGCTGTCCCTACTCTCGCCAGAGGTTCGCGATCTCATCTACGAACTGATACCGGTTGAAGACGACCCTGAGATCGCCTCACCCTGCCAACCAACAGAACTGCGCTGGACGTCGAAATCACTTTCTCGCGATCTTCATCGCTCGAAGCGGCCTTGCACTCACATTGACTTCACGTTCACATGCGACGCTTCTTGCAAAGAAATGATCAAAGATCAGTACGGACGGATTCAATCTAAACTACATCGCGACGCGCATGCGCACAATCTCCAAAACATCCACAGAGTGGAGATCATCGTCAAGAATAGCGCAAACCCAGATTTGCCTACGCTGTGCTACCGGCTGGTCTGCAGCCCGGGAGATCGCAAGGTCGTTCACATCTGGTTCGACGGCCCGCATGCCGGCCATGCACGCTTGTGTAAGTTCCAAGATCAACTGGCTGGCAGCTTCGAAGCCGCTGCAGTCTGTATTAACGCTACTATGGAGTTGATGCGCAGGCTACCGAGCCACACCCTCGATGACAGCGCCGACTCCGATTCCATGAAACCAAACGACAGCAAGCTCAGTAAGTTACTACGATGGTACGCTGCATCTCAAGCAGAGGAGCGCATGGGACCGGCTGGAAGACCAGCTCTGTGTATGATAGCTTGCCCGGACCCGGACGATGAATTGCTTGAATACAGCTTTCACCCCTTAGCCCGACGCAGATTGCAAGAATCTTTGCGCGACGGGTTCGTTATAAAAGATTGCCTTCTACCCGTCGATCGAAAGCGGCCGGAGCTCGATTTGTTTGTTTGGCACCATGAGTTCTTCGACTGGAAAGCAGAGTGGGAGGGTCGACCGCAGGACGATTGGTTGGCCGAGATATACTCTCGCCCAAGTTAAGTTCTGAACAACCTCTCGACATATGAACGTCTCGATTTTCACAATCACGGCAACCTTTGTCTCCCATATGTTTGCTGCGATGCACAGTGACTGCAGTCCATAACATTCACTACTAGAACCCCCAAGCATATATCACGAAGCGATCTAGATACCATTGTAATGCTCCTTCTTATTCAACCAAAGCACGTCATCCACATTCCCAAACCAAAACTCCGTCCGCCGCGCGGCTCTCCAAATGTGCCTCTTCAATTCGATTAAGCACCACATGCTGTCTCAGCGCAACGCCACAGCTGCTCGCCGAGACGCCAGACTGGAGAAGAATGACCACCAGCGCCTCAACGAGAACCTGCTCAGGATCGCACTCAAGCGACGAACCTCAGTGAACAGCCTCACCGACCGCGATCCCACGAAAGTGGCGATGGAGAAGAAATTGGCCTGGGAAGAGGAAATGAAAAATAAGTAGTCGCACTTGGAGAGAGAAGCAGCGAACGCCGCGCTTGCTTCCCACAGTTTTGTTCATATTTGCCAATCAGGCCCTATGTCTTTTGTTTGTTAAAATACAGGTGTTATGAACAGGCGGACGGGCAAAGTGCCGCAGTGAGAGGGTATGGTCGCATCAACGCCTTGTGTGAAATAAAAAATGCCAGACTGTGAATGATCCCCTTCCATGCAGATAATGAGAAAACAAAACCAAAAAGGGAAGGTGCCGTTTGTCGAAAGTCGCCGCTGCCCATTCGCCATGGACATAAAAAGGTGGTGTGTGAAGAAGGATCGGCCAACGGCCAGCCGTTGCGTTGTTGCCGTGTCTTAGGTACTTTTCATCGCTCGTACAAACTGTCGCATCTCATCATCTTTTGAACATGCCTTCGTCCCAGCCGAGATCTCCGCCGCCCATGTTGCCGTTGCCGAGACTGCCGATTTCTGGCAGTAGAGGCGCTGGGCTGTGTACGACTTGCACCGGCGCTGAGATTTGTGCGTTTCTCACTGATACGGGGTTGTGGTCCTCTTTCACTCTCTTCGTGCTCTCTGCCATTGTCGCTGGGCGGTCTTCGGACACCACGTCGAGGTCTCCGTTGCCGTTGAACATGAACATGCTGCTCTTGCGCTTGAACCAGCTGCCGGATTTGGCGCGCGGGCGCATCTGTGGTGTGATGGTGTGGCCAGAAGCGGGACGCTTGAAGGACTCGGCTTGAGGCGGTTGCGGCGAGGTCTCGGTGGAGGATGTATTTTGGTTCTGGTGGTTGACAGATGTGCGGGAGCTGCTGAAGGAGTTGCGGAGGTTGTTGAGTGAGAAGAGCTTGCGGACTGTTTGGCCTTGCTTCTGCTGTGCGGGCTTCTGTTTGGCGCTTGCAGGCGAGTCTGGCGTGCGGAAGCTGTCGGTGCGGTCCATGTCGTTGCTCATGTCGTTGTTTGAGGAAGTGGAGGTGGATACTTTTGTGAGCGGCTCGTTTTCAGGGTCTGGTGTCTGTGGAAGTGTCGCGCTGCGAATATCCTCGGCGGAAGTGGGATGCGACGAAAGAGGTCCTCCACCAGCGGTTGGTGGGCGGGCTAGTGGAATATGTGCAGGCGATTTTGGCGGTGTATCTGGCGGCGCAGGAATATTTGTGCCGTCTGTGAGGGAAAACTCGACCGGCGTGAGTGTAAGGAAAGAAGAGTTGCGGCGGCGCGAGTAGTCTGCAGTCATCTTGAGGGTGCCAGGTACAGGGGTGGTTTCAAATGAGGGCCTCAGGGTTAAGGCTCGGCAAGGCTGCGGTGTTGCAGGATGGGCGACACGAGTCGGGGTTTGTGCTACAGCAAACAGCAATATACGAGGGATGGAGGGACAAGGCGGGTTCAGATATCTCAGCGGTCACCGCCACGACCGTTGTTTTGGGCAGATGGAGGAGTAGGTGAAGAGAGTGGAGCGAAGGCCTAAGGGATGCGGTGGATAGATAGGGAGGATTTGTTCGCGCGTGTTCGCATGCAAGCGAACAGACCAAGGTAGACCCATTCCGGAGCATCCACCATCGATTCAAGGGCAGCGCGGGAAGTGGGAGCCACAGAGCTCTTGGGCGTTTGACTTGCAGCTTAACATGCAGGTCCGCTATAGTGCAACACCCTATCCGGCTGTCATTGGCGCACGTGCTACACAGCCGCGGAGTGAAGTCCACCCGGGGTCGCGGTCTAGTTGGCAAGTCACTGCGTGTATTCCCAGGGAGACATGATAGCACTTCTAACAACCCAATCTATGGCTCTGTGAACGCCTAGTTGCTTCACAAACAAGCTAGGTCCCAATAATCGTACCTGACCCAAGCGCAGGGTAGAGTTCGCTGGCCTCCGCGAGTATTGCATGTCCCCACTTAGCGTATGCCGGCCACGCGAGATCGAATTCCGAGCCGATCTAGTGGGCGGCTATTACAGTAACATGATATTGGGCTCCAAGCTTCCCGATCAGCCGACGGTGGTGATAATAAAACACCGCTTTGGTAGAAGAAGCCCCTTCGGCCATTCACTCGTGTAACAAGTACGAATCCCTCCAAAGCCACTTCGCACACAAACTCACAGCTAGAAGGCACGATATGTGGTACAAAGAGGGTCTTTCTGCACACGTGCATGCATGGGCCGTAAGGGCTTAGGCTACAGCAGTAGCGCAGAACCAACTCCTGCTGAGCAGAAGAAACGGCTACAAGCGAAACGACAAGAAAGTAGTTAAGGTAGAAGAAGACACAGCCCTAACTCAACAATCTAGGCCCTTTTCCGAGTGCGAAGCTCGCAACGGGGATTGTACGAGCAGCATTTTGTTACATATGGTAGCAATAGATCTTCGCATACGCAGAAGCTGAATAGACGCTCACTCCGCTTTCATCGCCAAAACCCATCACGGTTTTCAGAGACTCATTGCATCAAGCATTGAATTTGGTGATAAAATGTCTATCAATGCTCATTGATTGTTCACTCGAATGACATGACAACGAGCTCAAACTACTTAGAGGCTTGCTGCTGCTCCTGTTGCTCCTGCATACGCCTCATGAACGCAGCAGACTCGGCGGCGAACTTGCAGCGCTCGCGGATCGTCGGCCCATATTTGTAAAATAGGAATGGTAAAGGCACGCATACGAGGGCCAGGAAAGCAGGAATAGATGCTGCCCAGTGGATACCAAGGTTGGCATACATATCCTGTATTATATGTCAGTATCGTCCAGATATAAATAGCTCCATGCCTATATGTGAACGGGAGATCTTGCAGATCTTTCCGGAGATGTCGATACGTACAGTGGCTGCGAATGGATAGTCAGCGTTTGCAGTTTCCACAGATCTTTGGGACAATACTTGACTTACTGAAGAGCGGGAACGCCGCGCCAAACAGAGATCTCAGCACCGAGTTCGCAGCAAGCACAGAAGCGGCATATATCGTGTAGGTGTCGATAAGGTAGTTCATGACTCCAAGGAAGATTAAGACGGTGCCGAAACCAAACGGAGCTCCTGCGATAATGGACACGATCCAGTGTATGCTCGGGCTATTCGTCCACGCGAACCAGAACAGACCTATCGGAACTGCCAGAGCTCCCACAAATGTCGGTGGCAAGCGCGCTTCTGGAGGCGCAAAGCCTTTGTGAGCGTCGCTAAGATTGGCATATCGCTTGTTGTCCCAAATGCTGTAGCAAACGGCGAATGCCATGCCCACTGCGACACCGATGAATGACAGGCCGCCGATTCCGGGACTCCAGCCTCTGTTTTGCTGGTACACAATTGGGAAGGCGCCGAAAAGCATATAGAGAATGCCGTATACAATAGCCATATAGATGCTGAAGAGGAGCACGATCGGTTCCCGGAAGAGCAGAACCCAGGGCCTTGAAAGAGCGGTCTTGAAGATTGTCGCAGAGCCTGCTGATTCTTTGCTTGTGCTTGCGTCCTTCTGAGTCTTGTAAACCAGGCCAGTCCGTTTGGACAGTTCTGCAGCTCGCTTCCGAAGGATCACTGGTGCGTATGTTTCCGGTACCAAGAAGGCGCCAGCGATCCACAACACGCCGGTGAAGATTGCAAGCACGCCTTCGACCCAACGCCAGCCTACCGTCTCGCCCACAAAGCCGCCAACGATTGGACCTAACGCTGGTCCCATAAAGGGCGCTGCTGCAAACAGAGTCATGGCCAGTCCTCTTTCCCTCGCAGGAAACATGTCTGCGATGACGCCGCCCGCGTTGGTCAACGGTGAAGACCCAAACGCGCCAGCAAAAAAGCGAAGGATCAGAAGGGTTTCAATATTCTGGGCTCCAGCAGCGCCAGCGTTGAAGGCCGTTAGAGCAGCGTATGTGGTTATGTATAGGATTTGGCGGCCAAACAGTTCGGAGAGAGGCGCCCATAGTAGTGGTCCAATTGCGAAACCAAGAACGAAGAGGGACTGTGATGTTTCCGTTAGTACATCTTTTAACGAAAGACGTGCGTTTTTCGGGCGTCCCAATAAGCAATACAGTACCTACTACACATTGTTAGCGTGGCTTCGATAGACCATAATCTCCCATGAGACTCACCAATTCCTAATGTGAAAACTTCTTGGCTGCAACCGAACTCCTGGATCACCTCCTTGGCACCGCCAGAGTAAGCAGACGACACCAAGGCGACTGCAAGGGTTGCGATCGCAACGATAGCCGTGATGCTCCATCTTTTCACTATGCCATACCGCATGGGATTTCTGGGGTCCTGTGTGATCCAGTCGACGATGTATGGGTCTTCTTCCGTGCCTGATCCCTTGTACTCGAAGGCTTCTACTTCTGGCGTGATGCCAGCTTGGCTGAACACTTGGGCGAAGTACGAAAGCTGAGTCAGAGTCTGAGACTCGCAGTCTTGTTTTTCCATGGTGTTGATTGGCGTAGGTACTCAAGTTTGTATTAATCTTGGCTTCGAAGTTGTCGGTTCGCTCGTTGTAAGGGCGCGTGTGTTCTCGCAATACGTTGCGCCCAATGCGATGACAAAAATGGAATGGAAATGCGGTAATGATCAGAAGATAATACCAGAAACATTGAAACCTCATGATATATGTACATCAGCTAGACCGGAACGCGGCCTAGGCCATTTTTCAAGAAGCTCCAACGATGAGACTTCGAGGTTCAACAGCATGGCATCTGTGATTGTAGATCCGAGATATGCATGTATAGACATGATGTCGACACTTGATTTAATAGAGCATAAACGTCGCGGCTGGACGCCTCGCCGGATGTCAAGAAAGAAAGGAGTTAAGTGCCAGAGTTCAGGGTTGTGCACACAAACGCGGTGTTCTTCACACTGCCTGGTCCGCTCCAGTTGTGGGGCAGGAGCGGAAAATCGGTGCCACAAACCGCCGACATTGCGCTTTTGTGCAACGAAATTAAATCCAAGGTTCCCAGCCTTGAGCCTGCAGCCAGAGCCTATGCACACAGTGAATACGAACACATCGGGCTGTCATTCATACGGGAAGCTCCAACCTATCGTGGCAGGTTGGCAGAATCGAGTATCTGTGTCAATTCAGATCGTGCGTCTTTCAAGTCGAGCGTAGGCATTTGCTAGTCACTGTGGTCAATTTCCTATACAGACGGATATCAATGGCGGGTTGGAAATCATTCGGCAGTGGACTACTTTCGCAGACTGCAGTGCCTGACACATTACTTCGTCTGACCGAGTTGCGTTATGTATTGATCCTTGGGCGGACCTGGTTGAAGAACTTTGTGGTCACAAGGCTATACAAAACCAGCCTCGCCAGCGTCATATTGAGGTCGCATGCAACTCCTCAAACATGCAAGATGATATCGCGATACCCCAGAACACCTGTGCAGTGTACCTGAAGCCCTACGCTCTATGCCTCATAACCCTGAACGCAGGAACGCACTTGAGCTTAAAAGCCGTGTGCTACATCATGCATCTTTGACGATCGACGAGCCTAGCCCGTTCCAGGCATTGCATCGAGCCGTCTGCCGACTAGTTAGGTCTTTTTATCTTTGGCCATATCTATCTGCTGGCATCCCGATGAAGCATCCATGCCATTGACAACATGTTCATAAAGAGTCGTCGTTCAATCGGCGATGGATGTCATCTATATTCTCGGCCGACTAATGGTATGCGATGAACGATCCGCCAGTCCTTACATCGCCCTCTCCATGTGGTGGAGCAAAAGCCGTTCCGGTTGCGTCATTACAATCGAGCGCGGACGACATGTAGAGTCAGTATTGTGGGCACCCAGTGCTACTCAGGGTCAAGTATACCATCAATGCGCGAAGATGTGTGCTTTTAAGACTTCTCTAGCCAGCCGGTCTCGCATCTCTGTCGTGTTGGGTGTCCTCTGTGAGCATCTAAAACGTCCATCTCCATACAATCGAAGATGTGCGGAATCTCGTGTGTGGTCTCGCTGTCCGCAAAACCGCTGGACTCAAGCATCACCCATGCGTGTTCGGCGCGTAAATCGAATGGCTATACGAGGTCCAGGCTCGAGGAAAGCCTCGAACGCATCAAACACCGCGGGCCCGACGCTCAGAGTACATGGAAGAGCAATGACAATCGTGTTGGTATGTGGAGAATTGTGATGAGACAACCTACTTGGGCTGAGCTAACAAGTTCACAGCTTTGGGTCATGTCCGCCTTGCCATTAATGACCTGAGTCCTGATGGTGAACAACCTTTCCATTCATCAGATGGATGTGTGCACGCAGTTGTGAATGGCGAGTTGTACGAGGCTGATGCTGCTCGCGAGCAACTTCGAAAGGACACCGGCTACATATTTAAGGGCAAAAGCGACTGTGAGATTGTGATCGCACTGTACCAACTCCATGGCACTTCATTCATCGAGCACCTGCGCGGCGAGTTCGCTTTCTGTCTGTACGACTCGCGAACCAAAACGTTCCTCGCCGCTCGAGATCGCTATGGTGTCAAGCCATTATTCTATGGCCGGCTTGATGGCTCCTTGCTTGTTGCTGCTGAAGTGAAAGCATTTGCGCCTCTCGGATTGAGGGCAGAGTGGGATGTACAGGCTTTGACGGATCGAGGATACGCACATGACCAAAGGACCATCTTCAAGGGAGTCAGCAAAGTAAGTCAGTCTATGCGAGCACTCTGTACGCAAGTACTAATATCTACAAAAGGTCAAGCCCGGTCACTACTTTACTTGCAATGCCTCTGGCCATACCGACCATCAGAGCTACTGGGATTTGGAATATCCTGACAAGGTAAGTTCTCGACATGTTTTAGGCAAGACCATCACATGGCTAACATTCAGGATAGTATACGATTGAGACCCGTACAGAAGATGAACTCATCCAAGGCGTCCGTGAACGCCTTTTGGAAGCTGTTCGCATCAGGCTGCAGGCTGATGTACGAGTTGGCGTTTTCCTTAGCGGAGGCATAGACTCATCTGTCATTGCGGGCATGGTAGCACATTTAGTCAAAGAGGAGGGAGTCAAGTATGGAAATGAAAAGGAGCTATCTAACATCCACTGCTACTGCGTTGGCTTCGACGAAGACAGTGGTTACGATGAATCTGGTAAGTGACACTCGCTTGAGACACTCTCTGGAGTATCGCACTGACTGTTCTCCAGCAATTGCCAAACGGACCGCAGAATCGTTAGGAGTTCAGTTCCACAAAACTCTCATGTCGGAACAAGCTCTCGCGGACAATTTTGAAGAAGCTACCTGGCACAACGAATATCCCATGCCCGATCTAAATTACATCGGAAAGTACGTGCTCTCGAATGCTCCAAAAGAGCACGGGGTCAAGGTAGTTCTTACTGGCGAAGGTTCCGATGAGCATTTTGCAGGGTACCCGATGTTCCTGTCTGACTACCTTGCGGAGACCGACCACAGTTGGCCGAATTACAATCTTACCGACGGGGAGCGACACGAGTCCTGGATCCGGGCGAGACAAGCATCAGCCTATTTCTTCAAGATCGATGATGATGCAGAGAAAAATGCAGAGGAAGCACGCAATACTGCAAGCACGCAGCTGAACAACGTCACTACTCTTTCCGCCATTGGTGTCGATTTCCCTAACATTTTCAACAGCTGTGTCTCACAGTATGGCGAGCGCAACGCCCAAAAGACCATCGCAAACAGTGTCAGCGGTAGGGTCCGAGACCTGATGACGAGCAAGTGGCACCCTCTCCACACAGCAGAATACATTTGGTCGAAGGGTTTCCTCTCGAACGCTATTCTCACAGCTTTGGGTGATCGTGCAGAGATGTCACACAGCCTTGAGGCGCGACCTCCGTTCCTGGACCATCATCTCACGGAATACGTTAATCAACTCCCCCCCAGTGTGAAGATCCGTTGGGACCCTGTGGAAGGCCGCTTCTCCGAGAAATGGATACTTCGCGAAGCAAGCAAGCCTTTCATCACTCGCGAGATTTATGAACGCAAGAAGCATCCATATTCGGCACCGCCCTCGTGGCCTGCGAATGGGCCGTTGCACAAGTTAATGTCACGTCTTGTGACCCAAGAGAACATCGAGCGACTAGGCTTTGTCGATTGGGAGCGCGTGAAGAACGTTGTGTCTAAAGGCTTCAACGAAGGTGAAGTGTCGAGCTTTCGACTTGCTGCAACTTTGGCACAATGGGTAGTCCTCGCCCAGAAATTCGACATGAAGCAGGCGGAGGCATCGATATGATTTTCGACATCATGTAAATTGGAGCTCCGACCTAGCAGCGTTTCGTGTCCTTACGGTCGGATCAGACAGAGCGCTACTCTTGGCTTTCAACCGTTGGAAGGCCTCAGACCATCGCGTCGGTCCTTTTTCCTCATGTTAGAAATTGAGTTTGATACAGTCTGTACAGCTTGCGACACCTTGGAGGCCACAAGGCTCGTGTAATCTCCAGAAAATTGAGAAATCGGTTCTCGTACGTGCTCCGGTTACAACAAGTCAGTTCCTCTTGGCTTCCTGTCGTTAATTGATCTGATTACTTGAGAATATCCGAAGCCGGATCATCTGGTGACATAAAAGAATGCGCGACTTATCAGATCCTTGAGCTACACCACCCGGCGAAGACCGGAATTTTGCTTCGCTGAACAGTGGCCAAGCAGCCACATCATTTAGCCATGTGAGTCCATTCGCTGCGTGGGAAGACCATGCTAGAACCATGCTGATTCCAAGACACTAGAACGGCCTTGCAAACCTAATCACCCCACACAGGCCTCGTGATTGGCAGGATGTACCCAGCCGACTTATCAATCTAGAATCTGATACGAACTTAGCATGCAGCGGTCTCGCTGCCACATTTCAATCGTGTGAGGATCAGCATAAGTTAAAGAGTCGTAGTGCCGTCCGAAGAGGTTGCTGTCGAAGTTGTTGGGGTGTTGCTCGGAACCTCTCTTTCTCCGCCTTTGATTGTGAACTTTGTCCCGACAAAATGCAAACCGAAAAGACACCCGATGTGGTCGAGGTGATATCTGGTATGCTCCACACAAGCAGCCCTAAGCCGGCATTGATAGGCTTAACTGTGGACTTGAGGCTTACTTCGCTATACAGCAGCCTCAGCGAGCCCTATAGGGAGCGAAAGGGAAGAAAGATGGCTTGTCCGGAAGCTTGGTAAGAAGAGATCATTCAACAAAGTGATATCAGCATTGGCTTACTGGTTCATTAGACATCTTCATCATGGTATGGAAGCAATCATCGCTTGAAGCGTAGCAATATGTGATTAATGCTCCCCGTCGACTTAGACATACTGCTGTTTCAGCTACTTTTTTAACTTCCTCGGTAAAGTGAAAATCAAAGTCCTCGAACAGTCACCAAAACTAATGGATCAAACAGATCGCGCTGCTTTCGCCAATGCTTATGTTGCGGGACTGAAAGAAGCACTCAACATGACCGGTGACGACTACAACAAAGTCCTTGCAGTCACTACGGCTGGGTGAGTACTCATTGATAAAATCACAACTTGAACATGGTAATAACCGCTTTGGACAGTATGGCTATCGGTCAGCTCCCCCATGGAATCGTCATCCAGAAAATTGCGCCTAGCATCTGGTTCCCTTCGATGGTCATTGTCTGGGCCATTCTGACTGTATTGAGACCCCCACTGAAAACATGGTGACAAACGTACTGACCGATCTCACATAGATGGTCAGCGCCGCTGTGAAGAACGTCACTCAGCTTTGCGTAATTCGGTTCTTCCTTGGACTTGCAGAAGCAAGCACCTACTCCGGTGCTATCTATGTCATGGGAGCTTGGTACAAGCCCAACGAGATCGCCAAGCGTACTGCCCTTTTTACTGCGTCCGGCCAAGTGGGCACAATGTTCGCTGGTGTCATGATGGCGGCCATTTACAAGGGTATGGAGGGCATGGGTAAACTTGGCGGTTGGCAGTGGGTTTTCCTGATTGGTGAGTCAAATCGATCAATTTAGGATCATATATCAACCAGAGACTGACGACACATTTCTACAGACGGGATCATCACCCTCCCCATCGCGATATTTGGCTTCCTCTACTTCCCCGATACGCCGGAGAGGACAAAGGCAAGCTACATCACTGAGAAGGAGAAGCAAATGGCTATTGCGCGTGTGCCGTCGATATCCAAAGAGGGCCACAACATTATGCCTCTGTCTCTGATCAAGCGAGTGTTTTGTACGCCCACATTGTAAGTCCTATGCTTTTCGGCCCTCAGGCAAACCATTCCAAACATGATCGAATCATGGGACTGACTACGAATGCAGCTGGATCTTGTTCTTCTGGTCGCCTGTGTGCGCGGCAATTGAGGGCTTCCCATTCCAAAATTCCTTTTTACTCTGGCTCAAATATCACAAAGCCACTTTCAGCCAAACGCAGATCAACACCTATCCTATCGGCGTTCAAGCGGTCGGTATCGTGGCCAACATGCTTGCCGCCTGGCACATGGACGCGACTGGACAGCGTGTCCCCATGGCCATTCTGGCTTGCCTTCTGCAAGTTGTTGTCGGCTCAATGCTTCTTGTGAAGAGTCTTTCCTTCGCAGGAACTTTCTTCGCTTTTTACCTGGCTGGTACAGCATACATGGTCAATCCTTTGATCTTTGGCTGGGCGAACATTATCCTGCAGCGTAGCGGTGACGATGCCGTGCGCAGCGTGACACTATACTCGATGAACATCGGGTCCATGGTGTTGTGGACTTTCTGGGGCATTCTCTTCTACTCCGCGGCAGACGCGCCGTACTGGCAGAAAGGAGCCATCGCGTTGCTTGTTTGCTGCGGCGTCATGTTTGCTTACATTTGGGTCGTTTGGAAGGTAAGTCATGTTCACACCCGTTGTGTTCTTAGACGACATAAATGCTTACTCCGCCACAGCTCGATAAGTACGCAGCGAAGAAGTATGCTCCTAGGAATTCTGAACAGAGCGAAGATATGGTTAGCGAGGCTGCTAAATGAGCTAGAGTTTTATTGAGGTCTAGTTCTTGCACCATTTACTCTGCTAGCCTTCAATCTATATCTTTAGCGTGCCGAATGCGCCATGGAAGCTGATTTGAACCACAAAAATCTCCGCTGCAGTCTCCCAAGAGCATCGACAGGCTATCGGACTATAGCTTAGCGCGACCCAAAACTTGCCCGATTATACTTTGATAACCGTCAACCGCAGCAGACAGATCGGCTACGCTAACATGCTCTTGAGCAGAGTGTGCTACAAGTATGCTTCCGGGGCCGTACAAATATCTCTTGTGAGAACCTTTGAGGCTCGGAATATCAGTACCGTAATTGACAACGATCTTTTCGAAACCTAGGAGTAACCATCAGCACGCTTCCTTCTGTGAGCGCTCGGTGACAATACGCACCGTCGATATCAGAATCGATCTTTACAGGGCCGATACCGTATACGAGGAAGTCGACTTCAAGCCATGGTGACGCTTCAAGGACCGCCTTTTGGATTCGCGCTTTGATCTCGTCCAAATCTTCAGAAGCGATCCTGACTAAGACTGTGGCGGAGGCATTCTGGGCTATCACATTCGGTGCGACACCACCTTCGATCTGTCCGACGTTTAGAGTGGTGTTGCCGAACCTCTCGCTGCCAGGTAGTTCGAGCTGACTGAGCACATTCAGTCCATGTACAAGAATATCGATGGCGCTTCTGCCGAGTTCAGGATATCCGGAATGACCAGCTTTGCCCTTCGCAGAGACGGTAAAAGCCAGTCCGCCTTTGTGGCCTGTCGCGAGTTTGAGTTCTGTTGGCTCCCCGAAAACCACGCTCTCCCACGTCAGCCCCAGATCGTTGGCTGCCTTCATGCCGTGGCCATCCCTTTCTTCGCCGACGACGAACAACAATGCTGCATCGCCTTCAGATATCTTTTGAGCCTCGTGAAGTTTCTGGTATGCGGTAATTTGGGCTGCGACGCTACCCTTCGCATCAGCAGATCCACGGCCCCAAATCTGGTCGCCTCGACGCTCGTAAGGAATAAATGGCGGCACAGTATCTATGTGTGATGTGACGAGGACTCTGGTCGCTCTCGTACTGCCTATGTAGGCGAAGACGTTTTCTCGACCGTCGATAACCGGTTGCAACTCCACAGTGAAGCCGTGGTCCTGCAAGTAGTCGCGAAGCCAGTGTGAGACATTGTACTCTGAACCAGTGATTGACGGTATTTCGACAAGGTGTCGATGTAGATCCAGTAGTGAAGCTTCATCGTTGCGTTCGTGTTCGATAAGAGAAAGCTGGCTGTGTGGGCTGAGACTGGCGGAAGCCAAAGCACTGAATGCAAGCGAATATAACAAGAGTAATTTCATATTTAGTCGATTCATTCCCAACTACGCTCTCCAGGGTGTGTATTTAGCAGGTGTACTAACGATACATTGATATAAACTGACAGGTTTGTAAGCTAGTTGCGATGTCGCAGCAGTGATGTGCAGTCGCAATCTTGGCTTGATAGCGTGCTATCACGCGATTGACTACACCAGCTGCAGGTTCGTTCAACAGTACATCCTATAGGATGATAATCCTGTAAATAGTCCCACGTTCGCGCATCTCCGCAAATCGTTATCAATGACAATATCAAGCTTGCATGGCGCTATACTCAAGCGTCCACATGGCTGACGATCCATAGGGTTGGCGCGATAACACAACGGCTTCGAAAACGCTTAAATGACAATGATGATCCATGCTTAGCTGCATCGTGCGCAAGACAGCTTGTTCGTTTACCTATTGCCTACTGTATCGTTGAGCTGTCTGCTAACCGAGAATGGCGCCTCCAATCGCCAGCAACGATCATCCTGCACTCTATCCATCTCATGAGAAACCTGCCTTGGTCGCATTGACAGACTCCCCAAGCAGTGATCATGGAAGTCGAGAAAACAAGCTTGAGAATGGCGCTTTCTACGACAGTGCTGCATCGGACATCAGCCCAACATTGAGCGGTGCCAACGAGAAGAAGTTGCTGCGGCGCATCGATTGGCGTTTGCTCCCGCTATTGGCTGCGATGTATGTCATCAAAACTATCGATGCACAGAACGTAAGTGATCGAGTATACCTCCGTATAAACCAACCTGACCAAAAAGACTCACTCGACTCGTCTTAGGTTTCCAACGCGCGCGCAATGGACAAAGGGACAAAGCATAACATCATGATAGAACTCAACATGAGCTCTGATCAGTTCAATTTGGTGACTGTCGCCTACTATGTGCGCATTCATCAATCCTCTCGAACCAAACGATCACTGACCGACGCCGAAGATACCATACATCGTCGCAGAAGCACCGTCAAACCTTGTGCTCAAGTATATGAAGCCGTCAGTGTGGCAGGCACGTGTGATGGTATGCTCCTCTTCCTTCCATATCATGCAAGCTCCTAACATTAGCAGGTCTCATGGGGTATCGTACTGTGCTGCCACGCAGCTGTCAAAAACGCCGGCGGTCTTTATACCGTGCGTGCGCTCCTAGGACTCATGGTAAGTGCCGTTGACACCACAAAATCGATGGCCGAATACTCACAGAAGCCCACAGGAAGCTGGCCTGTGGCCAGGCATACTTTTGCAGCTCTGCTACTGGTACAGACCCGACGAGCTGGCTAAGCGTATCGTTCTGGTGACAATCTTCGGTAACTTCAGTGCTGTCATCAGCGGCGTTTTGGCCTTTGCCTTCAATGGTGTCACAACCGGAGGACTTTCTGGTTGGAAATGGTAAGATCACATATGCTCTTGCCCTCGATGCCGCAATGATACTGATTGTTGCAGGTTGATCCTTACGGAAGGCATCGTTACCATCGTACTCGGCATTGCTGTATACTTCTTACTGCCAGACTGTAAGTATGCTGTCTGTCTCGGACCCGACAACTCTAAGCTAACACGAGATTAGTCCCATCAACAGTGAAGTGGCTTTCCGATGGCGAGAAGTCCTTCATCCAAGGCCGACTCCCCATCAACTCTCCCAAATCCTCGGACAAAGACTTTGATTGGCAAGAGTTTAAGAACACCTTCAAAGACTACAGGCTCTGGCTCTTCCTCGGCGTCTGGGGATTCTACACAGTCGGCACGACCGGCTTGACCTTTTACCAGCCCAGCATCATAGCCGAGCTGGGTTTCACGTGAGTCTTCATTCCGCTCCTTATATGCGTTTCGAGTCCATATACTTACTGTATGCCCATGTAGTTCGATTGCCGAAGCGCAGCTGTTAAACCTCCCGCCTGCAATCTTCTCATGCCTACTAGTTATCTTTTTCGGCTGGCTAGCGAGCACAGCAACGGTTCCACTCCCAGCGATACCGCTGTTTTTCATGGTCGCAATCGAGGCATGCTACGCGGTAGAGTACACATACCCCAACGTGGGAGGTGTCTACGCAGCAACTCTTCTCGCAGGAGGGTTCTCGACCGCATGGTATAAACATCAGAAAACACCCGTAGAATACTAAAATGCATGAAGGCTGACATTCGACACAGGTATATTATGATGTGGCCGTGGCGGGTGCAAACAATCAACGGCGCGACAGGTTCGGCTTTTGCGATCGCTTTTGCAAACAGCTATGGCCAGATCGGCGGCGCGGTTGGTGCCCAGTTGTTTAATTCTCGCTTCGCGCCACGGTATGAGACGTCGTTTGCGATAGCGATGGGCTTTGTCGGCATTGCTATTGTCGTCGCATCCATCACTTGGTACTTCACGGGATGTGTGGATGTAGAGATGCGTCGCGAGCGGAGGCAGAGGATTGCGGCTTCGAAGCAGGAGTGATCAGGGAAGCTAGGAAGGAGTTGAGACCAGGGTTTTGACGTGAGTCGGGCTCTGCACATATTGACTTTGACATACCATGTAAGAAAAGTTACAGGCTATTTGCGCTCCGACGAACAAGCTCAGATGGAAGACATTATGCAGTCCCCATGTGCGCCCCACCACTGCAGTGGAAAGTCTGACCTGTCATCCACTGGGCTTCCGGCGACGCAATGAGCGAGACCAATCCTGCGACATCATCCGGCACACCGGGCCTCCCCAGTGGGCTCATAGTACTGACGCGTGCATCGAGCTCTTCCATCGTCAACCTTTCGCCACCTGGAACGTAGTCTTTGGCTGTCTCAAGGAACATATCACTTTCGATGCCGCCGGGAGCGATGCAGTTGACCGTGATATTCTTGGGGCCGAAGTCAACTGCCAGACATTTGACCATGCCTTGGATGGCGGCCTTCGACGCAGCGTAGATGGCGTGACGGGCCACGCCGTGTGAATAGTGTCAGCGATTGTTTAGCCCATATATTATGGGATTGATCAATTGTTACCCAAACCGCAGTTTGTCATCTCTCAAGATGGGGAACGGCAGCACCTCTCGCGTTTGTGGACGGCCGAGATATCCGATTGTCAAGGTGTCGTGGAGCAAGTTTGAGTTGAAGCATGCAGCCTGATGCGCATCATGGTAAAGCCCGAAGCCGCGAGGGTAACGCTCGGTGCCCGAAAGCGCGTATTGGCAAGCATTTTGGGAAACGACTGCGATGCAGTGACTTGATGCTTGGGCCGTTGTGTTTCCTTAGCCAAGAGTCCGATTAGCATTTCAATGCCCACGGGTCTGCGGTTGCGACGGGTTTAGGTGCCGGGCACCATATATACAGGCGACAATAGCCGTTCAGCAGGAAGCGCTTCGTTGAATCGCTCGGTTATGCTCGATACTGTTGGTTGAGTCTGCGTAGATGTCCATACAGAAGACAGCAGATGGATTGGTCCATACATGTAGGAAACGTGAGAAAGACGGTTTCTGCAGTAGAGCTTGTGAGGCTTGTTTGGACGGAAGGAAGAACCTTGGAAGTCCCGCTGAAGATGGCGGAGATGACGGTCCGAGTCTCACTGGCGCCCCTCGATTGATGGACTGGATGGACTATACCGTGCTCCCATTACATGCCAACAAGACCATACTACTGTCTACACACTATATCCCAGACCACCCTCCTGCAAGCCACTTACCACCGAGACGCCACTGCATCTATCTACCCCAGCCAGCAGTGCACGAGCGAGAGGGGCTAGCTTCCATAATCCCTGATCCTTGACCCTGCCCCGACCTCCAGAGAGACCGCCGCGAGCAACGACTATACTGGCAACACAACACCTCAACACCCCACTGGGAGGCGGCCACATACTGCACCAATCCTTCCGCCCACCATGGCGCAAGCAGCCGCCGCCATGTTCAAGAACGGCATGGGATCCTCCGGCAAGGACAACACCATGCGCGGCCTGGTCTCCTTCATAGCCGACCTGCGCAATGCACGCGCGCGCGAATTGGAAGAGAAGCGCATAAACAAGGAGCTCGCGAACATCCGGTCGAAATTCAAGGGCGGCAGCTTGACGGGCTACGACAAGAAGAAGTACGTCTGCAAGCTGCTGTACATTTACATTCTGGGATGGAACGTGGATTTCGGACACCTGGAAGCTGTGAACTTGATCTCGGCAAACAAGTACTCAGAGAAGCAGATCGGATATTTGGCTGTGACACTCTTCTTGCACGAGTCGCACGAGCTGCTGCACTTGGTCGTCAACAGCATACGGAAGGACCTCGCGGATCACAACGAATTGAACAACTGTCTGGCTTTACATGCGATTGCCAATGTTGGTAGCAGGGAGATGGGAGAGGCGCTGTCGGCGGACGTACACCGGCTGCTCATTTCGCCAACGTCAAAACCATTTGTCAAGAAGAAGGCAGCGCTTACTCTACTGAGGCTCTTCCGCAAGGTTCCGACAATTGTGCAGATGGAGTGGAGAGAGAGAATTGTTGCGATCATGGACGATCCGGATATGGGCGTTGCTCTCTCGGTGACTTCCCTCGTAGCCGCACTGGCGCAAGCAGACCCAGAAGCGTACAAGGGCAGCTACATCAAGGCTTGCCAGAGGCTCCGGAAGATTGTCATCGATCAAGAATACTCTGGCGACTACGTATACTACAAGGTGCCTTGTCCCTGGCTCCAGGTCAAGCTCTTGCGCTTACTACAATATTTCCCGCCCTCAGAGGACACCCACATCCGAGGAATGCTACGAGAGTCTCTGCAGCGGATTCTGGACAATGCTATGGAGATGCCTAAGAATGTCCAACAGAACAATGCCCAGAATGCGGTTCTTTTCGAAGCAATCAACCTGATCATCCACCTGGACACCGAGCGAGATCTTATGGTACAAATCTCTTCCAGGCTGGGCAAATTCATCAGCTCAAGAGAAACAAACGTTCGCTATCTTGGTCTTGAAGCCATGACACATCTTGCCGTACGAGCTGAAACCCTGGATCCGATCAAGAAGCACCAGGACCTGATCATCGGATCGCTCAAGGACAGAGACATTACCGTGCGACGACAAGGTCTCGACTTGCTGTACAGCATGTGCGATTCGACAAATTCGCAGAAGATCGTGCACGAGCTGCTCAAGTTCTTGCAGACTGCGGACTATGCCATTCGAGAAGAAATGGTGCTCAAGATTGCGATCTTGACAGAGAAGTATGCCACCGATGTTAAGTGGTATGTCGACATTTCGATGCGTCTCATTGCTATGGCTGGAGATCACGTCAGCGACGAAGTGTGGCAGCGTGTCATCCAGATTGTGACCAACAATGAAGAGCTCCAAGTTTACGCTGCCAAGAACATCCTACAGTACTGCAAAGCCGATCATTGCCACGAAACCCTGGTCAAGATTGGCAGTTATCTCCTGGGAGAATTCGGACATCTCATCGCTGATGTCAAGGGTTCGAGTCCGATCGAGCAATTCATGGCTCTCCAAAACAAATTCAATACATGCTCACTAAGCACACGCGCCATGATTCTGTCTGCATTTGTCAAGTTCGTCAACCTCTTCCCTGAGATCAAGCCACAGATCTTGGCCGCTTTCAGAGTCTACAGCCACACACTCGATTCGGAATTGCAACAACGAGCTTGCGAATACCTGACCATGGCGACTATGCCTACCGATGACCTACTACGAACAGTCTGCGATGAGATGCCACCTTTCCCGGAGCGGACATCTGCACTTCTGGCTCGTCTTGACAAGAAGCAAGGAGCATCAGCAGACAAGCGGACATGGTCTGTCACTGCAAAGGATAGCCCTGCCTTGCAACGCGGAGGAACACTTAAGAGGAACTTCAGCAACAACCAGGCACTGCAGACTAACGGTGACACATTGAGTGGCGCACCAAGTGCTAACGGTACTAATGGTGCCGCTGCGTCGAACGGTGCGGTCAAGTCGCCAATGGAGGAGCTAATCGGACTGGACATGCCAAACAGTAGCGGGCCTAATCTTGCGTCTGCATCTCATCTCTCGCCGGATTGGGAGCCCGGATACAACCGCCTCATGCTCCAGCCTGAGGGTTTGCTATACGAGGACGTACAACTGCAAGTCGGACTTCGATCAGAGTACCGTGCTGAAGTCGGCTGCATCATCCTATACTTCTCCAACAAGTCATCAGCACCCATTCAATCCTTCACAACCACAATCGACAGCTCTTCTTCAACAGGCCTCAAAGTGGACATCAAGGGCCTGCCCGATACCACTGTTCAGCCAGGCTCGCAAACCAGCCAGATGATCATGTTCGAAGCAAAGACTGTCTTCGCCCAACCACCCACGATCCGCATCTCATACATTGCCGGCGCTCTGCAGGCTGTCACACTACAACTCCCTGTGTTGGTTCACAAGTATATGGAAGGCGCAGTGCTATCCGGCGAAGACTTCTTCAAGCGCTGGAAGCAGATCGGCGGCGCTCCTCGCGAAGCACAGAAGATCTTCACAGGCTTTGACGTTTCTGGCGACAACACTAGGAGGTTCTTGCAAGGCTTCAAGTGGGGCGTGCTTGATGGGGTGGACCCCAACGTGAGAAACTTTGTCGGTGCCACTGTGCTGCATACTAGTGGTGGCAAGTTTGGATGTCTGTTGAGATTGGAGCCCAATGCGGAAAACAGGGTATGTTCACAAACTAATCAATCATCCAGAAGCGAACGTTGGCTAACATGTTGTTTAGATGTACCGCTTGACTATCCGCGCCACCGACGAGACGGTACCGCCTGTGTTGATGAAGTACATGGAAGCAAGACTCAGCCAGCCTTACCCGTCATGACGCGTTGATGTCGCAGGTATGCAGGTAGCCCAGTGAAACATGAAAGGGAAAGCAACTCTAGTACTTTTGAAAGCGTCAGGCGTTGTAGCGACAAAAAAAAACGATTGGCGGAATAGCATGTGCAGGCACGTTTCGGTGCATCAGGATGTGGGTATACCAAATTTTGTAGCGTTCTCTTTTGAAGAAAGAAAAGTTGAATGAAACAAGTGAATGCATGTCTCGTCTGCAATCGTCATGAGATATTCTGAGATCTCAAGTGAATTAGTACGCCACTTTACGCGTGAGTCGCGAGAGTGGCGATCAGTGAAGGACGGGCTGTTGCGGGAACGACTCCTAGCGTTGTTTACATGTACTTTCAAGCTGCTCTAGAATCAACATATTTCCACCCCGCCCACTACGTATCACCACCACACCACCCCCAAGCAAGAATAGCGCATTTCGACATTCACCCAACAATGTCGAAACGCTACCATGAAACGCCCATGGATTTTGAATACCAAAACGGCACCGGCCCTATGGACGCCAAAAGCCCGTTCGCAGCAGTCAGCATGAACGCACAGCGCTTCCCAGCGACGCCCGGCGGCAACCACAACAACAACAACAGAAAGAGTGTGTTCTCCTTCGCATCACGGACAAAAGACAAAAACGTAACAACAGCAACTGACGCAGCACCCAAAGGAGACTACAGCGCTTTCGACTCGCCCACGCGACCCGGCGCCAGCAGGAACCCTTCGCCCAACAAGGCGCTGCCGCCTGTGCCTGGTTTCAGCGGCGTGTCCGCTTTCAACGCGATGTTCACGACGCCGAGGAAGACGATGCAGGACACGCATATGGAGGATTCGAGCGCGGGGGAAACGCCCAAGAGCCCGGAGAGACAGGACGATAGTGAGGCGGGGACGCCGGCGGAGAAGTTGGCGTACGAGAGGAGGAGGCTTGGTGGTGGGTTGGATACGAGGAGTGCGCCGGCGATTCCGACGGTAGCTACGTTGTCTATGAGTCCGAGTAAGGAGATGGGGAAGGAGCGGACGAGGGATAGAGAGAGGGAGAGGGAGAGGAGAGATAGGCGACCAAGCCCGGGCGGTAAGAAGGAGAGCTTCTTTGGCAGGGTGAAGAGGTCGTTCAACAGTCCTGGAAGGGGAGAAGTTCCTCGCGCCGATTCACAGAACAGGGACCATCGTGTTCGACGACAGAAGAGTCAGCGATCAATGGCACTCGCGATACAGAGACGTTACAGCGACGAGTTGCAATCTGGAGATGAAGCCGACGACTCTGAACTCACTATACCACCACAAAGCATCAGCCCGCGCAAACGCAGCGCCAAATACAACCAAGAGCCTCCCTTCGAACCACAACAAACGCAACAGCCTCCACCACAAAAAGAGCCGGGTCTCATCTCGTCGCTCTTCACATTCATCGGCGCTCACCCGACCGTCCCACACATCCTCTCATTCTACGCTCAATTATTCTTCAACGTCTTCCTCCTCTCTGGCTGCGCCTACATCATCTACAGCTTCTGGTCCGCCGTGAAAGCCGACGTCGACAAAAAAGCCTTCGAAGCCAGCGCCGACATCATCGCCGACATCGTCAAAGCAACGGAAAAGTACCACGAAAACGGCTGCGCGTCCAGCGACCGCGCCCCGGCTCTGAAGCCTCTCTGCGAGGGCTGGGAACGCCTCATGGCCCAGGACCCCATGAAAATCGCCCGCGCCAAAGTCTCCGCGCACACCTTCGCCGAGATCTTCAACTCCTTCATCGAGCCCATTTCTTACAAAGCCATGCTCTTCACGGCGCTGATCGTCTTGGGCTGCTTCGGCGTCTCGAACTTCGCTTTTGGCGTTCTGCGGAACAAAACTATGGAGCAGCAACATACGCAACAGCACTGGGGTGGCGGGCAGTACAACAACTTCCAAGCACCACCACCCACACCACAGAGAAGCTTCAGTGGGCTAGTTGAAGCGCATCAGGGAACTCCCTGGCACGCCAGACCTGCTCTTGAGCCAGCGCCGAGCCAGAGATACGACTTGGGCGATGGGCAAGGCAGTCCTAGGAGGCGGCTGGTGTACAATTGAAGGACTGGATTTGGGTTTTCACTTTTTCGCAAGACGTCGTATCTGGGATGATGACTTTGCGAAGCATGGGCGTGCGTTCTTTTGGGTCATGTTTATCAGGACTGGCATGGCTGGCATTTGGGCGAAATGAGGGTTACGACATTTGACTTCCGTTTTCTTTTGTGTTCTCGATTCTTGATTCTTGCAAGATTGATTGATCGGTCTTTT
This sequence comes from Cladosporium velox, assembly GCA_024604135.1. Lineage (NCBI taxonomy): Eukaryota > Fungi > Ascomycota > Dothideomycetes > Cladosporiales > Cladosporiaceae > Cladosporium > Cladosporium velox. The sequence goes on along the minus strand of JANIIF010000019.1, from coordinate 313,343 downwards.
TGGGTAGTTTGATCATTCAAGCGTCCCAAACAATCGCAACGATACATTCACAATCATTTCTCGGATCGTTACAAGCCTACTACATTTTGTGCCCATACAGTGATACTCGTTTCGGAATAGTCTCTTGTTGCCTCTTCCGCCGTCTGTGAGGGAACAACTCTGCCAACAGACAAGTATTCCCAACTGTCTACGAGAAATGTTCGCTGCCTGGTCAGTAAATTCCAGGGCACCGCACAAGATCCATCATCTTTCGTTCCGATCAATAGTAGTGGACTGTCACTGAGACGACACCCCGGCAACATGCACATTGCTCCGGCGTTCTCCTAACTCATTTATGGTTCATCTCAAACCCTATGAAGACTGGTGGCTAGGAAGAGTCATCAGACAAAGTTGGGTTCCACATCCGACGTAGGAAGGAGCCTGGTCCGAAAAGGTGGTCGAAGCAATCACCTTGGTATGTAGTCACTTCGTTCGAATGAGTAAGCTGACGCCAACAAGTCTATGGCTCGTAGCCAAGCCATCACTCTGCACCGTGTTAATCGACCGTAAGGAAGGTAGCATGTAAACTTATATTGTGATGATGGTTCTTACATGGGAGGCACATTTGTCCTTGTGTAAACGCTCGACGCATCTCCCAACACAACACCTCGACAACCACACCTGACCCTCCCAGCACCAACCACAAACAGGAAACACACTTTAAGTAATAATAGAACAAGCCATGCAGACCGAATCCACTAAATTACCAGAAAATAATCGACGACCGCCCAATCTCGTCGAAATCTCAGAATCCGGCAAACCCCAACCCCAACCCTACACGCTCACGTTCACGTTCAACTTCACTGTGCACACATGAACATGTGTACATGTATGCACGCAGGCAGCACCGTGACATCGCTCAAACATATTTAGCATACATGTGCGCTCGAACTACAGAAGTAGCGACTCTGTTCCGTTGCAATCTGTCAACCCCAGGCTCAACCGGATCGTTTATAACAAGCGTTCGTCGAAAGTCATGCATACGTCGACATCCCAAGTCTACCATAAAACAAACAAATGTATACAGGATGCCACCATACGCAGGTGATATTGACATCGAAGGCAGACAATACACGTCTCGAAACGAAAAAGCAGTCGGAGAGATAAAGGTAACAAGCAATAATAACAGTAATATTCTAATCAAAGGGGGATATCTCGGAAGAAAACAAGCAACCTAGCGTCCTCCAACTATGCATCTTTCCTTCTTCGTCATTTACACCATACAAAATCATTTACACCCTCTCTTTCTTCACTCCCCAAGACAACGATCCGTCTAGAAAGAAGAGATAGCGACGGCAATAACCTGAGCGTCACTGTGCGAGATGCTGACAGTGGTGTCCTTGACGCCGGCCTTGTCGGCAGCGGCCTTGGCGTCGCCGTGGAGAACGACAGTAGGGGCGCCAGTCTCAGCGTTGACGATCTCGATGTCCTTGAGAGGAGCGCCAGCGCCCTTGCTCTCAACCTTCAAGCTCTTGAAGACGGCCTCCTTGGCGCTCCAGCGGCCGGTGAAAGAGGCCTGGGGGTTGGGCTGGGCGCGGCAGTAGGTGATCTCCTGCTGGGTGAAGTTGCGCTCGATGAAAGTGTCGTTGTGGATGTCGAGGGCGTCGATGCTCTCGATGTCGACGCCGGGGTTGGAGTTGGCGGAGGCGTTGACCTTCATCAGGCTCTCGACCATCTCGGTGGTGCTCTTGTCCTGGGGCTTGGTAGGAGCCTTCTTGGGGTAGAGGAGAGTGGAGGTCTTCTTGTCCTGGGCGACACGAGCCTCGGGGTTGAGGAAGACGGTGCTCTGCTGAGCGTCGTCGTAGGGAGACTTGTCCTTGGCGCGGAAGATGGTGTTGTTGATCATACCGTCGTGGTAGTAACGGTAAGTCTTCTTCTGGCGAGCCTCGACCTTGACCTTGTAGGCCTGGAAGGTGGCCTCGTCGAGAGTGGCGAACAGGTACTTGGGGTGGATACCAATAGCCTGGGCACCCTTCTGACCGAAACCGAAGGAGGTGACGGAGAAGGCCTTGACACCGTCGGTCTGGATAGCCTGGTTGGGGTAGACGATGTAGTCGAACTTCTCCATGAGCTTGTCGACGTTGTCGGCGTTGCGGTTACCGGGAACAAGACCAGTGTTGAGGACCTGCAGAGCACCGTTGAACATGAAGGCACCGGCGGCACCCTTGGGGTGACCAGTGAGGTACTTCTGGAAGATACCCATAAGGGCGTTACCCTTCTTGCGACCAAGGTGCTTCATTTGCTGGCAGAGCACATCGGACTCGTTCTTGTCGTTGGCGACGGTGGAGGTACCGTGGAAGGAGGCGACGTTCAGGTCGTCAATGGTCAGGCCCCAGGTGGCAAGGGCACCACGGAGAGGAGCGATCTTGGGGTCGGACTTCCAGAAGTTGTTGCCCAAGCTGTACAGGGCATCCTTCTCCTGGCGTCTGGCCTCGCGTTCGATGTGGTTGGCGCGGTCCTCCATGTACTCAGCCTCGTCGAAGTCACCGCCCTGTTGCTTCATGGCGGAAACCTCCTCCTGGAGGTACATGAGCTCAGACTCCTGCCAAGTCTTGATATGCTTGCGGCGGAGGTCGAGTTGCCTCTTGCGGTACTTGATGTCAAGCAGAGGCGAGGGGAACTTGCCAGGAATCTCACGAGCAGTGGTGAGCACACCCTGGCCGGGAGCAGGGACGGAACGTCCGATCTTGTCAGTAGCAGTGGCGGTAAGACCAAGGATACCGTAGATGGGGACACCCATGTCAAGGGCGAGCTTGGCGTCCATGATGACTTGCATACCGCAACCCTGGGACTCCATGAAGCCGTTACGGGTGGTGGTGGTCGGGCGAGACATCTCAGCGGGAGTGCGGCCGTGAGCGAACTCGTCCTCGGCGTTGCTGGTGGCCTTCATGTTGGCGAACTCGTAAGAGCCCTCCTCCTGGAAGTCATCGAAACCACCGACGAAGCACATGCGGGCCTTGCCCTCGACAATGCAGTCGTAACCGATGTCAATAGACTCGACAGCAGTAGCGCAAGCTCCGACAGGAGTACGGATGGGACCAGTAGAAGACATGAGCAACATGTTGATCCAGGCACTCATAGTGTTGATGAAGGACTCCTGCAGGATGTCCTTCTGCAGAGGCTTGTCAAGGTAGCGGTCCTTGTACATGCCACGCAGAGCGCTAGTACCACCAATACCGGAACCAATGCAGTTACCGACCTCGGAGATGTGGACGTACTTGTAGAACTCGTACGGGTCGGTAATACCGGAGGAAAGGAGGGCCTCGACGGTGGACACGAGAACGTAGAGGGTAACAGGGTCGACCTGGGAGATGATATCGTCGGGGATACCGTAGACCTTGGCGTTCCAGCCAGTGGGGATCTGGCCAGCAACAAGACGATCGAAGCGGAGCGCCTTGGGGATGAGGAGAGTAGCACCCTTCATGAGACGAACGGAGTACTCGCCAGACTCGAGCTCGAAGATATCGACCTTGTCGCCGTGCTGACGCTTGAACTCCTCGGCGGTCTCCTTGGAGGCCTCGAAGGGGTCAAGGTCCTCCTGAGTCTGGATTTCCTGGAGAAGCTCCTTCTTGTTGGGGTCGTAGCCGTTGAAGAGCTCGGGCTCGATGAGACGGATACCAGAGTGCTCGAGGATGTGCTTCTCGTACTTGGGCTTGACGTCCTTGTCATCGACAGGCTCGTTGGTCTTGGCGTCGACCCAGCCAGAGTAGCTCTGTCCCTTGAGAGGACCGTTGTGGTTCTTGATGAGACCCATCATCCAGGCCATCTCAACGCAACCCTCGAGGGAGAACTGGCCGTAAGCCTCCATCTCCCAGCGAGTTCTGGAGTTACCCCAAGGACCAACCTCAGCGAAACCAGTGACCACGACGACCTTTTCGAGATCGACCATGCCCTTGAGGTTGGAGTTGAGCGGCTCGACCTCGGACTTCCAGTCAGGAAGGTTAGGGAAGTCGAACTTCATGTTGGCACGAGAGCTGACATTGACAGTCTTGTAGAGGGCCTCGCTGGCCTCACCGTTGACAATCTTGTTCTCAACAGCAGTCTCGCGCGTGACAGCACGGCGGATCTCAGAGGTCTCGGTGATGTCCTTGCGGAGCTTGGTCATAAGCTCCTTGAGGTTGGGCAGGAACTGAAGACCACCGTTGAGATCAGCGAAGACAGGCTCCTGCTGGCAAAGGTTGACAATGGACGGAGCCATCAGACCAAGCAAGTTGAAGGCCATCTCCTGCTGAGAGAAGGTACGCACACCGTACTTCTCAACACCCTCAGCAACGATGTTGTTGCCACCCATAAGACCAGTGCCACGGGTCCAGCCGATGACAGCACCGCAAATGGTGAGGAAGTTGCCCCAGTTCTCAGAGTGCCAGCGGTTGAAGAGGGTCTCGAGAGCGAGCTTGGACTCGGAGTAGAGACCATCGTTACCGAAGGTACCGTGGTTGGGAGACAGAGGGAGAATGACCTGGGCGGGCCTGGTCTCGAAGGCGCGGGCGGCCTTCTGGGTCTTGACGTTACCGAGCATGCGGAGGAGGTTGGTAAGCATGATACGGTGGGCAAGCTCAGACTTGCTGTCAATGTTGTCGATCTCGCGGCCGTTCTCAGGGATGGCAGCGAAGGGAACAATGAAGTCGAGGTCCCAGCCGAGACCCTTCTTCTCGTCGTAGATCCACTCAACGAGAGCGTTGGTGTCCTGCTGGCTACCCTGGTTGAAGGGAGCGACAACGAGCTGGGAGCCCTTGGCACCGTAGCGTGTGTACATGGCCTGGTAGTACTCGGTGACGGAGCGAGAGAAGCGAGAAGTGGTGACGACAACCTTGGCACCACCGCTGATCAAGCCCTGGAGGACCTCAGCACCGATGGAACCGGCACCAGCACCAGTCATGAGCACGTTCTTGCCCTGGAAAGTGACACCAGACCTGGCAGCCTCCTCGAGACCCTCGAGGTAGACGCCAGTGAGCTTCTTGCTGTATTCCCAGCCGTGCTCGTCCTTACGCTTGAGGTGCAAGAAAGGAACGGTCTCGACCTTGCCCTGCTTCAGAGGAACCTGGGCGCGGCTACCGCTGGAGCTGGTGCGAGCGCCGGCAGTCTTGGGGGCCTCAGTGGGCATGATCTGACCCTCGTTCATGGCGAGCGAGCGGACAATGTTGGTGTACAGCTGCTTGATCTCGAGCTGAGCCGACTTGGAGACGCTGTGCTGCTGGCGGATGAGCTTGTAAACACGCTGGAGATCGTTCTGGACCTTGGTGCGGTTGCCGTATTCTGAGATCTTGCCGCCCTCAGCCATCTCGGTAACGTAGTGCTCAAGCTTGCGCACACTGGCACGAGGAGCTTCCTCGTAGTTCATGTTGCCACGAGCATCAATCTTGAGCGAAGGAGCTGTGGGAATGTTGACGTCCTTGTAGACAGGTGCCTCGTCAAGGACATCTCTGCAGTTGTCGATGAGCTGCTCACCAAGCTCTTTGGCCAGCTTGTAGGTCTCACCGCGCTCGGCAGGGCAGTGGTCGATGTGGTACTGCATGAAGTCGAGGAGGGTAGGGTTGGCGCGGTTCATGATGAGAATGCAGCGGCTGACAATTTCACGGTCAACGGCCTTCAGGCGACCGAAGATAATGTCGTAGTACATGGTAAGGGCGTCCTGACGAGCCCAGTTCCATGACGAGTCGTAGACACGGGTCTTGAGAGGGCTGAACGAGGGCTCAATGCCTGCAGCGTAGAACTCACCGTGCTCGGTGTTCCAGAGATCAAGCTGTGCCTGCAGAGCAGTCTCGTTGGCCTTGCCGGCAATGGCGGCCTTGTCACCAGAGCGGAGGTCCAATTTGAGGTAGCGAGCGAAGAGCTCGAGCTGTTGCTTGAACAGCGTCTTCTGGTCCTTGGTGAGAGCTTCAAGGGCTGCAGGGTCCATCATCATTCCGCCGCCAGCGGCACCACCCTCACCAGCCGCAGGGCCAGATGAGAGGTTGATGCCTGCTGCAGTGGCGTACTTTTGTGTGACATCGTCCAACCACGCCTTGCCGTCGTTCTCTGAGCCGAGACGAGCCGCGGGCTCCATAGTCAAGGCGAGAAGAAGGACACCGTCCTGCCTGCCAGAGGCCAGACCCCAGCGTGTCTCCAAGTGCTTGCGCACAGCAGTAATGTTGAAGCCACCAGGCATCTTTGATGAGACCATGCGGGCAATGAGCGAAGTGGACTGCTTTCCAAGCTGTCCATTGAACGTTTGCTGCATAGCGGCTCCCAGCTCGTCGAGAGGGGTGTCCTCGGGCTTTTCAGGTGTAGAACCAAACTCTTTTCCAAGGTCGCCGAGGATTTCGTTCTGGAGGGTGGATTTGCCTGTGAGATGGAAGAGTCAGTGGTGGTTCTTTGAAGCAATTCAGTTTTTGCTAACTTACCGCCAACCAAGTCCTTGATGGCCTTGCTGAGGGGAATATCGGTCAAAGGCTTCTTCAGCTTCTGAGCGACGAGTGTGCGGAGGATGTCGACGGCGCCGACGGGAGCATCTGCGACTGCAGCGGCAGGGCCAGCACCTGGTGGAGGAGCGGCGGCAGCAACAGGAGCTGCAGCGACGGGAGCACCGGCAGAGGGTGCAGCACTGCTTGACGCAGGCGCGGCGGCGACGGGCTCATCCTCAATGGGCTCGACGTCGTAGTAAATATCAGGACCGTCCTTCTTGTAGCAGAGAACCTGACGCTGGACTGAGCGAGCGGCATCGTAGGCCTCGTATTTGGCGGCCAGGGTGCGCTTGGCCATGACACCGAGGGTGTCTGCGGGACCGACTTCGACAATGCGTTCAGTAGTCTTTTCGCCGAGAATGACATCCTGTGTCTCGATCCACCTCACAGGAGAGGCGAATTGGTATGCCAGCAGCTCGACGAGCAGTGTGTGGGCGAGCTCCTGCTCGACTTCGGGACGCATAGCTGCGGTTGTGTGTGGGTGTGTATTATGGTGGTGTAGATTTTACAAGGCAAGGAGCGGATTCGCGAGCCAATGGACTCGGGCGAGTTCGAGCGGGCGCAATGCGGGTGGCGGAGGTGTTGGATGGAGGATGGATGGATATATGGAGGAGGAATGCAATGGGCGTTGGTGGAAAATTTGCCCGAGGCAGGTGCGATGGATGGATTGCAGCAGTAGAGGAGGAAGGGTCGATGGAGGGAGAAGGAGCTAGCAGTGTGGAAAGTTGGAGAGACGGAGGAGGAGGAGCAGAGTGTGGATATGAACAACAGCACGCGCTCACGGTCTGACAGCTCAGCGATACAACAAGTTACAGGGTACAATGTGTCTGCCTGGGTGGATGAGAGGATGTTGCGGGTAGTCTCGCGAGTGGTGTGCTCGCAGTGGCACGGGTTGAGCTGCGGGCGGGCAGTGTTGAGAGTTTGAAGCTCTTGCGGTATTACGGTGCTTTCCTGGCGCCTTCGCTGGTACAGACGACCGTGCGCGGGCAGGTTTGCGGAGAGATTATGCAGGTGAGTGGCCTTTGTCGCAGGTGAGAGCTGCGTATCTGCGTATGCCATGCGTCTGATAAGCGGGCAGCCCTGTGGGAGCTCTGCCTCGCATGGTTGGGGCATGGCATTGTTGACGGCCAGCCATTGAGTTTATGTTTGTCGCTGTCTACCGATGTCGATGGTATGGCTACCATCACTCATCAAAGGCGGTGAATAATCGCACACGACTAGGTGATTCAGCGTAGGGTTAGCACAGCGCAGCGGAGCCACGTCTCCTTAACAGCAGCGAAAAAAATCAGACGATTAGGCCGGCTCTCGACTGGTTCGTTGGTCTAGTGTGTGAGATGGGCTGGGTGGGTGCCTGGCACGGCCGGTCGAGCAGTCCCGAGCTGCAGGGATGTGGTGAGCGTTGTGGCCCCAACCGTGTTTTGGAGCTACCATGCTTGTCGGCAGCTTTCCAACACTCCCCCGATGGGCGGGAGAACGATGAGAGCTCTGCTTGACCTGCCCGCGCCGCCCATTGAGCATTACCACGAGAGAGACAGACCTTAACAACAACCACTCCTCCCTCTTCTCATCCTCCTCCTCACTTCCTCGATACCATTGTTGCTTGTTGCATTCTGTACAAACATCCGCATACGCATACACATACACTCACATCCACTTCCATCCACACCCGCTCAACCTCACTACTCACTCACTCCCGCCCACCTGCCATCTCCCCGCAGCGCCAGGGTCGTGGCTTCCCTCGATTTCCATCCCAACTAGTTCGAACACTCGAGTAGTCCCCCTCTCTACGCCGCCGTCCGTGTCAATCTCGGCCCAGCTTCTACCGCCCATCACTCGCTCGCCCTCTCTCTCCCGCCGCAGCCAGCAGCTCAAAATTCCCAGCAGCAATTCCAGCTCGCCGCCGCATGCTGTGAACCCTTAGACCAAAGGCGTTCCTCCCACCACCACACTACTACTGTGAGTTGTCTGTCCTTTTTCCCTTACGGCCGAGCACTCCCAGGCATCCACATCCACATTCCACCCATTGGCCTGTCACTTCACTTTGCCAGTACTGTGTGTATCAGCAGGCAGCAGCTCGTGTGATCCCTCGTCCAGCTGTTCCGCTGCATTACCGCATCACCGCAACTTCGGAGGAGACAGCAGACACAAAGCCACCAGCCAGCCAGATCCCAGCGAGATTCTACCACCCGCTGCGGAACATGCACACACGCCTCCTCTAGCTCATCATTCATCCATTGCACATACACACAACACTCTCAACACCCCAAACTAATCATGAGCGTTCAGTTCAATAATTCTCAACGACCGGATCCCGTCCGCAGGGTTAGCAGCAGAATGTACGGCTCCGGTGCCCAGACTGGCGTGTCGACGCCGCGCTCGCAGGCCGTCTCTCGCCCTCTTACTCTCACCCACGGCTCTCTCGAATACAACTTCTTAATACCCACTGCCCTTCATTTCAGCGCTACCCAGCTCAAGGACGCCTTCCTTGCCACCCTCCCCGAATCCACAGACGAGCTTGCTCAGGATGACGAGCCTTCATCCGTCACCGAGCTGGTCGCCAGATATCTCGGCTTCACCGCCAAGGAGGTCGACGAGGGCGACGACCCCGGATCATACGAGGAGGTCCTGAAGATTCTGCTACAAGAGTTCGAGCGTGCTTTCCTGCGTGGAAACGAGGTCCACGCCATTGCTGCCACTCTGCCCGGCATTGTGGAGAAGAAGCTCATCACTGTGCGCTCCTACTACGCTGCACGCTCAGCAGTCGGTCGCCCTATCAAGGCGCACGAGTCTGCTCTGCTGCGCGAGGCCGCAGACGAGAACGCATACATCTACGCCGTTTTCGGCGGTCAGGGCAACATCGAGGAGTACTTTGACGAGCTCCGCGAGGTTTACACCACATACCCGACTCTTGTCGAGGACTTCATCACATCCGCTGCCGCACATCTGCAGCAGTTGGCCAGAGATCCTAAGGCTGAGAAGCTTTACCCCAAGGGTCTCGATGTGATGCGCTGGTTGAACAACAAGGACGCACAGCCAGACACCGAATACCTGGTTTCAGCACCCGTGAGCTTCCCTCTCATCGGTCTGACTCAGCTCGCACACTACCTTGTGATGTGCCGTGTATTGGGCACACACCCCGGTCACGTCAGGGAGCGTTTCTCTGGTACCACCGGTCACTCCCAGGGTGTCGTGACCGCCGCTGCAATTGCTGCTTCCAAGAACTTCGAGACATTCGACAAGGCCTCGAGAGATGCGCTCAGCATTCTGTTCTGGATCGGTCTGCGCAGTCAGCAGGCATACCCTCGCACTTCCCTCGCTCCCAATGTTCTCCAAGACTCGATCGACGAGGGCGAGGGTGCTCCCACACCTATGCTTTCACTCCGCGACCTGCCCCGCGAGGCTGTCCAGAAGCACATCGACACAACCAACGAGCACCTGCCGAAAGACAGGCACATTGGTATTTCCCTTGTGAACAGCGCCCGTAACTTCGTTGTTACCGGTCCTCCCATGTCTCTCTACGGCCTGAACCTCCAGCTCCGCAAGTTCAAGGCGCCCACCGGCCTCGACCAGACTCGCATTCCCTACACTGACCGCAAGGTTCGCTTTGTCAACCGCTTCCTTCCCATCACTGCGCCTTTCCACAGCCCATACCTTGCAGAGGCGATCGAGCACCTCCAAGAGGACCTTGCCAACGTCAACATTCCCTCCAGTGAACTTGGCATCCCCGTGTTCGACACATGCACTGGCGAGGACCTCCGCGAGAAGACCAGCGGCAACATTGTCCCTGACCTTGTCCGCATGATCTGCAAGGATCCCGTCAACTGGGAGGTCGCGACTGTCATGCCCAACGCCACTCACATCCTCGACTTCGGCCCTGGTGGCATCTCCGGTCTTGGTGTGCTCACCAACCGCAACAAGGACGGTACTGGTGTCCGTGTGATCCTGGCTGGCACCATGGACGGCACCAACACCGAGGTTGGCTACAAGCCTGAGATCTTCGACCGCGATGCTGAGCACGCCGTCAAGTACGCCGTTGACTGGGTGAAAGAGTACGGACCTAAGCTTGCGAGGACATCTGTCGGCCAGACATTTGTGGATACCAAGATGAGCAGACTGTTGGGTCTGCCTCCTGTCATGGTCGCCGGTATGACACCCTGCACTGTGCCCTGGGACTTTGTGGCTTCCACCATGAACGCTGGTTACGAGATCGAACTTGCCGGTGGTGGATACTACAACGACAAGACCATGTCCGAGGCCATTGCAAAGATCGAGAAGGAGATTCCCGCTGGTCGCGGTATCACCATCAACTTGATTTACGTTGCCCCGAGAGCCATGGCCTGGCAGATTCCTATGATTGCCAGGCTCCGCGCTGAGGGTGTGCCCATCGAGGGTCTCACCATTGGTGCTGGTGTTCCTTCCATCGAGGTTGCCAACGAGTACATTGAGACTCTGGGCATCAAGCACATCAGCTTCAAGCCCGGTTCATCTGAGGCCATTCAGCAGACCATCAATATCGCCAAGGCGAACCCCAACTTCCCCGTCATCATGCAGTGGACTGGTGGCCGTGGCGGTGGCCATCACTCTTTCGAGGACTTCCACCAGCCTATTCTTTCCATGTACACCCGCATCAGGCGCTGCCCCAACCTCGTCTTGCTCGCCGGTTCTGGTTTCGGTGGTGCCGAAGACACTTACCCCTACCTTACCGGCACCTGGGCCAAGAAGTTCGGCTACCCGCCCATGCCCTTCGATGGTGTCCTCTTCGGTAGCCGTGTCATGGTCGCCAAGGAGGCACACACCTCGGCCGCGGCTAAGCAGGCAATCGTTGACGCACCCGGTCTCGAGGACCACGAGTGGGAGAAGACCTACAAGGGCCCTGCCGGCGGTGTCATTACCGTCCGCTCTGAGATGGGTGAGCCCATTCACAAGATTGCCAACCGTGGTATCAAGTTCTGGGCCGAAATGGACCAGAAGATCTTCAGTCTCGACAAGGCCAAGCGTGTGCCCGAGCTCAAGAAGCAGCGCGAGTACATCATCCAGAAGCTCAACGACGACTTCCAGAAGCCCTGGTTCGGCCGTAACCGCAAGGGCGAGTGCGTCGATCTTGAGGACATGACCTACGGTGAGGTTGTTCGCCGCATGGTCGACCTTATGTTCGTCAAGCACCAGAAGCGCTGGATCGACAAGACCCTTGCCAAGCTCACTGGCGACTTCATCCGCCGTATCGAGGAGCGTTTCTCTTCTGCTGATGGCCCGTCCCTCATTCAGAACTACAGCGAGCTTGACGAGCCTTTCTCCACTGTCAAGAAGGTGCTCGAGGCATACCCCGAGGCTGATGAGCAGCTCATTAACGCCCAGGATTGCCAGCACTTCCTCCTTCTCTGCCAGCGCCGCGGTCAGAAGCCTGTGCCCTTCGTTCCTTGCTTGGATGACACCTTCGAATTCTTCTTCAAGAAGGACTCCCTCTGGCAGTCCGAGGACTTGGAGGCTGTTGTCGACCAGGATGTTGGCAGGATTGCCATTCTTCAGGGTCCCATGTCTGTGAAGTACTCCACCAAGGTCGATGAGCCCATTAAGGAGATCCTTGATGGTGTACACAACGGTCACATCAGCATGCTTACCAAGGATCTCTACGCTGGTGACGAGAAGAAGATCCCCGTTGTTGAGTACTTCGGTGGCAAGCTCATCGAGGCGAGCGATGAGGTCAGCGTTGATGGCCTCACTGTCTCCGAGATCGACAACAAGACCATCTACCGTCTCTCCGCCGCCTCCGGCACCGCTCTCCCTGAGGTCAACAACTGGATGCAGATCCTCGCCGGTCGCAGCATCTCATGGCGCCAGGCCTTCTTCACTGCCGATATCTTTGTGCAAGGACAGCGCTTCCAGACCAACCCGATGCACCGCATCTTCTCGCCTACTCCTGGCATGCTTGTCGAAATTGCTTACCCCGATGATCCCAAGCGCACTGTCATCACTGTGAAGGAGCCTTCTCACGGCAAGTACGTGCCCACCATCGAGGTTGGTCCCATCTCGAACAACGAGATCAGCGTCAAGATGATCGACGAGCGCTCTGCCTCTGGCAAGCCCGAGGCTTTGACCCTGAGGTTCACTTACCACCCCGAGACTGGCTACGCTCCCATCCGTGAGGTGATGGACGCTCGCAACGACCGCATCAAGGAGTTCTACTACCGCATTTGGTTCGGTGATGAGGCCTGTCCCTTCGATGCTCCTGTCACTTCTCGCTTCGAGGGTGGCCGCGCCACCGTCACCAGCGAGGCCATCAACGACTTCGTCCACGCCGTTGGCAACACCGGCGAGGCCTTCGTTGACAGGCCCGGCAAGGAAGTCTTCGCTCCTATGGACTTTGCCATTGTCGTTGGCTGGAAGGCCATCACCAAGCCTATCTTCCCTCGCAAGATTGACGGTGATCTTCTTAAGCTTGTCCACCTTTCCAACGGCTTCCGCATGCTTCCTGGTGCGACCCCGTTGAAGAAGGGCGACGTTCTCGACACCACCGCTGAGGTCAACGCTGTGATCAACCAGGCCTCTGGCAAGCTGGTCGAGGTTTGCGGTACTATCACCCGTGATGGCACACCCATCATGGAGGTCACCTCCCAGTTCTTGTACCGCGGCTCATACACCGACTTCGAGAACACCTTCCAGCGCAAGGTTGAGACCCCTGTGGAGGTCCACTTGGAGACCACCAAGGACGTTGCCGTCTTGCAGTCCAAGGAGTGGTTCCGCCTCGAGGAGTCGGACATTGAGCTTCTCGGCCAGACTCTTGTCTTCAGGCTGCAGACTCTCAACAGATACAAGAACGAGACTGTCTTCTCCTCGGTGCAGACCATCGGTAAGGTCGAGCTTGAGCTGCCCTCCAAGGAGATCATCCAGGTCGGATCTGTCGAGTACGAGGCTGGTGCCTCCTTCGGCAACCCCGTCCTTGACTACCTGACCCGCAACGGCACTTCTCTCGACCAGCCCGTGCACTTCGAAAACCCCATCCCTCTTCACGGCAAAACTCCTCTTGTCCTGAAGGCCCCCGCCTCCAACGAGACCTACGCTCGCGTCTCTGGCGACTACAACCCCATTCACGTTTCTCGTGTCTTCTCCAAGTACGCCAACCTGCCCGGCACTATCACCCACGGCATGTACTCGAGCGCCGCTGTGCGCTCTCTTGTCGAGACCTGGGCCGCCGAGAACAACGTTGGTCGTGTGCGCAGCTTCCACGCCAGCCTCGTTGGCATGGTCCTTCCCGACGACACCATCGAGGTCACTCTCCTGCACGTCGGTATGGTCTCTGGCCGCAAGATCATCAAGGTCGAGGCTGCCAAGGCCGAGACCGAAGAGAAGGTTCTCCTTGGTGAGGCTGAGATCGACCAGCCCGTGTCTGCCTACATCTTCACTGGTCAAGGTTCCCAAGAACAGGGCATGGGTATGGACCTCTACGAGAGCAGCCCTGTCGCTGCTGAGGTCTGGAACCGTGCTGACAAGCACTTCTTGGACAACTATGGTAAGTTGCTGATTATGATCATCCAATCACTTCTCAATACTAACTCTCCTCTCAGGCTTCGCCATCACCAACATTGTCAAGAACAACCCCAACGAGCTCACCATCCACTTCGGTGGCGCTCGCGGCAAGGCCATCCGCCAGAACTACATGTCTATGACCTTCGAGACTGTGGCTGCCGACGGAAGCATCAAGTCCGAGAAGATCTTCAAGGAGATCAACGAGAACACCAGCTCCTACACCTACCGCTCGCCTACTGGTCTTCTGTCCGCCACACAGTTCACTCAGCCCGCCCTTACTCTTATGGAGAAGGCCTCCTTCGAGGACATGCGTCACAAGGGTGTCGTTCAGCGCGACAGCACCTTCGCCGGTCACTCGCTCGGAGAGTACAGTGCTTTGGCCGCCATGGCTGAGGTCATGCCCATCGAGTCTCTCGTGTCCGTTGTGTTCTACCGTGGTCTGACCATGCAGGTCGCTGTGGAGCGTGACGAGCAGGGCCGTTCCAACTACTCCATGTGCGCTGTCAACCCTTCGCGTATCAGCAAGACCTTCACCGAGCAGGCCCTGCAGTACGTTGTTGAGAACATCGCCGAGACCACCACCTGGCTTCTCGAGATTGTCAACTTGAACGTCGAGAACTCGCAGTACGTCTGCGCCGGTGACCTCCGTGCTCTCGACTGCCTCACCAACGTCCTCAACTACCTCAAGGCCCAGAAGATCGACATCCAGCAGCTCATGCAGACCATCTCCCTTGAGGAGGTCAAGGAGCACCTCACCTCCATCATCAAGGAGTGCGCCAAGCAGACCGAGGCCAAGCCCAAGCCTCTCGACCTCCAGCGTGGCTTTGCCACCATCCCCCTCAAGGGCATCGACGTGCCTTTCCACTCCACCTTCCTGCGTTCCGGTGTCAAGCCTTTCCGCTCCTTCTTGCTCAAGAAGATCAACAAGACTTCCATCGACCCCAGCAAGCTTGTTGGCAAGTACATCCCCAACGTCACCGCTCGTCCCTTTGAGCTCACCAAGGAATACTTCGAGGACGTCTACCGCCTCACCTCTTCTCCCCGTATTGGCAACATCCTCGCCAACTGGGAGAAGTACGAGAGCGATGAGCCCAGCGCTTCCAGGCCCAGGGCTGGCAGCGCGGCTGTACGTCCCCAGGAGGAGTAGAGTGGAGGGTATCACCCTGGAGTGTTGATGAATTTTGGTTTTTAAAAACAGGAGTAGCATGACGACCACGGTCTTGGGCATTTTTTTTAATCTGGCGTATTTTTGTTGATGGTTAGGGGGAGCGACTGTGGGGTTCTTTTCGGGCTCCTTTTTCGATAGCATCGCTTGTTCTTTCTGCTTTCTTGTGCATATCATCTATGCCTGCTATATATATTTTCCTCGTCGTCGATTACCTTTATACGATAGAGTGAGAGATTTTGTATATGCAATTTTTCACTTTATATTACCTTTTCTTTTTCGTCTCTGGGATTCTGCTATGGTATAATTCAATCTGCTCAGTGATTTATCACGTACAAAGCAGGACGTGCATATGATTTACGTTCTGCATACCTATAGATTGAATCCGAAAAATCATGTCTTTCTTCACAACATAAACGTGAGCAGTTTTCGACTTCTCTCACTGTACGTGCATGTTGTCCTTCTGATGCTGCTGGTAGACAGACACTACAACGGGCGTCGGAAAAGAAATCTATCTCCTTCGCTGGCAGTATCCTTCGGGCAGATACACCGAGGGAAAGGAACAGCTCGTTACCCAGCCATATTACAACATTTCGATCTGAAACTTTGAGGGAATGTAGTACATACATTTTATCTACTATTAGGCGGACTTGAATGACACTTTAACGATGCGTAGAGACTCAACGAGCTCTTGAGTTTGACATGAGGTCAGATCTGTAGGATGTTGCCAGTGAAGGAGGCCTATCTGTCTATACATAACCTACCGCGCAGTGCGATGATCGATAAACAAAAACTCGACACGACCTTGTTAGCGGGGAGTCTGTAAGCTATGATTTGTGCCTGTTAACGATGATAGGTATGATCGATCGGTAGATAGACTGGACCCTGATGTTTGGAATATCGGTGCCTGAACCGAACTCCGTCTGAGCATTTCAGAGGAGGTACTCTGTGTTTTATTATGTGATAAGAAGGGCTTTTTCGGGTTCGTAGATCTTCATGAGTCAACCGTCTACCATTGCTCGAGTTTGCGAAGATGGTGGATGGGCGAGTCAGTGGTCTGCGGCGGAGAATTGGTATCCGTGCTGCTAGCTGGGCTGGCGGCGAGGGAAGGAAATACCGAGATTCGGTACATGGATTGTGGGAGTGAGGAGTCAGGGAGCGAATTGGAACTTGCATTGCTTCTCAAGAAAATCGGTAGCCACTTCGTTCCCCTGCTATCATTACTACATATCTCTGTACAATTGTATTGCAATAACGATTGAATGATAATATGTGTTGAGTCTTTTTTGGATTTCGATCCGTTGACTGGCCCAATTTCGGTACCAAGTCTGTGTGGTGTGGAGATTTCTCCCATGGGTGCATGGCCAAAGTCTGTGCTGCTCTCTCATGTCCTGCATGCGTCGACTGTTGTGCTACGCGATTCGGACGGGGGGCGTGTGACACTACTGATAAACAGTGACACAGCTTCCGTGACAGGTGGGTGGCCCTCGTATAGTCTCGTCTCGAGGGATGCTCGCTCTTGGGTCGGATATGCTTGCTGTTCTGCGCGGCATTGGGCAGCTCAGTGGAATATCTGCCGACGGAGCATACGGAGAGATGGGTTTGATGACGAGTGTGTTGCTTTATTATTTTGCGGTGAAGGTATCCATGGGGGAGACCTTATGTCCTGGTCTTTTGTGGGTGTGAAGATATCACGAAGACGGTACTGTACATTGATGAGATGATCATTGTTGATCATCAACGCACATATGTTTGATCGGCCGCGCGATATGCGAAGAGCTACAGCACATCTGTTTCAATAACGATGGCCGGGAAGTTCGAGACCGACGATGAGGTACATGTAATCCAATCACGACAACTTCTCATCCCCTTCTCAGATCAGTCAGCCCACACACCCTGCCTTCGGCATATTTCGACCGGGAGTTTATCAAGGTGATGGCTTGTGACCCATCAAGATCAACCATGTGCCCTGAGTCGTGCAGAGCAGATCATCTGCAGGCCCGAAAGGCCCGTCCGGCCGTGCCTGCAGTAGTCTGGCAGACAGCGGATCGTCAGCCAGGATGGTCCCCGCGTCCCAGACCAAAAAAGGAGCGGATACTCCCTGTGGTGAAACAGTCAGCAAAGGTAGACGAGTCACCAGCCGTGTTTGTCTGCTATTGCCAGCGTGATGTACAAGTGGTTGAGTGGCTCTCTGTTTCCAATTGCTGGTCTGGACGAGGTTGTAGGAAGACGCCAGATCGCTGCGCTCACGTCAATTGGTAAGGATTTTCCTAGGTCACGCATATCTGGTACATTGTCGGGAGTTTCGAAGCAATAGTTCCCTCGATATCCACCCGCAGAAAGGGGACGGATGCGCACATACACACTGCATGTGCCAAGTTCGTGTGGCCACGGAGCAGCTGGCGTGAAGAACGACTATTACTCGCTCAACTCGAGCACGCAGTAGTGATTTCTGCAACGGGCGAAACGGGCAACCGGTTCGCGCGAGCACTGATCTGGTCCAAGTCAACAAGTACCTAGTGGCCATCTGCTACTAGTATTGTGGACTTTCATGTGCCTGGATCGTCTCTGATGTCTCTTTTGGGAATCCTACACGGCTCACTTCAAGTACTTTAGCCCTTCCCCATCCCCACGGTCTGGTTGTTTTCCTGTGCCCTCAATCCATCCTTGTTCTTTGCCCTAAACATATCAAACACTCCTTCAGTCAATACACTCGCTCTGTTGCTATACCTAACTCACGTATACCCTACACAACCACACCACATCAATCCATCAACATGAAGCTTTTCGCCCTCGCTGTTTCGGCCGTTGTCGGTCTTGCTGCTGCCCAGCTCGAGATGCTCAGCGAAGTCCCGCAGTGCGCTCTCGAGTGCTTCACCGGCACCATCATGAAGACCGACTGTGCCTTGACCGACTTCTACTGCCAGTGCGGCAAGAACTCTGAGTTCATCCAGAAGACCACTCTTGAGTGCCTCTGCACCAGCGAGTGCACCACCAGCGACCTTGCCAGTACGTTGCCTCCCTCATCTATGCCTCTCCACAAGAGCAAGAGAAAAGATCCACCTGCTGACTTATCTCCCACCAAACAGAGGTCTACAGCATCTCCAACCAGCTCTGCACCAAGACCCTCGCCGACCACGGCGAGACCTACAACTCTCCCCCCGACACCCTCGCCACCGGCATCTGCCACTCCGGCGACTCTCCCGCCGAGGCCAGCTCCACCGCTTCCGCCGTCGCTGCCGGCACCACTGGCTCTGCTTCTTCTTCCAACAGCACCGGATCTTCCGCCAACGGCACGACCTCCTCGTCCCCCAAGGCTAGCGGCGCTGACTTTGAGGGTGCAGCTGCCAGCGGTTTCGGCATGAGCCTTGCCGCCATCGCTCTCGGTGGTGTTGCTTTCATGATCTAAGCTTGCTGTCTGAACGAAAGCAGAAGGCTGGAAGCTAGAAACACGCACAAAAATCATCGTGCATAGCGTTGCGGTCTTTTTCTTTTTCCTTTTCGAGGTGGTTGTCGGGGCCAATGGACGACGGACGCCCTTGTATGAAGTATATACCCGTTGGTTGGCTTGATTTATGTTGTTACATATGGGAGGCTTTTTGTTTGGCTTTTCCCGCTTTTTTCGTTACTATCATTCATGAACATTTTTGAATCTTCTTCGTCTGATTCTCTCCAAGATGCGAATTGTTGTAGTCGTTGATCATTGAGTTTCGATTTGATGATTCAGCCTACCGCTTCTACCCATTTCTTGCTCCACGTCGAAAATTCGTCCTCCTTGCCGTCGTAGTCTAGTGTGGCGAGTTTGGCCGTCTCGCAAGCTTTCTTCACACAACCGGCAAGAGCGGCTCTGGCAGCTTCCTCGTCAAGGTCGTAGAAGTTGCTTGCCATATCGTCGACCAAATCAGGTAGCGATTTGAGGTTCTCCATTAGTTCGTCGACGTTCTCTGCGCTTGACTTCTTGCCAGTCTCGACTGCTTCGACGTTTTTGTATGGTTTCAGTCGTCGCTTGATCAGAGCTCTGTATAGAATGTCCACTTTCTTCAGTTTTTCAACGGCCTGTTCGACCAGCTCTTTCAGCTCAGGTCGGTCTGCGGGCATGCTGTTCGCAGCGTTGAAGATATCGTTCAAACTGTCGTTGTCGTCGCCCGCGACACCCTCATCGTCGCTGTCGAACAGCGCATCGTTTTGGCCTTCTGTCTCGAGATCCTCTCCATCAGCCCATTCTTGCAACTCCTCAATTGCATCCTTGATCGTATCGCGCCATTGCTCGGCCTTCTGCACCGCAAGACCCGCAACACCTAACGCGTTCAGCGCCGCAAGCGCATCGCAGGATTCCCACACCACACCCGTAGCACTCAGACTGTCTCTGCCGTTTGAAGACCCAGCCTCTGCGCCTTGTGCCACGCTCTTGATCTCCGCTAGCAAGGTCTCCAGTTCCCTGAACACCCTCCTCACCCGTAGCTGCGCTTCACGGACTAGGAGGTCACTCCAAACTGCTTTGTCCTGCTGGCAGATTTGCACGCCGCTAATCAGCGCGGGTAGACATGTGCTCGCCAGCTCGCGGAGGACTTTTGTGATTGCTGTTGGCGTAAAGGGCTTGTTGATGACCAGGAGCGAGAGTTTGGTTACGTGCGCTTTGACGAGACGAGCAGCATCACTGAAGACTTGCAGGGGGTTGGGCGGGTTGGGAATGCGATCGGTTGGTTTGGGCGCATTGTCGGCGAGCGAGGCTGTGAATTGCGCGAGGACGGCTTGGGTGGATATGATGAGGGTGTTGAGGGCTTTGAGGTCGACGGAGGACGGAGGCGCCATTGTGGTGTGCGAGGGACAGAGTGCGAACTCTGTTTCTTTGTGGATTTTGTTGTATAGCGAAAGTTGTTATATCACAGTCATCTCATGTCTTTTCACATGCAAAGCAATGTCCAAATTCTTGCGCTCTGCCCCACGTGCCTGCCCTTCTCTCCACCACCACCTTCGACGTCAGGGCTGGATTTCCAATATCGCGTTCCTGAAGCCATCACCAGAACACAAAAACAAAAGAATAAAAAAAGAAACATCAAAGCCATGGCCCGCCAAAAACCCCCCAAACCACCAACAGCAACGCTCTCCTCCAAAACTCTCATCCTCGACAATGGCGCCCACACCATCAAAGCCGGCTACTCACACCTCAACGCCACCGACCCAATCACCCTAGACGCCTGCCACACAATCCAAAACACCATCGCGCGCTCCCAGCGCGACAAACGCACCTACATCGGCTCCGAACTCGACTCCTGCGTCGACTTCGGCGAACTGGCCTTCAAGCGACCCGTAGAGAAAGGCTTCATCGTCAATTGGGAATCGCAAAAAGCCATCTGGGAAAACGAATTCTTCGACGCGTCCAAAGGCGATGACGTGTTCTGCGCTGCTGCGGAAGAGACTAATCTGATCCTGACGGAGGCGATGAGCGCGCCGATCGCGCTGCAGAAGCACTGCGACGAGATGGTGTTTGAGGAGTTTGGGTTTGGGAATTATTGGAGGGCTGTGGCGCCGGTGTTGAGCGCGTTTGCGGCTTCGCCTTTCGAGGGGGATGCTGAGAGGGGGGCGGGGACGGCGATGGAGTGTGCTTTGGTTGTGGACGTGGGCTATTCGCACTCTACTGTTACGCCGCTGTTTCAGGGGAAAGTGCTGCAGGGCGCGTGTAGGAGGCTTGAGATTGGAGGCAAGACGTTGAACAATCAGCTGAAAGATCTGGTTTCCACGAGGCAGTTTGAGCTGCGCAAGGAGGACTGGATGGTGAACCAGATCAAGGAGGACGTGTGTTATGTGTCACAGGATTTCGAGGGAGAGCTTGAAAGGGTTTGGAAGGGAGGGAGTAAAGACCCGCGGCAGATTGATCATTCGATTGTGGTGGACTATGTTCTACCGGACTACGAGGACATCAAGCGTGGCTTTGCTAGACCTCACGACCCTGGATTCAATGCTAGGAAACGACAGCTAGGCATTGGTGGGCCCAGAGAAGACATTGTCGTTCTGGCCAACGAGCGCTTTACAGTGCCCGAGCTCCTCTTCACGCCTTCAGACATTGGCATGCAGTCGGAAGGACTGGTGGGTACCATTTTGCAATCACTAGACGTCCTACCGAAGGGCCTGTGGCAGGCTTTCCTGACCAACATCGTTGTTGTCGGCGGTACGAGCAAGCTGCCTGGATTTGTGGAGCGCCTAGAAGCGGACCTACGCACCAAGCTGCCTGAAGACTTCGCTCTTCGCGTTGGCCAGCCGGAGGATCCCGTTAAGCATGCGTGGAGTGGCGGCGCAAGACTGGCTCAGAACGAGGAAGCCATGAAGCAGCGTGTCGTCAGTCGTTCGGAGTACCTTGAGCATGGCGATGTCTGGGTAAGGCGCAAGTTTGCGGGCAAGCTCGGTCGATGAGGCTTGACATCGCCATGATCGAACGGTATCTCAGCTCGTACCCTCCAAGGCCGGCTGACCTGCCTGAGCACTAGCAGCCGCTTGCTGGGTCTCGGCAACGCTGGCCATTACTTCTCCAGCAAGCTCCTTGAGCCGCTCTTGAGTCGCAGGTGCATCTTTGCCTAGTGCTCGCATGAGCATAAGAGCGTCCTGGTTGAGCTCTTGCATGGTGTGTTGACCCAGACGCTTGATAGCGTCCAAAGCATTCCTGTCATTTGCGATCTCTTCTCTGGCCTCGACGGAAGGACGAGACAGCTGAATGAGCAAACCCGCAGCACTATGCAGGAAGTCTGCGCTATCAGACACAGCCATCAATGTGAACAAGCGCTTGTGTAGCTGAGCCTCCTGGATGGCAGTGGGGACAGTGCCGGTTTTGGGCACAAGGTTGTGCAATAAGTTGCCAATCACTTGGCACGCAGCAGTTGTCAATCGGAGGGACTTATCGTCTACAAGGTTCGTGCTTTTGTCACCTGCGGCGTCGTGTGAGTGCACCTCTCCTGTGCCGATGATCTTCGAGAGGTCCTCAATCAGTTTCTGGAGCACGGGAACCTCTTGGAACCCAGCAGCCAGAGCCAGCACGTTTGCTGAAGCGCCTGCGTAAGCGGTCGCGAACTCAGGCGTGGCTGCGACATCCGAAAGCACCCAAGTTAGACTTGTAGATAGCGCAACAAGCAGCTTCTTGTCTTCTTCGTTATCCTCGATTGCTTCGACTCTGCGTTCGTTGTTCTCTAGAATGTACCAAACCACCTGGACTAACTCCCATGTGACAAGACCATTGTGGCACGAAGGTTCACGTAGGTAGACGAGGCAAGTCTCCAGGAGGGAAGCCCAGTCGTCGATATCCAGCCTATCCATGCAGATGAGAGGTGACTTGACCAGCCAGTACCAGGCCTCGGTCTTCAGGCCGCGACGTTCGGCGAGTCCACGTGTGCGTTCCGTGTCGCCTTCGAAAGAGGCGAGTTCCTTGTGATGCGAAGTGATCCAGAGGAGCAGATCCACAGTAAGACTGAGCACATCGTCTACCACTTCGCCTCCGAAGTGCTGATTGTCGAACATTGCTTCGATTACAAGGGCATGAATGTTGTCGTGATAGCATTGCTTCTGAGCGTCTTCGGATTGCGAGCAGATATTGTAGAGAACTTTGACTGCCAGATCGCGAGTACTGACTGCAGGCATGGGGAAAGGTAAACCATCTTCCTCGCTAGAAGCAGTCCAATGGCAAGGGAAGCCTTGAAGGAAGGCTTTAACCCATCCGAATTTGTAATCGTTGACTGTTTGGCAGGCTTCTGGGTTTGATACGCAGGCGTTGCCGACGCAGCGTAGGATTGTGGCGAAATGTTCTTCTCTGTTGACGGTTTTGGGCTCTGCGGATAGGATTTGCAAGAGCCCCTGTAGCACTTCTCTCGAAGCGAGACGGTTCCGGGCTGTTTCTTGCTCACGGCTCAAGCTGGCCAACGACGCCACGGCGGCTGTGAAATCGTCCGAACTGAACTCATGTGTGAGGACTTCGTTGATCAATTTGTCCAAATCAGCCATCCTTATGTTCGTAGCCGTTGTAGAGGCTATACTCGTAAGTGTATGTTGAGCCTTGTAATTGTGATGGTTTATTTAAGCTTGGGTGTAAGATTTGATGTGAAGTTCAAGGGTCACAGCGAGCGCAACGCCGCTCGCGTTCTCCAAAGCTGGCCATTTGACGACCCCTCGCTAGCACCAGACGATTCAAACAACTCCACCACTTTCCTTAAAGACGCTTTACCAAATCCACGCAGAAAGACAGAATCAGATACGAATACTTTGCCCATCATGACGCGCGCACAGCAGACCATCACAGTCTTCGCCCTCCTCATCACAGTACGCCTCAAGCCCACTCCCACTACCAGTAGCACCCATACTGATCTTTGACCAACAGCTATACCTGAGCGCGTTCCTCGGCTTCGTTCCTTTGCCAGCTAAGATTCAAGAGGATGTTGTCCCTGTGGTAAGTTCTACAGACTCTCACGTGTACACTTCTAGCTCTGACCACTTCCTACAGGTTCCCTTCTGGGCTCTCGTCTCCTTCGGCGCTTATCTTTTGGGCAAACTCGGATACGGCGTATTCTCTTTCAACGATGTTCCTGAGGCACACGAAGAGCTGGTGAAACAAATCGAGCAGGCGAAGGCGGACTTGACCAAGAGGGGTGTGACCGTGGACTGAAGGAGCTGCGAGCGTACGACCGGACACAGGAGCAATGGAGTATGGTGTTTGGTTGGAACAATTGGAGGGTGATCACATGCGTACATTAAGCCTTACATGCTGCGTTGTTAGAAAGAGATCTATTGGCATCGAAACGAGCTCCGGAGATCTGCTAGCATGGGACAATTGCTGTACGATGTCCACAGTCTGTCTCCAGAGGGATACTGTCTTGAGAGAGTAAGAGGGACGATTGCTGGTCCACACACTCCATACTGCTTCATTTGGACGGTATACTCATCTCTTGTGGCTATTTTGAAAGCTTGACAGCTTCGGTCGTAAGTTTTGTGGTACCTGAATGATATCGAATGCCGACACATACGAAAGCTCCACTTTTACTTTCTCGACTTAGTAGTATAATATCTACTAGTTCTCATTCTACTCCCGTTGTCGTGTCATTTATCTATGCAGTGTTGATCGTAGTTGATTGTTTGGTGTTTCTTGTGGGTCGCTCCCACCCCATGATGAACCCCGGATCTGACAGCTGGCTTTGACATGTGAACGTGATCAAGCTCACGACACCGTCTTTCGTGCAACCCCAGCACTTCCTTTACACCAAGAGCACTTAGAAGATGAAGGGTGTAGCGGCACTTTTGTGCCTGGAATCCGCTGCTGTAGCGTTTGCAGCATCATCTGACAGCGGCAGGCCGCGTGGTGTCAGTCCGGAATGTACGTCCAATCCAATGGCTGGCTGAATCGACTTCCAGATAGCAGATTAGCCTGTCTGCTCCTTGTTTGTCAGGCACTCCAAACTGATTCATATGCAACAGTTGCAAAGTACTACAAAGACGCCGAAACCTTCACATGCATCAGCAACCCGGCCATCAGCGTGCCCGCTCTCCGCGTCAACGACGATTACTGCGATTGTCCTGACGGCTCCGACGAGCCTGGAACTTCAGCATGTGCACACCTTTCGCCCTTCTCGCCTCAGACACCTGCCAACACCGTCAAAGACACTGTCAACAACACTCTCGCGCTCCCAGGCTTCTACTGCAAGAACAAGGGCCACTTGCCGGCATACGTGCCTTTCACCAGTGTCAACGACGGCATCTGCGATTATGAACTCTGCTGCGACGGAAGCGAAGAGTTCGAGCATGTTGGTGGTGTGAAGTGCGCGGACAAGTGCAAGGAGATCGGCAAGGAGTGGAGGCGGCTGGACGAGATCAGACAGAAGAGCTTGGGCAATGCTGCGAAGAAGAGGAAAGAGCTTGTGGTTGAGGCTGGCAGGCTGAGAAAGGAAGTGGAGGACCGTATCAAGACTCTGTCTGCTGAAATTGAAGGCCATGAGCACAAGCTTCAACAACTGGAGGCAGAGTATGCAGATGTTGAGAGGAAGGAGAAGGGCAGAATTGTCAAGGGCAACGTCAGCCCGAAAGCTGGCAAGATTGGCGTCCTGGTCGGTCTGGCCAAGCAAAGGATGAACGAGCTGAGGGAGTCGGTCATCCGTGTTAGAAGCGAGAGGGACTCGTACGATCAGCGTATCCAGGAGCTCGAGAAGATCCTGTCTACATTCAAAGAAGAGTACAACCCCAACTTCAACGACGAGGGCGTCAAGCGTGCCGTCAGGGCTTGGGAGGACTATGCCGCGAGAGACAAGTCCAGCCACAACGCTGCGGCAGACCGTGATCTTGAGGAGATGAGCAAGTCTGACGAGCACAACGGCCTCAACTGGGAGGAGTACGAGAACGAAGACTGCGAGGATGACACGGACGTCCGTAAGTGAAATCGTTGCCAAACGGCCTATGTGAGATCAACACTGACAAGTCACCAGTCTACGAATTCGAGAACTACCTCCCGCCCACCATCCGCACATGGCTTGACTCCAAGCTCCGCGACCTCCGCGTGATGCTCATCGAAAATGGCATCCTCGCCGAAACCTCCAGCACCAACCCGAGCGAAAGCAAAGCCGTGCAAGAAGCCAAGAAACGCGTCGACTCCGCCCGCAAAGACCTCGAAAAGACACAGAAAGACCGCGCCAGCCACCAGGAAGATTTGAGCAAAGACTGGGGCGCCGACGACGTCTTCCGCGCCCTGAAAGGCCAGTGTGTCAGCACCGAGGCCGGCGAGTACACGTACGAAGTCTGCTTCATGGAGAAGACGACGCAGAAGCCGAAGAAGGGCGGCGGAAACACTAACATGGGCAACTTTGTCAGCCTGGAGAAGGTCTTCGTTGATGAGGACGTCGCTGCCGATGGTAGGGGTCTCGGCAGTGGCGAGCGCATCGCGATGAAGCACGAGAATGGCCAGCATTGCTGGAATGGTCCTAATCGCAGCACGACTGTCATCCTTGCTTGCAGTGAGCAGAATGAGCTGTGGAAGGTTATGGAGGAGGCGAAGTGTGTTTACAGGATGGAAGTGGGCACGCCGGCGGTCTGCGAGGCACTTGGTCAGAGTGCTAAGGCGGCGAGCGTTGGAAAGGATGAGTTGTAGATTGCTAAGCTTTGAGACATATATAAAGATGCTCATCGCCTGCATCGCTTTGGCGAGCAATCGAGCAACTCCCCGCTCTGGTCATAAAGTCATACAAAGTCCGTTTTCGCTGCAGTCACCTCGATCCATCAAAACCATTCCAGGTCCGCTAAACCGGCTTGATGTTCACGGCATTCGCTCCCTTCTGACCATCTTGAATCTCGAACTCAACTACCTGACCTTCCGTCAGCGTCTTGAAACCGTCTCCCTGGTTTAGTGAGTCAGTGCCGCTACCGCGAGATTTTGAGGCTGGGCTATGACATACTTGTATTGCGCTGAAATGGGCAAAGACATCTTTGTCTCCATCGTCAGGTGTGATGTAGCCAAGGCCTTTGGACTGGTCCCACGACTTGACTTTGCCTTTGAGGGCGGGCATCTTGGTTTTTGTTCTGTAGTGCTACGTGGTTTGGATAGATGTTTTGGGTTTTTGAGATTGTTCGGTCTTCTCTGGGATTGATCGCTTCGAAGACTTCCATTGTGTGCAATGAGCTCAGACTGATAGAAGCTATGCGAGACACCAAGGATAACATGCATTGGCGAGGCGGGGCTCGTTTGTACGTCTCCTGCCTATATAAAGAGCTCCTGTGTACATGTAATGACGGCAGGACCTAAGCTGCATGTCGGTGCAATTCACGACGTTCATCCTCTAGGGCTCGATGCGTGGCGCGCCCAGGCTTGAGAAATGCATGTCCAAAATCTTCGAACAGCAGCCCTTCTACGTTGTCCTGCCTACAAAGCACGTTTCGCGCCATAAACTTTGTGTATACCATGTGACCAGTCTATCTATAGACAACGTCATTCCCCGTTCCTTCGCGGAGAGTTTGGAGTAGTGCGTTTCAAACTAGCAACTGTCACTTTTGTAGATCACAATCAGTCGAATCGGCCGTAAGACAATTTTGCCATGTCAAAGAGCTCAGAGCTCATAGCTCGAAGCTATGCGAGGCTGCAGGAAGCTGGAGGTTCGCCATTATCGTGGGCTTTGTGTGAAGCGTGTGAAGCTTGAGGGCAACATGCGAATAGCACAAGAGCTTGACACACCTTAACGCAGCCAAGAGATGGACCGTATGACAGGGCTTTGCCTACATCGGAAAATCAGATCGTCGTTGGTTCTCAATTGCGATCAAGCTAACAGCTTGTTGCATCTTGGCTGGAAGAACGTGTTGGCGTACGGTGGCAACCAGAGGCGCAAAGCGTGGCGCTGGCTATGGCGCAAACGGTTACATCTTGGCTCCTTGTTCTGACCACCTACGATGTACAGTTCGCATACTGCATCTGGCATGTGCGACTGAGTCGTGGTGGTGTCATAGCACCATGCCGAATGATCCATCTCCTGTACATACAACACTTGCCTTCGACTCGACTGTTTGTCGTCGCCGAGGATCGGGATGTCCACACGGACTTTTCATCAACATGGTGCTTTGCCCGAACGCAAGACTTCCCAATCTGATGGTACTACTGTGTACCAACATAGGGCTGGTACAACGGTTAAAGAAACGCTGCACGAGGCAAAGCCTCGGTAGGGCAGTAGCTGTGATTGAGTACCAGCTTCTGTGGTCCCAATGCTCGCCGACTTGTGCTATTATTGTGGTTGTGGGTGACGTCTGACAACGTGCTTCACCTTGGCGGTGAACCTGGAACCTCATTTTGATTATCCAGGCTCCCAGGCTATTCCAGGTTGACAACACCCGGTCTTGAATAGCAGGGGATCTGTCGGTAATGTGGTCTAGTGTGGCCGGAAGCTGGTAGTCTTCTGCACGAGAAAGAACCGAGATGTCCTCACGGTAGCGGTTCTCGAAATAGACTAGTGCCCGGTCGATCAGGTCCCGGGTGTGCGGATGTGGCTGTAGAAGTGGCGGATACCAATGGGTGGCGACTGATTGCGAGCGCGTAGCGAGCTCCGACCAGGCCTCCTCCGTACTCCCCATAACGCTAGGTAGTTCTCGCGGCTCGGTGACAGTCCCTGCCAAGAGTGTAGTTGAATCTGCCCTACGAAGGGCTCTTTTGCCGTATGACCTCGTTTGTGAGACATATACCGTTCTCTGCGACTCTGCGTGTATAATATTATCCGCCAACGTCATAGCCTATGCAGCAATCGATCTGATGCGGTTCCTTATCCTTTCCTCGCTCGTCAAATGGCCAGACTTGCACACACCCTTGTGAATGGGTTTCTCGCTTAGTTCGGAGCGACGTTCTCGATTGAATTGCGCGAACTACTTCGCGCACGGCTGTAATTCCTTATAGGGACATGTCCGTAAAAGGGTCCCCATATTCACAAATGATCTCCTCGGATCCAATTTGCGCAATCAGGTATGCATGAGTCGGTACTAAATCCTTCCGCTGTATCCTTATACAAAAAGGCCTTTGACGGCTGTACTGCTTTCTTGCAGAAATTCAGTTTTCCCATTATCGCTATCATGTTCTCTTCAAACAAGGGTCTTCTCTCCCTCGCTCTTTTGGCCTCGCTTTCTCCGGCAGCTCTAGCCGAGTGTGAGAAGCGTGATACCGATTGCAAATGCTTCCCCGGTGATGCCTGCTGGCCGACCACCAGCACATGGTCATCTCTCAACGAGACCGTCAATGGCAAGCTGACCGCAACTATTCCCTTGGCTGCTGTGTGCCACGACGGATCAAACACTCACCCTGACTGGCCTGCCTATGATGAGGCTGCTTGCAACAAGTTGCAGCAACGATGGTACGTTATATATTAATGACTATGAATTTTTCAATGCTAACGTCGCTATCCAGGACCGACCCATCACTACAGTGCGTACACCTTGCTGTACCATCGTCGAACGTTACATCGTACTGACCCAAGAAGCTATGTCGATCAATCCTCCACAATGGCTCCTCCATTTGTCAACCAGAGCTGTGACCCCTTCCTTCCACGTTCAGCAGACTGTGTTGTTGGATCATACGTCGACTACTCCCTCAGGGTTGAAGGCCCCTCCGACATCACTGCAGGCATTGACTTCGCCAAGAAGAACAACATCCGTCTGATCATCCGTAAGTGCACTTCGACCACTGTTCGGAAAACGGCTACTTACATCAATACAGGCAACACTGGCCACGACTTCAACGGAAAGAGCACCGGCCCTGGTGCTCTCAGCCTTTGGACCCACAACCTCAAGGACATTGAGTTCAAGGACTGGTCTGACAAGCACTACACTGGCAAGGCTGTTAAGATGGGCGCTGGTGTCCAGGGCTTCGAGATCAACAAGGCCGCCTTTGACAAGGGTCTTCAGGTCGTCACTGGATCCTGCCCGACTGTTGGTGTTGCCGGCGGATACAGTCAAGGTGGTGGTCACTCTGCCTTGACTTCTGCCCACGGTATGGCTGCTGACCAGGTAAGACCTCGCAACTAACGTCTGTCCAATACGAACTAAGCTGACTCGAAAAGGTACTCGAATGGGAAGTTGTGACTGCCGATGGTAAGCACATTGTTGCCAACCGTGAGGAGAACCACGACCTCTACTGGGCACTTTCTGGCGGCGGAGGAGGTACCTACGGTATCGTCCTTAGCATGACCTCGAAGGTTTACCCCGACACACCCACCGCTGGCGCCAACTTGACTTTCCTCAGCACCGGCCTTTCTCAGGATACCTTCTACGGCCTCGTCAAGGACTTCCAGGAGACCGTCATCCCTGTTTCCACTGAGGCCGGCGTCGTCACCACTTTCTACGTCACCAACGGAACTTTCTCCATGCGTCCCATGACCGGCCCTGGCTTGACCTCAACCCAGCTCCGCGAGTTCGTCGCTCCTTTCATGAAGAAGCTCGATGGCATGGGTATCCGCTACGCTAGTTACTTTGGCGACTTCAACAGCTACACCGAATTCTACGCCGCCATGTACCAGCCCTTGGCCGTCAACGCTTACGTCTACACCGGAAGACTGCTGCCCAGGGACGTCGTCCTGAACAAGGGCCAAGATGTCGTGGACACCTTCCGTTTCCTCAACCAGCACGGCGCCACCGTCGTCGGTCTCGGTCTCAACGCTTCGCGCGCCTCCACCGAAACTCCTGACAACTCCGTCAACCCCGGCTGGCGCGACACCATGGTCTCGCTGCTCATTGTCACTCCCTGGAGCTACAAGGTCTCTTGGGACGCCATGCAGGACACCATGGAGATGATCACCGACGAGCTCACACCCAAGCTCCGCAACCTCGTCCCTGGTGGAACCACTTATCTCAGCGAGGGCGACTTCCGTGACCCTGAATGGAAGCAGAGCTTCTACGGTGCCAACTACGAGTCTCTTGAGAAGATCAAGAACAAGTACGACCCTGAGCACCTCTTCTACGCTCTTACTGTAAGTTCTTGTGTGATATTCATCTGCCATTCCGAACTATTACTAATTTATTATCACAGGCTGTTGGTGCCGACTACTGGAAGCCTCAGGCTGATGGTCGTCTTTGCAAGGCATGAAGATGAGGTTAATCCTAGAACATACATTGATAGACGTAACCTAATATGATGGTATCAACGACAAAAGCTTAGAGCATGTAATGAAGTATTGTTTGGAGAACTTGTCATTACATAACACCCTCGGTGGCAATCGTCCAATTCTTGATGCCGACGAAGTGTCCCAAATAATGCTGGCATCTTGATGGTGTTCTCCGTAGGCTCAACAGTCGCCGACGCCGCCGCCGTATTCAACCTCGCCGCGATGACCGTATGGAGTTTGGGCTTGTACCTTTACCCAGACACTACTACCACGAAGACCCTGGATACGGAATGGCTGCCCTGATGTACCATGCTCTGCAATGTAGAGCCAATGAAGTAAGTCCATCGCAGCCGTGTTGCGCTGCCTTACTCTCGTTGTGTCACTTGGGATCTTTGTTCCTTTACCTGCGGGTTACCGAGTGGCGGCTTACGGCGATGTTGGTGCGACACACTCTCACAAGCTACCTCCATCCCAGGACAAGTGCCGCCCTTTGTTCGCCACAAGAGATGCTTCAGAATGGTGTCGGCCCTTCGCCATCCTTAAGTTGGCTGGAGGCGCCAACCCAGAGATCCAGTCTGTTTCCCATCAAACAGCTTGCGATTATGCTTTCTACTCACCTCTTGTGGGCGAATCTAGCTGCCTTTGGTCTTGCGAGCAACCTCGAGACGAAAAGACAGATCCTGAATCTATGTTCCCGCCCATACGAGCCTTTCTGCTGTCTCAGAAAGAAGATCACAATACCCGACAACGGATCGGGCGTTGGACCAAGCGAAGTATACGATGACAAGTGTACACACATCTCCCGCAACATCCGACCTGCTCGATGGTCTAGCTGATTCGGTGTGTACAGGTATGCCGGCTTCAGACACATTACTCTCCGGACCATTGTCCGCACCATGCCCCAGTGAACAATCTCTGTTCTGTTGCTCCACGACATTCCAAGGCAGATCTGTACGTGACCCAGTTACCTCTTTGAGAATTTGGCTGATAGCATGGAGAATCTCGATAAGTTCCCTGCTGGCAACGAAGTTTCTTTCGTTTGTGTGAAGTACAGATGAGGTACATGATAGTTGGAAGCTGCACACGCGTTGATGGACGTGGCGTAGTGGCTTCATACTATCTTTGTGTGCGATTATTCTTAGCTCGCTGTATTGGATCAAACACTTCTTGCTCGTACTAGTTGACCCAGTGTAGTGAATCTGTCAGATCGGACCTCAACCAAACCAGACGAAGCGGTTACAGAAGTACTCGCTACTCGTCCTCGACACAAAGGATTACCAGGCGCCAACCTAAGTCCTGACCATCAGAGCCTGTGCTTTCGCATACTACCATTTATGTAGATCTCGAGACGATCGCATTGTCTGTTCCGTGGGGCTGTCGCATTGACTTTGTGAAGCCGATTTCCATTGGTCACCGTGCTTGGAGGTAGATGCCATCCAGTTTCACTGCATATACCGCGATGAAAGCCTTGTTTGACGAAGTCACTGTACTCATGTTACTGCTGGGCTAAAAGGAGAACAATCGATGAGTCGACGAGCGCCTAAGCCAGTGTCAGTAGCATGGTGCCAGAGTTGAGCATGTTGCAACAATAAAAGTCAGCCATGGATAATATAACAAGAGAGACGAAAATTGTGTTGATGCAAATTATTTTTGATTCATGATAAAAAGCACACTCAACAATCCCTTGGGTACTCATCCGCTCACGCCGGAGCTCCATCATCGAACGCCTTGCCGAACGCCATCGCCATGCTCAGAGGTCACCGCCTCTCAAATCATTAACACAATCGAAGCACACCTTTAAGCGCCGGAGGCCTTGGTGGTGAAGTCGGTCTCGAGCTCAGAGGCGTTGCCAACCTCAGTACCCTCGCAGTTGCAAGCGTTGGCGGACCTTTTGCCGCAAGCGCAGGCGGAGCCAGTGGGCTTGTTGTTCTCGGTCTGGGCACGGCTGCAAGTGCAATCACCGGCGGGACGCTGGTCTGAAGTGATGTTAGAACGTATTCAATGGATGGAATATGTGGCGATTAACTTACTGCATGAGCACCTAGCGCCGGAGGTCTTGTTCTCGGTGGCGGACTTCTCACATGTGCACTGGAGAGCAGGCTTCTGGCCGCAGGAGCACTTGGCCTCCTTTGCGCAAACACATCCGCCGTCACGGCCGCAGCAGGTGACAGGAACAGCACCAGTGGTAGAAGACATTGTGATTGAAGATGTTGGTGGTTGGAGTTGGTTGGAGTTGATGGAAGTGATGGAGTTGTGGTTGTTGAAGATGATGTTGATGATTGAGTTGTTTGATTTGAATGTGTGGTAGCAAAAGTATGTCAAGGAGAAGAAACAACGTTCTTTTATGTTTCCCTGCGATCTGATATTGATATATCAATCTGCGTCACATTCACCAGGTATTGACAAAGCAACGCTTGTGATTGGCTGGCAAGCTTCGGTGGACTCCGCTTTGGCGGCGATCGCTCGTGACCGGACAGCTTCTCGAACAGGGCGGCGAGAAACTTCTCGTAAGCTATGGGTCCGTGACGGGTAAGCATCAATTGCGCGGAGCCTCATTGGTATGCCAGTGAAGTGAACACATTTACGGCTGATTTGCTTACGCTCAAGATCTTGCATTGGTTCAGCAGCGTGACTTCACTCCAAATCACAGCCTTTCCTTCCACTTCTGGGTCCCACTGCAAAGTGCATCGTATCTCACCATCGCATCACACATATCCAATCGCAACAGGTCTAGGTCGCAAGAGAAAATACATGTAGACAATCGAAGCTGTACCTATAGCTGTGTGCTACGCATCATCAAGACTTTCGAGATTCTATGTCGAGCGAGGCCAATAATAACACAGCAAGCAACGCTAATTACAATTACATGCAGATCGAACGACAGTGCCCGCAAGAGATTCATGAGTTATTATCAGCATGTGTGAAACACAGATAGACAAAGCACGGGTGAGTGGACCGCAACATGAGCGAGAGACGGATTGGTTAAGAGTTTGCTTCGCAATGATATGTAAGGACTGTGATTAGGAGAGAGGATATCTGGTGACTGAGGTCACAAGCAAGCGTCCATCTCCTGGAATAGAAAGCAGCTCAATCGAATATCAAGACGATATGGACGCGTGCCCATGCACTATCTCGACTCAGTGAAGTGAATTGGAGACGCTGGAGAGATCCCGGACTTGTCGTTGCCGGCTCCGAAGGGTGCGTGGGAGCTTGAGCCCAGATTCTCGGGGATTTGGCAGGCTTTTCCTTCAAGTCAGCTCAGTCATTCTTTATCAATTTGCTTGGATCATACCTGATAGTTCACAGCCTAGCACTGGAGCTTAACGGCCCTGAAGGTCTCCGAGTTGCAACCCGAAATGTCCTGGGTCACGTCGTACGTGATCGGTTCTCTGTCGCGGCAGCTCTCCGATTTGTACAACTGAAGAGTGCAAGTACCATTGTCGATGCCGTCACTGGAGTAGACGAAAGAGTTGACAGAGTTGCTGGGAATACGAATCTTGGTGCAACCGGTGGTTCTTCCAGGGTTGGCGGCAAGCTTCTGATTGTAGAAGAAAGGCGAGACAGTGTTGTCAGTGCTGTTGCACTGGGTGCTTGCGAAAGAGTAGAGATTGACGATGCTGCCGTCATAGCTGTACAAGGCAACAAAGTCAGAAGGATGATGCGCAATGTGCCTGTGAATCAGAAAACATACCCTGCATCAATCTGGGTGGCCGGGGTGATTGGGTTGGCGACGGTGGCCGCGATGAACATGGCACTAGCCAGGACGGAGATGATCTGGAGCTGTCAGGATGTCAATTTCGCAACGGGAAGTAAGTGAGCTTACAGTGGAAGGCATTATATTGGATGGTTGACTTGCGTCTGGTTCTTTGAGAGAAAGAATTGTCTTGATGATGTTGTTCTGAACGAGAGTGATGATTGAGTGGAGTTGAAAGGTTCGGAAGCCTACATAAAGCTCTCTTTTATAACAGATCAGACTCGATGTTGAAACAACGACTATCGGCCTGCTGATCCCGATGGCCTGACAGTCTTTACCTGACGTTACTCGGTGTAGATGAAGACGTCGCACGCTGGCTGCTAACCGGATGTAGTGGCTCCCAATCGGACATTAGATCGGGCAGTCAATCTCACAAACAAAGATCTTTAGCAAGCCTGAACCGGCGGGTACATGCATAAGGGCACGTTAGAGCAGAGTTGGCAGCCGTTATGGCATCTGTCTCAGGGTGTGTGATGTATTTGGCGTTGAATGTGTGACGACCGAGCAAGCCATGGTAGTATCGTTCCTGGACACTACGACGATCTTTACCGTCGTTCCTGGATACGAGGTAGGTCTTTGCGCCATGTATCCAAGACACCTACCTGTGAATAGTGATTTCGCCAAGCCTTGGAGCCTGAAAGTTGAGGAAGTCATCCTGACCAGGTTGCAATGGACAATTTCTTTGATATCACGTACGAGCGCGACCAAGCGGGCAAACGCCACCACTACATAGCCGTACGTTGGGATCACCGGTTCGAGGGATATTGGCTCTGATACGCTGTTTTGGGTCTTGCCATTAGGAGGTACGAGAACCACCACGGTGTCGAAAGCTGGCTGTCATTAGCCTATGAACCATGTTGTACATCGAAATATGTTGTAGACTCGTGCCTCAGGCATTGATCGTTTGAAACGCTGGAAGTAACGGAGTGATTGGAAATCACGCCCGACGACAGGCCATTGAATTGTTGAAATTTGAATTAGGTTAATGGTCAGTGATGGAATAGTGATAGAGAGATCCCTAAAGACCGATCGGCGACCAAGGAAACTCCACCCACGTTTCCCCAAACTCTAACAAAACGTCATCACACAGAAAGTCAAGCGGCCCAAACACCAGGATGCCTGTCGTTGATCCTGGCAGAAGCGAACTGCCCAACTCTTCGTCCAGAGAAGCATAGAACAATGTAGTCTACTCAATTTTACATCACAAATATCCAGTTCATCCTGCTCGCCTTCAAATACGTCTTCAATAACATCTCCAGGTTCTCACAGAGCCACCACCGTCACACAGAGAGGGGCATCTCTATCACCAGGTCAAAGCTAGAAATACACAAGACAATGGCCGCCGCCGACCTTACCGCAGGTCTGAATCAACGCGCTCTCGCCGCAATGTCCGAAGACGACCGCCTCGCGGCTGCAGCTTCAGCCTCCCAAGCCGCCGCCTCTGCCAACTCGCTCGCGTCAACCTTACGATCGAAAGCAAGCCTGCTCACGAACCCTGCCGAGCGCAGTCGGATGCTGCAAGAAGCGTACAACAAAGAGATGGAAGCGCACGGCAACAGTAAGCGCGCACGGTACGTGGCCGAAGGGCACAGCTCAAAATCATAGCTGAGACACCAGACTGACTCGAACCAGCATACTAACCTCAGGTACTTTCCAAGGAGCCGCAGGCGGAGCAGGCATTGGAACGGCGGTGGGAATGGGACTTGGGACTGTTACGGGCACACTTGTTGGGGCTGTGGCTACGATACCTGGTGTGCTTGTTGGTGGATTGGTCGGAGCAGGGACAGGAGTCATTCATGGCCCATGGATCAAGCTGGGAGGTAGAGGTAAAGGCAAAGGAGCGGAACCCGAGACGAAGATACCAGCTGAGGCGGTGGAGAATGGAAGTGTGGTTGTGGATCAAAAGACTGGACAGGTAAAAACAGTTGATAAAGAGGGTCTGGAGAGAGCGAGAAAAGCAGCGGAGCAGGTGGAGAAGATGCAGAAAGAGGATGGAGGCAAGAACGGCAATGCTGGTACCGGTGAGGCGCAGAAAGAGAAGAAAAAGCCTAGGAAGCTTGAAGTGAGGAACAAGCCGAAAGTGGAAGCGTGAAGATCTGATGGTGGTATTTGAACGTCTTTAGCGTTATGTTTGTGCAGGCATTTTGAGATGCCACATCCTGAGCGTTCTAGCAAACCTTTTGAGCGATGAACAAAATAGCAACAATGTAATAAGTATGTCTCCCGTTTCGAGCTCGTGGTATGATTTTACACGTTTCTTGCAGCCAACTGGAGAGCAGCCGATGGCACAATGCAAGTACATGAGGCGAACGAATCAGAGAAGATCAAAGAAGAGCTGTGCTGATAGTTTGGGCTGAGCAGATGACTGAAGTCAGGGCCGAAGTGGAAGAAGAGGTGCCCTGAGGAAAGGCCGAAGATATGAGCACAATGGAATGAGAGCCACAAGGCCTGGGCGGGAGACATTTTAAGATTTGTGGGTTGTTATAATCAGGTTTACGAACTGATCGTTCCTTCGTCGGAGCTTGCACGCATCTGAGGGGAAATATCCTTTTTTGCTGCCAAATTCTGGCTCAGTTGAGTCGTAGGAGCGTAGAGCATTGTCCGACGTTGCATTAGGCTGCAACTCAAGTTAAGTGTCTTTGGTCTCGTCGCTTGTTGTCGGCCAGTAGCGATTGTGATTGTTCAACATGTCAGTCAGGTGATCAAGGGCAAGTTCCATGGCCCTCCGATCTGGCTCATGGAGCTCGCAGGTCTTGTAGGTATTGTCAATACCGCGTAAAGCGTCTATTGCCAGCTTTGCTTGTATCTTTGTCACGAACTTGCTCTTGCTGCTCGAGTTATCATAGTCACTGCTGCTGGCTTTAACCATCAATGTGACCGATGTGCTACCAAATTTGATGGCACGGCAGCCACTACGAGATTGGGAATGTACTGCCTGTCCGTAGGTCTTGATCGAAGGTAGGATGTCACTATCCAGGTTCAGGCAGAGAACAATCTTGGGGATAATGAAGGGCGGAAGATTCTTGTCGGAGATCATGTGGGAAAAGCAGTATGTCGTGACGAGGTCGCGGAAAAGTGCAAGGTGATGCGGATCGAGGTTGCTGACATTGAAGTGGTAAGTTTGTCCAGTTGTCAGGACAAGAACCGAGCCGAACTCTGTACACATCTGACGGCAGCTTGCGGTGAGAGGGTGCACGGCGGTGGCTGATTGGAACTGCTTCCAAAGATCACCGTCCTGGCATTGCCTGCGTAGCTTAAGAAGTTGGCGAGCGGAAACATTGCGAGGCTCAGTGAGAGCGAGGTAGTTGTAGATTTTGTTTCTCAGCTCAGGCGGAATGCCCTGGAGGATTGGTGATGCCGGCGTGGTGACAGACATGGCGCAGTCACCTTGAGTGTCGCCGTCAGGGACAGGAACGAGTGCCATGGTGAGTGCTTAAACGGTCATTGTGCGGACTGAATGTTGTGCTTGTGTCGCGGGTTAAGAGCATTGTTGGGCTGAGGCAAACCAAGTCAGGACGCCACCCAGTGACGGCGTTTGCTTTCACATTTCACATGCTAGAAGCTGCTTTGCATGTGATGAGTGAGTGATATCTGGATAATTTTGGAATTGGGGAGAATCCGAAATGAGCAGAGGAGTCAGAGCAGAAGTGAATGCTGAGGGAAGTCGGAGATGGAGTAGAGAACGGTATTGACTTGACCCGATCACTACTCACACACTCAAAGTAACACATTCTCGCTGTATCTCATAGTCAGCGCAGAGACAATCGGAAATGCCAGGTCACAATGCTGTGCCACATTATCGCATAGTCATAGCCGCCGGCCTCTCCTTGGCCATTACGCGAGGCGTCAGGGCGCTTAGATTACCACTCAGCGGCAATCCATATTACCATCTAGCGTTTCACTGGATATGGAATATAACTAGGGTAAAGTTCACGTACCTCCTTAAAATACTTTTGTTTCGTCCTAGTATGGTCACCAACGCCCTCTTCTAACTAATCCGTCACATTCCGAACGTATTCCAACGGCCTGTGATCAGGTCTTTGCGCATTCGATCTTTCAATAACCCCAAGACATGTCTGTACAATGTTACCGGCACTCATGGGGCGAGATCCTGAATCAGACCGGAAAAGACTCTCCTTGCGGCAACCTCAATTCCACGGACCCCGTCGTACCATGTTGCGCAAATGGCGATGTCTGCCTCACCGACGGCATATGCTCTTACCAGAAGTCCTTGGTCGGCGGTAGCGGCTACTACGTTGCTGGTTGCACTGCAAGCTCCGGTCTATGTCCTGGTTTTTCAAATCGATGCACATCACAGTTTCTTCCGGATGTTACATGGAACAGCACGTCTGGGCTCTGGCAATGCTGTGGTGTGGACTCGAACAACAATCCAGCTTGCGACGATCCTACGAATGAGCAATTCATCGCGCCTTCACCGACAGATTTGCAGACGATCTTCTCCATCTCGCGAGGTGGCTGGACAGCCACGAGCACGGCGCTACTGCCAAAGAGTACGCCTCTTCCTGATGCCTCATCGACAACGCGCGCGCACACTGCGAACCCTAGCACAACTGCGGTGGTTTCAGGCGCTGCTTCAACTCCTTCCATTTCACCAAGTGGCCTTTCCAATGGAACGAAAGCTGGCGTTGGCATCGCAGCAGCCCTCACCCTTCTGGCAGTCCTTGGACTTGCAGCATATCTCGTCGCCCGCAAGAGAAGACGTCGATTATGCTCAGAACAGCATGTCGAGCCGCTTGCCAAAAGCGACAGGAGCGTGGTCTTGCATGAGTTGCAGGCTCAAAGTCTAGCACTCCATGAGATGGAAAGCAAAGATCGACGGCCAGTGGAAATTGGAACCCAGAACTTGACGCATGAGCTGGAGACCCGGCATCGAGGGTGCGCGTGACGACGAAGTTCCAATCGGGAATTTTGGACAGCCGGAGCGGTGTCGTCTACATGAGCAAGACGTTAGGCGTGCTAGGGCCAAGCGACCCGGACGTGGCACTAACGTGTTCAAGAGTGTACTTGGACGCGGAGTCGCTGGTGTCTAGCCTGGGCTAGTATGGTACCAAGTAATGTAGCACGATTACGCCAGATGCAAGTCATCCTCGTGGAACGCCAGATTGACGGCCACCGACTTAGCGAGCTTTCCAGAGTCCAGTGATCTGGTTCTTTTCAACATATGCCATCGCGTATAGGCGGCAATAATTACAAATCGTCCTCGTTCGAGTGACAACGCGTCGAGACGCCGTGTACGGCTAAGAGCTAAACAACCGTCGCCGTCCAGCAGTGCCTCGTATTTCCTTTGGCCTCGCTCGTACACGGCTTCGCCGTACATGATGCCTGCGGTCTGTCAGTTGTTGTAAACAGTCTGAAGATCGGTTGGTCAGGTCTCACCATGAACATAACAGGTTCCCAATAGAATGTGTGCACCGGGCCCGGTGTCGGTGTTGGGGGTCACATTCCGGACGACGAATGGCAGCTTACCCGAAGCAAAAATCGCAATTTCATCACCGACAGCCGCTGCATTAGAAGCAACTCCTATGCGTCCGCCCTTCGTGATGAAGTATCGTTTGGTGAGCGCGACACTGCTAGCGCTTTCAGTCCATTCTTTCAGAGCACGTTCTCTCGCCTCAGACGTCGATCGTCCGGGAGTTTTGCATACGTAGTTCAAAAGATGATTCCAGAGATGAAGAGAGTCTTCTTTTGTAAAAGGCTTATGCCTCAGGTCTATGCCAGCAGAAAGTGTGCGGATCAAGCCGTCCAGATCTGCTGTGACCCCGTAACCAAGTAGCTCGGTCCAGACGTCCAAGGTTGCATCTACGGATATGTCCTCGCGTTCAGAAGTTGTTATGCACCTGGTTATTCGGTCAACCTTGTCGTAAACAAAAGCGGCTGTGCTTAGTAGTTGCGGCGCCATGGTGAAACCGTATCGTGCCTCCGAGCCTCCACATGCATCGAACTGGGAATGGAGCATCTTGCTGTCGACCACTGAATCTCTCAAATTATGAATGATACTCCTCGAAAAGTCGATGACCCATGATGGTAGGTATGGTGACTGCGAGGGTTCACACCAGCACGTACGCGACCAGGTGCCCTCCGACAGAAGTAGTAGTGTTCCGTAGGCGAAGACTTGCTCGACAGTAGCTTCATAGTTTGTATCAAGGTCGGTGAATGCCGGGTGGATTTCGCGTAGAACAAACACACTGTCGCGAGGATCTGACGTGTGCCACATCTTTTCGCTCAGGAACGAGTCCAGGGAGTCATCGAGTTGTGCCCGACCCTTTGGCGTGAGAACCTCATCTGCCCACCTGATCCGGCGCATTCCCAACGCTGCTTCAATTGGAACGGCTATCGTGAAGATTGATGTCGCTACAAACGAGCGGCGCCGGGGGCGGTGGTTAGCCACTGTATTCCTCATCAGTGCGTGGAGCACTTTCGTGAACACACCGAAGCCCACAAGATTGCATGTCTCGTGTCCGAGCTTTATAATTATCGGTGTATTGATGGCACTGATCTCTTGCAGTATCCATCCACGACGCCAATAAGGCAAATCCACAAGTTCTTCAATTGAATCGACCATCTCCGATGTATTCCAACCTTGATCTGCAATGTAACTTGCAAGCTGCTCTTCCTGTAGCTCTCCGTCATCTTTGTGGACGCTAAAACGATCGCATAGGTTGGCGACGTAATTGAGTCCCACTCCTGCTAACCTGCCGCAGTGACGATCACTGAGCCAAACAAAGATACAGCGACTCATTTGAAATATGCCAGCCATGATGTTGACTTGCTCACCCCTCTCTTGAGCATCTCTCTGATTAATGCAGACGGCGTCAGTCCACATTTCGAGTGGCCGTCCCGCAGTAGTTGCCTCCTTGCGCAGATGTCGAAGGGCAGAAGCCAAGTTCTTCGTCACAGGGACCTCAGACGAGGGTGTTGGTCTGCTCTCATCTGAACCGTGTATAATCACGTGGTCTAGGTCGTTCGCCGAGCCCCAGTAGTATGAAAGAGCGTCGTAAAAGGGTCCTTTGGGGCGTAGGTCTGACAGCGACCGTATCTCCAAGGCCCCTTCTAGTGGACTCGAGAAGTCTTCGTTGGGCCATACTGTAAATACGCGAACCTCAATATGCTTGAGGCTGGGTGGTGCGAGTTTTCGATAGAGGCTTGTGCTACCTTCAAAGTCGGGAAGATAGCTAAGTTTCGGTGTGTGAGGCATCACAATGATCGCAGGCAATATATGCCGTTGAAGAGATCGACAAGGGCGGTCTGATTAAAATCCAGAGATATTGGAAGGCTCAGGGTTGTCGTTCAGCAGCAGTCATAGTCCAGCTAATGGCGCTTGTTGCTGTGTCGAAGGCGGAGGACAACACCGTGTAATCCTGGACTTGGGCCTACGTCGTATTCTGTGAGCGTGTAATAATGGGAGACGAATGAGAAATGTAGCAGCAGGACCATCAGTCAAGGTGGCCTTCACCCTATGTATCACATGCGGCATCAGGCTGAGAGCCATCGCCTTATGCATGCTCAGCCCACGCACATGTCAGCCTACCTGCACCTTGCTACGCCTGCGCTGCGCTGCCGAGATATTGTGACACAGCATGAACACCGGTATGCCAACAGTCGAATGGGATCTCTGGGATGTTAAAAATCATGTCGGGCACATGGAGCCAAGCACGAGTTTAAGACGCGACATGAAGCTGCCTTTTCGTGGAGTCAAGAGCAGCTCACGTCATACGCACGTGACGCGCCGGAATCAGGCAGCATAATCAACATGCGAGTGAGACGCAAGATGACAAAGTTGATGTTTCAAAGATCTTCAAAAATTCGTAATAATGGATAAGAAAAAAATCCCATCAGGGCAATCCTAAGATATGTACCTTCCGCCAGAACACGGCGCGCTCTCAACCGAGCGTTCGTTTCTCACATCTCATATCCATTCATCGCTTAGCTTCAATCCTCCAACCAATACGTCAAGTCATCAACAAGGTATCAAACAATCCCCGCCCCCTCTTTACTTCCTCGACTGCTTCACAATATCAATAATCTTCTCCACCACGCTCGGATCGCTCAGCGTGCTAATATCACCAAGCTGGTCCTCCTCGCCCGCCAGAATCTTCCTCAAGATACGGCGCATGATCTTGCCCGAGCGCGTCTTGGGCAGATCAGGAATGCAGAACACCGCCTTGGGCGCCGCGAACGGACCGATCGACTTGCGGACCTGCATGATGAGCGCCTTGCGCAGCTCGTCGTTCTGCTCGTTGCCATCCTTGATCGACACGAAAGCATTGACAGCCTGGCCAGTGAGCTCGTCGTGGATACCGACGACAGCCGCCTCACCAACGGCGTGGTGCTCGATGAGCGCGGCCTCGATTTCGGCGGTCGACAGGCGGTGGCCGGAGACGTTGACGACGTCGTCGACGCGGCCGCGGATCCAGTAGTAGCCCTCGGAGTCGCGGGCGGCACCGTCACCCGTGAAGTAGTAGCCCTTGTAGACGTTGAGGTAGGTGTCCATGTAGCGCTTGTGGGCGCCCCAGACGGTGCGGCACATGGAGGGCCAGGCCTGCTTGAAGGCCAGGACGCCTTCGACGTCGTTACCGTGGATTTCTTCGCCGGAGACGGGGTCGATGATGGCGGGCTCGATGCCGAAGAAGGGGAGGGAGGCGGAGCCGGGCTTGGTGGGGGTGATGCCGGCGAGGGGGGTGATGACGTGGGAGCCGGTTTCGGTTTGCCAGTAGGTCTGTGAGGGAGTGTTAGTTGGTGGATGGATTTTGCTAATTGTTGAGTCTCAGAAACTTACGTCGACAACGTGCGCGTTCTCCTTGCCAATGATCTCGTGGTACCACTTCCAGACCTCAGCGGCGATGGGCTCACCGACGGAGCCGAGGACTCTGAGGTGCTTCATCTCGTGCTTGACGTGCTCGTCGCCAGCGCGCTTGAGGAGTCTCAGCGCAGTCGGGGCAACGTAGAACTGTGTAACCTTGTGCTTTGCGCAGACCTCCCAGTATCTGCTGAAATCGGGGTATGCGGGAGTGCCCTCGAAGACCACAGTGGCGACACCGAGGACGAGAGGAGCGTAGACCACGTAGGTGTGACCGGTGATCCAGCCGACATCACCGCCACAGAAGAAGGTGTCGGAGTCGTGAATATCGAAGACGTACTTGCCGGTCATGGCGGCGCCCAGCAGGTAGCCGGCGGTTGTGTGCATGACACCCTTGGGCTTGCCAGTGGAGCCGGAGGTGTAAAGCAAGAAGAGAGGGTCCTCGGAGTCCACGGGCTCGGGAGGGTAGTATGAGGGCCACTTCTCGCTCTCCTCGTGCCACCAAAGATCGCGACCTTCGGTGAAAGGCACTTCAGTGCCAGTGCGCTTGTAGACCAAGCAGTGCTTGATGTCTGGGCACTGCTTGAGAGCATCATCTACAATCTTCTTGGTGCCAATGGTCTTGCCGCCGCGCTTGCCCTCGTCGGTGGTGATCACGACCTTGGACTTTGCGTCGATAATGCGGTCACGCAGCGAGTCGGAGCTGAAGCCAGCGAAGACGACAGAGTGGACAGCGCCGATACGTGAGCAAGCAAGGAAAGAGATGACAGCCTCGGGAATCATAGGCATGTACAGAGCGACGGTGTCACCCTTCTGCACGCCCATCTGCTTGAGCACCCAAGCGAGCTTCGACACCTCTGCCATGAGCTCACCGTAGGTGATTGTGCGGCCGCCCTCCTGCTCATCAGCCTCGTAGATGATGGCAGGCTTGTTGGGGTCTTTGAAAGCGTGGCGATCCACGCAGTTGTATGAGGCATTGAGTCTACCGCCGTGGAACCAGGCGTTATCTCCGCCGGCCAGAGTTCCAGATTTTGTCTTGTGGAAGTCGTTCTCCCATGAGAGGAGCTCGCGCGCTCTGTCGGCCCAGAAGTTCTCGGGATCCTCAATGGACTTTTTGTAGAGCTGCTTGTA
Organism: Cladosporium velox; assembly: GCA_024604135.1. NCBI lineage: Eukaryota > Fungi > Ascomycota > Dothideomycetes > Cladosporiales > Cladosporiaceae > Cladosporium > Cladosporium velox. The sequence continues at coordinate 268,882 of JANIIF010000019.1, read as the reverse complement.
CTCGTCGAGGTTTGCGAGGTGGGGCTTGCCGTGCTTGCTGGAGCTTGCGTTAGCTTGACTTGGATTGTTTCACCGGCGGAATTTCTCGTGCTGCGCATGCGATCACTTACTCGAAGAAGGCTTTGGGAATCTGGTAAGTGGGCACGGTGTTGGACTCGGGAATGCCGCCGGTGGGCGGTGCCTGCTCTTCAGACATGCCTGCGGTTGTCGCTCACGAGCGTGTCTGTGTGGATTGAGAGGAGTCTGGTTGTGTTGAAGTTCGGTTTGCGCTTGAGGACAGCTTCTTTCGCTGTCGAGAGGCGGGGTGGTAAGAGGAGGGGTATAGTTGACAGAGAGGAATAATCACAAAACAGAAAGCGAAATCAAGCAGCAGCAGCAGCAGAAGGAGCAGGACTAATAACGCGGTGCCGAATGGAGGTGGTCCTCGGATCCTCTCTCTACCCTGGTTTCTTCCGCTAGTCCTGGAGACTGCGGGTCAATGGGAGTTGGCGTGTTCGGTTCGGGCTTCGCTGCAGCTTTGTCTGGAGCAAGGGTTGGACGATTAATTATGATTATTCTCACGGGCGCTGGCGTGTTTGCTAGACGGCTGGGACAACGGCGAGGAGCAGCAGTGTAGCTAGAAGACATCCGTCTCTCTTTGCCTCCACGCGACGGTTTGCTATGCTATTAAGGTGTCCGTTGGCGGATCGGCAGCAGACGACACTCGTCACATCTCCCCTCTGTCTTCTGTCCCTCCCTCACCAACCAGCATCCATGCTTCGCTTGAGCAGTAGCCGTGGTGCGGGGAGCAGCTCTCTGGCTAAGTTGCCAAGGGCTGCATCACCGTCATCCGTTCATCCGCAGTACCAGACATTCGTCTTGACGATGATGAAATGTCTGGAGATGCCGAGACGAGAAGTCACACTAACACAACACCATGCGGAGAAGGTTGGAGTGCATGGCACGTTGTGTCGCCTGGGCTGACATCGTTGTTGTGTTGATATGCTCTGCCCTTTTGTGTGAGAGGGCATAGCAAGCGCTGAAAGGGACCCTCTGATGATCGGCCCTCAAGCTGCTTCGATTGCCCCACCACTCGGCGAGAGCTCAGACGACGCAAAGCGCAGAGTAAAGCCGGACAAATGTTTGTGCTCAATAATCCCATTTTACCTGGCGAGCAAGCCCTGGCCTGGCCTGCAGGCACGCGACATGCACCACCAGGGGCCGATCATTTCTCAACTGCAGCCTTGCCGGGCGCTTACGGAGGAGCGAGATGCTTACACTGAGCCTGTGTAAGATATATCAGCACTTTGTCCATTGCTCCGGCAAACATGTCTCTGCTCCCAAGACGACGACAACAACATTCTCTTATCGATAGGCATGCTGGGGCTCGAAGCTCCCTCTCGGACTTCCATCCAGCAAGCACAGACGCCAATGCACAAGACGCCGCCGTGTGCTCGGGTCGGTGAGTGGATATGTGCCTTTCTTTGCCTGCAGTAGACACCGACCGTGCTGCTGCGAAGGCGTGCAGGTAGGAGAACATTGCTATTATTATTATTGTGTGAGGTGCCATACCATTGTTGTACACTCGAGATGCACACTACACAGTGAAGAGCAAGACTCGCCCGAGTGTTGTTTCCCGGGCACCACAACCCGCATTCCTTCACAATTCACTTCTGCTGTGCCTTGTCCTCTCTCGCTCATCCGCCCACCATTGATATGCCCGCCAGCAAGCTATGACGGTAATGCTGAGTTGGCACTTTCCAAGATCGCGCTGGCATAGCAGAGAACGCGTCTTCAACCCAGGATGAATCACCACGCCCTGCGTCTGACGCCATCCAACTCGCCCTTCTACAAATCCTCCACCACCACCACCTCACCCAGATCTCCCACCAAACCTCCTCCCAAACCTGACGAACCGGGTCTCCAGCTCCGTCACGTAATAGGCACGACCACCGCCTCCTCCACCGCCTTCGACGCTCTCCCTTCCTCACGCCTTTTCGCACACACAGCCGGAGCTTGTGCGGTTCTTGCGGAAGTCGAAGCCACCACCGAAGGATTATCCGCGAAACAACGATTCTACCGGGCCAGACCCACCCCGGCCGGAAATTCAAGAGATGGACTCACGCCCACCCCAAGTGACCCTAGACACCGCGCTCTGGGCTTCGTGAGAGAACAGAGTGTTGGCGGCTCGCCGCTTGCTTCCTCCGGCCGCGATTGGTCCGACTCGCCCTCTGGCAGGTCGACTACCGCGAAAGACCGCGTCAAGGCAGCGACGTCTGTAGCATTGAGTCCCAATGGGAAATGGCTGGCGCTGGGAGAGACTGGGTACAAACCGCGGGTTGCTATATTCTGCCTGGCGGACGAGGCATCGGACAGTCCGGTGACGATCATCAGTGAACACAGCTTCGGGGTGCATGCCTTGCGTTTCAGTCCGGACTCGAGGTATCTGGCTTCGTTGGGGACGGTCAATGATGGCTTCATATACATATGGACCGTCGACGACAAGACCGGAGCGGCTGGCTTGCACGCGAGTAATAAACTCACAACCTTGACCAATGCTGTTGCGTGGGTCGGCGATGCTGTTATTACAGCTGGGTTGCGTTTCATCAAAGTCTGGCGTCCCAATGATGAGGCCAACTTGGACATTCGAAGCCCAGAACTGCCAACTACGTCCACTTTCGCGCCCAAATCACGTGTCGATACCCGATCATCGGACTATGGGAACAGTATTCTCACCCCGCGCCACAAGACACTTGCTGGCAAGAACGTTCTATTGGGTGACCTGCTCGAATGTAATTTTGTGACCGTCGTGCCCGTCTCCGACAACGAGGCCATCGTGTGCGCTGAGACTGGAGAGATTTGTCTTCTCAACGATAAGGATAAGGCACAAAGCTTGACGTTAATCGCCTCGGCAACCTTTGCCGTCAGCGCGGCTCGTGTTGATGAGGATGGCTCACTTCAAGTCATGGGACAGGAGGGTTGTCTGAAGACTTTGAGCCCCGCGGAGTATGCACAGCCTCAACGACCACCAAGTCGATCGCGGCGACAGACTACGTTGCCAGCTAGGCCTGCTTCAAGCGGCGCACCATCGACGATTGCAACCGCTGCACTAGGGCCCATCATTGTCGAACTAGACTCGGAGCGCGTATTGACACTCCGTAACCAGGAAGACCAATCCTTCACGCAGCTCGCAGCACATCGGGAGGCCGTGCAAGGTGTAAAGCTTTGCCGGTCAAATGCACTGCCGTCAGCACGTTTCTTGACCTTCTCCGCCACTGGACTGATTCAATTCTGGGACACTGATGGTGTACTCGATGCGTTTCTCAACGTACCAGTACCGCCTGCACCTGCCGCACAAAGTACGGCCAACGAGCTGAAAAGCGTGGCACCCTTTGTGGGCGGCACTTGCATTGCTACGGGTGACAGGTATGGTGTACTCTCGATCGCGGATGTGAGGACGAAAGCCCTGGTGACACAGGTACGGGCACATTCCGCGGAGATTATGGACCTCTGTGCTTTCCGGATAGAGGATGTCGACTTTGTCGCAACCGCTGGTCGTGATCGCATGTCTCAGCTCTTCATGTGGAAGAATGGTCAGCTTTCGCTGCTACAGACGATGGACGAGCACGCCGGTGCTGTAACCGGCGTTCTGTTCGAGGAAGATGAAAGGAGACTAATCACACACTCGTCCGACAGATCTGTCGTTGTACGTGAGACCATGTTCCGCGAAGAAGGGAATGTCGAGTCTCTGGCATTTGTCATGTTGAGAGCCATCACAGTCAAGGCATCTCCGACCTCGATGTGTCTTACTGGCAACGACGAACTTCTAATCGCCACCGTGGATCGATGCATTGGGAAGTACAAGATCAAGAACGGACAATGCACGACCAGCTTCAAGTGTTCTGACGCAGACGGCGGAGAAGCAGCTGTCATGTCGAAAGTCCTTTATGCACCTTCACTCAATGGTAGCCCAGCAATAGCCGGTGTTGCAAGCTCGGATAAATCTGTGCGAATGTACACTGAGTACGGATCACTCATTGCCAGAGACTGGGGCCACACTGAGGGCATTACCGACGTCGCTTTCCTCCCGGCGGACGATCATTGCAGCACGTCGCGACTTGTGACGGTTGCTGCTGATTCTACCATCTTCATCTGGGATACCGTCATCGCGAGTTCAACCCAGGCCGCTGATCCTGGTGGGCTCGGCATCGTGCTCGAAGCAAGCGGCACACCAAACGACATCGCGCTGAACCCTCCTCTCCGCAAAATCATCTCCCACACAGACCTGTCCCGCCACAGGCGCCTCAAATCCTCCTCAGAAAGCGAGCCCGTCTCGCCCACAGCCACAGTCGGTCCCAGATCCCCCCAACGCCTCCGCAAGAAACCCTCCCGCATCTCAACTGCAACAACCCCACGCCTCGAACCAGCCTTCCTCTCCGTCTTCCCAGACTCCCCATCATCCCGCCGCGACAGCATCCGCCATCGCTCTCCGTCCCCGACAACTCCTCGTATCGCCGAAGCCCCGAAACCTCGTGCGCACACTGCTCAGAAGCGCCGCACTTCCACTTCCACGTCAAGTTCCCTCTCCACCACTCTCGGCCGCTTCAACAAAAGCACCGACAACGTCTCCTCGAAAGCCAACAAACCCACCATCTCCCCCACTCCCACCGCCACCGTAACGGCGTCTTCGACTCTCGCATCGTCCACAGACTCCATCTGCCGCTCGCTCCGCTCTTATCGCAAACGTTTCGTCGCAAACAGCAACGCGGTCCTCCCGCCGGCTTCGCTAAGGGAGCTAGAGAGGGAGCTGAAGCTTACGCTTGCTGCGGTGGCGGCTAAAGTGGAAGGGAATGGCGCGGCTGCAGAGGAGACTTCTTGTTCTGCGAAGAAGGATGGGATTGGGGAGAGGAAGAGGATGGGATCGGATGCGGTGAGTGTGGCGAGTCGGAATGGGAGTGTTGTTGATGTGGATCGTGATGTTGATGCTGTGGTTGGTGCTTTGGCGGAGGTTAGGGTGGGGGAATGAGGGATGAGGGACGTCTAAGGGAGCATGATAGATTTATCTCAAGATAAGATAATTCATGATCTCTCATTAAACGCGTTCAGTGCCTTTCTTTTTTTATCACCTTTGGTGTCATATTCGCGCCACCCTGCTGAGACGTCGTCTCAATTTCAATTGCCACATGTGCGTTAAAAAAAAAGGAATCGTGGGGTTGGCCAAATGAGCACCAAGAAGTGGTATAGGGTAGCATCTGAGGGGGATTTTTCCTATAGGACAATCGAGATAACGTGTTTCGCCTCGTCCCGCGATATAGGCAGTTTGAATAAACTCCTTGACACTGCTCCCGACGAGAGACTCCGCATCGACCAGCCTGACCAATTTTCCAACCCTGAGACCTTGATGTCAAGGTTGGTCAGTCACAGGCACACACACACACACACCCCTTATACGGTCTTATTCCACCTTTGCCATAACTCGAAAGCTGTCTGTTGCAACGTGCCAAAACGCCCAGCCCAGCTTGCCCCTTCTGCGTCTCTGGATTTTGCCAAGAAAAAAAAAAAAGAAAAAAAAGGAAGGAAGGCATCGATCGGATCAGCGAAGGAAATCCCACGCATAAAAGTGCCTGCAGCAATATCGCGGTGCCATTTGCCGTATGGGTATCTCGCGAAAAATTGACATCTGTGCAAAGCTGGGAAGCTGGGAAAGTCGAGGATTGTCGTTTTCGTGATCTTCATTGGATTATGTTGTGGACCGCTTGTTCGTATTGTTTTGGCAGGAATGGTCTCACTGATTGCCCGAGGGTCCAGTTAGTTATTGACGAGACGTGGGGCTGCGGTGGCGTGAAGTGTCAGCAAATCAATGCCATGGGAAGGATTTAGGACGTATTGGAGGGTAAAAAAATATGCCACTGACCTTGTACATCGAATTGAAGTCGACCTCGTTCGTGAGATTGTTTCTGCAAAGCGCGGCCTGGCTGCTGCCTTGCCAGTTGCATCTGATCGTGATGGCGGCTTCGGTGAACCATGAGATGTCCGGGTCATCGTTTGTGATCAGCAGGTCGCGAAGCCCGGGCGCGATGACAAAGTCGAACACGGGAGGATGCGCCACGAAGAACTGCGAGGCTGTCGGTCTGACGAACTCGGGCATGTCGGCGTACGTCTCCATGGTCGGGTTAAGCAGCCATCGCCACTGCGCCCAGTACTTGTACATCATCGCGTACTGGGTGAAAGTCGTCTTGGACTCCGCCGGTTTGAGACTGACGACCATGCGCGCAACGATCCTGGACAGCTTCGGGGCTCGGTAGAAGGTGTCTTCATCGTCTAAGGCGGCGACGTAGGGGTGAGGGCCGCAGAGATCTTCGACGGCGATACCGTCTGCGATGTCCCCCTGGAGTTCGTTTATGATGTCCTGGAACGGATCGGCTTGGAGAGTTGTGGAGTTCAGTACGTGCCGGGCCCAGATGGGGACGCGATAGTTGTGTTGCTGCGTTTCCTGGGTGGGTTCCGGGTGGTGATTTGCGGCGATAGCGCTCGAGAACGACATGTTGCCGAAATGGGCTGGGCTGCCGGGCTCTGACGGGAGCATGTGCGATCTTGAGGAGCGGTGGACATCGAAAATCTGCCTGAAGTATTGCCGGTCGAATAGTTTGACGAGCCACGGCCTCAGTGACGCCGATGCCGCTTCTCGGTCGGCTGCACTTTCAGCACCGTAAACGTCTGGAAACTCAGCACTGGGTAGTGCCCCGAGTCGTGTATAAGCATCGATTCGCTGATTCATGTCACTGAGAGACTGGTAAACGGGAAGACTGTCGGCGACCGCATTCCAAGATTCACCCAGTCGTAAGCGTGACAGCAAGATGATACTATCTTGATCTGACGCCAACGTCAATGCATGTAGGATGTCCGCAGCTTGGTTTATGGGTTCGACTTCACGTCGTCGGGAGACCCTGTGGTTCACGGGCGATTCATTGCGGTAGGTGCCACGAGTGGCTACGGGTAATTGCTCGGTGTCGAGATAGCTGCTTGGAGGCTGCGCGATGGGAACCTGCCCTTCGCCTCGGACGCGTGTCGCCGGAGCGTCGTTCGAAGCTCCCGGGCCAACTTGTGATTGCAGCAGTGCCAGCTCACGACCCTGATTGGTGTATGCCTCATTCAAAGCTGTGTACTTTCGTTTGAGCGCGATGATGGGATTGGCATCGGCGTCTGCGGAATATACGCAATCGAGACTGCGATCTTGGCACGTACGACAAATTGGACGGACGCCACTGCACTGCGGATTCTTGGAGTCAGAATATTTTACCTGGCAGCAATATTTCGAGGGTTTGACTGACTTTCGTTTTGGCTTTCCTGCACGCGTCGCAGGCGACCTTGATGCACACGTCAACCTGTTGGTCTGGGAAGCAATCCTTAAGAGTCACGTACCACAACCTGTGCGCGTTTCGTCTTTGGTGGGCCAGATTTCGATGGACCAGATTTCGATGGACCAGATTTCAAGGGGCCGGGTTTGGAGCCTCGCGAGGCTTGCATATCGCAAATATGAGATGAACGAGAGCTAGCTGCTTCGAGATCTTCAGCGGTACCAAGGCTCACTGCTACGTAGGAAGATAGATAGCGACCACGATGGCGAACAACGAAGATCACAGCTGTTGAGACAAACAGGCGCTGCTTGTCGCATTGGTGACTCGTCACCTGATCTGTCAGCTCAACGGATCTGTGTAACCGGCTACAATGCAACGCCCAAGGGATGCTGGTAATGATGCCAATGCCTGTCGTCCAATAAATGTAAGTGACAAAGCGACGGAGCCAGGTCCGCGTGTAGTTTCGCCTTCGACCTGTGCCTCCGTTGGTCCTCTGAACAGGCCAAGAGGGGCGAGTGAAGCAGGATTTCTTCGGCTAAGTTGCACTTGCCCTCCGGATTTCAGTGGAACAACGGAGGGGGCTGGCAATAATCGAGATCCTCGACGCTCGATCACGATCACGATCACGGTTCCTCGTACTGCCAACATGTTTGCCAAATTCCTCATGGAGATTTCGGAGCCGGGCTCGCACACCGTCTTCATGCCTTAGCGTATGTTGGTAGAGTGTCGGCACTGAGTCCGAAGTTTAGAATTGCATGCTTTGTCAAGTCTTGCCCTGGCACCAAATGCCTTCATCACTGAGTGTTTGAATTAGGATGACACGTCATACAATAATGAAGTGAGCATTTGACATCCCCTAGCAACATAGTACATATAGGGGTGGGCCCTTGAAGAGCCCTTTAGGTACATGTACATACATGTATCGTCACCTTGAATCTGGTGTTTACCCTAACCCTGACAACACCACGATTCACATTCAGAATCCTTTCGAATAACGCGGAATAAACAACCAATATTCACTCGCTGCATAGGTCTCAGGCAAGTATACATGTACGCAAGTTCAGCATAGATTCTCACTAGCTCACGTAGTTTTGGCATATTCTGAACCTCGAATTGTGCTTTTAAATCCTGTTGGTATGCGATCCAGGCAGCGTCCGACAGAATTTGGAAGAGTCCACCACTCAATTCATTAATGAATGATAGGAAATTATACGCCGAAGCAAAAGAGTCACCAAGCTTATGAATCTGGCCCAAAAGTTTGATGTTTCGCCCATCTCCTAGGAATAGAGTATTTATGTCGATTGCAAGCATAAAGGCGTTCCACAATGTCAACATTGGGACTCTGGGCGATTTAGATATTCGTCGAAAACTACTAACCCTAAACATGCTCGATCACATGCAGCGTTCAAAAAGATACATCTTCTGTTAGGCGGGCAATTGGGCCGAGAAAGGAGATTTGGGTCTAAACAGTCGCAAAAAAGAAGCGAGTACATTCGCACTCGCTGTAGAGTCTTTCGATGTGACAACCAATAGTAGAATAGGATAGTTGCATACATGATCCTGACAAGCCACCCACGTCTGGGGGCGTTCCAGAGATTTCTACTTTGAGAATTGCTCTGGCCGGATCTGAATATATTGCATGATTGCCTGACGGTAACTGTCATCCTGCGTCACATATCCGCTCCTACTCCTCAGAATAGTGCTTGTGTCGGAGCCGGGCGGTCACCGTCATTCTACAACGGCTAACGGGCGGATGGGGTTCGCCGCAACAGAGCAATTTTGCATGCATATGTTGGCTGAATTCGGGCGTACCTGGGAGTCTCTCGGTCGTTGCCATGTTAGCTGTACAGTGTCACCGAAATGTAAGTCGAGAACAGTAGCAATTGCCGTGCTGCTGCGCCTTCATGCACTGTGCACATGGCACGATAGTGATATTGCTGCGGCCCACCGAGCAAGCCACACGAGCGCTTCAAGACCTCTCTCATTTTGTCAGGAAGCCTTCCGACCACGGCTATGATTAGAACCAAATGATGACTGTGACTGAAGATCGAGCTGGCATTTCCGCATACCATGTAGACATGGACCGTGGGCTGGACTTCTCTTCCTAAGCAGCTTTCTTCTCGCAGCCCACGAGGTAATGTGCGCAGTCACATGTGCATGAAAGAATGGCGATCTTCCAGTATCTTGGGAAAGGTCAATCGCTTCGTTATCCCTGCAATGCCTCTACATGCACGGAAACAGATTCCCTGTGTTCTTGCTATATCTCTGAAGTCGTTATTGACCCGAAAGTTTGGCGCTAGCTCTCCGGCCCGATGGACGCCGAGCCGACTAGCTGGTAGCCCGATCTCACTGCTTTTCGCTGTCACGTCTGTCGACGTCGTTGTAATCTTGTATATTACCGGCAGGTCTAGATTCATGAGCTCGACCCTTGTTCTGCTCATGTCATGATTGCAAGGCGGAACTTCTGTCTATCAGCATTGTGAAAACAGTCTTTGAGCCTGGGATATCGAGTCTCCCAGACCTCGGCATCTCTTCCAGTGCTGTGTCAACATTCATGCAGGAGGTCTATATGTGTCTGACATGTATAGACCGGCTACTCCTGCCACCGCATGAGAATGTGCCGCGTTCCTGGCCATCAGCTCTCAACACGCAGAATGTCTCCACAAACTGCATTACGGATGCTGGCATTTGACTTCGCGATCTCGGTAAGTTTGAGACAGTGTTCGGTGGGCTTACAGCTGCAATAGCCCGATCAACGTTAAGTGTCAAGCCACGTCTCCATCTGGTCCATGAAAGCAATTCTCGATGTCGATCTTATAGCTGGCATCCGATGTAACAAGCAGCTCACTTCGCCTCTACCAGCCTATTGGTGTGCCAGCCCAATTACCAGGGTGAAAGGCTGGCCTAGCATGCCGCTCGTATACTTCTGCATCTTCTCTGCATGCTGAACCACGCGTACGAAGCGTGGAAGCTTGCCCTGTCGGCCGAGCCTCCGGATGCAGGAACATATGCATCTACGCGAGTTGCGCAATGCTTCTGCAGCATGAAAGTCGATACGCGAAGGCACTAGGATTCGATTGTATCGCCACCAAGACGAACGTCTCACTGTGAACAATGCTGCATCTAGACTGCTCGAGTGTCGCTTTGAGCAATGTCGTGAGATCCGTTGCATGGCAATCGGCGATGAGTCTCTGTACCGTCGGCTCGGCAAGCCCTGCAACCATCCCGACTGTCGGTTGCGGTCCCTACACGTACATCAGGGCCGTTGTAACGCGCAACGGTCCTGCGCTCCCCATTTTAGCGTCTCCACATGTTCGAGGGGCCGCGCGCATGTGCACCTAAACACAGAAGTACACGGTACATTCTGGGGCGATGCAGCAGACAGGGCTGCAGGCCTGGTCTATTATAAGGTAACACGCCCCGGCATCTCATGCGTGTGATCGCAATCGCTTGGGGTTTTCCTCGACGATCTACTTAACTTGCCGTACTACCTCAGTCCAATCGAGATTGTGTCTACAGTTCGCGGGCTCCCGCACCTCACCCAGGCGACGCACTATGGCGATTTCAGGCCATACCACCGATCAGGTGGTCATCGCGACCATGACGGCGGGTACTGTACTCGGTGTCTTCGCTGTAGCTGCGCGGCTCTTTACACGCATTGTCATTGTGCGGAAAGCAGGTTGGGACGATGCGATCATATGTGCTGGCTGCGTAAGTTCCTGGACACACTGGCACGCCTGGTATTAGCGCTAACCTTGCCAAGATCTTCAGCATTACACATACTGTCACCACTGGCAAGAGAGGTGAGTGCTTGTCAAAGGTCTCTATGTATGAGCTTTGCTAACATGCCGTTCAGTCGAATATGGCATGGGTCAGCATTACTGGAATCTCAGCGAGGAAACCAAGATCAATGGCTTCTATTGGTTCTGGGTTTCTATCTGGATATACTATGCAGGCCTCTTCTGCGTGAAGATATCTATCCTGCTCCAATATCTGCGGGTCTTCGTGCAGAAGCACTTCCAGATGGCCTGCTACATTCTGATCGGTATGGTCACGGCCTGCAGTCTGTGGGCAATCTTCAGTGGGATCTTCATGTGCACTCCTGTGCGCCACTTCTGGGACGCCCGTGTACCAGGCAAATGCATGAATAAGCTTGCAGTTAATTACTCTGCAGCTGGTGTTAACGCGGCGACCGACTTTGCCACTGCCATACTGCCGCTTCCATTAGTCGGCACGCTACCTATCTCTAGGCAACAGAAGATACTGCTGATGATTGTGTTTGGCTTTGGATTCTGGTAAGTTTTGCCGAATACACCACTTTACAAACTTGCCACTAACTCTATCAAGCACATGCATTGTCTCAGTCCTTCGCCTGGTCTGGCTTTACCCGATCTCGGTTACCAAAGATGTGACATACGAGAGCCCAGTATCCGCACTATGGAGCAATGTCGAGTTGAATGTTGGTATTCTCTGCTCCTGCGTACCAACTCTCCGCAGCTGCTTGACCAGGCTTTTCCCCAGCCTCTTCTCACCGACCGTCACTAGCCATGGCCCGGCCTCTGAGACCAAGCCACATTCTTCGGCCTCCGAGAACAAGCGCCTGACCTTGACCATCCAAGAGATTGTCTCACCTAGGATTGACATCGATTTGGAGGAACAACGCCCGGACAGTGAAACTTTCGGCAATGATCTCCGAAAACAGCCATTCAACTTCGTCTCATGCACTCAACACGACAGCTCAGAAGCTGTACACCTCACAACAATACGCTCTCCACCCACAACAGCATTGTCCAAAACACACTCTCGGAAAGCCTCCCTGCCCGAACGCGTGGCCAGATGGCGAGAAAGCCAAGGACAAAAGAACCCAACAATCACGCAAGCTGCGCAGCCACCACTACCCCAGCAGCAGAACTACCCTAATAACGACAGTACGAAGAACCTGCTCGGCGAAGAGTACGAAGCGATGTTACCGGCGCCCGAGCGCTCATTATTGAGAAACGGCCACTAAACTCAAAACCACAACATGCATAACCTGCATTTTCCTTCTGTCAGCCACTTGATGAGTGCGAACTCTCCTTTTGTATCAGCGATGGTGTTCCGTGGGACTTGTGGATTATGATGTATCATAGCTTTGAGAATAAACGAAGGAAAGACAGAACTACGGCAGAACCGCAAGGTTGGGATTGGAGACAAGATACGCGACGAAAAGTCACTTGAATCAAATGTTGTATTATACTATCAAATATCTGGAGTTGCGGCAAATGTCACTCGCATGCCTCATTTATGTCAAATGGTAGCGGATGCGATGCACTGCTTCGACTTAGTACTTGCCCAAACGACAAACATTTGGGACGTTTGATGGCGAGGGATGCAATGCGGAATGATTTGGTGAGCGACGAAAGCACAATTCATGAAGACACGAAGATGGGATGAACGTCATTGATGATCTATTTATTGCTGCACCACTCTCTTGTGCGGTCTGAGCGAGAAATGAAGTGAACAGAGTGGCAGTCAGCTGAAAGTAAACAAAAGAAATACTGTACGAACACGAATGCGATGTGAGGCCCAAAAGCCAGAGCATGCAATCTTTTGTCGGAAGCGGACTCGTGAATCGTGAATAATTGTAGAGACTGGACGTAAACAGCACAGGCTTACAAGTAGAACATGATGTCGTCGAGGTTGGGGTGCCAGGGATTCTTGCGTGCTTGACCGTACTTCTGCTCGTCTTGAGTACCTCGCGGCCGCCAGTAATCTCCTCGATCCATTTCATTTCGAGCTCTGTTCCTGAAGTCGTCGAAATCTTCATACGTTTCCCTCTCGATCCACATACGGCCAACGAGGTATTCGCGCAGCCATGCACGGCCACGATCGCAAAGTCGGTCCGCATAGTATGCTGGGGAACAGTATGAGACACCTTTAGTAGCTCGGGCGTAGATGTAGCAGAGTGCATGCGTCACGCGTTGGAGGTCGTCGGAGCTGAGACGCATTTGGTTGGTGAGGACGAAGTAGTGAGCAGAGCGGCCGGTGCCTTGGAGTGGTTTGTGGGATTGCAGGAAGAAGTCTTCGCCGGACGGGCGAGTAATGACTTCATCAACAACGAATCCCGGATGCAGGTTGTGGTTGACTCTTGTCCAATCGTTACGATCATTCCCGTAACGATCTTTCAATGGTTCCCCACGCTCGTCCAACTTCTTCACGAACTTCTGATCTTCCTTCGGCTGCACGGTTTTCCAGTTCTCCACTTCCCAATCAGATAAGTCAGAAAGAAAACTGTTCTCCTGACAAGTTTTGTCGGTGAAAAAGCGTGTGTTGTGCCTCTTGCCCACGACGATGAATGTGAGCTTGAACGATGGCGGCGATCCAGACACTCCAAGGTGTCGGTGAGCCATCTCATACGCTTCCTCCAGCTGAGGGATCTCGTCGTTCCGAATTTTGTTGTACTGAGACTCACTCACGCCGTCACGGTAGAATACCATATTTGCTGGGAGCCTTTTGTCATGCTCGTTGGCCCAGTCGATCAGGCGCTCCTTGACCATATCTGCAAGATCTGCAATGTCCTCTTGCCTGCTGAGCTGTAAGCGCATAGAGCCCGGGTAGTGCAGGTAGTTGTCGTCGGTGCTGCCGACAACGGCGGCGATGGAAGGGCAACCAGGTCGTGCACTCCCAGTCGGGTGAGCGACGTCTGCTCCAATGATGATGGTCTGGCAATTCGTTGAAGATTGGGCCGTAGAGTCAAGGATTGAAGCAAGGTGGCTGGCTTCCACGGCATGATTACGTCCCGCACCTTTGAGATTGATCTTCATGGCCACGTTGGCAAGATACTGAGGGCTGATTTTTCCCTTCTTTGCCATTCTGTCACTGACAGTACACACTACGTGTCGGCCCATCTGGAGGTCAGCGACACGTTTGACTTTCGCGTATGTGTCGTAGGACTTTTGTGGTAGAATAACAAGGATCGTGTCTGAAAACTGGCCGCCTGCGCGCTGAATGTACTCGATCAATCTCTCTTCCTCCGGGAAGCTCTTTGACGGCACGTCTTGGGCAATCAGCTGCTTTGCATCCTCAGCGGTCGTCACGCGGACCTGGGTCAGGCCCAAACTCCTCAACTGTGTCGTCAACCCTTCTTCCAGATGTCGCAAATCTGGCACAACTTTGACGCATCGGTGTAGCTGATGGAGATCCAAGATCATGACTCGTCGAATACGTTTGCTGGGTAAGAAGAATCGAAGTCTCTGCAAGTTCCAGCTCGCCTCTTTGAAACCTCTCGGCGATGCATTATTGCTGTAGCGAAGAGCAGGCGGGGCTAAGTAACGTGCTGGAACCCTGAGCAAAGAAGTCCCGACAGACATGCCGAAGGCATTCGCTCTGGCTTGCCCGGGGTGTGTATTGATTCCAAGCATGCTGAAGCCGGAGTCTTCTAGGTGCTTTCTGTTGTAGATCGGCAGCTTGCATGCAAAGTTGAGCATCTCTTTCGTTTGGTCATCGGACATTGCACCTCGGAAGGCATGGAATCCATGAAGCCTCACATTTGCGGCGGGCTCGGAGTTGTGCACCCCTGGTGGTTTGACATCGACTGGGAGGTCACTGAAATCCCGTTGGCGATTGCCTTGTGCCAGCTTGTCTCCGAGACGTGCCCAGCTATGCATATGGTCGTCCAGTTCCGAATTTCCGATTCGCTCGATGATGACATGAACACCCGAGCCGACGAGCACTGCTTCCTTGTGTTTGAACACATTGAATGCTTGCCGAGGAGGTAATCCCATGTCTTTGAGTCTTTGGACAAGCTGCTGAACGCTGACGTTCTCAAGGAACGGCGAAGCGCCCACATGGATGTTGAGCAGCATGTGATCAACTCCTGGACGTGTGGAGACCGAGAATCCACGAAACGCCCTCAGAGTTCGATGACCGGACGCGTCGAGAGACCACTCATGAGGAAACTGCGTAAGAAAGAACCGATTGGCGGCTGTGCTTGCGTAGTGCTGTGAGGTCATATTGTCTCGTGCATGCTGAGTCATGAAAGCGTTGAACCCGCGAATAAGAGTCGCAACATCATCAGCGCCGTCGGGAGACTGCTGAGAAGTGCGCAGCAAGTGTAGTGGACTTTGCGATGCATCGATGCGTTTTAGATAACGCACGATGACTTTCTGGAACACAATCTGAAGGCCCGTGTGAGGATGGTGCACTGGAAATCCCTGCGTCGGCCGAGGGCTGGAGGGTTCACCCGCAGCATTAGGAAACAAAGGTTTCGTAGCCCAAATGAGATCATGGTCTGTAGCATAATCAATTCGCGCTACTAGTTCGAGGTAGCCGTTTTGTAACTTCAGCTGATCAAAGATGGCCTTCTTGTCGACCTTGTTCTTGATGAGTTCTTCGCCGTTCAAGCCCGGGCCACGCACAATCTCGAGCTTGTAGACATAGACGAATTTTGGTCGATCGATAATCTGGACGTAGTTCGTGAGGACTTTTCGCTCGTGCTGCTGGTCTCCTTCATACAGACAGTCATTCCGTGTGCCATATCCGACGCGATGGCCAAGGTTGTGCTTTTCTTCGATTGTGCTCAGAGGCCCCTGTGATGATGAAGCCGCAGGACCTGACGCAGCGGGCGTCGGACGAGAGGCCACAGCTGTATTGACTGGTTGCGCGGCGGTAGAGACGGATGGTGCAACCTCAGGAACCGGAGCCGCGTTCCTAGGTCTGAATGGCGCAGCCGCAGGATTAGGCTTAGCAGACCGAGGATCGAGAGGGTAAGCCACCAGTTTGTCGAGCCGTGCGCGGGCAGCGGCCGGAGTGAGTGGAGTGGCAACGGCGCTCGCATAGGATCTTGCTGGAGGTGGCGGTGGAGCAGGAGCAGGATGTGGCGATGGAGCAGGCGCAGGAGCCGGAGCAGGACCTGGTCGGTTGGTGCAGTCGCTCGCAAGGTGTCCGGTTTCGTTGCACAAAGTGCACTTCTTCCGCGTGTCCGGCGGATTCTTGCGAAAACCGCTGAAAGACATCTTGGCTTTGTGTGTGATGGAGATGGAAAATGAGAATGAACAAGCGTAGAGTTCGACAAATCTCTTATACTACAGCCATCATGCTCTTTGGTCGCTTGCTTGCTGCACACAGCCGTCATGCATGAGTCTTCCGATCCTGACGGGAAACGACAGAAGCAAGCAAAGCATAGCAGGCATCCGGCAACCTTAGCAGATGTAGCAGATGTAAGTCAGCAGTGGGACGCTTCCTTTTGACAAGCGCTGAAGCATATCAAACACTGACTCCACAGCTATCGGTGTTTAGCAAACACCCTCATGTCCACCCACGATGGAGATGGTCCCGCTGATCTGCAAAGGTCTGCGCGTTACGTTTTTTCACTAGCGACGAGGATGCACTTGGCATCTGTCGTCTATGATTGTCGCTGTGAAGATCCGACCGGGAATCCTATCTATACTACTTATTAGTATTCCACTATCGTTCCAGTGTTTTGTTTAAAACTTACCTTCATCATATAAAACTCAGAGATCAGAGACACGCGCGGACTTTTGTGGAATGGAAGGGGATGCAAGACAAAGACAGGGAAATTAGAGTGAAAAACGCCATTGCCATTGCTATCAACTTACTAGCAGTAAACTCAAAGGCAAGTTTCAAAAAAGGTTCTGGTAAGCAAATGAGTGAGTGAATTGAGTGAGTGTGTGAGTGCATGAGCTAAGTGTCGGACCCGAAGCAGCCCTCATCCTCGTTCCTGATGAAAGCAAACGAGTATGTAAAGACCAGGTTAGACTTGGTCAGCATAAGAAGAAGTAAGATAATGATCAAGAACGCAACAATAACAAGCAAGAAGAATCATGTAGTGCAAACAAGCATTAGCATAATAGCATAGGGTTTTCTGAATTTTCTGGTTCCAAAGTGACTTTCTCTGAGACGTAACAGCGCGCCATTCTAAACTTCCAGCTTGAACCATTGTTTCCGCCTGTGGTGAGTGCACTGCCAGCGGTCTGCAGCGCCTGCCAATCTGGCGTTGGCGGCAAGATTCGTGACCGCATTGCGCAGTTGGGTGGGTAGGCAGGCCTTTGGACGGTCGATGGAGGATTTGACAGTAGCTGAGGGTACCGCAGTAGGGCGTAGGTCGTCAGGCCGATCGACATTGGTTGGCAGGTTTGAGGCATTTGCAAAAGCGCCGCGAGGCCTGGATGGCCGACGGAGGAAGCCTTGAATGGATGAAGCTCAAGTCCCAGGGTCAACGTCATGAAGAGCGTCGGATATGGTGGCGACAGAATCGGGAACGAATCGCCTCGCTACGAAGAGCAGGCGGTCGTCGTCGGTTTTCGTGTCATTTTCGTAGTTTCCCACAAAGCGTGCAAAAGAGTCATAGCAATTCGCATCTTTCATAATCCATCGCTCAATCAATCGTATCCACCTACACCGCCAACCTGGCTTGCGAAAGCAGTGCTAACGCTCCTCGCGTCCTCGTCCTGCTCAAGCATCGAGCGGTTGACCCTTCCGCTGCCAATAGGCGGCTGCGGAGCACCTTGGCCCTCAACGTAGCGCCTAAGCTTGTCTGACTGAGAGAGGGAGGCCTGCTTGTTGAGGTCGTTGATGCTGAGGCCGGTGAGACTAACACCGCCTTGGCCGGGCTGCTTGACGGAGCCATTGGTAGTGATGTCAGTGACTTCAGTACCAGCCACGCTGTCACCAGCAATAGACTCAGGAGCACGATGGTGTGCGTGGTGGTGGTGGTGATGGTGCTGCGCACCTGGACCACCAGCAGCCATGCCGCGCTGGCCACCTGAGATGACAGGCCAGGAGTCCTGGAAGCCCTGGAACATAGGTGGGTACTGCGAGTTGAGGGCGGCACCACCACCGAGTGCAGAAGAGTGCACAGAGCTGACATCATCAGGAATATAGCCAACCACGCTGCCATCAGCACGAGGTCCAGGACCACCGTTGGCACGGCCGCCGTTCATAGATGTAGCCACCTGGTTTGCGTTCTGGTGGGACATCTGGTAGCGCTGCGGACCGCGGTAGGAAGTCTTCGGCCTGCTGAACTGCAGAAGAGACACCTGGAGGTTGTTCAAAGGACCCTCGACAAGAGTGTTACGCTCCTTGAAGTGCAGCAGGAGGTAATGCCAAAGTGGATGCTTGCTCAACACCTTGGGGTTGCCGAGAATGACAAGACCATACTTGGCACGCGTGAGAGCGACGTTGAGACGGCGTGGGTCAGACAAGAAACCAATACCTTGGTGTTCGTTGCTACGCACACAAGACAGGACGATGAAGTCCTTCTCACGACCCTGGAAAGCGTCCACAGAGGCGACCTCGATCTCCTTGTAGTACTCCTTCCTGAATGTGCCGCTTTGCTGCATGCTCTGCACGACGAAGCTGCGCTGGCCCTCGTATGGTGTAATCACACCGATATCCTCTGGCTTGACGCCGGCCTTGAAGAAGCGAGTGACAATCTTCTCGACATTCTGGGCTTCAGTCCTGTTCAAGAAACTGGTACCAGATGCTGAGATTTCTTCAGAGCCAAGGTTGGACCAGAACATCATGGGGTTGTCAACCACGGGCCACGGGAAGTCCACATCGCGACGCAGGCGCTGGTGCATGGTAATACCATTCTGCAGAGAGCCTTCGTAGAACATGTTGCTTGGGAACTCGGAGAGACAAGGGTGCATGCGGTATTGCACCTGAAGGCGAATCGGCGCGCAGCCAAGAATGACCAGGCGTTCGAACAGAGACTGGTTGAGACCGGCCTTGGCAGCTTTCTTGTTCATGATGACGGGGCCAAGTTGCTGGTGGTCACCCACGAGGACAACTTGCTTGCAGCCCAGAACCAATGGAATCATGCACTCGGGCTCAGCAGACTGTGTGCTTTCGTCGATAAGCACTGTGCGGAACTTGAGCTTGGAAAGACGAGGGTCACCAGCACCAACACAGGTGCAGCAAATGACATCGGCGTTGGTGAGGACCTCGCGCTCTGCGGCACGGGTGAGAGACTTGAACTTCTTCTCATCCTGGCTGCTCAATTCTCCAAGCTCGCTCTTCAGCTGCATAAGCTTGTTAAGCTCAACGTTGGTGTCGTTCATGCGGACCTGTTCGTGCAAGGAGAGGAAGCCGACCTTGGACTCAACATCTTCGCGAGACTTGGCAGTGACGCGGACGACCTTGAGACCGGTGAGATGGATACGCTCGGTAAGCTGGTCAACAGCTACGTTGGACGGTGCGCAAACAAGCACTTGACCACCGTTGATCTTACTCAGGTGGTAAATGATAGTTGCAGATGTCACAGTCTTTCCGGTACCGGGAGGACCCTGAATCAAGCTGAGCGGCTTTTGTAAGACGCTCTTAACTGCGTTGATCTGAGAGCCGTTGAGTTCGGGCAGACCAGGAACGCTGAACTTGCGGGGCATCTGAGTCTTCATCGGAGCGGCCGCGACTTCGTGACCAAGAAGGCGGTGGAAGATGTAGCCAGAAACACTCATCTCATCGATGGCGAAGGTCTTCATGGCATGCTGCATGCGATCGAAGGAGGTGGCCTTCCAGACGTAGTCGGCGGTGAAGTTGTGTGTGCACTCAGTAGGAACGCTCTTGTGGTCGCCGCGCGCCCTAAGTTCGATGCTAACCTCGTCGCTCTGGTTGTTGGGGATCTTGATAACGTAGCCAACGCCCTCCCAGTGAGGACGAAGTTCGCCCTGGTAGCGGAGGCGCATCTCATCGCCCACAGCCAGTTTCACATCGCCGAGTTCCAGCTTGGGGAGAACGAAGGAGGCCAGGTGTTTGTTGTTCAAACCGAAATCCCAACGCACGATCAAGTTGTCCTGAGACTGCGACTCCTTCAGCTTGCGGTCATAGTCCGCCTCGATCTTAACCAGCGGGCCGAAGACGTTCTGGTATTGGTAGGCATCATCGTAGCGCAGCAAAACGGGCGCAGGCTCGTCGTCGATACCCGAGTTCTTCTCAAGATCCTGGATTGTTGCATTGCTGTTGTCCTTCCACATCTCTTCCAGCTTGGCAATGACCTGAGGCGGCAAGTGTCTGGCGCGCATCTGCTCCTGATCGGTGGGCGCGCTGACTAGCCAAGGCAGGAAAGAGCGATCCTCGATCAAAGGTTGCCAGCGTGAGGTGTCCCAGTTCATATCCTTGCTGCTGGGCATAGCAGCGCAGGGCTGACGGCACAGGAGCACAACAACAGTATCGCTCTTCGCCGGAATGAAACCCAGCAAGAAGACATTCTTGGTGCCGCAGTTGTAGCATTCAAGGGTGGTCTCACCCAATTGCGAAGTCGGGTGAAGCTGGACCTCCTTGTGCCTCGCGCGAACAAGATGGTTGATGATGTGACTCGAGCTGGTGTTGCCACGAGCAGAGCAGAACCACTTGTTGCATGACAAGCACTTGACAACGCTGCTAGGGTTGTGGATGCCGCAGTATGCGCAAGCGTGAGCCGGAAGCTCGACCTCCTCTTCGGGCTGCTGGCCAGCAGCTCCGTTTGCTCCGTTCACAGCGTGACTTGCCAGGCTTTCATTGTCGTCGTCGTCGAATCCCAGGTCGGTCTCGTCGTCGTCTCCCACGCGCCTGCGTCGCGGGCCTCCATTCAGATTTCCGCGGCCGTACTCATTGTCGAGAGCGCTCTCGCCGGCGTCCAGAGTGGAGAGATCGTCGCCATCGTTAATGGCAGATACCGAGTCACCCACGAGGTGGTTGCCAGCATGGGCGAAAGCAGCAGCCATATTGCTGTGCTACGTTTGTCCGGTGGGTGAGTGGTGGTGAGAAAGGTTGTAGTAGTGGCGCGGGGCCGAGAGCGGTGGCCTCAACCCCGATAATAATCGTACGATAAGCCTGTCGTTTGAGGGATACCAGTGAGATTCTCGGGTGTTGTGTGGCAAAATCCTCCCAGCGCTGCCACTCACTCACAGCAGCAGTCGCGCGTGTTGGGTGGTGATGTTGGCGTGGTGTGTGCTCTATTTGGCGGAGGAGCCAACCAGCGCTGCTGCGGGAAGCACGACCGGCCAATTGTGGGGAACTTTCTTGAGACTTTCCTGATGCGACCGAGAATTTATTGAAGGCGCAAGGCTAAGTTGGTGGTAGAGGAAGACAGCCTGCTCTCTTCTTACATCCAACACACACCACACACACACAAATATACCACCATGATTCGACGACAGGCTCGCCAAAGGCGTGACTACCTCTACCGTCGCGCGCTCACTCTCCGTGACGCCGAAATCAGCGAGAAGCGCGCAAAGCTCAAGCAGTCTCTGGCCACTGGCAAGCCGCTCGACTCGACCATCGCCAACGACAAGAAGCTGCGCCAGGACTACAAGTACGACGAGACCCGCGCCGACCGCACTGCCGCCGATGAGCTCGACCTTGACGATGAATACTCCTACCTGTCCGGCGTTGTCGACCCGCGAGTCCTGGTCACCACCTCGCGCGACCCCAGCAGCCGTCTCGCCTCGTTCGCCAAAGAAATCCGTCTGCTTCTGCCTACTGGTATCCGCCTGAACAGAGGTAACTTGGTGCTGCCCAACCTGGTCTCTTCTGCCAAGTCGTCCGGCCTCAGCGACCTTATCCTGCTCCACGAACACCGTGGTACACCCACAGCCCTCACCATCTCACACATGCCCCACGGCCCCACCGCGTCCTTCAGTTTGCACAACGTCGTCCTCCGTCACGACATCCCCAACGCCTCGCGCGGCACAGTCTCAGAATCGTACCCTCACCTCATCTTCGAGGGCTTCACCACAACCCTCGGCAAGCGCGTCGTTAAGATCCTGCAACACCTCTTCCCGCCCAGGGAAGGCTCTGCCAAGCTTGGCAGCAGAGTCGTCACATTCAAGAATATCGAGGACAGCATTGAGGTCCGTCACCACGTTTTCGTGAAGACTGGCTACCAGAGTGTTGAGTTGGCAGAGGTTGGCCCACGCATGACCATGCGCTTGTTCGAGATCAGGCAAGGCACTGCGGACAACAAGGATGGCGATGTTGAGTGGCACATGAACCAATACACACGCACTGCTAAGAAGAAGGACTACCTTTAAGTGAGGAGCGTCTGGGTGGCGTCCTTGTTTTGGACGTCACCCAAATATTCGGTTTACCTACGCCAGTTACCCTGGCTCATTTGCCACATCACTCGGAAAGTGAAAATGGATCGTCCGACTGGCTTTCAAAAAGCCGGCTATGGACAGGGCTCGAGAAGTCCGGACACGACCGCGACAAACCTCAAATGAGGTATTCGCATGGAGAAACAAAAAGATGGCGACAAGATATAGCCAATCACTCAGAAGACGATAGGATCGTCGCCAACCGGTCTTAGTCTTATATATGTATATGGCAAGCTGTGCTTAAATGCAACCAAGCTGGTTGGATGAGCAGGGAAGAACGACCTGACCACGAGCATGGCACAGGAAGTTCAAGGTGTCCCAAGCTACAGGGACCGCGAGCTCATGGACACATGTAGGATAAATTATAGATTACCACAGCCACCAGTGAACAAACTGGCAAAATAGTAGAAACATCAGGGTGCTGTCATAACCCTTTCTTCTCCCAACCATTCGTCGTCAATCTCCCCAACAATCAGCACACAAGTGCCTTCACCGAAGCTAAAAACAAAAAGAGCCCATATCTGTCGATATGCTCATGCCGTACCATGCCCAGCCAACTCCAGTCGCAAAGAACCCTCACGACTACCGCCCCTCCAAAGCAAAGTCTGTCCCGATGCAACTCCCCAAAAAGTGATAAACAGCCAAATCACACCACCGCCCCAGCCTTCGCCTCCTTCGTCCCCTTCTCCACCTTCAACAGCTCCAAAATCGCCCTCACGCCGCCGCCCAACTCGCGCCCACCATCGACCTCGTCAACCAACAGCAGCGCCTTGCGCGTCAGCCCGCGCAGGACGCGGCGCGTGTACGCGAAGGAGCCGACGGACTCCATGTAGCCGACCGCGTACTTCTTCACCTCGTCGTCCACCGGCTTCTGCTTAAGAATGTTGATGAGGACGAGGTTGGCCGGGTTGGCGCGGATGGCGTGGATAATGGGGAAGCTGAATTTGCCTTCGGTCAGGTCTTCGCACAGTCCTTTGTTGGCGGTGTAGAGCGGGTGCGAGAGGTTGCGGTAGTCGTCGAGGATTTGGAAGAGGAGACCGATGGTGTTAACCAAGGGCACGTAGGAGGTTTGGTTGTTGTTGGGGCTTGAAGGGTTGTTGTGGGAGGGTGAGCATGCGTGCATTAGCTTGATGGCGAGGCGGAAGAGGCCGCCAGTTTTATTGCCGACCATTTCTAGGTAGTCGTCTTCCGAGGGGCAGGTTAGGGTGTCGCGCCAGAAGAGGTCCATGCCTTGGCCGCGGTGGAGGTTGAGGAGCTCATCGGTGTAGATGCGGATGGCTTCGGGGTTGTTGAGTTTGGCGATCTCTTGCAGGGCGCAGAAGTAGACGTAGTTGGCGCTGTTGATTGTCTGCGCGGTACCGAATATGTGGTGGGCCACTGGCACACCGCGGCGAAGATTCGAGTTGTCTTCCACGTCGTCAATCAGCAGTGAAGCGGTATGCAACATACCAATTACTTTGTTGATGATGGCCAGGGAAGGCTCAGGAACTTGTAGCCAAAGGTTGAAAGCGTTTATCAACTGGCTGCGTACGTCTTTGCCTGGGTGTGCTTCGAGGTAGTCGTAGGGGCCTTTGACAATGTTCTCTTTCTCAGGACTCCAACTGAAGCCGTCTCCGTGTATTAGGTCTCTTCCAACATATTGCGAGATCTCCGCCTGAGATTGCAACTGTGACTGTGACAGTGATTGTGCCTGTGCCTGTGCTTGCGCCTGCACCGACGAGTTGCCATATTCCTCCATCCTCAGAGGCGGCGGCGATGCTCTGCTCATCTTGCTCGCACCGTACCAATCGCTCTCGCTGACTTGTGGTTTCCTCTTTGACTCGCTCGGCGAGATTGTACGGTGTCTCGAATCTTTCGGGCTAGTCGGACTGCCGTGGTCTCCGTTCAAAGCAGCTCGTGAAGAGCTCGTGCGCATAGGAACCGTGGCCGGGTCGATCGAGTTGCGCGAAGGAGCAATCGTTTGTGGAGCAGTGTGTGCGTCCGTGGCGGAGGTCATCGGCTGCTGAGCTATGCCTTCTTCCATGAAACGGCTCTTCCGATGCCCATCCGGCTCTTGGCCGGTCGCGGGAGGATATGGCACGGCGGAGGAGGACAAAGAGTCGAAGTCGGTAGTCGGCTGGGTTAGATTGCCGACTAGGCTGGTAGGATGGGTGTGCGTCAAGGTCACCGTGGACATGCGGTGCCGAGGGATGCTACTGAGGGGGAAGCTGTCGTTGAGTCGCAAGAATATGTGTATGCGAGCAAGGATGTCTGTCGTGCAGCTCCAATTACCACGGGAGACTTGGCTGGTGGAGCGTCGGGTGGACGCAAGCAGGCGAGCTACAGTATGCAACAAGAACAATCCTAGCGAGTATGTACAAAGGTATGTCTGGTGGTGAGGATTGTTTGTGAAAGAAGGTGAGCTGTCGCAAACAACACGATCTGTCTTTCTGGTGGGAGCTTGGCTTCAGTTGCTGTAGCCTTGGGAGCTGTCCGGAGGCTTTACTTTGCCCTCAACTGCGTCACGCCGTCGCTTGCCGATCAATCACATGCCAGTATGTGCCACATTTTGGTGGGATTTGACTTTACCATGGTCCATTGCCGCCCTTCACTCTGACACCGTGACATTGATGCCAGCGTGGCAAACATTGTCAAACATGCACATGATACGCATGCACAGCTTTCCAAGGTACTCATCATATTTGATACCCGGATTCGGCCTGGCACTGTCTTCGATCATGCGAGCCTGCAATGTTCTGCAGCTCCATCGATAAACAAAGAAACACCGTTTCTCGACCAACCCCAAGCTTTTCTCGGAGACCGGCTATTGTTGCAGCATGCTTTACATGTGATGAAAGCACCAATGAGCATGAACATCATGAGCTGACAGGTGACCATCATGGTATAGAAATAAGCCTATGTCAATAGTCGAAGGGACAACCAATGTGCATGTACTCGTATGTGAGTGCACGTTGACATTGTTTAAATTGAGCCGCAAGGTTACGCACGATGAGCGGTATTCAATCAGTACAACAAGTAAGTAGAGTGGTACTCTGACATCCATGTCCGATGCATCCGGCCTCATTGCCAGCACCCCGCCGAACTAGGCAACATGGACAGCAAAACAGTCTTCTCGAGTTCAAGTTCTTAAACAATGGCATTGACATGGTTGATACACGAGGGTTAGGGTTGTACATTGTTGAGGAGCACATAGAGGACACACAAATGCACTGCTAGCAATGAACTATGGAACCGAGCCTAACCTGATCTGTTAAACATCAGCAGAGCACGATATATGTGCGTAAAGACGATCAACACTCACAGTCCCTCGTGTTTTGTTTCTCGCCAGGTTCACATGAGTATGGAGTCTTGATCGATGCAGCCGTTGAAAGACATCGTTCAGGCGAAAAACTGAGAGACTTACATCTCATTGGCAAGCAAGGTCGCTCATGTCCATGTAAATAATAGAATGAAGCACGAGTAAGGTAGCTACTGCAATATTCAGATGACATTGATCGGATCTCCATGGTCGGCACACTCATTTCAGTATCCAAAGCCGACGGGACTACCTCCCATACAGGGTCTGATAGTCTTTTTAATCATACAAGGACACGAAACGATTCATTGAGTTAGTCGGAGCCCAATGTATTCCCTCGCACAATATGCTATAAGTAAAATACCAATGTCTAAACAACTAGAATGAAACCAGGCCTGCGAACATCGACCTAGGTCTCATCCATTTTTCGTCAAGATAAGTCCGTCAAACATCCGTACTCACGCTACACAACCGTACACGTCGTACTTGGATCTCAAACTGGCGCTTCGAAGACCCATGGCTCCGTTCTGGAGATCGCCCATCAAAAGCAATACCCCAAACTCCAAGAAGCTTACGTATAAACGTCGCAGCCGCGTGGCTAATTAGGGCAAAACAGACATGGGTGGCAATGGCTAGAACACAAGTTGTATCAGCGAGCCGCGAATCTCGAAGACGTGGTCCATCAAGATGCAGGCTGTTACGTGGATCTAGATCGCACGATTGTTCGCGTTCTGCGACAAGATAGAGCAAGGGTCGTGCAAGGGTCGGAGTTTGTTCGTCCGATGAGTAACGTCGTTCTCTCACAAGTGAGGTCGGATTAGCGTTAGTGACGGCGAGCGCCGGTGGGTAGCTAGGAGCGACCTCGCCGCCACCGGAAGCAGTGCGTTTCAGTCAGCTTTGCTTGCTTGATGCATAGGTATCACATTGCGGCTGCGTCGGTATCGCTCTCGTTCTCGAACTGCCGTGTTTGAGTGATGGAGTGTCGTTCAAGCCATGAGATGTTCCCGTAATCACATTCGTAAGCCACTCGCTCGCTCGCTCGCTGGATCTAGCGAAAGCCGGTCAGCAATGCGATCAAGTGATGAGTGGCAACGGCACGATATCAGACCAGACCAGACCAGACCAGATCAGTCTGGATCACGGACTTGCTGTACCTGTTAGTAGTGGTGACAATCTTGCGCGCAACCCATACGGTTACCTTGACCCGTGCCGGATCGCAAAAGATACGCTGCTTACGCGTGACAGCCGCAAAAAGAAGCCAACAGCGCGCCATGGCGTGACCCTCTTTCCAGAAACGCTCTCTCACACTCACCGTCCGTCAGACGGCAGCAAAGGAACCGCGGCAAGAAAGACCGCCTGCCTGCAGCTGTTAGAGATGGAACTTGACCGACGGCCGTCCTAATGACCTCGCCAAGCGCCCGTCGCCCAGCCAACAGGCCTGCATGCATGAATATGCATAGTGGCATACTCGCATACCAAAATGCAGCCCAGCATGAACCACCTGATCTGCCGCATCCCACACGCACGTGGCCGCCAGGCCTGCCAGGCTTGCCAGCGCATTGAAGCCCGTCGACGGCGCCTCACACGACATCACCCCACTCTGCAGCCTACGGTGGAGATAGAGTAATAATGCCACCGCGCATATACGGTCTGCTGGCAAACAGCGCAGTCAGGTCTCTCTTTGAAGCGAGAACGCCCGAGGTCAAGTGATGGTTCATGCGCAGAGAAGCGGAAGTCGGCATAACGGCTGAATGCACTGGTACGCTGTGTGTTGGTGAACCTGCTTGTATGCACGAGTGATGTCGTGTCGTATCATATCGCATCGTTTCGGCCTTTTTGGCTGGTGCGACTCGAGTGGGGTTTCTGCGCCTGCATCTGCATCTGCGTCTGCGCGCATGCGCAGCTTGCAGTGCAGTGCAGAGCTGCCAGGTGTCAAGCCGTGCTTCGTTGCACAGCAGCGTCGGCTTTATGAGCCATAGGTCTGACCGAGTTTCTTGTTGCGTTTCGAAGGGTGGGGTTGGCGGAAGCGAGAGCAGTGTGGCATTCGTGTACATGAGTACGTTAAGGATGAGGATGTGTAGTCGTGACTAACTGTAGTAGGAGCAGGTATTGCTTGCAGGCAGGTGTAGGTCATGCCGCAGCGTCGACTGCCTTAGGTTCCCATCCAGTATGACTTACATTGCATATACGCGATCGGTTTAGGGCACTTTGCTCCCTGCAGCGAAGAATGCAAGTGTGCAGAACAGACGTCTGCCCGCCGTCTTCCTTTGACGCTGCACTGGGAATCCGAAATGTCGCCATCAGCAGATTAATGGTGTGGTTAGAAGTTGATTGCAGGACGATCCACCATCCCGAGCAAAGCCCTCTCTGCTGCTGCCAGGGCTCGTCAATCAGAAATCCTGGTGCCTGACCGGTGAGATGTCGCCGTGTCGCAGGATTCTGACCCCTTCCCTTAGGATGGGGCTATGTTTTGCGCGTGAGAAAGAACGAGACAGACAAGGACACATCGACACATCCCATCTCCACTTACTGCTGCGACAGACCTGAGAGGGCGGCGCACATCAGCCGCGTATCGTGCGTGCGTGCGATGCCGCAATCGTGCGCCAGGCAGGATTGCAGAGAGGGTAAACTAATGCGACGTGGTTTTGATTAAGTGCTGACGTGCGGCACGCTGCGTGAACCAAACGGACGAGTGCAGGGAAAACTGAACAGAGCCACGCAGCGAGTCACAGAGTAGTGCCTCTCGCTGGTTCGGGAGAAGCAGGGTACGTATTGCGCGGGGGGCGCAACGATGTTGTCGTCGTCGTACAGTAGATTGCATGCGCCGGCTATCCGGATAGTCCCCAGCTCTCTTGCAAGTACTGTAATAAGGTAGCTACGTAGTTTGTTGGCGGGCACTTTGGCAAGCTCAGGCAGGTTGACTGACCCGAAGCAACGGTGGGAGTGCATGTCTGTAGCAGAGACGTGCGCATCAGGTCAGGCATCAATATTACGATCCTACATTGCCGCAGTACAAGCGCGCAGTGACCGGACTCGTCGTTGGTGGTGATTTTCCGGGCCAAAACGAACGATACGATGCCGTGCGTTGGGCTGATCTTTCTCTCGAGAAAACGAGCGCAGCAGAGGGCGCAGCACGTGGGAGAGCGGTGAAAGTGAGCGTTTCAGGAGACAAACTCTCGTATACCCCGCGGCCGTTCGCAGTAGCGGTCACAAGTTCGCAACGGGGGCCGACCTATCGTTGAGCACCAAGGAGAGCCCGAGGGACCCTTTTCGCCCTCCGCGGTTTGTCGGTGTAAAGATGGGCAGGATTCGCTGGCGGAAGGCAGTTGGAAGCACGAATGGAAGAGGGCGACACGAACGGCACGTGCTCGGAAATTGAATAGCGACACAGGCGATGTGTGCAACCCTGGTCGCAAGCGAGGGTCGGCGCATCGACGGACTCACACGAGACGCTGGAATTGTGGGATTCTTCTGGGTATTCGGGAGGCACGCGAGATATGGAGGATGGGACGAAGCGAAAGTAGACGGTCGGGCAGGCTCATCGCTATTCATTCACCAGGCGACGGAACGAAGCGGCGATCGGGGGAGGTCCGATGAACCTTCAAACGAGTAGTGAGCATGTTTGGTTCGATTTGTCGAGTCAAAAAAGTAGTGGCCGCTCATCTCTCCCCACTTGGTCCAACGTAGTCTTCTCGTGTTTGAAATGGTCTACCAAGACACTGCACTGCGCCTACTTTGACCGGCGTAATTATTGTTGGCTATGCCAGACATTGGCCGAGCCGGCTCCGGCTGCTGCTCACTACGATGCCAAGCGCTGACAATAACAAGGAACGGGCGGCATCGCGAGGAATAGAATAGAAGGCAGCAGGAATGTGAGGACAAAACTGACCCGGCGAATCCTGTCGTGCCACCAATGGTGCAGGTCGTACTTCGCTGCTGTCAAGGCGGAGGGGGCTTCATCCTTGCAAGGGCAGCCCGGCATCTCGTCGAGGGAACAATCCAGAAAAGAGCACCGCAGGCATTTGTATGTTACCTACTAGGATCTGTCTGCGTCTCAGCCTTGCCGGAGGTTGGTGTCAGATCACGCGTGGCTCGTGCGGATCTCGAGTCAATGCGATATGACTGGTCGCATGCCACGCTGGCTGTCACGGTGTTGCCGGTGCCCATCACACACCGCTCTCTTCACGGAATGCGATGCAGACCTCATACACTGATCACGAGAGCGGTCGTCCTGCTGTGACGGTGGATGGAGCTCTGTACTGCAAGTCTGCAACTGCACGCAGACCGCTCGGGCGAAGCTCAGGCAGGCGGAAGGCAAGCCGAAACGGAGACACCTATCATGACATCGACCCTGTGGGGATTTTCATGCAGCTTACAACGGCGCTCGCGGCGGCCCTAACGGCGCAAAAATCTTGTTGCTATTCATGGCGCCAAGGCAGATGGAAGCCGCTGGCAACGTACACTGGGTTTTCGACAGTGCGCTGCGAATACGAGTGGGCGGGAAAAACAAGAAAAGCTGGGTTGCTAAACTTGGGCAGAGTCGATATTAAAATCTGCAGCCTCGCATGGGTCGAAGAGGCACAGCACGGCACGGTGGCTGATGAGCCTCTGAGCAGGGCTGCAAGCATGTTTTTGCGGGTGCGAGACAAGCCGAGCGCTCGGCTAGGTGCATGCCCACCGGCATTTGATCCCAAGCTGCCGGAGTGGCCTATCTCCTGAGCTGTCGCGAGTCGTAGAGTCTCAGAAGGGCGGCCACGGCGGTTTCGGACCCTTTGTTCGTTGTCGAGGACGAGTCGCAGGCGGCATCCTGTCGAGACTGCCCCGGCATGGTGATGCTGGGCAGAGGGCGTATCAGGGTAGGTAGGGCAGAGGGTAGGAGAGAGAGGAGAGAGCGTGCATGTACCTGGGGGGCAATCTAGTACTGATTCAGAGGTGTGACCTGCGGCGTGGAGTAGGTAACCAGGTACCAACTCTGCTTCACGTAGCTTTTGATGACAAGGGGTATGCGGCAAGTCGAGACGCAGCTTGTTGCTGAGCTTCGCGGGAGAGCGTGAGCGGCTATTGGGGAAAGAGTGCGAGGCTGCTATGCCGGAACTCGGCGGGCTGGGTGTATGACAGGCGGATGATGAGATGGCTGATGAGACGATAGCACGAGACTTTGAGGCACAGCATGAGAGTGGGCAGGGGAGGCAGGATAATCGAGGGCAGCCACGGCTCACTCTGGGTGGTGGTATGTAGGCTGGTCGGGCAGACAGCTGGTTCATTGGCTCATTTATCTCATGCCATGCCAGGGCAGGAGTAGTCATGCTCGCGATGCTGTCTGCCCTACGCGGCCTTGGTATGGCATGGGATAGCTATGTATGGCACGCCATGGTGTGCCCTACTACTCGCTCGCCCTGCTCTCGTGGGCGTGCGTGCGTGCTCGACGGCAACAGCGTAACAGGCCATGGCCTGTTGGAAATTAGCATGACGTCTCGCCTTGGGACGGGCTCCAGTTTCACCTAGCTCCCGCAGTGGTGGTACCTTAGTTCAGAAGTTGGAATACCGGATGCTGCGGGTCGAGTGAGTCTGTGAGAAGGCAATTTCGCGACATTTCGCTGTAAGGTTTATCCCGCGGACGGGAAAGAAGTCAACGCTCGCGCTCGATCCTTCTCTGTGCGTGCTCAGCGCTCGACGCTTTACCTTACTTTGTGTGACTGCTGCCGACAACCACCACCACTGCCTTTTCCCGCCAACCCTGTACCAACATCTCGACCGACCCATTACGCTCCTTTGCCCACGCCCGGATACAATAAACAACACCCCAAACCCCATCGCCCGCGGACGCCCGACTGCATCGCACCCAACTCCGCCGCTGTGCCACGCATCAATCACCACCCAGTCAGGCCCGCTAGCTGCTGCTGTACAGTAGTAGCCTCAATCGTGCTGTGCTACCTGCTCGCTATACCGCCCACCAGACCGCTGCCCAATCCGCCGACCTGCCTGTCTGCTGCCAAAATCCACATCAGCAGTCCCTAGCCTCGTCCTTCCAGCGCCAACCACGCACTTCGCCCGCCCCCACGCAGCACCTTCACACGCCCGCCTCAGCCCCAAGCCAGACGCGAGGACACCGGATTCACGCTCCTGCATGCTCTGACGTGCATTCGCTCCACGTCGCTAGCAGCACCCGACAGCGCAGCACAGCACTGCACAGCACGCACGCACTGCACTGCACTGCTGCTCCTGCTATACCGGCTGCCTTGTCTTGTCCTCGTTGGATCCGCAGCACCCTCTCCGCACTCCGCAGTAGTCGCGCTGGCGCGAACCCGCTAATCATCGCTGGCCGATTCCTTCTGCCTCGCTTTACATATCACGCACGCCCTCGCCCACCGCCCATACCCAGCCGGCTTGCAAAAGGCAACCCTGGTGCAACCTCTCATCTCCGGACGGCCTTGCTGCTCGCAGTCCACAATGCCTCGCGCCATGCTCATTGAGTAGCACCGATAGATTTTATATTGGCCCGAAGCCATGAACGTGCCTTCCCGTCCTCACTCGCCATTGCACCAACACCCCAATGGCATTGCTATAAACAACACCACCACCGCCACTCCGCGAGCGCAGGCCGCTTCCAGTGTGCCTAATAACCTCTACAGCCTCCAAACCTCCATCGCAATGACTGTCACACCTGCTTCGGCCGCTGCTCTTAGCAGTGCCGCCTCTTCCTCCCGTGGCAGTCCTCTGTCACAAAAGCCCTCTCTCCGCACGAAGCGTTCCTTTATGCACTCGGATCGTGTCCTGGACAATGGCCTCTCCCCACAGATCTACCCGACCATGTCTCCTTCTGTGCACCCTCGGTCATCTGCGCTCGAGAGGCCGATTCACGAACGTTCTCCTTCGCCTCACACCCGTGTGCCCCACCCCAGCTCCATGTCCGATGCTATGAACGGCAAGAGCCCTGGTCTGATCAGACGCTTGTCTCGCGGTGCACACAACAAACTCAGGCGACGTGCATCGACGACCCAATCAATGTCGATCCGAATGCGTGACCAGAGCGCCGGACCGATTCTCGTTCGCCGTCGAAGCGACAGCAACGGCAACTCAGACATTGGCCAGGACGTCTCGGATCTCGAACTCGACAGCCCTCCTGAAATTCCAGACGACGTCATCGAAGAACGATCATATTCTAGAGCTCCCTCGAGAGCACCTTCCAGGGCACGCGGTCGCCACAATGGACTCGCAAACGTCGCTGGCCGACCAAGTAATGCATCAAGCGCCCTTAGCAGCTTCGAAGGCGGCATTGCGCCGGCCATCTCTGCCGTTCTGGAACAAGGCACTTGGGTTACTAAGCACACTTCTAAAAAAGCAAAACGAATCAAGATTTGGCTGGACCCAAACTCGGCGAGAGTATGCTGGCATGCATCGAACCCCGCGAAATCTTTCTTCATTGACGACGTTCGTGAGATTCGAGTCGGCGCCGATTCGAGAAACGCACGTGACGACGTGCAAGTGCCCGAGGAGCACGAAAATCGTTTGATCTCAATCATATACGAACTGCCTGAACGATCAAAAGGCCGCACAATCAAAAACATGCATCTGATGACACCAGATGCATACATCACCAACCTCTGGGCAGACGCACTTAACAAAGTCACCCGAGAACGCATAGAAATCATGAACGCACTCTCCTCATCGACCGAGAAGAGTGAAAAGAGTATTGCGATGGCATGGCGCCAGGCAATGGCTCGCAAGGCCACGGACGCTGATGAGTCTTTTGACATTGATGATGCAAAATGGATCTGCCGCAAGCTTGAGATCAACTGCTCCGAACACACCGTACGCACGCATTTCACCCGATCCGATGTCAACCTTTGTGGCAGCTTGGACTACGCACAGTACCGCGACTTTGTCAGCTCTTTCAAGGAACGCAAGGACATCCAAAACCTGTACCGCAACATCAAATTTGGCACTGATATCGAGATGGATTTTGACACGTTCTCGGAATTCCTGCGTGTCGAGCAATGCGTTGACGTGGACAAGGATCGGAGCCACTGGGAGTCTATTTTCGATCGCTTTGCGAAGAATGCCTCGAACCAGGCTCGTCTGCCTGATGCCGAACCCCTGGTTGGGCAGCGTACGATGAACATGCTGGGTTTCCAAAACTTCATGACATCCTCTTACAACGCGCCAGTGGTTTCCAAAAAGGGTGAATTCGTTCTGGATCGTCCTTTGAACGAGTACTTTGTCTCCAGCTCGCACAACACATACCTTCTTGGCCGTCAAGTTGCTGGTGCTTCGAGTGTTGAGGGCTACATCTCAGCCCTCGTGAAAGGATGTCGTTGCATCGAGATCGACTGCTGGGATGGCGATGATGGCCGTCCGATGGTCACTCATGGCCGCACAATGACAACCAAAATTCTCTTTGCAGACTGCGTCTCCGTCATCGCAAAATACGCCTTCCACAGCACTCCCTACCCGCTGATTGTTTCGCTTGAGGTGCACTGCACCGTCGAGCAACAGATTGCGATGGTTGAATTGATGCAGAAGCACTGGGACGGCATCATGGTTATCGAACCCTTGATGAACGATTCAGTATCTTTGCCCTCGCCTGAGGAATTGAGAAACAAGATTCTCATCAAGGTCAAGGCTTCTGAAGAGAGCGATTTTGGACAACAGCTCGTCGAAGCCACCACTAACCGTAGCCGCGCACGCAGCATCACCTCCACTTTCACTCGCACGCCATCATCTGATCCTAGCTTGATCTCAGCATCACCGCTCGTTAACAGTCCACCTACCATGAGCCCTTCCGATAGTTTCGCTGCTACAAATTCCACTCCTCGAGGATCTACTACTTCTGGACCTACGTTATCGCTGTCGCCAAGCTCCTCGAGCGAGGATAGCGATCACCACGCAGCGGCCGTCGAGAAGGGCAAGAAGCGGAAGACCAGCAAGATTACCCCTGAGCTCGGACGTCTCGGCGTTTACTCGCAAGGCATCAAATACGCAGGCTTCGGTGCACCGGAAGCCAAGACCTACAACCACATCTTCTCGTTCTCGGAGAACACATTTGTCAAGCTCTGCGCCAAGGAGTCGGAAAGCAAGACGGCACTTGAGAAACACAACATGCGCTATCTCATGCGCGTCTACCCTGGTGCTAGGCGTATTGATTCGTCCAACTTCAACCCGCTGCAAGCATGGCGCCGTGGCGTGCAGATGGCAGCCTTGAACTGGCAGACGTACGATGTACACATGCAGGTCAACGAGGCCATGTTCGCGGCCGGCTCCGACCGTCTGGGCTACGTACTCAAGCCGGAAGAGCTTCGCCAGGCAAAACACTTAGCAATCGCGGATGTTGTTTCTGAAGACGGAGAACTCAAGGAGAAGAAATGGAAGAAGATCGTTCGATTCGGTGTCGACATTGTCTCCGCTCAGAGGCTGCCGCGTCCACGCAACCAGTCGTCCGAGACTCCGATGAACCCGTACATCGAGTTTGAGATGTACTCTGCTGAAGACAAAGCGCGTGGCATTGCCACAGGTGAAGGCGGTACCGATGCATCGGCACGTGATGGCATGCTTGGTATCGGCTCTCCATTGCGCAAGCGTACTCGCGTTGTCGAAGGCAATGGTTTTGATCCAGTCTTCAACCAGCCCATCCAGATGACTGTCGAAACCAAACACACAAGCCTCATCTTCGTTCGTTGGACTGTCTGGAACTCTCCCGATGGCCGCCGCGCCAACTCCAACAACACGCTGCTTGCAACATTCACCGCAAAGCTTGACAGTCTTCAACAAGGCTACCGACACCTACCACTCTTCAACCCACACGGCGAGCAATACCGTGACGCCAAACTATTTGTCAAGATCCGCAAAGACGCACCTGTCACTCTGCAGCATGATGATAGCAGCAGCAGCATCGTCGAGAGTCTCACTTCTGGCACCGTCCGCTCTTCCTCTCCCCGCCCGATCGAGCCGCTGCAGCGTAGCGAAAGATCGTGGCCACGCCGTATCTTCAGTCGTAACCCGAGCGAACGACGCAAGCGAGGCGAGCAGATAACTGGAAGCCCTGACTTGAATGGCCCTCTAAGCCGCACCTCGAGTCTTGATCGCGATTCAATGCGATGAAAAACCAACAACAACAATGACAACAACGGATACGACAGAGATATACAACTCTCGACTACCGCAAGAAACTCCTGATGACTCTCCTTACTTATCAAGCGACCTTTCCAACCGGCACTTTCAAGCCGATCAGAACCCCCTCCATCAGGCGAAAATGGAGGGCTGCGATGTACTATACTATATCTACCAGGACCACGGAAACGGATCAGCGAAGATTCGCTAAGAAGGCGCAAACTAAATTTCCCACTCATGCACTCGTGGGAAATTCATTACTACGGCGTTTTGCAAAGCTTTCGGCTTGGGGCATTGGGAT
Source organism: Cladosporium velox (assembly GCA_024604135.1). Classification (NCBI taxonomy): domain Eukaryota; kingdom Fungi; phylum Ascomycota; class Dothideomycetes; order Cladosporiales; family Cladosporiaceae; genus Cladosporium; species Cladosporium velox. Next base: position 232,771 of record JANIIF010000019.1, on the reverse strand, counting down.
TGCCAACGCCCTGGATTCTTTTCCTTTTTTCTTCTTTTTTTTTTCTTTGTGCTTGGATTATACCTTTTTGAAAAGGGAGCTGGCGAAGGATGAAGCTCTCTTTCTCTCTCTCTTCTTTTGTTGTATGTGTGCTACTGTTGTATACCCCCGACCCACCCAGGGCTCTTGCATGTACGAAGGGCAACCCGGATGAGTTTTTTTGTATTACATTTGAGGGAAGAAGAAAGAAAGAACCGTGGGAAGGGTTACTTCTTCCAGATCAATCAAGATAGAGATACGAAAGGAACTTCCTTTTCATGGGAAATCATTATAACTATACTACTGCTCGCTTCCATCTTGTGTGTTCTCACGTTTTGTGGCCAGAGTGTCTGGGATGATAACTTTTTGGGCGGCTGTGTGTAGGGTTCTGTTCATAGACAGCTTTCAAAGGAAGACTACTGTGATCGTGTTTGCATCAGATCGATTAGTATTGGCCAGCACTGCTGTTGCAGAGCCAAAATCTCAGAGTTGGATTCTGCCCTCTTTGTTTGCTGCTTACTTACCGCCACGACGTCACACGATCGACAGCTTCGTGGCCGGCTGAGACACACATGCATCACTTCGTGGACAGCTCTTGCATCTTTCACTCGAGCATCTTCGGATGACCTCGCCTGTTCTTTTGCTGTAGGGCGTGTCACACAAGCTATCTGATATATGTATGTGTGGTCACACAGGCTTGCAGCTGATACATGTACAACGAAAGTCTTTTGTTTAACCCAGATGCCCTCTATGAAGTTTACTGTTTCGGCGAAGCCTGAAGGCTTCGGCCGATGCCCAATCACCAGAAGTGACATTCTAATATTGCTTCAAGATCGCCCTGCAAGGATGACCTGACCCTTATCCTGCTGCTCAGATCTGCACGGTGTCCAAGCGCGAGCTGTCAATCTTGGGTGGTGGGTGGGTGGATGCACGGGTAGCGGACGAGCAGAAAGCTCTTGTGGCGGAACGTCGGGCGTGAGAGACAAAGAATTGTAGGTGTCACTGATGGTAGGCTTTGTTCTGGAGTGTTACTTTCGAGATTCGATGGGTGTCGGTGAATCATTTTTTGATATATAACATTCACGACGTCGTCAAGTCGATACACTCCATATCAATCCACAACTTGACCTTCATCCACTGTCATCAAGGACTCGATTGTGAATTCAGGAAAGATGCGCCTCCACGTTGGTTCACCCCACGCTATCCTCACATTCCAACTCCACCATTAGCTAACACGAGCAGGTCATACCAGCCCTGGCCGTCGGCCTGGCATCTCTTATCACCAACACGATAGCCGCCGAAGCCACATCTGCACAAGTCTGCCCAAACGGCCTGGTCGTCAACATCATCGCCTACGAGTTTCCCTTCTGTCTTGCTGGCCAAGGTCTCTTGGAGAACCTATTCTTGAGCCGTCCGAACGATACCAAGCTTACAGCCCTCCGGGATCCTGGATCGACATCGTACGGCAGCGAGTGTGCGGATGTCAATGCTACCAAGGGCGTGGCGCATTCGTTCTTCTATACTGCTGATGGCAGCGATGGCGAGTTTTGCAAGCTGGTCACATATGATCAGAAAGCCTGTAAGGGTGTTGCGACGTCGTATTCTTTGAGCGTTGGGTTTTCGGAGTGTTTCAGCAGTCCGAAGAAGTTTGTGAAGCCGCTGATTGCGTCGGCGAAGATAGTATGTAGCAAGTCATAGCCGCCGCGAAGAATTTTGCTTCGATGATGCATGTCCTCGGTGGTCTCGTCACACTCAGCTCTTGACGTCTGCATTTCAGGGCTTCATTTACGCGGTATGCTGGTTGAGCATGCCTTGTGTCTCAACTACCAGCTTTGAAATATTTCCACTCTTCGCGCAAGCCTTGCACCCAATCGGCGACTGCTATTTCCTCACCTTCGACTTTGATCATGTCTTTGGTATACTTCTCCACGACCCCCGGAACATACACGTGGTGGTGCAGAGAATCGCATACGTTCCAGCCTGTCATGTTATTGGCCATGATCAGCTCATAGCAGCCCTCGCAGAAATCTGTAATACAGTAGCTGCTTCGCCACATAGGTACATTGTTGGCTATCATACCGAAGCATGATCCGTCGCAACTGAAGAATCGTGATCCAGGATCTGAGGTAGCTTCCTTGGAGGATGAGGTTTCGATTTCTGGCTCTTGGTCGCTCTCATGAGTAGCATCGATCTCCATTACCGGGTGGGTCTCTTCGGAGGAGATCGGTACCTCTTCGCCAGGCAATTTAGGCGTTGTGGATGCCTTGCTAGTAGATGCGGACTCATCACTGGTCTCTTCGACTGTCCGAGAGTGATCAGCATGGTCTACATTCTTAGACAGCGATGCACTGTCTGTTTGAGCCACTGAAGGCTCTTCCGATGGCTCGTCGCTTGCGCCTGCCCGAGCATCGCTATCACTTCTTGGGGTGCTGTCGCCATCAGAGCCAGGCACATCAGAAGGCTCTCCGCTGGGTTTGGGATCTTCAAACAGGCTGGATCGCAGCATGTTCACCGCAGCGACGGCTCTAGTCTCGTCCCCGATGACAAGTAGCGAGTCCATAAGCGCGTACCACGCCATCGTGTCGTTGTCTGGATCAGTGTCCGAGAGCAAGTCAATGCCAAGAGTGACGTCCGATCGGACGCATTGCTTTGCGCGATCCCGCAGCCCATTGAGATGATACCAAGCAGCGAGCATGCGGCAACAATCTCTGCTGTCAGTGCTGGGATCTCTTGGGCCAGTCAAGTCTGAGTCGTCGCCAAACACCAATCTGATCAGTTTCTCGGCATATGTAGCGACCGTCTGCCAGTGGTCAGCTTCACGTTCTTGGAGTATCCGAGTCAGAAAATGGCGGGCAAGCTCTTTCTCGGCCCAACTCTTCGTGTAGTCTTGGGCGTAGCTGTGGCCACGAACTGCTTCAAGCATGATAATGGCCTCGTCAACACGTTTGTTGTCAAGGCGGAGCAGTAGGCTTGCGAAAACGTGGACCACGCTGGCCACAGCTGGTTCACTGCCATGACGTGCAGTCGAGGACAAGGCACGGGCCATGAACTCGGTCAACGTCTCGATGTTTTTCGTGTGATAACCGATCTGTAGCAGTTTTGCTTCGCTAAACGCCATGTATTGGTAAATCAGGTGGAAAGATTTTGACGTACAGTGGGTGTGTGAGTTCAGTCTCCTCAAAAGCAGTTCCGCTTCGGCCCACTTCTCATTGTTGGTAATCTCGTAAAAGAAGGAGGCCGTAGCGTAAAGCATCCTCTCCCAGGGGTCTCCGCTGGTGTCTAACGTCTCTAGATCCTCGATAGCGCGTTCATACGCACGGAAACCCTCGTCAAGATTTCCAGCTTTGATGCAATGGGAAGCGAAATTTCGTTGACTGTCGATCTTATACGCCAAAAGCGAATACTCCGGATTTGGAGATGGCTCTCCGTTTCGGATGGCATCAGAGAAAAGCTCAGCTGCGGCATTCGCTTCACGCGCAGCATCCTCATATTTTGCTTGGGACGCTAACGCCCATGCCATCCCGGATCGAGTTACACCATCTCGGCTGTCTAGTTCCAGAGCTCTTGTATACATTCGGATAGCATCGTCGTAGGTCAGATCCGGTCTGGGGTCTGCATCGCTCTCTTTCGATTCTGTCGCTGATGGGTCGAACTGTACATCGTCTTCGAATGCACTCCTTTCGGTGCGGATCGTGGATCCAAGCCTCTGGAACCAGCGACAATTTTGTTGCAATCCTGCTGACTCCGCAACGCGCAATATCTCTGCTGTGGATGCAGTCCGAAGCGCGCGACTGGGCGCTTCAGTCATTGGATGCATTGGTCCAGATCGTCCTTGCATTCCTTCATTCTATCAGTATGTCTCGATACCAGCATTTGGACGTCACACTATGCATACCTGATAAGTTTTCACAAAACCATAGTAGTCTGCATCTGCGTCTGCACCTTCAAGGCACGTTAGCCATCGGTGGGCTACGGCTTTTGCGACGCCCTCAAACATCGCTGCAACTGAAGATTTGATCACAAAACTGTACCATTGGCGTTCAGCCTCCTTCAATTGACTCTGAACTGTATCGTCATCGAGCCACTCTAGGACTTTTTGATGGAAGTCCGGGTTGCCGAGCAGATCATCAGCCAGATATCTCTCGCCGGACTCTACCCAGCTCTTGATGTATAGGGGATCCCGAAGAAGTGCAACGAGTCCCTTGGCGATCTTGGTCTTCATGCCTGTCGAAACCTCCGAGGGCTTCACACTTTGGAGATGTTCCACAAGGAATATGCCACAATAGCCTCTTGCAAGCTTCACACTCCGCTGATCGTGTGAAGCCTCGTCGACGCAAAGAATCTGGATGCAATAATGCAGCACAGTTGCCTGCATGCTAGCAGTCGTGAAGTCCGCAAGCCCTGCCTGAGCAATGTGCCTCTGAATTTCCTCGGCAATCATCGTGTGACTGAGCGAAACGACATTATTACTCAGATTGGCAGTCGCTCTACGCACAGCCAACGTATCTTCATCGACAGCGGCATGCGATCGGGGTTTCTGCGCGAAGGGTGATGCAGGCGGGTCTTCGATAATGGCATGAACACCCATAGCATCCTTGTAGGCTCGCGTAGACTTGACAAATTCTAACCGCGAGCTCACCAGTTGGTCCGTAGCTTTGTCTTTAAAGATTTCCTCACCGCTGACAGAGAATAAGGAGGCATACGTTTCGCGCACTTTTGTTTCGAGGTCCAGTATTCTGGCTCCACTCGGATGTCGTAGTGTCAATAGGGCGTCCAGCTCCGCTAGGCTGAGCTCACGCTGAGCACAGGAAACCCACGCGAGAATATCCTGTCGACGGTCAGTAACAGCTTGCTCGTAATCTTTCTGAGATGGTATTCCCTGCTTACATGGAAGTCTTCGCGATCGTAGCTGTCCAATTGGCTCGCTAGCCGCTTGATCACAAGCAGGGTTGCCGACTGAATTGTTTTCGCCGTTTCTGGAAGATTCGAAAGACTACCCCGAATCACATCCTCTCGAGATAGTGAAGTCACTTCGTTGACGAGAAGGGATGCTTTCAAGAAATTGCTGTCGCAATTTTCGAGCACCGCTTTGCGACAATCTTCTCGAAGCTCGCTACGAACAAGCTTCTGCTCCCAGGCAATGGAGATGCTTTTGCGGACATACCGGTCAACGTCTGCCATGATCGTTGTGGGATTGATGAACACAGAAGAGGCTGCTGTCAAAGCGTGGCTCTCAAACATCGTGGCACGGTCCGCATTCATGAGCAACAAGACGTGTACCTTCGATACTGGTCGGCCCGCGACCTCGCCGGCGCCAGCGTTGATCGCAGCACACAACGCGATTGCTTCTGTTTCGTCACATTCATCAAGTCCATCGATGACGAGGTAAATATGCTTGTCGAAGCTTTTCGGATACTTAACAAAGAGCTGTTCCCAGTGACGTTTGATATCCCAGACAGTGGCCTCTTCGTCTTCATCGTCGAGCGGCGTATCCTGAAGTACGGCTGTACTGACTCTGCGCAATTTCGGGACGAAGCCAATTTCCGCAATTTCCGTGTCAGGATTCGATTCAGACGACAGATCCTGCTCCTCGCTCAGCTCAACTCCGTCGCCAACCACTGGAGCTGTAGTTGATTCACTGTCAATGCGGACTGCTTGACTTTCACTGTTGGTGTCGTCATTGGGATGTGACGCATCTTCAGTCTCAAGGAAGGCTTCGCTAGCTGTGTACGATCTCTGGACCCCGTTGTCCGTGGGTGTGCTTTCATTGAGTGTAGTAGGCGCCTGGCCTGCGACTGCATCGGAGTCCGCCACGATCGAGTTGTACTGAGCTGTGATTGATTCCATCTTGGCCGCAATCACCTCCGTGTCCGAAGCCGGTCTCTCTGACTGGAGCTTCTGTTCTTTGATCACATCGCTGAGGTGCTTCGCAAATAGCTTGTCAGAGACAGCAATGTCATAGGCCATGGTCTTCAAGGCCATTACAAGACTGCTTCTCTCACCCAGGCCCTTTCGACAGAAGAAATATGCCACTGCCTTGTCAAGGGCACCAGTCTTTGGCTTGTTCGTAATGAGTTCCTCGACGATGCGGCCTGCGATGAAGGTTTTGCCATTCCCGGTATTGCCGCTCACCACCAAGAAAGGTCTCTCGCCCCGAAACCAGTTTTGCACGGCCACATCCTCCAGGATCCATTCGGCCGTGCCTTTCACACGTTCGTTTCGTACCCGCTCGTAGAAAGCTTTGTTAGAATCTCTCGCGGCTTCGGCCCCGAGTGCTGCCGCAAGTTTCTTCCAGCGTTTGAATTCTTCCGAAACCGATGTTTTCGTCTCCTGGCTTTCATTCTGCTGTCTTCCGCTTCCACTGTTGGTCATGCGCTGTAGTTCGAGCTGGAGAATCATATCCAGCTTTGCCTCATGCTGGTTCAGCTTTGCATCCTGTTGCGTTTGGGCTTTCTTGATGTCTATGGTGTTTTCCTCAACTCGGCTTTGCGACTGCTGGACCAGAGTGATCCGGAAAGTCAGATCGGCGGTGTCCGACTGCAGCTTGGACACTGTATCGCCCAACTCCAAAGTGAGATCTTGGATTTTGATGCTGAATGCCTTGAGGCGCACCACGCCCGTCATGGTCTCCGCCTGCATCATTGCGATTTCGTTGTCGACAAGCTCATCAAGCTTTTGAATCAATTCACTAACTTTGCTGTTGCCACCAGTAAGTTGTCTCACATACTCGTTGACGTTGGCGCGTGCTGCTCGGGTTGCTCTCGAAAACCTATGTTTCCGAGATGTTTCCTTGGTCTTGCGCTGTCAGTGGGTACATTAGAACATATTTGAGAAGATTCGTGCAAACTACCTGTTCATCTGACGAGTCAGGTCTCAGTGTTATTTTGATACCCAGCCCACATATTTTGAGCAGAGTGAGCAACATTGCCTGGTAGATTGGCATCATCCTGGGCGGTATATTTTCCTGGCTGACAAGTTGCATTCGTCTGGTTGATTCGCCGATTTTGGCGAAAAGACCAGCCACGTCATCGAAAGACTTCGTGACAGCGATGCCTGCCTGTTCAAACAGTCAAATGAACATGTCGACGTTGCCATTGAACCACGAACAGCACTTGCCTCGAGAAAGATGCCGAGAGCGGATAGGACTTGTGAACCACCAGGGAACATCTAAAAGAATGACAATCAGAATCCAAGGCGATACCCAACGCTGAAGAGCCAACTCACGTTACCCGCTACTCTATCGCCTGTCGCGAGGAGAAGCCTTAAAGACCCAAGAGAACCCTTCACAGCATTTGTGAAGCTTGAGCTTGCGGAGTCCTTGTCATATTCAGCATACTCTTTCCTAAGGTAGTCGATCAACTCATCTATGTCTTGCAAGTTGAGCAATTTGGTCTCGTTTGTAAGGCTGAAATTGGTGTTCGCATGGAACTCCACGAGTGCTGCTTTCCAAATGGCACTGAATTCCGCCGACGAAGTGATCTTTTCGGACGTGATCTTTTCGGCCATGGTGAATCAGAGGTCTTGTAGGCGGGCAGTAACGTGTCTGCGAAAAGAAGGACTTTTTTAGATCAGCGTGACAGCGAAGAACTAGAAGACATAAAGAGTTCCAAATGCGAGTGGATGACTGCGTCTTGATCTTTGAGTTTTCAGAGCCTTGCCTTGCACATGTCAAGGGCGGGGCATGAAACAAGGCAACAGCACTGAAGCGATGTATCGACGCTCTCAGCTTGTACACTGCAGCTGAGAGCGCGACGCAGCCTCGCGGGACAAGCAGCTCAGCCTGTTGTGCCGCCTTCGTCCGTAATTGGAGCGCCACCATGCAACTACAAGGTACGACGTCTGAAGAAATGTCCATGATTTATGAGTATCAAGTCACACTGTAAGTCCTGCATGCACCTCTAGCCTGTAACAAGTCCAGTTGCACGAGCGCGCGTGTCGCTGTACCATCGGGCCAGGTCCAGAATATGCCTGGACAGTGACTTGCTGCGCGATACATGCATCTTAGCAGCCATCCTGCTGTCAACGGCAGGTCAATAGATACAACCCGCCAAAGGATCACATATAAGCGCCGTGGCTGCAGATCCACAACTAAAGGCATAGTGGCGATAAGGGTGTCTGCGGTGAAGACTTGTCGGAGTACACAGAGACGTCCCGGTGGGGTAATACGTCCGACCATTTCCCACTTTGAGTAAGATGTTCTCACCGGCCGAAGGACCTGTAAGTGTGCCTGTGGAGTCATGTGTGTCCTGTACGTGTAGTGTCTTTGGGGGCGTCATAGGTCTCGTTGCTTCGATGGACACGTGCGCGGAACTTGCGACTGCGTGGACATTGCGACTTAGGGTTGACAGCATGACTAGGGTTGCGACGACATTCGTACATGTAGGTTCGCTACACATGATCAGTGAACGGATAAAAAGCACGTTGGTAGTGTTGGCACCATCTATCGACCCATAGGCCTTTTCAATCTGCTCCGCTTTGTTTCTGATGCACGCCAGTGGTGATCCGACCTATCTTCCTCTCTACATACCAAGCAGCCTTCAATCGAAGAAATTGTCGAGTAACATCTGTATTGTTAGTAAAGTTGCCAACATCAGCAGAGGCATACGGAGAGATCATGTGGAGGAAATAGCTTACCCATTCCGAAGAAACTGTGTCAAGGAGGTTCACTTGCTCGATCCATTGTTCAAACGGATCGACTGCAACTGCGGCAGATGTTGTGCTCTCGACATGGTCCGCTAGGTGCGATCTTTGTCTGTCAGCTTTGAAACAGAGCCAACGAGAGGAGACATACTGGAGATCTCTCAATACAGGATAAGTCTTCGCGCACACCGGACTCGAAGTTTGCAAATTCTCAAAGCGGGCAACGGTTGCATCGAAGGTGTCCTTATATCGAATCTGCTGTACATCGTTGTGCTGATCGAGTAGGCAGGAAGCCAACGCCACAGCTCCTTGGAAAGCATTGAAGCTGGTCATGCCTTTCGCCAACCATCGATAGTTCCGTAGTCTCGGGATCTCGCAAAGCTGTCGATGAAGATCCATGAGAGACATGCTAGACTCCAGGTACATGTCTCTAGATTGGATTCGGAAGCTGTTAGATCGGGATCGGTAGAACCGTCGATGAACAAGCAAATAGAGCTGATGGGCGTATGTTTGCAGAATGCACCAATGTGCGTAGCTTGCTGTGTCAAGTATACTTGGAGCTCCGTCGACTAGGTAATTCGCGTCCCACTGCTGTTGCTCAGCTGCTATTGCAGTGTTGAAAATATCGATCTGACCATCGCAAGTCTGCTCAAGATTCCACGTGTAACTGCAGATTCTATTGGACAATGTAAACAGTCGCAATTTGTAATGCATGAGAGATGCGAATTCGGGCCCCTCCGGAAGTTGAGTACTTCTTCTATCACCTGAGTTCATGAGGTCGGTGTCTTTTCGTAATGACGAGTCAATGCTGAGCAAGTAGGACATATCAACATCGCGGAAGACGATGCCCTGATAAGTATGGAGCATGAGAATTCCAGCCCAACAGCGCCGACGTCTCTCATTGTCTCCAACGCTACCTCTCTTCGAACCCGTATTACAGCGTAAGGCGATTCCAATGTTTAATGCTGTCCCCAGGAGGACCCATCCACGCTCAACGCCTTCACTGTGGCAGATGACATAGATTGCCAGCAATAGGGCCTCGAGTGTGCTCAGATCGTGATTGAAGAAAAAACGATCCTGTGACAAGCACGCAAAAGCAGTATCAAAAAGCTTGCGGGATAGGGACGATGTATCCACTTGCTGGTCATCTTTTTGTGTCGCTCGGAAATTTGTCAATGCAAGATCGTTATCTTCCACAGTGTTCAGGGCAGAGGCACAGATGACAAACAACAGCGCCAGCCAGGAGAGCTGTACCGCCGTCGGATCTTGCACAAATTGCGCGTATTGCTTCTGAAATGTAGGACCGTGGACAACATCGAAGAGAGGAGAGATGTGTGTGAAGAATACCGTAACCAGGTAATCACAACATTCTCGTGGAGGAAGATCTTCCACTAAGTTCGCTACCCCAGCGCTCGAGGTCGATGAAAGGTGAAGACCAGGGACCGAGCTGATGGTCTGCATGGGACACTCTGGCCTTTGTAGTAGACTTTCACAACTGTGAAGAGTTGGCTCGTCAATTTCTCCATTGGGGGTATCATGCGGAAGTAGCGTTGGCGTAAAGGAGTGCCGGTTGAACCTTTCTGAAGTAGTGGGGCGCGATGGTCCCCGCACCCTCTGACCTGTTGGCGTATTGTTTGAGGCATCTCTTTGCGTGCTCCTGTAGGTACAGTTCGTCTCTGTGCCCCGGCGAATGCATTTGGCGCAAGGGATCTTGCGGTCACATTGCAGTTTGGAGGCCCTGCAGGGATCACAGCTGAACGTCTTCCGTGGTTTGCGTGTCCGGCTAACATTATTAGGAGTAAAAGTAATATGGTCGCCGCGATTCTCCATTCTCGTTGCTTGCGGAGTCCCTGCAAGTGTGTTTCGAGAGGAGCGCGTTCAAGATCCGACATCGTGCGGAGAATTCATGTTGTCCGATGAGACATGATCTCCGAGACTCCGACTGCAGGTTTACTACGTCATCTAGCATGAGGCATTTGAAGGTTGATTTTGTTGCCCGATGTGATCTGCCATCCTACCTGTTACTGCACTTGAGATCTATCTTTTGGTCTACAGCCAAACAGAGTGTATCGAGTATGGTCTCTCGTAGTGACTGTACGAACAGACCAGGAGCCACATCAGCTACTGAAGAAGATATTCGAAGGACAGAAGCTGAGCCAGACTTGATATCTCCGATGCCCTATCGATAACGATCGCTTGATGTTGTATATATCTCCGATCGCCGAATATGTTTGCTGTCCAAACCAGCGATGTTTCGCGCCGGAGTACATAAATGTTGGTACTCGACTGCTCTCCCGTCCGCATTCGACAGGAATATTGAGATTCGGCTAGAGCGACAAAAGAAGCAAACTGCTATTCGATATGACTCTATCTTCAAGGGCAACGCTCGCAGCCCAACCAAGCAACTCCTCTCTCATATCGGAAGTCCTTCAAGACCCATGGCACGCTCAAGATAACCCCTCCGGCTATATCAGCCTAGCTCTAGCTGAAAACTCTCTCATGCACGACAAACTACGGCAACACGTCTAAGAGAGGTTTGCATTGCCTGAAAATGCCTGTACCTATGGTGACGGCTTTACTGGCTCGCGACGCCTCAAGACAGCAATCTCCCGCTTGCTCAATCAATATCTGGATCCAGTGACACTTCTTGAAGCGGATCACATCCTCGTTACGAATGGTTGTAGCTCTGCGCTGGAGCAGCTAGCTTGGGCGTTGGCCAACCCTGGCGAAGGCTTCCTCCTAGGCCGGCCGTATTACACAAGACTTAACATGGACCCAAGCCTCCGCGCAGGTGCAAAGGTCATTCCAGTCGACTTTGGAGATGGGAATCCTTTTGGAAGTATTGATGCATACGAGCAAGCCGTCAGCAAAGCGGAAGCAAGTGGTCAGAAGATCGCAGGCCTACTACTCTGCAACCCACACAATCCGCTCGGCCGTTGTTATCCAAAAGAGACTCTGATCGGACTACTACGCCTCTGCCAACGCCACCGCATTCATCTCATCTCAGACGAGATCTATGCGTTATCAGTGTGGTCCAACGAGACTGGGGAAAATCCAGCGAGCGCACCTTTCGAGTCGTGCCTATCGCTTGCGACCAACGACATCATCGATCCGTCACTCGTCCACGTGGTATGGGGCATGTCCAAGGACTTCGGCGCTAACGGATTCCGCGTTGGTGCGATCATCTCACCGCACAACCCTACCTTGCGTGCTTCTCTCCTCCAAGGTGCCATCTACAGTTCGATCTCATCTGTGTCGGATCACATTGCTTGCAACCTACTCGCAGACAAAGCATGGGTAGACGCCTACTTGCTCGAGAATCGACGCAGACTTGCGGAGCATTACCGAATTGTCACGCATTGGGCGGCGGAGCATGGCATTGAGTTTGAAGGAGGAGTAAATGCAGGGTTCTTTCTTTGGCTGAACTTTGGAGATGCGTACCGTGCTAGACATGAATTGCAAGTCACCACGAACGTTGAAGCTGAGATCACGCGAGCGTTCCTAAGAGCCAAGGTCTTCGTTGCTCCCGGGAGCTCTTTCGGAGCAGAGAAGCCTGGGTGGTTCAGGCTAGTCTTCTCAGTGGCGAAACCAGCTCACGAGGAAGGACTGAGCCGCATACTTTGGGCCTTGGACGAACATTTGGAGTGAGATTCCGTATGTCATTTGTATTGCTCTTACCGAATCTCATGTTCTTGGCAATTTCATCGCAAGTCTAGGCTGCGGCGCATTAGTGGAAGTGCATGAGCTCTCAGCATCAATAATATCCATCTTATCCAAAGTGGAATTCAATACCAGTTTGCTACGGGATGCTCGCGTGTTCGCAACCAACCTCTGGTCAGAAATTGGTTTGGATGTAGAGGATGACAGCTGAGTGCCGTGGCTGCATGCAGATCTAAGCGCTAAATCATGGTTGCGATAAGGATGGTCTGATGAAGACTTCTCGGGCTGAATCATTCCTTCTTTCGTTTTGGCAACAACATCTTTGTACCCTGGTCATGTGCGGATCACGCCTGAGGCATCAACGCCTCGCTACATGCAGTGATGCGGCGATGCAGCCGAAATACGTGTCCTTGACCGTAGGCAGTGTCTCTTACATGAACAAGGTACGTTGTCGTCTGTTCCAACACCTCGTAGCTCTCTCGCCCATCTCATCTCGAGAAAGACTCTCTTCACAAGCAAGCCAGCGTTCAGCCTCACGCCGCTCTAGATCGATCACAAAATGTCGAACCTCCACGCTATGGCGCGCGCCCGAGAAGCTGCAGTCAGCTCATGGGGCGCAGAACGCAGTTCTGATAAGTTGACAAGCTTAAAACCGGCGTTGTTATCTGCGCCTCTAAGGAGTTCCGATCACATACGCCTGCTTCTGTTGTACCCTCCCAAGCAGCCCGGGCGGACAAAGAATAGTATGCCACAACAGGACCATGCAGACATTCGATGCAAAGTGTTCCAAGGACGGCTGAGCGATCTTTCGTGTCCCAGACGACCCATGTATGCTGCTCTATCGTATTGCTGGGGCTCTACAGCCAAGTCACGCACAATCTTATGCAACAAAATTCCGGTGGAGATAACCGAGAACCTCTTCCATGCGATGAAATGGATCCGCTTACCTACACGACCGCGGTTCATTTGGATTGACTGCTTATGCATAGATCAGAATAATGCCAAGGAGAAGAGCCGACAGGTTTCTCGCATGGATTTGATATTTAGCCAAGCACATGTCATATCATACATTGGCGGCAGTACTGATCCAACCCACGCCCGAACATGCTTAGCAGTTGTTCGAAGGTTGGCGGCGATATCCAACTACCTGTGGGATGGGAACTACACAAGAGAAGACATGGTCAAGTTGTCGCCGCTTCTGTACGAGACTAATCGGCCATCCACACTCCCTGATTGGCAAAGTGTGCCTTGGGACAAAGTGGTTAGTCTTATGCACGAGAAATACTTCGGTCGTCTCTGGGTCTTCCAAGAGATTCAGCTAGCTCGGAGTCATACTTGTCAATGGGGGCACTACCACTGCAGTATGAGCCAGCTCAACGAAGCTTCACGAATGGTCTTCCTGGGGATGGACGAGACTATACCCGCGACCGCTTTCAATGAGGCCCATCTATTGTCCGCAAGAAGCAATGTTCAAATGATGGCGCGAGACCCGCGTATCTTCGACCAGAGCATTTACCATGGCTCTTTAGACTCCAAGTTAGTCACAGAATGTACAAGCTTTGGCTGCGAAAATGCTAGAGACCGGATCTATGGCTTGAGTAGTCTTTTCCAAAGAGACGGTGTCTATCACGTCGACTACGCATCTAGTGTTGCTCAGGTATTCACCAGGTTTACCCTCTATCTCTTATCAACGAGAGCACCAGGTTTCGATATTCCCATCCTAGGTGACAACTACGCTCACCGTTCGGCATACCGAAACCCTGATGAATACGCCCAAGAAGCCGGGTGGACGTGGTCAAGTGACTCGTTGCCAAGTTGGTGTCCAGATTACGGCTTGGGTGGGCAGAGAGGACTCGTGCGTTATATATCACCTTTCATCTGGATGAACGATATCATCGGTCCAAACGGCCTTCTTACACCTCAGGTTCGCCCTGTCTCTTGGAACACGCTGAGTGCTCGCGGCATCGAATGCGCGACTGTCGTAGCCTGCTCGAATCAAAGGGGCAGTGGCAAGGTTTTGAACGAATTTGTGCTCAAAGCAGGTCAGCTAGCTCTACGACTACGCGACAAGCTCTCACCGGATGAAATATGTGTTGGATTCTTGGATGCCATTCGCAACGGATCACCATTCAACAGTTTGGAATACACGGGACACCCTTATGCATCAATGCCAAAGCCGTGCGACTACCGAACTACGTTGAGATCCCTCGGTCGATACTACTTTGAGGCAGTGGTGCCTTGTATGCTCACCTTTTGCAAAAGCAGTGCTGCGGAGCTGCCCGACTTAACTGAAGATCAGATCGAAGCATTCATCGATGAGATGTACGAAACTGTGACATGGCACTCGGGAAGGCCCCGTCGATGTTTTATTACCACTGCAGACTCACCAGCAGGTGCTCGATTCGGAAGCGGCCCAGACGGTTTGCGCGTTGGCGACAAAGTTTTCGTAATCTTCGGAGTGAACAACCCGGTTATACTTCGCCAGATGGGCAGAGAAAGGCGTTTCAAGTATATAGGGAATAGTCACATACATGGGCTCATGGAAGGGGAAGCGTTGGGGCTGGCCTCAAAGGAGGAGCAAGTATTGCTAATCTGAAACGAGTCCGCAGTACCCAATGTTAGATCTGGACCAGTCAACTCACTTCTTGCGCCTGGGAGTTCTTTCAGGGTACAGCATATGAGTGGTTCCGGCTGGTTTTCTCAGTGAGTTGGCATCCCTTGAAAGTATTTGCATCGCTCGTGCCGAATCTCGTGATCATGACAATGGCATTATCATCTCGGTCTACATCTACGCGACCTCAATCATCTGCTCCTCCTCATCTTCAGGGTTGCCGGCAGCAATCTGCTTCATCTTGTTCTCGTCTTCCCTCTCCTCGCCCTCTTCACCACGCATGATGACCTGCACAATGCGATCTGTGTTCACCTTGACGTCCTGGTTATCGCTGTGGGTATCGAGCTCCCTCAGAATCGGGTACAGCTTGATCTCTCTGAAGCGATCTCTCGCCTCACGTGTCGTAGTCAACAGTAGGAGAGTCTCCAAGTGTGTGACGATGATGTCGTCCTGCGGCTCGCGAGCCTTGTCGGGGTCGAGCAGCTGGCACTCGTCGAGCATGCCCTCGGTGTCCTCGTCAGCGTACTCCTCGCTGCCCATCAAGGGTAACAGCAAGTACGGCAGCAGGTTCGCTCCTTGGTCCTCGTCGGACGCGAGCAGTTTGGGGTGAGCTGGGGTGTCGAAAGCGCAGTTCTTGATGGTGTTGGCAACGCCACGACGGCGGATGGTTGACTTGTGCTCGGTGAAGACCAGCATCTTAGTGAGTGGCACGACGTTGCCGTCTTCTTCACGTGGCGCGAGGAAGTGAGCGCGACCTTGTTCGTGCTTTGCGAGATCCGCAAAGAGATATGAAAGGTAATCGTAGTCTGCCTTGGGGTTGTAAGCACCCGCAGCACCCTTGACGAAGCAGTCGAGGAGCTGATCGATAGCGAAGGGTGATGTTGAGAGACCCTGCAGAGGGTTACGCTTCCATGTGAGAAGCTTAGTGATGGAGTCAGACTTTGCCAGGTTGGCCAGGAGCATGCAGTGGAGGTTGCAGTTGGCGTCTTTGGGGTCCTGTATTTCTTGTCAGTAGCCGTGTGGCAAAGCGTTTTCGAAAGACGATTCATCGCAGGCTGGCGTTCTTACGGTAACTCGCTTGAGAAGGTTTTCTAGGAAGACCTCGTCGTCAACGCAATTCTTGACGATCTCTTCATCGTCCGTCAGATTGATCAACATTGTGAGAGCATTCTTGGCGATGGCGGTATAATCCTTAATCAACAGCTTAAGATCCGCGATGGGCTCGAGCGTGTTGCGCTTGAACAAACTCGGCTGAGCAGTACTGAATCCAACCAGGTTCTCGGCGGCTGTCGAGTTTGTCAGACTATTGTCCATATTCGTTCATATTGTAAAATATCTGTACCGATCTGGCGAATCTCGGTGTTGCCATGGTGAAGGAACTCAACGAGCTGGATTCTTGTCAGTATACTGTCCAGATATAGTCAAGTCACTCCCGACTCACCTCCTCGAGTTCTGAAGGCATGATTGTGATTTGTGTGATGTAAGAAGATATCTCTTAGAACAACATCCATTCAATCGAACGTTCGACTCAGCATAAAATTTACACAGCGAACAACGACGTAATAACTCGAGGGTTAGGGTTAGATCTTTGTTACAACTCGAACCGAACGTCAGATCGGCCGAGTGTCCATGTACCTTCACTCCCGCTGTCTTGTGTACGATACCATTGCGTTGAACGGACACGCCTGTTATGCTTGTAATAATATCTTTGACGACCTTGTAATGCGATCGCCCTGCATTTTGTACAACTAGACACGACGAGACGCGAACATGTTTCAGGTAAGTCCTGTTCGGCAACAAGAAATCCACGGCGGGCGGCGCATACACTCTGGTCACAGCAACTGACTTGACCTCGCAGCGTATCAAGAATTTCAATATCGACACTTTCCTCGACAGCAAGATCGCCGAAGAGCAAGCGCGACAAACGGGCCAACCAGGCGCTGCTGGCGCCCCTAAGCGATCCTCGAGCAATGCTGGAGCACGGAGAGGGAGTGGGAGGACGGATTCTCCGGCAAAGAGGGCAGGAAGCCGCTTGAGGGTGCCTGAAGGCGATGGTGCCATTGCGAAAGCGCCGGACCCAGAGGATTTTGTGATCGGAGACGACGGATCGGACATCTCGCGAACAGCTACCCCCAACCCCCCTGCGCCGGAAGGAGAAGACGCAGAGCGCAAAGATGGCGAGCAGACTGAGAAGAAAGAGGAGACAGTCGCTGCTGCAGGGAGCGACAAAGGTAAAGAGAAGAGCAAGGCCGACGACGAGCTGCCAGAAGCAGTGCAGCAAAAGCTAGCTCGATTGGAAAACTTGACAGCCAAGTACAAAGGTATGCTGCGCCAAACTGCCCTACACCGCGATTGGCACCTTTTGTTTTACTCACAGAATGCGCTTTCTCTAGAACTCCTACGCAATTACCGCGCCGCCCATGCTCGTGTCTCGCAGACTGAGACTTTCGAAGCGACGTTGCGGGAACACACGCCGCTTGCGAATGTCAGCGATCCTGGCGCGCTCGTCGAGTTTCTGAATCAGCGCAGCTTGCAGAGCGAGATGGTTATGCAAGAGCTCAAGAGAATCACGGGCGAGCACAGAGACACTGTGAAAGAGCGGGACGAGTTGAAGGTCAAGCTTGAAGAGGCGGAGAAGAAAGCTAAGGAGGCTTTCGACGATGCTGCTGGGCTATGCAAAGAGCGCGAAGAACAGGCGAAGGCAAAGAGCGAAGCGAAGCAGGACGATACTTCTAGCTCTGATCCTCTGGGAGCCGACTCTGTGAACGAGAAGGCCCTTCCGCCTACACCAGCCGTTGCGGAGAAAAAGCCTGAATCAGAAGGGCACAAAAATGACACGTTCTTCGACTACGACAATGATCTTGAATCTCAAGTCAAGAAGAACGAAGAGGAGATCAAGCAGCAGCGCGAATACATCAACGAACTCGAGACGGAGAATGCCACTCTTCGCAAGGATGTCGACAACACGCGCCTCGACTTGGAAGCCATGAAGAACAAGATCGGCCATCGCGAACGCGAGACCGAGACCCTGCGAACCGAGCTCGAGGAAGCCAAGAAGCAAGTCACTGAGCTGGAAAGTTCTCGCGATGCTGGAAACGAAGAACAGCAGCAAGCTCGTAGCACCCTCGCAGATGCGGAAGCCGCGTTGAAGAAGCAACTTGAGACTACGCAGCAAGAGTTCGCTGATTTCAAGCAAAGTGCTGCCGACAAGGCCAGCGAGCTCGAGCAGAAGGCTAAGACTGCAGAGGAAAAGCTGCAGAAGTTCCAGTCAGAGCATGAGAAGAATGCCAAGTCTGGCAAGCAGACTAGCGAGCAGGATCAGAAGCGGATGAAGACATACCAGGAGGTCATCGAGAAACAGCGCGGTCAGCTCAAGGAAAGCGACGATTTGAAGCAGTCGATCGAGCGCCAAGTCAACGACTTGAACCTACAGATCAAGCTTCTGGAGTCCGAGGCAAGTTCTTCGCAGGAGATCGCCCACCGTCTCCGCACATCAGAGGAAAGCGCCGTGTCTCGCGCGAAGACCTACGAGAGTGAGTTGAAGATGGCAGTGGAAGCCAGGGATAAGGCGCAGAGTCTCCTAGACACAAAGACAGGTCATGAGTCCAGAGTCGCCAGCTTGCGAACCGAGCTCAAGCGTGCTCAAGCAGACCGTGATGCTGCTTATAAGATGATTCTGGACTGTGGAAAGTGCGAAACCCCGTCCAAAGAAGGCAAGACCCCTGCTGACTCTGTCAGTACGCTCCAAACCCAGGACGCACCCGAAGGCACCGATGCGGTCGAAACAACTCAGCCGACTGGGGCCAGTACGCCTACAGCTGAGGGCGGCGAGCCAGGAGCTGCTGATGCGAAGAAGAAAAAGAAGAAAAAGTCCAAGGCCAAGAAGAAGACTGCCACGGAAGGTGCACCTGAGGCTCCATCCGAGCAGCCTGCCACTTCGACGTCTTCGCAGCCTACTCTTGAACAGCTCGTGGCCGAGCCGGGCAGAGCGCAAGAGATCCTCGCGGACACCAACTCCCAAACACTTGCCGAGAAGCTTGCCCCGATGATGGCCGAGCTAGCGAAGAACCGCGAGGGCATGGATGAGAGTGAGAAGGACGCCACAATCGCGCACCACGAGGAGGCCATTCTCGAACGTGACCAGGAGATCAAGAACCACATTTACATCATCCAGGCACGCGATGAGACCATTCAAGGACTGCAAGTCGAGATCGAGCGCAAGAACAATGTGATTGAGGATCTGAACGAGAAGATCCGTGAGATTCCTGACCTCCAGGCCGCGGCTGAAGAGGGCAAGGACGAGCTTTTGGAACTCGGCAAGCAAGCGACCGATGCCAAGCATGAACTAAAGATCATGACAGATGCGAAGAAGAAGCTGCAGGATGAATTTGATGCGCTCCAGCTCGCGAGCGACAAGTCCGGAAAGAGCGTCAAGGACGCGGAAGCCCAGCGCGATGAGCTTTCGAAGCGCTGTTCGACACTTGAGGCCGAAATGGCAGAATTCAAGAGCAATCAAGAGAACACCCACACTGCTTCAGCAGAGGAGCTTCTTCAGACGAAAGAGAAGCTCAAGGCAGCAGAGGAAGAGTGCGAGCGCTTGCGACTGGCGCACGGCGAGGCCGAGAAGACTGCCGAGGATCTTAAGGCACAGCACACCACATCTAGTGCAGAGCTAGACTCGAAGCACGAGGCTCTCACTAAAGAATTTGAAGAGCTGAAGAGCCGCTCATCTACTCTCGACACCGACCTTGCAGCGGCAAACGAGCTTGCCCAAACGCGCTTCAAGGACCTGACTGACTTGAAGGAGCACCTGAACAAGGTTCAGCCGGAATTGAAGAAACTCCGCGAGGAGTCTGCAGAGCTCAAGACCGTCAAGGCGGATCTTGAGAAGTCGAACAGCAACGTCAAGAAGCTTGAGTCGAAGGCCAAAGACTTGCGATCTGAGATTGCAGAGTACAAGAGCCAGGCTGCTGAGAAGGACAGCGAGATTACCAAGCTCAAGGACCAGACGAAGAAGAGCGATGAGCGTGGTTCGGCGCTTGAAGACAGCTATGAGCGGGCACGTAAGGACCTCGAAGCTAACGAGCGCACTCGCAACGAAGCCATCGAGGCACGCGAGAAGCTTCAGCAGCAACTCGACAAGGCTCACCAAGATGCCAAGGTGTCAAAGAGCTCACTCGAAGACATGGAGAAGCAGGCGAAGAAGCTCGGTGATGAGGCAGACAGTCTTCGCGAGGAGATTTCGCTGAAGAAGGTCGAGCACGAGAGTGCACAAAGTCTTGTGGCTAGCATGCAAGACCAGTCTCGCGAGCTTTCAACCCAGATGAAGGAAGTGCGTGAGCGCTGCGAGAGCTTGGACGAAGAGCTCGCCGATGCACGCCGTCTGCTCTCCGAACGTAGCAGGGAAGGCGATACCATGCGCCGCCTGCTGGCAGATGTTGAGAGCCGTGCTGAAAGCCGTGTCAAGGAGATGCGCGAACGTATGGACCTTGCCATCGAAGAGCGTGATCGCGCTGAAGACGAAGCCAGCAGCATCGGCCGCCGCAAGGCACGCGAGCTCGAAGATCTCAAGAACAGGCTACGTGACGCCGAGCTTGACGCTGGCCGGGCTTCAGAGGCACGCGCCGAAGCTGAGAAGCGCGAGCAAGAATTCAAGACGAAGCAATCACAGCTTGAACAACGCGCTGCTCAGGCGGCAGAAGAAGTCAGCGAGGTGCGTGCAGCTATGGCACAATTGCGTGACGCTCTCGACGAAGGTGAGAAGCAGTCTCGCGAAGTCGAGCGTGAGAAGCAGGAGTTGCGCCAGACCATCGCTGAGCGCGAGGCACGATTGGAGAAGCTGCAGAAGTCTTCCAAGGCCATGGCTGAAGAGATGCGCGCTTTGCAGACTGCAACCAGCAGACCAAGACCCCAAGGCGGCAGCATGCAGACTTCTGCTCGATCGTCCGTTGAGTCGAGTCGTGTCACCAGTCCCACGCCTAGTTCTTTAAACGGAGGCAGGGGCACTGGCGAGATCGACTTTGTCTACTTGAAGAATGTGCTGCTGCAGTTCTTGGAGACGCCAGAGAAGAAGCATCAAATGCAGTTGGTGCCCGTGCTGGGAATGCTGTTGCAGATGGACAAGTAAGTTCTTTCTATCTTGCAGAAAAATGTTTCCTCGATATGTTTATTTGCTAACTTTGATTGCGTACAGGCAAGATCAGCAGAAGTTCGCTTCGGCCATCTCAGCGAGATGATCGTGAGTACTGCCCGTGTTCATGCACAGAGTGAGACATGGCGTGGTTACGACTACTGATCGCAAACATTGCCATGCATGGCCAACACTTGCGAGCTCATGCGCCAGGAACACAAGGCTGAGCTCTTGACTGCCTTTTTGATTAGCTGCTTACCTGTGGCTGTCATTAAGCAATTCCCTAGCGCTGACGGTGCCGCTAGCCTCCCTCTGGCTATCACATCAATATAGCGCAGCTCAGCTGTTTGACGGTTGAAAGTATGCTTTGGCGACGCTGACATGGTCATACGCTTCGGCGATTAACGTCCCTGAGGCTTAAGGCGGTGAATCGTCGATCAGCAGGATGGGGAGGCAGGCTTGTGCGATGTCCTCGTAGTGTACCTGCGTTGCGACGAGGAGGTTGCATGGAAGAAACAAAGCCGGAGGCGTTGTCGGACGAGGTACAGACGTACATGTACCTTGCAGCGATTGATCTAGCTGGCTGTGTGTGGCGCCGGGATTGAGGCAGTTGTGGGTGATGGAAGAGTCTCGAGCGCGGGAGTGGCAGGCTGACGGGAATACCTCACTCGTGGCGTGCGATGTGATGGATAAGGCAGGTAGCTACTAGCTAAGGTAGACGAGCTGGGTGGAGACGGGTATGCGCATGCCATTCACAGACAGCAGCGTGTTCCACCTTCACATGTGTGATTGAACTGTATTCTGCATCGTTCTGTACCTATTCTGTATTTCCAGTGCCTCCCAGCAGCAGCACAGCAGTGACTTCCAGCAAAACAAGGAAGCTGGCAACGCCCAACTTTCGCCCCACCGACCGAGCCTCAAGCCGTCGTCCATAACGGCCGCGCGAACACTCCACCCGCGCGAGAGACCCATCCCACATTACTCCAAGCACCACCACCGCGCCCACACTCGCCCTCCCCTCTGACCCGCTCACCGCTCCCTCCCTCCTCTCTCCGCTCTACTACTGCCTGCCTGTCTGCCAGCCTGCCTGACACCACCGGAGCCCTGCCACCCGCCCACCTGCATAGACGTCATCCCGCAGCCACTGGATACATGCGCCCGCTGAACCACCACCACGCCCGATAATCAGAATCACCTCCCAGCAGCAGCATCCACGCGCGAAGACCCCGGTATCCCGGCGAGACCACGCCTGTATCACATCCACCACGCCATAATCATCCTCTCCTCACTCCAGCTGCAGCATCATGAATGGCTCCGACGGTATTAAGAAGGCTGCGATCGAAAAGGCCAAGAAGGTCGCAAGCGCCGCATCCTCGACCTCCAACGGCAGCGGCAAGAAGCGCAAGACAGACCTGAAGCCCATCATCACCACCGAGCAGCAGGCTGCCAAGGGAGGCAACCCGTATAGGTGAGTCTTTGCTTTCTGTATATTCACTTCACTTGTCTTTTCGCGCCTTCCCTTTCTTCTCATCCACCCACCCCACCGTGCATGCGGCCGTGGCAAGCAAGCGCAAGTCCCACCAACGCGCGCACGCTGGGCTGGCAATCGACCGCTTGCTTGCTTGCTCGCTCAGCCACTTGAGACACTGCACCCCGCCGCCCGCCACGCCACCCCTCGCACATTACTGCCCGCCCTGCAAGCTGCCTGACTGTTTTACGTCCACCATGCGCGCCGCGAAGAAGACCATGCTGACTCCCACCGGCACCAGCGCGTCGAGCCCGCTGGACCACCAAAAAGCAGCACAGTACGGCGGTCAAATCTCACACTCACCCGACGACTCCGAGTCCTCAGAGGACGATGCGACCGAAAACACAAACGACGAGGAAGACTCGGAAGATTACTGCAAGGGCGGCTACCACCCCGTGCAGGTTGGCGAACAGTACAAGGATGGAAAATACACAATCGTGAGGAAGCTGGGCTGGGGACATTTCTCGACAGTATGGCTGTCCAAGGACAACGACACCGGCAAGCACGTCGCGCTGAAGGTCGTCCGCTCGGCTGCCCACTACACCGAGACTGCGCTTGACGAGATCAAACTGCTGAACAAGGTGGTGGATGCCAACAAGACCCACCCTGGTCGGGCACACGTCGTGAGCCTGCTGGATTCCTTCAACCACAAGGGCCCTCACGGCATGCACGTATGCATGGTGTTCGAAGTGTTGGGAGAGAACTTGCTTGGTCTGATCAAGCGATGGAACCACCGTGGTATCCCCATGCCGCTAGTCAAGCAAATAACAAAGCAGGTACTACTCGGTCTGGATTACCTACACCGCGAATGCGGCATTATTCACACCGACCTGAAGCCCGAGAACGTTCTTATCGAGATCGGTGACGTGGAGCAAATTGTCAAGACATACGTGAAAGAGGAGGAACGAGAAAAGGCAGATCACCGCAACGGCCGCAGGAGACGACGCACCCTCATCACTGGCAGTCAACCTTTACCCAGCCCGCTCAACGCCAACTTCTCGCCAAACGACCTTTCAAACTTCCCCGGCAGCACGCAAAGTCTCAACCAGGTCGTGAATGACAGTAACAAAGGTACCGATTCAATCACGGGCGCTTCGCCATCGGGAACGGACGGTGCTCACATGAGTGGTGCTGTAGGATCTACCGGTCAGACCAAATCAATGCTCGAAAGCCTTGGCATCAAGCCAGGCGAGGGCGAGGTCGACCCCAACAAAGAACGCGAGAAGACTGCGTAAGTGTATCTATGACAAGTGTGATGCTCCTTTTATGATGTTCCAATGCTAACTTTCTCCCAGCGAAATCCTCGCCAATAACGTTTCCGGAATGGACCTAGGCAAGACTGCACACGTGCAGCCATCAGAAGAATTCGAGAAAGACGAGGCCGAAGGCATTGATATCATTTCCGTCAAGATCGCCGATTTGGGTAATGCATGCTGGGTTGGACACCACTTCACAAACGATATCCAGACGAGACAATACCGTTCGCCTGAAGTAATCCTTGGGGCGAAGTGGGGTGCTAGTACAGACGTCTGGAGTATGGCTGCTATGGTGAGTTGGCTTTGACATTTCTGTTATGATTGAAGAAAGTCTACAAGGCCTCATACTAACAACATTTTTCCAGACCTTCGAACTTATCACAGGCGACTACCTCTTCGACCCTCAATCTGGCACAAAGTACGGCAAAGACGACGATCACATAGCACAGATCATCGAGCTGCTGGGCACCTTCCCCAAATCGCTGTGCATCAGCGGCAAATGGTCGCAAGAAATCTTCAACCGCAAAGGCGAGCTCCGCAACATCCACCGCCTGCGCCACTGGGCCCTTCCCGACGTCCTGCGTGAGAAGTACCACTTTGGCGTCGAGGAGGCGCGCCGCATCGGCGACTTCCTGCTCCCCATGCTCGAGCTGATGCCTGCCGAGCGCGCTAACGCCGGCGGTATGTCCAATCACCCGTTCATGGAGGGCACGAGGGGTATGGAAGGCAAGGGCAAACTCGACATCCAAGTCGGCAGCAAGGGTGAGGGTATTGACGGCTGGGCGACCGAGGTCAAGAAGGTGAGGTGAGGAAGATGAGAGTTGCCATGACTTGACGACGATTTTTTGTGTTTTTCTGATGAAAGCGAGCAAGCAAAAAAGGGAAGAATGGGTATCATAACTAACCGTACAAAGCAAAATTGTGCTTGGCCTTTCACTTGGGAGAAGTTTCTTCTTGTCAGGAATGCTGATCTGGCACTCTCTCGTTTCGTCTTTTTCTTCTCTTCTTATTATTCGGGGCGAGCGAGAGTGGTATAGCGGGCACGATGGGGTTGGCAGCGGTAGCATGTACACGCACATGCACACTCTGCTGGTGGAAGAAGAGCTGTGGTGTGGGCGTGAGCGTGTGGAATTCATTTCGGAGGGAAAAGTGTGTTCTTTCTTCATTCTTCTTCTTTGCTTTCTCCTTTTCTTTCTAACATTCGGATATGCGTGCAGAGGGACGGAGGGATGAGGGGGTCATGTTGATTTGGTTGGTCTAGATGGTGCGGAGCGAAGGGGTCATCATTTGTTCCTGTTCTTCTTTTTTAGAGTAGCAACGAAGGGACGACATACGATCATTTTGTTGCGTTTTTTTTTTTGTGCTTGCGTTGATTCGATCTTTTGTAATGGGGAGTGATGGGATAGGTTCGGTTGGGAGGAGGGAATGGGGGTTGCATGAGGTACATAATGATAGGTGATGTTAATGGATGGGTTGGTGGGTTTCTTTGTGTTGAGCTCTCGCGAATGCTACTTGATTTCGGGTTTGTCTTTTTGCTTGTGATGTTGTTAAAGTGTTCCCGTGGGTCTATGCGTTTACGTGTATGCTGCTTCGGTTGGACAGATGGTACTGAGGATGATCGACGGCCGCTGAGACGGTGTTGGATATACTTTCGAAGGATGCAACTCGGTACCTCAGCACTGCATATGCTACCACTATCAGGTACGGCAACTGTAGCATGCTCGTCGCCAGTGAGATGCTATGCGTAGTCTCAATGGCGACCACTGTGTGCATCAACTCCTGCTATCGAGGCGAGCGCCGGAGAGATCGGACGTTGCCTACGAGAGTGGCAACCAGGATGTGATTTGATCATGGAAATTTGGTGGACCTCCAGATTTCGATCGTGAACCTGAAGATCGTACGACGGGCTAAGGTGTGGCTGATAGCTGTCTGCAAGGATTTCAAGAGGTGTACGTCTTCTATGTATGGTGTAGTCTTCACCTACACATTCACACGACGAACTCATCTCACGTGATCCTCAAAAATTGACGGCCATGGCAATTGGAAATCTTGAGAGACGGCGTTTGCAAAAGCGGTGAATCGTGGTGGACACGGACGCTCGAGTTGCCGGGTCAGTTGCGCCACAGTAGTGGCGTCTGGTGGCAATCAAAGGACCCGTTGGTCCCTGACTAGGAGATCGGCTCGTACGATTTGAATAACCCAAATTGCCTTATTTTCCGCCGTTGCGCTCTCTGCCCCTCGTCGACCACTACTTTTTCTCAAGGAAGAGGCACGACTCCAGACACACATACACTCGGCGCATACATCGGCCATCCCGAGTACAGTACACAATGGCCCTCCCCTACGGAATGGACAACTACTTGTACGCCACCACCCCCCTCGACAACATCCGCCTCCCGTCAACATCACGGAGCCATTGGTTGACCACACGCTGACCGCCGCTTTAGCAACAATGTCACCTACAACTCCATCGCAGATGCCATGCTCCCGCACACCACAGACACCTACTGGAATAACTTCGACGAGGTGTCAAAGTACAATGTCCACCTCAACTACCTTGAGCGCATGTGGACTGCGTGGTACGCATACATCGGCAACGATGCGCTTGCCACCGGTATCATGAGCTTCGTCATGCACGAGACCGTCTACTTCGGCCGCAGTCTGCCCTGGATCATCATTGGCATGATCCCATACTTCAACAAATACAAAATTCAAGGCGTAAGTGGTCTCCACGGAGAAGAGCCAGGAGCAAAAGGAACACCGCGCTGATATGAATACCTCACAGCAAAAGATTCCTACCGCAAAGGAGCAGTGGGAGTGCGCAAAGCTCGTCCTCATCTCTCACTTCACCGTCGAACTCCCTCAGATCTGGTTCTTCCACCCCATGGCGCAATACTTCGGTCTCGAGACTTCCGCTCCCTTCCCATCCATTCTCACCATGGCCTACCAGATCGCGATCTTCTTCGTTCTCGAGGACGCCTGGCACTACTGGACCCACCGTGCCATGCACTGGGGCCCGCTGTACAAGAACATCCACAAGATTCACCACCAATACTCCGCGCCTTTCGGTATGGCGGCAGAATACGCGTCACCCATTGAAGTCATGGTCCTCGGTCTCGGCACGGTCGGCAGCCCCATCCTGTGGTGCGCCATCACCAAGGACCTCCACATCTTGACCATGTACGTCTGGATCGTTCTTCGCGTCTTTCAGGCCATCGACTCGCACTCCGGCTACGAGTTCCCCTGGTCGCTCCACCACTTCTTCCCTCTCTGGGCCGGTGCTCACCACCACGATGTCCACCACGAGAAGTTCATTGGCAACTACTCTAGCTCTTTCACCTGGTGGGACTGGCTCCTTGACACTGAGAGCGGTCCTGAGGCTGCTAAGAGGAGACGCGAGCGCAAGGCTCTGAAGGCGAAGAAGGCTGCTTAAGCGAGCTATGTCTTCTGCGGTTCACCGAGTGTTTCCAACTGCGCGACTTGCGAGGATAGCGCTTCGTGTCGGTCCGGTGGTTCTGACGCTGTAATACATGACCAAACTCAGCTCCTGAGTGCTGGATTTGGTTACTTGGTCTTTGCATTTGCGTGGAGTTTCTGTGACGGTCGACCAAGGACGGTCGCTGGGTGGGGATGGTCGGGACTGGCCACTCTGTGTGATTAAAACATATAAATTCCAAAGATGCAGAATCGCATCGTCTAATTGAGATCATTCGTTTATTGTTACCTTACTTGCCTCTCCCGTCTCGACAGCCCCTGAACTTGCAGATCAAGTCAGATATTCTGGATCTCGCCGCGTGGCTACAAATCTTGTGAAACACAAGCTTGTCTCCTCCCCATCTGATATAGGTCCATCAGTATGGTACAATATATGTAAAGTTCAAGTGCTAGTAGTAAATTGAAACACGGTTTCCGACTGGAGATCATGCGAACCGTCAGATGGCAACCAGAAAGCTGGGCTCGGAGACGTCATCCTTCGAGCTCTCGAACATCACCAACGGCAGCCCGAAGCGCCCACACTGAACAAATAAACGCCTCTTTCATCTCACTTACGACTAAATGACCGGCATTCAGATGGCATGGCGTTTTTGAACTTTTCAGAGACATAGTTACGCATCAATTTGTCACGACTCTCTATCATCATCATTAACTCAGAAGAAGGAGAGAGGGAAAGACCACTACTCTTGTTTGCATTTGCTGCCTCGAGGAGCTAGCTCGTTGAGGGAGTCGCTTCTCTCTTCGACTCTACGAACGAGCTCCACAGCAGCCTGGACAGTCCGATCGCATCTGGGCAGTAGACTCTCGCCATGAGTTTCATCACAGACCACTGCGCGCGCATCGACGCCCAGCTCGACCGCCTACAACTCTCCAGCGCCAGCCTGCCCTCCGCGCAGATCACCAGTCTATCATCCGAAGACTACGACGAAGAGAATGAAGACGCAGCATCGACACAAGACAGTATCGCCGAGCTCTCACCACGCTTGCTAGGCCTACAAGCCGCCATCCGCACGCTTTCGACCGGCTCCGCGCATCGCAGCGCTACATTGGCGAAGCCAGCCGTTATCAGAGGAGCGCTTGCTGCCGTGGGTGCAGAGAAGAAAAGCGATGAGGCGGAATCCTCCGTGAGCACATCGGCCGTGAGGAGCAAAGAGCTAGCGGCGGAGAAAGAGCTTGAGTGGCTGGTTGTCTCCAAAGCTACAACACAGGTGTACGGACTCGCGCTGCAGAGTGTGTTGGATGAGACTGTGGCGCTGGCCGACGATGTGTGGTATTGGGACGAGGTGCTGGGTTCACGGCAGTGGACGGCTGTATATGGTGTGCAGAGCTCGCCGGAGCGGATCTGGGAGTGGGGATTGGCTGTTTGGGAGGATGTCAAGAAGAGGAGTGAGAGGTTTACGGTTTCGGGTGCTGGGAGGGATGCGAGGGAGACGGCGACGGAGCAGTGGGGGAGGTTTTATGGGTTGGTCAAGCAGGTTGTCAGGGAGCGGAGTGTGAAGGAGGTGCAGAAGAGGGCGCTCAGTCCTGTCGTGAGGGTGAGGAGCGAGGTGAGGAGGAAACAGGCGGCGTTGAAGAAGTTGAGGCTCCGCAACGCTAATGCGTTGGGCGTGTTATTGGGTGAAGGTCTGGCGAACGAGAGTGCACATGGTGATGGTCTGGCTACTCCCAGGGAGGACGGCCAACACAGATGGAAGAGGAGCGTTGCCCGCAATGTTGCTCTTGTCGAAGCCGTTCTGCTCAAAGTCAACGATACTGATGTACCTGTCGAGAAGTTTGACGCTGCGATCGCAGAGATCACCGAGGATGATCCTTTGTATGACAGCGAGGCTTACCACGGATCTGGAAACTTCAACGAACAGTTCGCTTCACCTCAAGCTGTGGCAGAGCGATTGAACAGGATTATTGCATTCACCTTGACACAATACCAGGAATCCTCAAGATTGGCAGTCAAAGAGCACGGCAAACCTTCACGACTGGTGAGATACTGGCTCCCTGTGACCATCGGCATCCTATCCTCAAGCACCATCCTACGCGTCCTGGCAAACCGCCGAGCAGAGATCATCCAATGGATCGAAGACCTTGGCACCACCACAATCGACTTCTGGCGCAACTGGGTCATCGAGCCAACCCGCAAGATCATCGGCACAATCCGCCACGACGAAGGCAGCGAAGTCAGCATCATGTCCAAACGTTCCCTCGAAGGCGACCGTGACAGTCTCGAACGCATGGTCGTCGACTTCGCCATCGACAACCCAGCCAACGCCAGCGCGACCGGCTCCACCGCTCCCCTGACCCCCGACGAAATCGCAGACCTCCGCGTGCGCATCCGCGAAGGCGACCTGACCCCCGTCCTGAAAGCCTACGAAAAAGACCTCGCGTCACCCTTCATGGGCACCGTCCGCGGCAACCTCATCCGCGCCCTGCTGATCCAAATCCAAAAGACCAAAGTCGACGTCGAAGTCGCCATCGGCGGCATCGACAACCTGCTCAAATCGCAAGAACTCGTCTTCGGCTTCATCGGTCTCACCCCCGGCATCCTCATCACCTACTTCCTCGCCAGCTACCTGCGCTCCTCGCTGACCACCAAGCGAGGCGCTCGCGCCGCCCGCAAGCAGGGCAAGATGCTGCGCCAGCTGCGCAACATCGATCGTATCCTGACCAACAGCCACCCGACGGAGTTTGGCGAGCTGTACTACAAGGATCAGGGACTGTTGCTGTGCGAGGCGCACGTGCTGAGGCAGGCGGCGGCGAGGCTGATGCCGGCGATGGTGTTTAGGGAGTTTTGCGAGGATGTCGAGGAGGTTTGTGATGTGAGGAGTGGGGTCGAGAGGCAGAGGAAGGGGATTGAGAGGGTGAGGTGGGCTTATGGGAGGAATTTTTAGTGGGTAGGATGGAGTTGTAGATGTATGATGTGATGAGCAGTGTTCTGTGTTCTGAGGGGATTTGTGCAGTGCTTGCTCTTGAGCCCGTGTATACGCTTTTGTGGCGAGTTGACGACCTCGGAGGTAATAAGTTTTGAGTTTTAGACGAAACCTACAACGGAACGCTGCGAGTTTGCCACACTTGCTTGGTGAACTGTTTCGACAAAGACGCTCACGTTTGCATATACCACACCGAATGGAGTAGCTCATCAAAATACTGTGTTCTCGCTTGCTAGCCGATACTTCTGCTATATTGAAAATGGAAGTATATACAGCACTGTGGCAGTGGCTGAGACCCTCCTGCCGTCCTGTAGCACCCTCGATGTCTATAGCAGGGAATACCAGACAGGGACAACGACTACGTGCGCAGACTTATGCACTCAAAATATAGGCAGCCTGGACATGGGACCCTGTGCATGTGATGCTGGGGTGGCGACTGGAGAAGGGTGGCGCATGAATCAGGTGAGGATTGTTCCTCACAGGCAGTGTTCTGTCACGTCGCATGATTGTTTGGAGGGTGTGCGACCGGTGGGATAAGGGTTTCGCGTGCGTTTCCGTGAAGAAAAGGAAGAAGCCTCACGAAGCGCCCCCTTTGCTAGTACAAAGTGGTGGAGGTGGAGGAGGAGATGACCTGGCCCCACCCGAAATGTGCCTTTCGCTCTCTCCACGAAACGCCGCCGCAGCAGCATCTCTCGTAAGTTGGCCTGCCTGCCTGCCCGCTGCCAACACCGCACCCGCCGCCGCCCTGAACACCATCGCTGCCAACCACCACTTCCACCCTCACTCCCGACACCACCACCACAACAACAACAACACCCACCACCCCGCCACCCTCGGAACCGTCCCCCGCGCCAACAAACGACTCCCCGCCAGGTCTTAGTTGCGAACGGTATATCCTGTGCGCTTACCACCAACGTCCTTTGTCGCCAGTCAGACGCCGGCCCGGCACGCTGAACCACGTTGCTCGCACACCTGCGACGACACAATACAAAGGATTCCGACCGAGCATCAAAGAGCAAGCTTTCGGGGATCTCTCTCCTTGCGAAACACAGCCGCGCCGCTCTACTCTAAGTGGACGACCGGGATATACCACCTGAGCCCACTACACCGCAATCACCACTTCGAACCACCCGGTACACATACGCTGCGATGGCGGGAACGAGGAACTATGATTTCCTTGTACGTGTACCCTCACATGCGCTGTTTGCTTGCTGCATGGCGCTCCGGTGCGCCGATAGCTGGGATATCAGGCGCTCACCATAATACTCCACCACCCCATGCTGACCGGCTGTGCTATTTCTCTAGATCAAGCTGCTCCTTATCGGCGACTCCGGCGTCGGCAAATCATGCTGTCTGCTGCGCTTCAGCGAAGACTCCTTCACTCCCTCCTTCATTACCACCATCGGAATCGACTTCAAGATCCGCACGATCGAGCTTGACGGCAAGCGCGTGAAGCTCCAAATATGGGATACCGCTGGACAAGAGCGCTTCCGTACTATCACAACTGCTTACTACAGAGGTGCCATGGGTATCCTGCTTGTATACGACGTCACAGATCAAAAGAGTTTCGACAGTACGTTTTGAATCGGGGCTGCCTAAACCCTAGCCCATACGTCATACCTTTTGACAAGTACTAATATGCTCTTCCTTTTCCAACAGACATCCGCACATGGTTCTCCAACGTTGAGCAGCATGCGACCGAGGGCGTCAACAAGATCCTGATTGGCAACAAGTGTGACTGGGAAGAGAAGCGCGCCGTTTCGACCGAGCAGGGTCAAGCCCTTGCCAACGAGCTCGGCATTCCCTTCATGGAGGTTAGCGCGAAATCGAACATCAACGTCGAGAAGGCCTTCTTCAGCCTTGCAAGCGACATCAAGAAGCGCATCGTCGACACCCAGCAACCCCAGCAGCAACAACAGTCGTCCGTCAACGTCAATGGTGGTCAGCCAGCTGGCGGCGCGAGCAAGAACTGCTGTTAAGAAAGAGTCGAAACACTGCAGGCACAACACTCCACACACTCAAGCTTTACAATACTGTCCAGGCAGCGAGACTGCAAGCGATGATGAATAACAATGCACACTACTGCCAGCGGGACTACCGTCCAAGCAGACACTTCTGGAGGGAAGAACTGGGGCGATACATAAACACCTCTTGCTCCACAAGGCCACGACGGTGACGGCCTTTCCCAGGTAGATATCTTATGGGGCTTTTTTCTTTTCCTTCTTCCTTGCAGGGCGCTTTTGCACATTTCATCACGGGCGAGATACATCGGGTGGGCGTTGTTGATTATTTGTTGTACGCAACACCCGATACATTTCGACTCGGGGGTTGAGAGACCTGATTTTCTCTCAAGCGGGCCGGTTCTGGGTCGCTTTCTTCATTTAGGGGCTCATCTTGTCTAGTAACTTTGTTTCATTGTACAGATCTGACTTACACGGTATTGCCTAATTTGCATGTGTCTCACCCCTAGGCGACGGAGATTGGAGTCGAATCGGCCGTTGCGGACGCGAAAGTCCGGCATTTCCCAGGGAGATCTCGATCCACGCACATGCAAATGATCTTTGCGGTGTGAATACAGGTGTTGTTCATGCCCGAGGTCAATAATCTCAAGGTCGGGCGGGCACTGTGGCGCGCGGTGAACTCGTCGATCAACGGGTTAAGTCTGGGGACGTTGATATTACACCCTGATATAGGCCAGCGGTGAACGTTGCCGCAGTCCGCTACCTGACCGCTTGCATGTCACAGGCCGCCTCACCAGCCTTGTAGGACCATGAAGAATTGTGCGATTACAGAAGAGAATGGCAACATCTTCACGAGGATATGATTTGAACAGGCCGGGGAAATTGAGAGAGTAGACGGCCATGTGTCTGTATAATCACTGCCAGTCTCGAATCCATCTCTAAATCTCTACCAGGGTAAAAGGGAGAGCAATACTAGCGCCTCCCAAGCACCTGGTCGTGTGAGACATGAGGGCCGTTCAACAATTGGCATCGCCATAACGCATGCGCCTAATGCAATAACACCAACGCCGCATGCAAGAGCCACAACACAAACAGTCTCAGTCTCAGGAGACGAGGGACAGCAATGGACACCGACCTGGCACACAGAAGCGTATAAGTACCTCGTCCTCCATCGCCTCAACAGCATCTTCTCTCCATCATCCAGCAATCCAATCAATCTTCCAACACTACACTCGCTTTCCAACCCTTTCCAACCAACCACCAACCCAATCCAACAAAATGGCCTTCTTCAAGTCTCTCATCATCGCCTCCGTGGCCGCCGTTGCTCTCGCCCAGGGCGGTGCTTCCGACAAGAACACCAAGGTCGACGTCGACACCAAGGCCGGCGACTACAAGTGCGGCAACGGCCAGAAGGTCGCCTGCTGCAACAGCGGCGAGGACCTCATCGGTCTTAACTGCCTCAGCATCCCCATCCGTACGTCTCTCTCTCTCTCCAGTCTCCATCATCACCACCATCACAACAGGACTCCAGTCACTAACAACTCTTCTCACAGTCGCCATCCCCATCCAGAAGGCTTGCGGCTCCAACGTCGCCGCCTGCTGCGAGACTGGCGACTCCGACGGCAACCTCCTCAACCTCGAGGCCAACTGCCTTGCCATCCCTCTTTAAGCGCTTTCACTCAAGCCTTAAGCTGTCGATGATTCTGCCTTCTTCACTGCTTTGGTGAAGGGCTCGAATCAGCGGGGTGCTCTCTCAATGACCTCTGCTCTTACCTTCTTCTTCTTCGGGCATGTCTAGGTTTCTTTAATGAAAGGGTTGCTTTACCGCGCCTTGGAAATGATTTGATGGATTGGAAACACACATTTTAGATAAAAACTTCTACCTTTTTTTTGTGAATTGAACAGGTTCTCTCGCGCCGCTTTTGGCGAGAGGGACCTACTTTCTTGCAGCCTTGTTGCTTCCACCCGCTTCCGTCTATCCTCTGCACTTTTTGGTCTTCTGATCCCCAGCCTTTTGGCGAGCAACATTGTCAACACACCAACATCCGATCAGCACGTGCCATCCCAAATCCCCACTTCGAACCTTACCGAAGCGACTCTTCGTGCCGAGATCACAGTACAAACAAAAAAGCAACAGACCGACCTCCCAGCAGCCGAACTCTTCCTCGCCCCCTCGCAAAGTGTAGTGACCAAGTCAACCACAACGGTCATCGACAACAACATGTGCTATACGTCGACTCGATGACGCACCTGCCAAGAAGTTCCGCACCTCGGACTGCACGTGTTGGGTGAACGGTTGTGCGATTGAACACTGTGAAGTTCCCTTGTCTTGCGCCAGAGATTGATTGGCCGGGAGACGGGATATCCTACCTTCATAAGTAGGTAGCCTCACCAGACCGATTGACATCAAGGGATTTCCGCCAGTACGTATAGTCGGAACATGTATGTAAGTTACATGTATTTTCCGTTCCCCATACATACATGATGTGTGTCAATAGCGACGGTTAGGGTTAGGGTTGGTGCGCATCAAAATCCGGCAACCATCGAACATATCGTCGCCTAGAGATATGTATGCAAAGTCTGCTTGAACCCTCTCGAAATGCATTGGTATGTGTTTACAGCCTTTTATCGGGCGCCATATTGATTGTTTCTGGGTTAGTGGTGCGCTTGCTACACGCATTCGTAGCGTTGTCGTCGACTCCGAGACGAGTCAAGCCAATCGACGGCTTCGCGAACGTCAAGTGGAGGATATCTCTAAGAACCTTTGTGAACGAGGTACACGAACGTTCAAGAATTTGGTCAGACAACCAGAATGTTGAGTTTCTGCGAGTTATATCTGATGTGAAGCGAGGGTTATGCTTACGGCGTATCTCGTTATCTTTTCGTTGTCCTACGGGTATGGGAATGACGACTACCCCAGTAGTCTAACTGCAGACTCACGGCAGAGTGCACAACCATGCTTGTTCAATCAGTCCACCCAAGCGTGATGTATCCGGTGAGAGATTCTATGGTCGAATACAGCGGCTCACTTTGGCTTCGGACCACCGAGAGAAGGAAAGTCGTCTGTGTCCTTCACGTCGAGTGACTTCGCTGGGACGCGAGGCGCGCCCTGCTGCTGTGGGCGTTGGTGTTGACCACTCTCACCCGCCTCCCGCCCTCCACGTCGTCCACCTCTGTCTCCTGCTCTCTGGGAGCCGCGACCATTCCAGTCAGGTGCCTGTGCCTCTACAGCCGTCCCATCATCGACCAATTCGTCGAAAAGCCCGCAGTCAGCAGGTGGTCCATTACCATCGCCGACAACGCGTAGAATTCTCTGCGCGCGTCTGAACTCATCGCGGATGGCCACGATACCATTATGGGTGACGGTGCGAGCAACGTTGTGAGACTGCTCGAAAGGATCTTCGATGCAGAACAGGTAGCGATGTTGGACTTGCTTGCCTGCACCTTGCTCTGTGACAGCCCTGACCCACCCTTTCTCTTCCTTGGAAAGAAGGCCGCCTTTTGTGCGCAAAGAGAGCACCTGGCCCATCCAGTGGAAAGATGGGTAACCTCCCTGCGACGAATAATACTGGAAGAAGCCTGCGAGCAGAGCACCGAGCGTTTGGTTGTTTCTCGTCAGTACTCCATGTTTGGCAGCTTCTTTGATCTCCTCTTCCCGTCGCCAAAAGTCGACCTCCCAACCTTCGATTTGTGCGCTGTCAACACCTTGAGCAGTACAGTTGTCGTGAGGCCTCCATGGCAATTGTAGGTTTGGCAGGACAGGTGGGTTTGCGACGTTGATCAAGTAGTGTAGGACCATCAGAACGAAGCCGTAGCTTGACAAAGTCCCTGAGTACGAGCTGTTGATCTTGCGGCGCTTGACCCATGCTTTTACGAAGAGGATCATGGGTCGGACGCGCGGATCACAAAGCGAGTAGCAACGAAGCATTTGCGTGTTGTGAATGCCGAGAGGGTTGAAGAAGTTGATATCAGTCTGAATGCCGACACCGTCTTTGGGGAAGTCAAGAGGCCCAGCTTTGCGTTCCCGAGTCCAAGGTTCACGTTTAGGTTTCTGAGAGGTCTCGCCTTCATTCGTGTTGTCCGCCGGAGCGTTTGGATCGATAGGTGCTGCGAGTGCTACCGTATCTGTTGAAGTCTCCACGCCGACAGAAGCTTCACTCAAAGTCTTGTCCATCGCAGGTGTGTGGTTGTTGAATGAAGCACCCTCCACAGGTGTACCAGACGTAAGTTCAGGATGCTCTTGCTGCTTTCCGTCTTCGTTGGAAGTAGCAATGTCCGCAAGGCTCAAGTCGTCTTCTGCATGCTCGTCTTCATCTTTCTTGAGATGAGGATATTTCTTGTCTCGATCAAGGTCGTCCCATTTTTCGCGTTCCTGTCGGAGCTTGCTAAGCAAACTTTCGCCGGGAGTCTGGCAGACTTTGATGATCGGGACTCGAGTTCTTGTAAGGAGATGTGCTCCAATTCCCAATTGCAACAGACGTTTCTCTAGAGATCGCGGCAGATCGTACTCCATAGGAGAGAAACACTGAACAGTCGGATCGGCATCTTTGACCACTAAGACCAAATCCATATCAGAGCCAGCAGATGCGAAGCCCGACTCAAAGCTTCCGAAGCCTTCAATAGACACCTTGGGCAGACGCTCAGGATCTGCCGCGCAGACGTCTTGGCAGATCTGCTCGAGCTCCTTGCGGAATGCTTCCTTCTCGTCACGTTCGGTCTGGCTCATCTCAACGATAGGGATCTCTCTTGTGGCAATGGTGTCGAGATATTGGCTCTGGTTGAAATGAACTTGTGTCTTGGTTGCTGGTTGGTACAATTCACGTCGCTGCTGTGGATGTGAACCATAGCCGGAAGGTGCACCTCGTCCGCCACGTCCGCCACGTGAGAAGGCATTGGGATCGACGTAGTGAGGCTGTTGGTATTGGTTGGGATATTGCTGTGCAGGTGCAAATCCTTGAGTAAAGCCTCGCCCGCGACCACGATTTTGGTAGGGCTGATGTTGCCCAGGTTGGTGAAATTGGGTCTGCTGTTGATGGTATCCGCGACTCGATGGATAGGCATAGCCACGGCCGCGAGAAGCTTGCTGTGTCTGTGCTTGGTGATGGTGGTAGTTTGGTGGCGGAACGTTTGGTTGCACGTAAGGACCGCTCGGAGGCAAACGCACAGTCGGAGCAGGCTGGTGCTGAGGCAGACGGACGTTTGGTGAGGGCTGTGGAGAAGAGGATGTGAGGATCATGTTTCTGACCTGGTCTTCCAGTCCGTTGCCAGCCATGGTTGCGGTGTTGTGAGATTATATGATGGGTGAATGCAAATGAGAAGATGTATATATCACGAAGTCTGCGTCGTGAACCGATGAACTGGGGTGCGTCGAAGCAAACGAAGGCGCTGTGATGGTTAGAGGGTGCAATTCACACTTTGGAGATGCTGATGTATTGGAATTGACACTTACAACGGGATGTCGAAGTGTGAATGCAAAGGAAGTGTGTAAATGTGGTAAAGTCGCCGTGTGCAATGCAGCCAATCACTGTTTGGTACGACTTTCTGTTTGCTTGAGCGAGAACTGCGAGCCTGACGGCGCGTGCAGGAAGGTGCTCGCGGGGTTCGCGAGATATCACGTGATATTTCTGGTCGCGCTCCCGTCAAAGCTCCAGCCAACAGCGTCACTCTCAAAGCGCGCGCTCGGCAAGGGAAGGCAAGGCAAGGCAACTCTTCTCGTTGCGATCGATCAACCGCCCATTGCTGCCTCCAACATCCCCGTCGCTGCAGCACGACACCACCAACACCACCCTGCCACCCGACGTGCGATTACTCTCGGCCAACTCGATACATTGCTTTGCACTGGCGACAACAACCATCTTCTACGCAGCAACCTGAGGATTGTCGCAGCCACACATCACAACATTCTCACCACGCGCGCTCACTCGCGCCCGTATCCTCACCATGAACAACAACTCCATGCCGACGCCGCCCTCGGGGCCCAACTCCACAACCCCAAATGCTGGCGGACCTGCTCCTGTCCGTAGACGAAAGCCTGCAGCGAGCGCATTCGTGGAGAAGAAGAGGCCTGTAGCCAGGAAGCCCGTCGCTGCACAGAGGCCAGCACAATCGACAGCCGCTGCTCCTGGCGCTTCAGGCACCCAACTACCTCTCGGACAGCCTGCGCCACCAGCTGCGAACCAGCCTGCTGCAGATGCACCTGGTCAGGAACCTGCAAAGAAGCCTTGGACGGAATATGGAGTGTATATCAGCAAGAAAGACATTGAGGAAGGCATGCGCTACCACGGCTTCAAATTCAATGTTCGTGCTGGCCCAGACGCCAAAATTCCCATCATCGATCCATACGACGCCAGCCAATTCACCCGGCCAGTTCGCCTCCACCGCCGCTACGCCCGTGACAAGCAAGAGCTTGGAGAGCCTGCTGATGCGGCACCGGGAATTGATGACAAGGAGCGAGAATTACACAACGCACGCCGAGCTGAGCGTCAAGCAGAGCGCGAAGCCAACCAAGCTCTTATCGCTCCAACAGGCACAACCACCAAGAAGGCACAGGGCAAGAAGAAGAACCAAAAAGTAGTCGAGGATGTTTACTACAACGAGAACAACCCTAAGCAACAAAAAGCCGCACAGCTTCGATACGAGGAGACCAAGCCATGGCATTTGGAAGATTTCGAGAACAAGAACACTTGGATTGGAACATACCAGGAGCCTATGTCTGCGTCCAGCGTCCTGCTGACCGTCGACGCCCAGCATGCTGCATTCACCATGACCCCGATTGAACGCTGGTACAAGTTCACGCAAACAAATCGTCTCGACACCATGACTGCCGAGGAAGCGGAGAAGTTCATGACAGCTGGGTACAAGCCGGATCGCTGGTTCCTGAAGACACAAGTCGGAAGAGAGGAAGAAAAGCAAAAACAGGTCAAAATGAAGCGCGAGCAGGCAATGGCCATCAAGAAGGCAGAGGCGGCAGAGGACAACGGCTATGTCGAGGTCAAGAACGAGGGTGAGTTCTACAACGCGGACAAGGACGACCTCGACTTTGAGTTCAACGATGAGTTCCAAGACGACGACGAGGGCGCGATGTTTGGAAACCTGGAGGACGAGGACGCCAAAGAAATTGAGAGGCGCATTCGCGAGGAGATGCGTGGCGCAAACATTTCTGCTCCGGGTCTAAAAGATACAGACATGGACTACGACGAGGAAGAAAACCGACTGAAGGAAGAAGAGAGGCAAAGGAAGAAGCGCGAGAAGCGTATGAAGAAGCAACTCATCAGAAAGGAGCGCAAACTGGAGTACGAAGACGAATCAGACTCTAACCCGTACTCAGAGTCCAGCGAAGACGAAGACTCAGACGAGGAACGCGAGAGGCTCGAGGAGGAACGCAAACAAGAGGAGGAGCGCAAGGCTGCCGTGGCAAACGGCGACAAGTCTGGCGCATCTACCAAGGGCACCAACACACCATCTGGCCGAGCCGAGAAGAAAGACCCATCACGCTCAAACGCCTCACTGGGTGCCGGCCTCAAGCGCCCCGGGTCACCCAACTTGTCCGATGCTAGCGGCACTGAATCGCGCAAGAAGGCCAAAGGCACAAACGGCAGAGCACACACATCGAACGGTCGTGCTCTATCTCGTAAGCATTCAACCCCGTTACCCCTGACACACTTGACAGATACTTACAAACCCTCCGCAGCCGACGAAGCCAAGTCTCGCCCATCAGGATATGGATCTGGTAGTGACACTGACACGTCTCGTGCGCGCTCCTCACAGCAAAAGGCACTGCGTCTCAAGCAACGTCCTGGCTCTCCACGCGACGGCACTCCCCTTGGGACCCCTTCTGCGTCCCGCGCTGCCTCGCCTGCTCCTATGGCTCTACCCACACTAGAAGAAGTCAAGGCTGCCATCCCCGAAGAAGGCATCAAAATCGGCGATCTCATCAAGCCGTTCAAGAAGCGCGTCGCTGGCCCGGAAAACACCACTTTCTTC
Source organism: Cladosporium velox (assembly GCA_024604135.1). NCBI lineage: Eukaryota > Fungi > Ascomycota > Dothideomycetes > Cladosporiales > Cladosporiaceae > Cladosporium > Cladosporium velox. The sequence goes on along the minus strand of JANIIF010000019.1, from coordinate 192,568 downwards.
ATCTCGCTGGTCAAGCAGGCTGGTATTCAGGACAAGGTTACCAAACTGATTCGCCCGAAGAGGGATTAGGAGCCCCCTTTTCCGCGCGAGTCGGGTTCTGGGGTGGCGAGGCGTGTTGTGGTTTTGAAGTTGAAGCCGGGGCTTTTGTCTGCGTTTCCAGAGGGGGATTAGGAATCTCCTCTCAAGCGCCGCGAGCCGGATTCTGGAATGGAGAGGCGCGTTGTTGTGCTGAAGTTCAAGCCGGGGCGTCTGCCTCATTTCTATTAGCTGAGCAAGTATTTGCGGCTTGACTGAGCCTCCTGGATGGGGACGTAGCCATATTTGATACTCGGGTTGGTCACCATACAGCCGATACAAGTGCGAATTATTGATCGAGGATCCAGAGTCTTGGTAACACTCACTCTGGAAGTCTAAGAGGCACGTCGCTGTCTCATGCGGTAGTGAATTTGCTTTGAAGTTTATGATTGTTTCTACATGATAAACCTAACGCCATCGCTATGAAAAATGTCAAACAAAGCAACAACTCAGACAGACAAAACAGCCAACCCGTCTTCTCTATCACTCATCGTCGTCATCGTCACCGTCGCAAACCCTCACCCCAAACTTCCACACCTGCTCAACACCAACCTTCTTCCGCCCCGCCACCTCCCTCCCCTCAAGCACCACCAAATCCGCATCCGCGCCCTCCTCCAACGTCCCTTTCACCCCCTGCAGCCCCAACATCGCCGCCGGCGTCGCCGTCACACTCCTCACAACCTCCGCCAAGCTAGCCCCGCTCCACTCCCAGAAATTCTCCAAACACTCCCCCAGCGTCGCGCAGCTGCCCGCCAGCGTGTCCGTGCCTTCGCGCGTCAGCCGCGCGCCTTTCTTCTCCCAGCGGTCGCCGTTCGTCCAGTCGTAGAGCCCGTCGGGTAATCCAAGAGTTTTCATCGCGTCCGTCACGAGCACGAAGCCGTCTGGGTGCGCCGTCCAGGCTATCTTGACGGTGGTGGGGTGCAGGTGGATGCCGTCTGCGATGATGCCGAAGTAAGGGCGCTCGGCGCCGGAGGTTTTGCCTAGAGTGCCGAAGGGCCCTGGGTTGCGGTGGTGTAAGGGCTGCATGGCGTTGAAGAGGTGCGTGAGCATTGTCGCGCCGGCTTGCAGGGCGGTGGTGGCGGTTTCGTAGGTTGCTTCGGTGTGGCCGAGGGCGACGCGGATGCCGCGGGAAGTGAGTTCGGGGATCGAGGGGGCGATGCCGGGGAGTTCGGGGGCGGTGGTTATGAGGGCTATACGGTCTGGGGAGAGGTTCGCGGCGCCGTAGCAGGCTTCGAAGTCTGGGAAGCCGTTGGGGGCGGTTTGCAGGACGGAGGGGCTGTGGATGCCGCACTTTGAGGAGGCGATGAAGGGGCCTTCGCAGTGGGCGCCGAGGGATTCGGAGCCTTCTGAGGCATTGCGTGAGGCGCCTGAGGGGCCGAGATAGGGGAGGGTTTGGTGGTAGACTTCTGCCTTTTGGCTGGGGAGCGTTGGGAGGTAGGAGGTGACGCCGGTGCGGATGAGCTGTTTGTTGAGCTGCTTGAGGCCTTTTTGGTAGACGGCTATGTCTTGAGGGACGGTGGAGAAGTCGAAGCCGAAAGCGCCGTTGAGCTGGACGTCGATGAATCCTGGAGCAAGGATCTTGCCTTTGAGATCGATGACTTCGTCGGGCACGACGTGGTAGTCGTAGAAGACTTCTTGTTTGCGGAGGATCTTGCCGGTGACAGAGCTGATCCAGAGGTCTTCTTCGACGAGCTTGTTATCTTTGACGAGGTAGCCTCCGGTGAACCTCGTGACTCCAGTGCGAGGCCGTTCTGGTGATACTGCTATAGGCATGTTGAATTGATGTGGTGTGTTTAGGTCAAAGGTGTATCCTGTAGCGATTGGAGGTCGAGGTGCTGGTGTCAGTATATGACAAGGGTAGCAGTAGGTATAGAATATTTTTTGACAGGTCGAGATCGACAGTACAGTACACACGTGCAGAGAAAGAAAATGAGATTGGCTCGGGATCAATGCCTTACCTCATACTGTACCTAGCCTGGGTGGTATCTACTGCAAGCAAGCATCAGAGTGTAAGCAATCCATTGACCGGCTTCGGCGAGTGCGTGACTCGTCGGGCATACTAGAGACAGCAGGATGTCACTCCGCAGTTACATGTCGCATGTCAAGTTTGGTGTTATCAAAGCGATACCACGACGATGACGATGCTGAGGTTGATGTTGCAGGTGGACGAAGATAAGCTTCCACTCGCCATGCTCCACAGCTTCTGCCTTCGCCCTTGCCCGCCACCACTTCGGCTCGGGCCACCATTGCTCGATGCAACCTCAGACCCGCGCCCTCGGACGTCGCATGAGAGCTGCTCACACCTTGCTCCAGCCCACTGCAACGAAAGCATTCGCTTGATTGCTTGCCTGCTGTCTGCCTGCTTGTGCCGAACAAACGTGACGGTGCTATCCGAGCCCTACGCACCTCTCGACCGCCATCGGCCTGCTCAAGATACTCCGCTCGGTACATCACGGCCCTCTGGACTCTGGACGGACCTCTGGGAGCGTTGGAGCTTGTCCGCCCCAGTATGCGGAGGCAGTCCCGCCTGCTAACGCTGCTGCCACGCGCATAGGCGAAGACACGCTGCTACGCCGTCTGGCCTCGGTCCTCGAGCAGCGACGTCAAGCTGCGACTGTCGCGCTCGTGTGCGATTCAGTTGAGCTCCTTGTAATCTACCTTGCTGCCACGTCGAGAGGCTAAGGTAGCCCCGACGACATGGCGGCCGGAGATGCACCCCTCGACCCGGTATGGGACGACATGGAGAGGTACGTTTAGCCGCCCCTCCGTCTGCCTGCCTGATGCGGATGCTGACTGCGTGACATCAGGACCCTCGGGCAATTGTTTATGGTAGGCCAACCCTCCCGAATACGTTCTGTTTGAACTCTTTGCTGATTCGTTCGTTAGATGGGCTTTGAGGGCACCGAAGTCACGCCCCAGATCCGCAAACTCATCAGTGAACACCACATTGGATCGATCCTGTTGAAGGCATCCAATCTCAAATGTAAGTTGCTAGTCTTTTAGTGACATTTCTTGTGCATGAGTCTGCGTGCGAGTACGATTGTCCAATGATCGCCACATTGCTTGCTGTTGGGTATTAATGCTACAATACAATACCTGGTTATCCAATGCTATCGAAAGATCTGCGTGCTTCAGCAGCTAGTATACCGATACAAACAACCATCATCATCAGCGACTTGGTGCTTGCCATGAGGCCGAGGTCATCCGTAGACTCGTAATTGCTTATCGTACAACACAACCACAATGCTTACATATACTAGCGGCAGAACAGACGACGCAACTGGTCTACGAACTCCAAAAAACAGCCCATGATGCTGGCCACCCTGTCCCTCTCTCCATCGGTCTCGATCAAGAGAACGGCGGCGTCAACAGTCTTTTTGATGACATCTACATACGCCAGTACCCATCTGCAATGGGTCTCGCGGCGACTGGATCACGAGAACTAGCTTACGAAGTTGCAAAAGCGACGGCCGAAGAGATTGCTGCATGCGGGATCAACTTGATCATGGGCCCATGTCTCGACGTCTTGACCAATGCTCGAAATCAGCCACTTGGTGTTCGAACACATGGTGACGACCCACAAGAAGTGTCTGCCTATGGTGTGGCTTTTATGAACGGCTACAAAAAAGCTGGTGTGGCTACTATGGGCAAACACTTCCCCAGCTATGGCAGCCTGGAGTTTCTTGGTTCAGCTTTGGACGTCCCAACCATTACCGAGAGTCTTGAACAGCTCAGCTTGAACGCTCTGGTTCCCTTCCGCAATGCAATCAGAGAAGGCTTAGATGCCATGATGGTGGGCGGGTGTGCAATGAATTCGGCTGGACTCAATGTTATGCACGCCTGTCTGTCGGAGCAAGTCGTCAATGACCTATTACGAAACGAACTTCGTTTTGATGGTGTGGTCATCTCTGACTGCTTGGAAATGGAGGCTCTATCACACAACATCGGTGTGGGCGGAGGCACAGTCATGGCTGTCAATGCTGGCTGTGACGTGGTTCTCCTCTGCCGCTCATACACCCACCAGCAAGAAGCCATAGAGGGCTTCAAACTCGGCCTTGACAACTTCAACATCACAAAGGAACGTGTACGGACATCTCTACGGCGTATCCTCGCCATGAAGGCCAAATGCACATCTTGGGAACAGGCTCTTAACCCCCCTGGCATTGAACTGCTGTCGAAGCTTCAACCATCGCATACTATCTTATCTACAAAAGCTTACAACTCGTCGGTCACCATCGTGCGCGATAAGAATCGCTTGTTGCCGCTCACCAACATACTGGAACCAGAAGATGAGCTGCTACTGCTGACGCCCTTGGTAAAGCCGTTGGCCGCATCGGCTGCAGCTCGCGCGCTGTCAGACCAAGCGACAAATGGATCACCCGAGCCAGCTGTCTGGGAACGTAACTCATCAGTCATGAGTGGCGAACGAGTCTTCCGCGAGCTAGGTCGATCACTTGCGCGGCAAAGGAATGGCCGCGTACTACACACATCATATACAGCCAATGGTGTCCGACCACAGCATGAGAACCTGATAAATCGAGCTGGGGCCGTGATCATTGTCACCGCGGACGCGAATCGCAACTTATATCAGAACGGCTTCACGAAACACGTGTCCATGATCTGCAACATGCAATTCACATCTGGGGGAGAGAAGCGTGAGAAGCCGTTGATTGTCATTGCGGTCAGCTCGCCCTATGACTTCGCAATGGATCAGTCAATTGGTACATACATGTGCACGTACGACTTCACAGAAACTGCTCTCGTTGCACTGGTCAAGGTACTATACGGCGAATTCACAGCTGCAGGCGCCCTTCCTGGCACAATAAGCCAAAGCCAAAAGCTTTCACAATCAAGGCAGCACTGGCTGGTTGAGAATTTCAACGAAGAACGTGACTCCGCAGGCCTGGACGCTCTGATCAAATCTGTTGCTGAAGGCGCCACGCCTGGCATGCATTCGGAGCTATCTGGTGCAAGCTCAAACTCTCTACTGCTACGGAGTCCGGACGTCGCAGAGCAGCACTTTGTCGTTCGCAACAGCAGTACGCAGACGCTCTACGGTTTCTGCGCGACCTACTTCTTCCAGGCCACAGGCACTGGTGTCATCGGAGCAATTTTCGTCGACCCGGCTCGCCGCAAGCTTTCAATCGGACATTCCCTTCACAACCGTGCCATCCGCACTCTACTACAGCGCGAAGGTATCAAGCGTTTCCAACTGGGCTCACGACTTCCCAGCATCTACCTCGGTAGCCCGACCGGCCACGGCGGCGAACGGAAACGCCTGCGCTCCTGGTTTGCTAACTTGGGTTGGAACACAGCACTCTCGCGCAACGTCTGCAGCATGATCGCGCGCAACCTTTCCACCTGGACGCCGCCCGAAGGCATGGCTAGGAGTCTGCAGAGCGCGGGCGTAGACTTCGACCTGGTGTACGGCTGGGACTATGCCACCAGCGTGCTCGACCACATCAAGACCAACAACCGCCAGGGCCTGGCCGAGGTGTACAAGCTCGCGCTGGCGGATCCCTCGGCCTGCGGCATCATTCGCGCCAAGAGGCCAGAGGATGGAGCCCTCGTGGGCACGGTCGTGCTGTACAACATGCAGTCTCAACTAGCAGAGTTCGTGCCGGCGATGAAAGACGTCGGCGAGCTCACCGGCGGGATCTCTTCGCCGGTCATCAGCCCTTCGGTCGGCGAGTATTCGACGCTGTTGCAAGGCTTGATTCTGCTAGGGATGAGGCAGATCAGGCAGCAGGGGTGCAATGCTTGTATTTTGGATTACGTGAGTTTTGTCCTGCCCTGCCCTAACTCTTGCCCGGGCGATCCGCCTATTTGAGAATGTTACTAATGCCTTAAAATTGCAGATGGATGGCGATGGCAATTTCGATGGCCTCAGCGCTATGGGCTTCAGCGCTCTGCACAATTTCGAAGAGGTGTCGTGTGACGCTGCGACTTGGACTATGGTGCCGCCGTCTTAGATACAGTATGGATTGCGGACGGTCGAGCGGGCCTGGCTTTGTGGTGTAGATTAATTTCCTGGTCTTGTGTGTGTATGATACCCCCGATATTTTAGTTTCCTAAGTGTGTTGCGAGTCGTTGGGGCAGATATATTAGGTTCATAGCGAACATGAGACTTTGGGATGGGACTTCCACCTTTGGATGCGGCCAACTTCCAGGTACATATTACTTACTTATTGGAAGTTTGTGCATCCTTCCGATGATATCCTTGATTAATGGCGCTTCTGTGGCGGTGTCCGAGGGATCCGGTAATAATAGCTTCTTAGTTCAACGACTATAGTAGACATCCTCTCGTTTGAGGATCCTGCCGGATTCCTATCCCATAGCCTGGGATTCAAGGGCAGCAAGTGTAGATTCCGGTCGCAAGCAGCATCCTTCATGATATGGCAAGTCTCTATCCCCTCTTTTTAAAGCAGGGGGCATACATGTAGTATCAATGATCGTCCAGCACCGGGGATATTACCTCATGAACCACCACATGGCACATGCAGGATTCAGGACTCAGCTCGCTCTCTCCTCCCCATCGGGTCTCGCCGACTTGGTCAATTTCCCGCGCAGGCTTGCCTTTCATTCATCACTGTCGATCTCTCGCCTCGTGTCCGCGGCTCCACTCCAAAGTGGGCCCGACCATCTCCGCAATCTGGGAGAGGCGAGAGCTGGAGAACCCCAGCACGAGGCGTGCTCCCAAGCTTCTTGAAGACCTACCAAGGGCCGGCCTTCCTGCTTCTGCGTCTTTTCTCGAAGCCGCCTCGCTGACTCTTTGGTCTTTGACTGACGTCTGACTGACTCTTGAGCTGGCGGACTACTTCACTACTGCTGCCACTGCTACTAAATCACGTGTGCGCTGTTGCACGGCCGGCCTCAGGAAGGACAGACTGACACAGGCACTGTCGCACAACGCTCTGGAGCTTGCCCGCGGGTTGATTGGAGAGATAGTAAAGCCGACGGCATCCGGGTCTTTGTCTTTGACGCTTCACACGACTTGCTGGAGGAGGCGACACAGCTGGGAGACGGGCACCTGAGGCTACACTGGAGCTATAGCATACTACTACTCCCATCCAGCCCACTCTTCCCATCTCAACGGACAACTGCTGCTTGGACCAGCAGTTCTTATCGTGTGCCTCGGCTTAAGGAACCTCGAGAGTGATTGGAAGGATTTGAGACAGTGCGCACCACGAGAACCCAGGGCATCCCGTATCTCGTCAGTGCGACCAGGCCGGCGAGTCTCTCGCTCTCGCGCATGCGCCGACACGCCAGCTAAGGCCAGGCCATCCGACTACTTGCGCGCGACGAGGACAACATTGTGATGCGCCCGCGCAAACTGCATCTCCACACGCCACCATAATGGACCACATAGGATTTGACCCAGCGAGCATGAACTATGTCGCGACGGCACTGCAGCATCCGGGCAGCGCCGACCCCTTCTCCGACATGCTGATGCAGCCGCCCATGGTCCTGGAGGATCAGCATTCTGCATATGCTTACGCCGGCGGCGACAGTATGGGCTTGCACTCGATGCAGCAACATCCACAGCAGGCGACCCCTTCTTTGAAACGCGCATACAGCACATTCGAGGATCCCTTCTCAGACGTCGTCAGCGCCTTCGAGCACCCCATGCACAACGAACAGAACGAAGTCGAAGCGCCCTCAATCGATCGCGACAACAAACTCCTCGGATTCTCACTGCCGCGATTCGACTACCACCTTCTCACGTACAACTACCAAAGAACCTCTGTTCAGCTCGCAGCGCAGCTACACGGCATGTTCTTCCTAGCCGAATCACCATGGGCAGCCGCGGGGGATGCGCAACCACCACCTTCAGAGTTGACTTGTTACCGGAGGAATTTGTTCCAGATTACCGGCGAAATTACACTACCGCGATCACTGCGATATATTTTGACGGATCAGGGCGAGCAAATACCGATCATGGGCCAAGAGCTGGTAGTCAGTGCGACCGAATCTACGGAGAATAACCCTGTGAAGATCATATCAGTGCCGTGGAAGACTCCTGCCAATCCAGTTGTGCCGACGGCAGAGGACAAGGCGGAAAGAGAACCTCCAGCGGTGCCGATTGATCTCATGAACCTCCAGGATATGGACTCTGAATTTGTGACGATACCGTTTCAGTGGAAGAGATTGCAGTTCAGGATTGCGACAGCGAACAATGGAAGGCGGAAGGAGTTGCAGCAGCATTTCCTGGTGAAGTTGAAAGTGGTGGCTACACTGGCGACTGGAGGCAAAATACCCATCTGCGAAGTGCATTCAGGAGCCATCATTGTGCGCGGCCGCAGTCCAAGGAATTTCCAGGCGAGGAAAGACTTGCCCTTGAGTGGCGGCGGACATGCTCGCAAGACATCACATGCGCCTCCACGGTCTGCTAGCGGAGAGTCTACGAACAAAAGGCTACACACGGAAGCAGCACCAACATCTGCTCCCGTCAAGCCTGAAGCAGCTCCTCCCGCTGCCGCCCAAAAGTCCACAGTAGACCCAAACGACATACCAGCACCAATAGACTTCTTCAACTGGAAGCCCGCGCCACCAGATACCCAGCAACAAGGCCCAACAGCCAGCCAACAACCACCCCAACCCAACGCCACGGGAGGAAACGCCTACGCCGCCTCTCACACAGACCTCCCTCGCACCCAACGACCCCAAACCTCAGCCCCAATAAACCTCTCCCTCGTCGAAGAAGACTCTCCAGTCCCGCACATCTCCCCTTCATCCAACAACCGCCACCGCTCCAATTCCCTCGCCGTCGGCACCGGCGTCGGCGGCGGCAAAAGCTTGCACATCCCCGTGCGCCCGCCCTCGTTTTCGCTCAACACCATCAACAGCCCCGACGAGTCGGCGGACTTGTTGTATGAGTATTTCCCGCTGGGCCTGGACGACTGGATGCCTCCTGTGGACGCTGTGTACCGGCCGCACGTCGTGCATCATACGAAACTGCCTAGCGATCCGAGGGATTTGGTCGCGGGGAAGGCAGCGAGGAGTCGCAGGTTGTATAGTGCTGATGTTGTTGGTTGATATCAGATGATCGAACTTGCACGATCGCATATTCTATCGGAGCTTCGAAAGGGTCGGCAGCAAGATCGACTTGTTGATGACCTGCTGGCCTACGAAAGCTTGCAACATCCTGGCGCAATTGTTTTTGGGAAACCCCAGCCAGGCGCTCCTTCTGGGCGGGAAACGTGATGTTTGTAATTCCCAGAGACACACTCACATAACGAAACCATGTAACGACACACCAAACCAAAATTAGAAAAGCAATTTGTTTTTTCATTTTTTCGCAGAAACGGCTAAAGAAGACACAATCACATTCGCATGTCGACTTTCTTGAATGTTCCCAGCTGTTCGTCTTTGACCACATCGAAAATCTTTCAGCAAAAACGTGAAGGGTTTTACACGGGCAGGTGTCGCATTGCTGCATCTCACAGCCCCAAACTTCGTTCTATGTACCAGGCTACATGTTTTGTAACAGCTACAATTCCTTCATCTTCAAGGCGTTGTAGCAAAGTGGTTAATGCGATTGACTAGAAATCAATTCCCTTCGGGGGCGTAGGTTCGAGTCCTGCCAACGTCGAGATTGTCCCATTCTTTTGCTCTTTTTTTTTTTTTTCGCGTGCATCTGGTTTCCTTTTTTTGGCCCGAGTATCATTTGCAATTTTGTCTTTTCTATTCTGAGAACATCGTAGCTCTCAATGTTTGGTCCCAAGACAGTAGTGGCCTGTCGCGTCTCTGTGGACTGGTTCCGGTTCCACACGCGGAATAACGTTGGACGTTTCAAGCAAGTTTGTACTTCTTTGGATCGAAGCATCGGTCTAGAACGAGAACGACACCGGGACCCGTTTCTTGTGTGAGATTTCGTTCATAGCAACCATTCACTGCCCGTTCATTGGGGGCTTGAAAGACTAGGTACTCATTACTCATGCCATGAGAAGGCTCTATCGCTATCAAGGCCCATGGCCTTCTTGTATTCTCTCCCTCCATACTGATCGTACTCTGCTCGGTTTCGATTAGCAGGCACGACGAGCCGTCCATCGCAACCGACTGCAGGTCTATCGTTGGCTAGCCCGATTCTCCTACTCAAGATGACTACCCAGATTCCTTCTTCGCCGTAAATATCAGGCAGATCCCTCTAGATCTGGCAATGGCGGCGCTGCTTTCACCATGTCATCGAGTCCCGGATATCTCTCTTCGCTCCGTTCCCCAATTTCGTACACCAAGAAGTGGCCGGCGACATTAGTCCGGCACATCGTTTCCATTAAAACTGATTTTTCTAGATTCTCACTCAAATCCTCACGAAATCTGACCCGCGAAAATTCTTTCGTTGCTCTCACGTATCCTCCAAACAGCACACCGCAACCGCAGCGCCAAACAGCGAACTCTCGGGAGACATCTCCAGCTTGACAGTGCTATCTAGCGTCCCAGCACCCGACTCAGCGCAGAGTTGGTTCAACACTCGCTGGCAACCAGACAGGAAGCCAGGGTACTTCTCCGCGACCGTGCCGTTGCAGGCGATAGACACGTGGCTCGAAGAGCTATTAGGTTGCAGACCCTCTTCGTGCGTGCGCAAGACCCAGAGGGCGTGGAGAGAAGTGGCGAGGTAGGCTTGGGCGCGGCGCGAGACGAGTTGCGCGAGCGTGAGGACAAAGGCCCAGTCGCCGGGGCTGTGGGTTGGGACGTGGTGGGCGGAGAGGAAGGCTGCGCTGGCGGTGGCGAGGGAGGGTGACTTGTCTGCTTCGAAAGCTGCGATGATGCGGGTGTCGAGGCTGTATGGCTCGGTGAGATGCTCTGGGATCTGGCCATTGAAGAGACCGGCGGATGAGATGGCTTCGAGGAGGACGAGGCGCACGATCTCGCCGAGATAGCGGCCGGTGCAGAGGTATTCGAGGGGTTGGAAGTCTGGTAGGCGATGGGTGGCGTTGAGGTGGTCGTCCCAGCGGGTGACGGGGAGGATGTTCTTGCCGTACATGCTGAGCTCGGTGTTAACGAGAACATGTTTGGCTGAGTCGAACCAGGCGTCTGGACGGTCGCCAAACTTCTCTCGTGATAGGGCTGTTGTAGGGAGGTATACTGAAGCGTTCATGCCTGTTCCCAGGATCAAGGACATGCGTGCTGTTGGGTCACGGTAGGCCTGGGACACCAAAGTTGCAGAGCCGTCGTTAACGATCGCTCTCATCTCGACGTTGACGCCTTTTTTGTTGCAAGACCGCATGATCAGCTCGCTCAAGTCGTCTCCCTCACAGCCATGAGTCGCACAGAATCCTTTGCCCATTGCTAGTAGTTTCCCGCTCCTCGGGCTTGTCTGCTCAACAGGGAACGACCATGCCAGGCCCATGGGTAATCTGGCGTTGGTGGTGCCGTTGATGTGATTGTACTCCGCCAACATGTCCGCGATCCGGTCCGCCATCCAGTCGAAGAACGCCTCGCCTTGCAGACCGCGGATCTTCTCATCGATCACAACACTGCGTATCCGTCTAATTTGCATATCACTCCTGCCGTTCTCTTTCTTCCCGAACAGCCTGACCAACGCGACCCTAAACGTCGATCCACCAACATCGAGTGCCAGGAAGTCGCCCGTTTCGAAGCCAGTTGGTAGGGTGTGTTGATACGACGGCAGCATCGAAATGTTCGAGGACCGCAGCTTCCCCTTGTATTCTTCCTGCAATTTCCCAGAGTAATCCAGTAGACGGTCCAGATCCAGCGGCTGCCCGAACAAGGCGCGGACCTCGGCGGTGAATTCCTCCATGCTCTTCTCGTACATCTGGTTCACCACGACATGGCGCGGCTGTTTGACGTCAACGCGGTGGTTGTTGAGGGTTGGTGTTGGTAATAAAGGCGAGAGTATCGACATGATCGCTCTGAAGAGTCGAGTCTGTTTGCATAGATCGAGTATGAGAGCCAGGAAGGGTCGAGTAGCTGATGTCATTGGCTGGCGGGCTGGCTAGCTTGCTGACTAGCTGACGAGGACAGTGAACGAGGTCGATCTATTAGTGATGCCAGCGGTCATACAACGATGGTCACGGTGTACATAGACGTGCTGGTGAATGGCGGAAGGTGGTGACAATCTATCTCAACTGTATCATGGAGCAAAAAAGCCGGTGAGCCCTTATGATGAGAAATAGAAAGACGAGGTTGTCTTTAGGGTTTTTGGGTTGCAAGCCGCAAGTCGGACGAAGACGCGAGGTTCCTCTGCGGAATGGGCGTTTGTCGGCAAAAGGGCGCCGGACAGAAATGCAACGGCAGCAGATTTCGGGGCTAAGGCGAGATTCGTGCGCTCTACATGCTCGTCTAGTGCTCAACGACAGCAGGGCGGGTGGAGGTGGTGGTGGTGATGGTGAGTAGCGTGGTATCAGGAAGCCAGCCTATTGGGGCCGATGTAGGAGGAGGAGCAGATGGAAGAGTGCAGCTTGACACGCTGAGAGGGAGAGTTGCCCATGCCTCGCAGCGGCTTTGCTTTTGCAAGTGGAGCGGTGGTGGTGATGGTGAGATACGACGTACGACGTCTCGTCTCAGTCAGGCCCACCCGGGGCGAGAGCAGAAAATGGAACAGCGTGTGTCAGAGTCGTGTAGTAGTGTGCTGCTGGTAGCGGTAGCAGTAGGGGAGGGGTTCGGTTTAGCGACGACGATAGGCAAATACGGCAGCGTAGTGTAGGAGACGGACTGGCGCGTGCGTGCTTGCGTGCTGTGCGTTATGTCACCAGAGCCGGATACTGCTACCCAATAATATTACCCTGCACACGATTAGAGCAAGATAGACAGGCGGCGGGAGGCGGCTCGGCTCAAGCAAGCGTGTGCGTGTGCGTGTGTTGATCTTTCGATCGAGTACAGCACTGGCTGGCTGGCCGAAGCACACGGATGCCACCAAAAGCAAGCGAAAGCTCGCTCTCCTCCAATGCAACCTCGCCAAGATTACGCGGACTCGCAGATGTAACTCTGCCTTTCCGAGCAGCAACCGACCAGTAGACATCACAATCGCCATACATAATCATATACTACACACCGGTGACCAATGACTAGTGACTGCTACATACTACTGTCTGCTCGCCTGCATGCTTGCATTCATGCCATGTGCGGGGTCACGATGGACCATCGTTGGCGCCAGATACGCGAAAGGTGGAAATTGGCATGGCCTGTTACTCTCGGGACAAGAAGACCAGGTATGATTCGCATATGCGAGGGCTTGTCCAAACATGGTCGAGCGCATGGCAGTATTGGGAGAGCGTGGCAGGGTGCGTGACACACGTTTCTGCCTTGCTGCACGTGGACCGTTTCAATGTAACCCGTGACACCACACCAAACAGGAACACGAACTGTCAAGATCACAATGGTGTTGCAGATGGTGACACTGGCCAGGCACGGGAATGTTGCACTTGTACGTCTTTCATTGCACATTCATGTTTGTGATGAAGCATGTGGGTTGCGAATGCGTGATGTGATGAGCTGCATCCTCCTTTTGGGTGTACGAATGTCAATTTTCCTGTAGGCGAAATCAGCAAAGAAGGCTCACGGGCCAAAATTTTGGAGCGCGCTGCAGGATATTTGAGGCTGTCATCTACTCGAACCAAATGGCTAGGAGGACTTTGTGTACTGAAAAGCGCTCAACTGAAATGTGACGAGGGCACTTTGTGAACATGTTGTAATTCTGTAGTATACTCATCATCAAACATAAAACAGCAAAAGCTGCAGCATGAGAGAAGACTATCTGCGCCCTCTCCACGCCATATGCACCACAATTGCCCTTTTCTCTCAGAACTTCCCAAAATTTGGGGAAGAGGAGAGATTCATTACAAGATCGCTATGCCAACAAGCCAAATCAAAACACCTCTCCCAGATCCGTAAGTAAGAAGAATGGGATGTCGTGAAAACATAGCCATCAGCAACACACGTGCTCCAAAAGACTGTACATTCAGACCTTCTCGCCAGGGTCCTCGTCGTCAATGCTCTTCTTGCCCAAGACCTCGTCCCTGGTCTCATCGGAAAGCTTCAGATCTTCGTCGATGGGAACGGTGTCCTTGATGGTCATGAGCATGACGGGCAAAGCGATCAGCAGACTACCAGCCAGAAGCGCCCACGAAGACGCGAACTCGCTGATGTAGGAGATCTTCAGGCCGTCCAGGCGCCAGATGATGGCCGCGCCGGCGGACTGGATGCCCTTGTAGAAGCCCGAGTAGTTGGCCAGCTTGCGGCTGTTGTTGGTCATGGCGCCCATGAACCAGTAGACCGAGCATTGCCAGGCGGCGTCGTAGAAGCCCTGTGTGGAGAATATTAGTGCTGGCTCAATTTTAGTGTTGTGTTCTGCAGGAATTGCCACTTACGTAGAAGATGTACAGGAACATCGGGCCAATGTATCCCGAGTCGGTCCAGTCGAGCTTCTGGTAGTCGTCGCTTGGGTCGTCGGGGGTAGCATCGCCCATCTCGACCTCAGCGCGCGTGTAATTGGCCTGGAAAGCGTATCCGCCGCCCCAAATGACGAAAGTGAGCACGAACAGGATAACCCACAACGCCTTGGCGCGAACGGTGCGCCTGAAGCGCGTGAGATCCAGGCAGTATCCGAAGATCATCGCTCCCCAAATCTGCGCGAGCCAGTAGAGGACGCTGTTGAGGGAGCGGGTGCGCGTGTTGAACTTGGCAAGGTTGACGCCGTTGAAGTGGTAGGTGTAGAACCAGTTCGAGGAGAAGAACATGGGGAAGAGGAGGATCACGTAGGGCTCGTCCTTGAGCGTCTCCCACATGCCGATGAACTCGGTCTTCCAGGTTGGGTTCTTCATGACGATGACGCGGCTGCCGTCGTTGCGCACCACGCTCTTCGCGTCGCAGAGGAAGAAGGCAAGGATGGCGCCGAGCGCCGTGAGGACGATGAAGCCAACGTATGTGCCGTCTGAGACCGCGCTGTTGGTGGTGGTGTGGATGTTCTGGCCCAGCGGGACTAGCGATCCGATCACACCTCCCATGTTGAATATCATCCAAAAGACCGAGATGTATTTGCCCTTGTTCTCTTCAGGCGGGTAGGCCATCATAATGGCACCTTGGGCAGCCCACAAGATGCCGGCGCAGCAACCAAGAAGGAAGCCGGCGAAGACGATGAAGCCATAGTTTTGGGTGTGGTTGTAGCAGAGGTATGAGGAGACGTAGACGCAGTAGCCAATGCCGCCGAACGACAATGCCTTCTTGATGCCGAGCCAGTTGGCAATCGAGCCGGCGAAGAATCCAATGACGGAGAAAGTGCTGTAGACGGCAGTGTTGGAATCCGTGCTAGCCTTGGGGTTGACCTGACCACCGCCGCCCAAGCCATTGACAGCGTTGAACATGCCTGCATCGCAGCGTTAGCACATGCATGCACTTGTTTGGTCGCATACCACTGGACTCGAACTTACCCGGACACAAGAAGCACACAAATGCCACCATGACAAGCTGGACTTGCGGGCTGGCGAACCACGGCAAGGTGATGGGTCCGATCTTGATTTGCTTGTACTTCCATCCTTTAGGAATCTCGCCAGTCTGTCCCTCGTGGGTGGAGGCGTCGGGGGAGTCTACATGATGTTCTGTGGTGTGCTCTGTTGTCGCCTTCTCTGGGACAGCGTCTGCGACAGCTCTGTCTGTGTCGGCCATGGTGTCGCGTGAGGAGTACCGGGGTGCAGTCTAAGCGTGTTTCCAGGACGCGCGACCACGATTGCCGAGGCAGGGAACAAATATGTTTGGGGAGGAATGCAAGGTATTTGTGCGCCGGGGCAGAGGCTTATATGATGGATATGGTATGATGAAGCAGTCCAGTGACTCCTGCTCGTCAACAATGAGGAGGTGGTAATGCCGGTTCACATGCAAGCGGCTGAGGAAGAAAGGTGTGCGTCTGCCTTTAGATAGGCCTCAGCTATCCGTACCGTACCTAGCTACGAGCTATCTCTCTCTCCTCACTCTCTTTCCAAATAGAACGGGCCCTCACACACAGGGTCTGGAGATACATTGCGGAGTCGACCGTTGTGTATGCACGTCCGACGCCCTTCCAGCCATTCACGTCGCCCACAGCGCGGGTGGCGGCGCGGGCACACGACCAAGGGCAACCTCAAAACACGACAAAACCATCCCGCCGGCTCGGGGCTGAAGCTTCTTGTCGCACAAGGGCACATGAGAGCTGCACAGCAATAATGCGATCCAATATTGATACGCTGCCGTTCGCATGGGTCTGGCCAGCGCACCACTCACCACACGCAACACCAGCGTTGCAGCGATTATGCGATATCAACAATCTCAGCGCCTCCTGGTGATACCGTGATACGGCATGATAGCAAAAACCACTAGACGAAACCAGCACGACCCACGACTCCACGATCGGCCAAGCTGCACCCGGTCGGCACTCGACTTGCGGGTTGGATGTAACCCAGCTGGCCGAGTCAGAGTCAGACGACCCGAACGCGTTCCTAGCACCCGGCTGCAACGTCGTTATCCCGGTCTAGCTGTTGCTGGTCTACTGTTCTTCATCTTCACGATATCCGAGCCCTATACCTGTTCGACTCCGTCATGGTCTGCCACATGGCACCCAAGCACCGCTTATCGAGTAGTCTGCGATAGACAGATACCAGAGGCGCATAGTGCAGTTTCATCGTCCATCATGGTCTGTCTCGATTGTGGGGATACCGTACCACGTCGCCTTATCAGATTACTACCCTACCCACGGAGCTACTTGCTAGATGAGGTGACGCTGTACACAGGACCAGCCAATGCCGCTGTTTGGAGCTGTCCACGTTGCATCGTGGAGGAGCTTGACAGGACATGACATGAGGCATTGGTTGTCAGGTTGCGACCTTGACATGACGTCTATGGTGAGCACGAGGGAGTAGGATTTTTTTTCGCTGCAATGGTCTCCGGCACCGCAGGTAATAGCTTTGTACTCTTGACATATAGCTCTTTTTCCTGTGTATGATTTCCAAGAATACTCACGACACCTGACTTCCAACAACCTGCTTCTCCATTCACAGTCCTCCGACCTATCAGCAATCAAAATGTCAGTTGCCTCGCAGCTGCGATAATAAGATTTCGATCACAACGCTGACATCACTCCAGGAGACTCATCATCAGAGACAACAAGGCTACGGCCTCCCAATACATCGCAGACTACATCATTGGTATGCGCGCCTCTTTTGATAACCATTGAAATAATTTACTCACATCGACCAGATCGCATCAAGACCTTTGCGCCAACTGCCGAAAAGCCTTTTGTACTTGGTCTGCCTACTGGTTCATCACCAGAAGACATCTACAAACGTCTTGTGCGAAGATACAAGTCAGGCGATATCTCCTTCCGGAATGTCATCACGTTCAACATGGTAAGCACATAGCATGATACCCTCTCTTCTGCCAAAGACCATGCTCACACCAACACCAGGACGAATACGTGGGCTTGCCCAGAGACCACCCCGAGTCATACCACTCCTTCATGTACAAGCACTTCTTCTCACACGTGGACGTCGACCCTTCCAACATCAACATTTTGAACGGCAACGCAACGGACCTGGAAGCCGAGTGCATCGCGTACGAGGAGAAGATCAAGCACGTAGGCGGCATTGAGCTATTCCTCGGTGGAATCGGCCCTGACGGACACATCGCGTTCAATGGTCAGTCACGATCTCGCGATACCACACTTAGCACCTCGCAAGCAACCCACTAACAAACCAACTACAGAACCCGGCAGCAGTCTCACATCCCGCACCCGCGTCAAGACCCTAGCCTTCGACACCCTGCAAGCCAACTCGCGCTACTTCAACAACGACCTCTCCGCCGTCCCGCGCATGGCCCTCACAGTCGGCGTGCAGACCGTGCTCGACGCCCGCGAAGTCGTCGTCATCATCACCGGCGCGCACAAGGCCCTCGCCCTCAAGAAGTGCATCGAAGACGGCGTCAACCACATGTGGACGCTGTCCTCCCTGCAGCAGCACCCGCACGCCATGATCGTCGTCGACGAGGACGCCACCCTCGAGCTGCAGGTCAAGACCGTCAAGTACTTCAAGTCCATCGAGCAGGTCGCCACCTCCGAGGGCTTCGGCCAGTCGCTGCCCAGCGAGGCGTCGACGCGCAAGAAGCGCGACTCCATTCTGCAGGAGCTGCACAGCCCGAAGAGCGCGAGCCCGACGAACAAGAAGAAGTTCCTGTTCCCGCCCGTGCAGGAGGTTCAGAGGAGTGCGAGCCCGGTGCTGGATTCGATGCACGAGCGCCTGCCGGCGACACCGAGCTTGGATGGTTTGGAGGTTAAGGAGCTGCCGTTGTCGGCTATGCACGACAGGATCGATTCGCCTACTGAGGGTGTGATCTGATTGTGGGGATGAGTGGCGTATATTGCATTTACGGTGTTGGCTTTGTGAACTTGGACATGCACCTATTCGTCTGGCGTTTGTAGAAATTTTTGCGCGGTCTTCACATATACCCAATGTCGCAAACGTACTCAATGGAAATACAATAATGTCGTAATTGTGATTTGTGACATGTGATTGTGTGTGTATGCGTGTGTGGTTGGATTTCGTGTAGCACGACTTTCCCAGGATGTGATTTGTTGTCGAGCATGTTCGTGACCTTGTTCCAATAGTCGATAGTTACTGCAATGCTTCAACGGCTCACGTGGAAGATGGACAGAAAAAGAAATGTCGATGTCTGTGCTGAACAGAACGCCATTCTCCTGGTTGATGCGGCTTTCATGTGATCGTGACGACAGCGTTCCCGCCGCCGCCAGGCTCCGTGATCGAACTCGACCAGCAAAACAAACCTCCCCCATTCACCCCTCTCTTTACCATCTCTTACTGAACCACTCATTCCATTGCAATACGATTCTGCTCACTGGACCATGATAAATACGGCACGATAAACATTAGTGAAGCATAGCCAAGGATGCGCGCCGGACTGCACGCTGGCCAAAGATGCTTCCGTCTCGCCAACCAGCCTATACGACCGCAGGTCTTACGACAACTTCAATACAGCCTTCATAGCGGCCGGAGTACCCGCAACTTCACATTTCTACAGCATGCGAAATTCTTCTTCAGACGGCCACCGGGGCCCGTGAAGGGTGGTAGCGCGCTGCTTGCTGCAGCCGCGTTAAGCCCACTCGCATTTGTGAAGATTGGCGAGGAACCACATGGCGAAGATGGAAGGACGAGCGAGGAAAAGATGCTGGAAATATCAAGAGAAGAATTGGAGAATTACGTGCCAGCTCCACTACGAGGGTCGAAGACGGTGCGCGTTGGCATATGGAGATTCGTGGATACGTGGATTATTGAGCCTTTGGCGACAGGCTTGCGCTTCCTACACTTGGTGGTCATTTTCGCGCCGGTCATTGCTTCTGTGCCGATGATGTGGTTTGGGCAGCGTGTACCGGAACGCGATAACGAGCGCTCTGGCACACTGCTGTGGTATCGATTCCTGGTTTGGTCAATGGAGCGTTCGGGCGCGGCATTTATCAAGCTGGGCCAATGGGCTGCCAGCAGAACCGATATCTTCCCCGATGAGATGTGCGCGATCATGTCTGCGTTGCACTCGAATGCGCCGGCACACTCGCTCAGAATCACCAAGGAGACGATCGAGCAGGCTTTCGGTAGGAATTTCGAGGACATCTTCGAAGAGTTCCAGGAGAAGCCGCTCGGCGTTGGCGCGATCGCCCAGGTCTACAAGGCAAAGTTGAAGCCTGATCTGGTTCCGACAGAAGATACAGCAGAACATCAGCCTCAGACATTGAGAGAGCGAGCACAGAAGACTGTCGATCCACTACTCAAAAGCTCGCCGCACCGGATTCCTTCAAATTACGTCGCAATCAAGGTGCTGCATCCCAAGATCGAACGCATAGTTCGACGCGATCTGCGTATTATGATGTTCTTCGCACAGGTTATCAATGCCGTCCCCACAATGGAATGGTTCTCCTTCCCAGACGAGGTGCATCAATTTGGTGAGATGATGCGCCTGCAGCTTGACCTTCGTATCGAATCTGCAAACCTTACTCTCTTCCGCAAAAACTTCCGCAATCGGAGCACGGCCTGGTTCCCGTATCCCTACGATCAATACACTACTCGCAAAGTTCTCATCGAAGAGTTCGCCACTGGAATTCCTCTAGAGCACTTCTTGCAGAACGGTGGCGGTGTTTTCCAGAAGGAGATTGCCGACGAAGGTCTCGACGCCTTCCTGCACATGCTACTCATTGACAACTTCATTCACGCCGATTTACATCCCGGCAACATCATGGTCCGCTTCTACAAGCCAGTACAGCTCGACATGGGAAAGAGTTTGTCACCGTTCAAGAAGCGTCAAGAAGCACTACCGGAAGACTCGAAGGATGTGACCGAGGAAGTCTTGGAACGTCTGCGACCTCATCGCCACGCAAAGGATGCTTGGACGGAGACTTTGCAGCAAATCGACAACGAAGGCTACAGACCGCAACTGATTTTCATTGACACCGGTCTCGTCACCGAGCTAAACACTACCAACCGCGAAAATTTCCTTGCCTTATTCAAAGCGATTGCCGAGTTCGATGGCTATAAAGCAGGCCATCTGATGGTCGAGCGCTGCCGCCAGCCTGACGCCGTTATCGACGGTGAAGTCTTTGCGCTGCGTATGCAACACCTGGTGCTCGGCGTCAAGAGCCAGACATTCGCGCTTGGCAACATCAAAATCGGAGACATCCTGAACGAGGTACTGAACATGGTCCGCACGCACCACGTCAGGTTGGAGGGTGACTTTGTCAACGTCGTGTTGAGCATATTGCTACTCGAGGGTATCGGCCGCTCGCTGCATCCAGAACTCGATCTCTTCTCGGGGTAAGTCTGCACTCCTGAGTTCTCATTATTTTTTAGAGACCCGCTGGCTAACTAATTTCTTTAGCGCGCTTCCCATCCTTCGCCAACTCGGTGCCCAAAGCGGCGGTGGCACGCTGCGTTCCGGCGACTTTTCCATGCTGAAGGTCTGGGCTGGCCTGGAAGCCCGCAAGTTCCTGCAAGCTAGCGTCGAGAGTGTCGAGATGTGTGTCAAATACGACCAGCTCTCTCCTAATCTATAAACTGCTCGGCAGCCATTTTCTTGAGCATATTGGGCGACGAGGGGATTGTATTACTATTATTATAGACTAGTGTTTTCCCATCAGTTGAGAATACATCACAAGCAACGCATTCCTCCCTACTGGGAACAACCGTCTACCTGCTCTCACGTTGCAACCTTTCCCTGACTCTCGTGATTGCTTCGCCTAGCCTATTTTCGCCCCATTTGCTGCGGTTTTCCAGCGCATCGGCTGCGCCGAATCCCACGCCCCAGATGCGATCTGTAGGGGAGGCCTAAGTAATTCATGTTAGAAGTGAAAGAGAAAAGGCAAGCCCGATGTAACAAGCACTTACTTCCACGAGCTCCCGATCGCCTGTCTCGAGCAGCTTCTTTGCCATCCATGAGCTTTCTTTGCCTTTGGTGAATTTGTGGTAGTTGCCTTCTTCGACGATGCGGCTTTTGTCTAATATCATGTTCAGCGATGATCGTTGGTAGTCAGCAGTGAAGTTAGACAACTCACGCTCATCCCACTTAGGTCTATTGAAGCCTTTTGCTTTCCTCCCCAGCGCTTGGTGCTCGGACGGTACTATCGTTTGCATCATCTTCTCTGCTGTTTCCTGCCGTGTCACGTCACGTCAGTGGAAACATGCTCATATGTTCATGTTTTCTTTTGGCTTTTCGCCATCGAGTGTTGCTACGGCGCATACCTCATCTCCGAACAGCTTCGCTTTCTGGATCATCATCCACATTTCCGTGCTTGCGTATGTGACGCCTTCGACTTCGAAGGGGCTGTCGTACCATTGGGACAGGAAGCCGTAGGGTTCTTCGAATTCACGCCAGAAGAAGAGGGGCTCTGAGGTGGTGGTGCTTTGGGACGTCATTTTGGGCGGTGATGTTGGGAGGTTAGAATGTGTGACTTGGGATAGTGCTGCGTATCGTTGTTTGGATATGGGTAGTGGCAGACGCAGACGTGCTGCATGTGTGATGATTGCATGTGCAGATGAGGTCATCGAAATGAGGATATTTGATATTCGCTTCTCTGCGTGCTGTACACATTGCTTGGACCTAACTCGGACACCACTATGGCGTAAACATCGCGTTGCTAAGGTGCGCGCTCTATGGCAGAGATTGAATTTGTTGTGCGAGTCGGTATTCTTGTTCTGTTCACGCTGCGCCTTAAACAACCAAATTGATGACTGATCGGCTTCTGCTTTCGTCGGCAAACCTCTTTTCGGCCCGGACACCGCCACTCACCAGCTCGAAACAGCTATCCGAAAGGCGTATACAACTCTTGGCTATGTAATGCAAGTTGTCCTCGTAGAACTTGATATAAAGTAGCTTGCCGACCAACAGAAGAATAAGTGATCAACCAAGTTTCCACCTTGACTCGCAATCTCACAGAAAACAGCAACAACCACCCAACATGTCTCTCAATTACGAAGCAATCAACGCAGCCAGCTCCACCGTCCCTTCAGATACCACCAAGCCTTTCACTATTTCTACTCCGCCGAAAACCGACATATGGCGTCGCACGACCCGCGGTGACATGGAGTTCAACGCTCCCGGCATCGGCGCTCGCATCCCAGTATCAACCTTCACATCTCTCTCCGCCACCGTCTCCGGGCCATGGAAAACGCAATTCGACCAAGGCGGCATCTTGATCGCCTTCCCCAAGACCCCCGGTGCAGATCTTCACGACTCGCAATGGATCAAAGCCGGCATCGAGTTCTTCAATGGCGAGCCCAAACTCGGAGTCGTCGGTACCGATCGCTTCTCGGACTGGAGCTTGTGCCCGATGTTCGAAGCTGGGGACAAGGCTTCATTCGTGGCGGAGAAGGAAGCCGATACGATCTGGATCTACGCTGTGGTCAAGGGCAAGAAGGAGCCTTTGAGGGAGGTCAAGTGGGCTGATCTCGAGGGCAGGGCGAAGGATGCGGAGATGTGGGTTGGTGTTTATGGAGCTAAGCCTACGCCTGAGAAAGACAATGCAGAGGCAACGATTGATGTCAAATTTGAGGGACTGAAGATTGAGACGAGTGGGTGATTCTGGTGAAACATCAAATTCTGTGGTAAGATACACTAGCGATCACAATAAGCCTCGTTCAGAGAATTCACATCAGGACCAGTCTCCTGACAGCTCAAACTTCTTTCCCTCAGCTTCAAGTGCCAGAACTTCTTCCATCGTCCACAACATCGGCAAATGTCCCGGCGGGATGTTAGTGTTGTGGAAATCCGTTCCGTTCATGATGCACGTAGCGGCTTTCGCATAGTTGTCAATAGTGTACTGCTCAGGATCATGAGTGAAGATCCACTTCGGCACCCTCGCCTGAACCTTCGTCAAGTCGATCGGTCCGCTCGTGAAATCAGCCTTGTGAAATCGCTCGTCGTTCTCCCAGCCGAGCCACTGCGCACACGAGACTCTATCAAAGCGGAGCAAGTTGTGTGTCTTGACAGCAGTCGGTATGTTTGCTTTACCGGCTTGCTTCAGGCACT
This sequence comes from Cladosporium velox, assembly GCA_024604135.1. NCBI lineage: Eukaryota > Fungi > Ascomycota > Dothideomycetes > Cladosporiales > Cladosporiaceae > Cladosporium > Cladosporium velox. The sequence goes on along the minus strand of JANIIF010000019.1, from coordinate 168,982 downwards.
CAGCAATCGTTACTGCGTCTTCAATAGCTTGAGTCGCACCGTTTCCCGATGTCGGTAAGAAGGTATGCGCAGCATCGCCAACCTGGATGATTCTCCCTGCAGGCGAGTGCCAGCGGGGCTGTGGGTTGCGGAAGATCAAGGGCCAGTGAACGATGTGGTCCGAGGGAGTTGCCTTCACCATTGCTTCCACAGCCTCGCCCCAGCCAGGTGTTTCGCGTAATGTCTCGATTACGTCCTCGCTGCTGACAGTGTGGTGCCAAGACTCCTTGGTGGTCTGCTCGCCGTTCTCGAAAAACGTAATGCCCCAAACCATCTGCCCGTCATTGCCGTCCTTGTCGAGATAACACAGGGCCACAAGGTGAGTGTCTGGACCGAGCCAAGCTTGAACGTCTGGGTACTTGCCATCCCGTGGCCCAAAGAACTCCTTGATCAGTGGATCTGCCATCGCCAGTTCCAGTGGGTATGTGGAGCGATAGACGCTTCGACCAGAGCGCCTGCCCTTATTGCCATTCGGCATGATAATATCCTGGGACCTCGAATTTACGCCATCGGCAGCCAGAACCACGTCAGCTTCTGCGCGGTCGCCTTGATCGGTCACGACACCAGCGACTCCACGATCTGGATCTTCGAAGTACTCCACAACACGCTTCCCGAAGGACACTTCAATGCCAAACCTCTGGACCTGGTGCCAGAGCATCTTATGCCACAACGGACGCATCTGCATGACCATGGAGGCGTTGTTCGGGTCAACACCTGCGTCCGCCCACATGGCAGCAAAAGGCTTTGCGTCGCTGATGGCTTCACCGGTATGCCTTCTGTATTGAAGCCAGGCATCATGAATCGAGATGCGGTCACACTCTTGCATCATGACAGGGTAGTGCTGCAGAAAGAGTCTTCCACTGAGGCCTATGGTGAACATATCGCCTGTCGAATCTTAGTATTACTAAGACTTGGACACCATGATTTAAGGCTTACCTCCAGCGGCTGGCGACCTGGAACGCTCCCAGATCCGAACATTGTGGCCTTTGCGGTAGCACTCGAGGGCTGCAACGAGACCGCCCACACCAGCACCAACGATGAGGACGTCAATACCCGAAGACCCATCACAATTCACGTCGCTGTGTCCGTTCGCCGAAATGCGATCGGTATGGGAGAAGTCCAAAGTCTCCTCAAAGTTTCCCATGGTCGAGTTACGTTTCGAGTTATCGTCCGAGGTTCAATAAGGGAGTGGTTACGAGGCAATGGAATCAGTGGTCACTATTATCATTTTCGCATTCTGGCGTAAGCATTCAGCTACTTATAGAGCCATGCTTATCTGCTATAGCTCCTGATATCAAACAACCTGGTGTCAGCGGAATTCGGTCGAAACCCGACCCGTCAAGGCGAGCTGAACGCTGGTTGAAGATACGGAATACACTCGTGGTGCGTAGATAAGGTCAATACCGCCACTCTACTGCTGATCTCTCGTGGCCTGAATAGGTAAGTGGTGGAAGCGGCGCCCAGCAACGTACCAAGAGATGTGCATACCTGAGAATGACCACTTACCATATCGTTAGGCCCAGATTGAATGACATGCGGCAGTTCAGCTGGATCTTACATGATATTCTGTTTCCTCAGCCGTATTACGCAGGAAGCGGAGAAAGTTGAGCTCGGCGCGTCGTCCAAATCCGCGCATGTCAGAAACATGGTCTCAGTAGCATTCCGACAGCAACATAGCATGGCACACTACTCTCCATCTGGAAAAAGAAGTGCTGACAAAGATGTCAAAAGATATGTTGATGAGAGTGGGATTTGAACCCACGCCCTTTCGGACTAGCGGTTGTATGATGTACCAGAAGGCAACACCTTAAGCTAGCGCCTTAGACCGCTCGGCCATCTCACCATTGAACCTAGATGGTTCGATGAACGTCATGGCGTGAGAATAACTCTTGTACGTGTGACGTGTCAACCGCAATACCGTAGGGATGGACACCGAGGAGGAGACTGATCAACGCGCACCCGTCCGGTTCGTTATAACACAGTGCTCTGCTCATTCGGGTATCATTCCTTCTCTTTAGCTCTTCGAGGTATGATATGTGAGGCTGTCAATATGGGAGACAAGGACGAATGACAAGCAGCTGAAATTGATGTTCCGAAGATGGTGTCGCAGTGGTTCCGATAAACTTGACACGAGTCCAGTGTGTTGGCCAGTCACAATGGCAGAGTGAATTCGGTTCATTTCCCCAATTCGTAATGGTAGTCTCGTACATAAGTTGTGCTGTGACCACGTAGACCAGCCGCTCAGCATGGCGGTTTGAACACGTAGGCTAGCTCCCGGAAACAAGAGTGAAGACGCTTCGCCAAGGCCCATTCCCTCATGAGATTGGAAGCACCGCGTCCTCCGGCAGTTCCGCAGGCTGCTCCACATCCGGGTCTGAACGAGTCGTCTTCGGCGCGAAGAACATGTCCTTGTAGTACTTCGCCTCTGCGATGCTCTCCAGGATATCCGCCTTCGCCTCGTGTTTACCAGCCTTTGCAGGACTCGCTTTGATGACCTCGATCGGCGCCCAACGCTTCGCCGCCTCTTTGATCGCACTCACGTCCAAGATGCGGTGGTGCAGGTATGACACGATCTTCCTCCAAGGCTCTTGACGCAGGAACCTCTGATCCGCATGTACTGTGTTGCCCGCCAATAGCGCCTTCTTGCGTTCGGGCACGTGCGATTGGATGTATGCTAGTAGCTCGTCTGCAGATTGTTCGGCTGTGGTGGTTGAGTCGAGGCAGGCTTGCGTGAGGCCGGAGTCGCGGTGGTGGGAGGTGCACCACTCGCCCATTTGATCTAATTGCTCCTTTGAGTGGTGGATGACAACCTCGTATCCATCATCTAGCATGTTGAGCTCGTAGTCGGTCACGAAGCATGCTAGTGACATGATTGTGTCCTTGCTTGTGTCGAGGCCGGTCATCTCGCAGTCAATCCAGACCAGAGGGTGTTTGGAGCGGGATTCGGGCATTGTGAATGATTTGTGTGTATGTTTCACTAAGATCGGTGTCTCGTCGAGGTTCCGGAAGTTTTCGGGTGTTGCAAGCGGTCGTTTCTTCGTGTTGGTCTTTGATGTGTTGATCGAATTAGAAGCACTCGTCATAGGTCGTTGAAGCTGGAGCTTGAGTGGTGGAGCCCCCAAGTGATGAACTCATGCGCATGGCTTCACTCATTATTTCAGTCATAGCAAATTACCTTCTTTGCGTATTGGGAGCTTACGATAATGATATGATTGTATGCAAAACATCTCACATGCAGATAGTGCAACGATACATGTATACATACATGTACACACATGGATGTCTGGTGCAGCTCTTGCAGGGTTGGGGTTGGGGTAAGGCTCTCGCTCTCCTTGTGACGATATAAAGGTGATAACATCGAAGATCGAATTATATTGTACAGTACTCATGTCTGCAGCATTCAGGTTATGTCCCTGAGTTATCTTCATGTTCCTTCGGTCCTTCTGCGTTGCTCCGGGTGGGGTTTGGTCCAAATCATTGTTTGACTTGAGCAAACAACACCAAAGTGCATATGCTGAACCACATTCGCGAAACACGAATAGAGAATAATGAGAAATTGTTGAAACCTGCCAACTACATCTGTACCAAGAGACATAGCAAGGTCTAGAGGAAGCTCACAGATCACCGACTTTGTGACAGATCGTTCATTGCAACGCAACTGAATGTTGACCAGACTCGCTTGCGATACCACCAAGCTTGAACCCTTGACATCGAAACGTCAACATGACCAATGTCGACCGCTCCGTCAGATGGCATCATAGGGCATAGATGAGACGGAGCATGGTCCGTTGGCAATGATATACTAAGTAGACATACATAGCCAATGCGCATTCATTCATTCAACACCGAAACCTTTCAGACACACCACCATCTGATCATCCTCTACGACCATCCATTGATCCAACCACTATCAAACATCCAGGAAAAGAATAGGAAACGACAATGCCTTTCCAACTCCTCCGCACAGCCCAGACGGCTAGCCGCCGCGTCGCATTCACACCCATCACCCGCACCTTCAGTTGTGTAGTTTGGGAGAAGAAGCGATGTATGATATTGAGGAATGTGAATGCTATCTGCTTGTGATTTTCATTAGATCTACGTTTCCATTGCTAGACGTGATTCGTCGGGCGAGCTGTGAAGGGCAGCAAGATATCGGTCTATCGTAGTTTCTCGAGCAGGTCTTCGACGCTGTGCTTCTCCATGGCATCGATGAGCTTGATGATCTCCGCTGCCTTGCCTTTTCCGTACACTGGTCCGGCCAGCGACAGGAACTTCTCATCCACCCTGTCACGAGTGAACGGATGCTGCTCTTCACCCAGAGGATAAGCCTGTTCGATTGTTTCTGCTTTCCCACCAGACCAAGTGATCTCGAGCTTCGCGCCGAATTGTTTCATGCTGTCGTCAGTTTGAACAGAGATCTTATCGCAAAGGGTGTGAATGTCGTTGTCTGCAAGTTTGTGGTAGGCTTGCATACCAGTCGCTGAGCCGTAGAGGAGGGCGTTTGCGACTTGGTAGTAAGCTGAGAACTGTGCATCGATCACATTTTCTGGATGGATCTTGTTCGGTGTTGGGTCGCCGACAAGGGAGAAGTTGGCAGAACTGATTGTCAAGATGATCTTTTCGACATCGGAAGGTGAGACCTGGCCATTGTTGTGGGATGTGTGCAAATTGCCTGATATCTCGATCAGAGCGTGTGTCATACGACATGCTGGGTAAGGCTTCAAGCTTGATTTCAGCCATTCCCAGTGTGAACCAAGGTTGTCCACAAACCTGTTCAGATCTTTGTTCGGGTTGGGGCTGTAGGCGTGCAGGAAGCCCATCTTGCCCTCAATAATCTTCGTAGCACCGATTACGCCTGCTTCTGCAAGGTTGACACACATAAATGCGTCGTGGACCGCAAAACCTGGATGTAGGCGCTTGTTCCAGGAGCCATTGTCAAGGTATTGCATTGAGCCCGCTGCTTTGCTGCCTGCAAGCCCGAACGCCATTTCGATGACATCTGCGGAAAGACCCTTGAGAACGGCGATGGCTGAGACGGCGCCAAAGATACCAGCTGTAGGTGTGTTGTGCATGCCCTGGCTGTAAGCTTCGTAGCCAAGCTCACGTGCAATTCGGCATGTTATCTCGTAGCCAACAGCGATGGCAAGCATGAATCGCTCGCTATCAGATGGCTGTCCCAGCAACTCAGCTTGTGTGAGAGCAGCAGAAACGGACGTTACACCAGCATGAACCGTTCCTGGAGCATATGTATCATCAAAGTCCATCGAGTGGCCAAAGGCGGAGTTGAGCAGGCCGGCGTATTGAGGCAGCATGTGTGGTTTGCCTTTGGCGAGGACAGTGCAGGATCCATTGTTTCCAGGGCCTTGAAGTGCGACGATGGCCTTGTATATAGGCTCTGTAGAATCGGCGTTGTTGAGTGCGCCGACGACAACACCCACGAAATCGATCAGAACTTCTTTGACTTTCTCTCGGAGCTCCGCAGTGAGTTGTGATGGTTGGGCATCTGCCACGAAAGCAGCCAGTAGCTTCGTGACAGGTGGCTGTGCGGTATGTCCGTTGGTACCGCCGTTGGATTGCCCATTGGTCGCGACCATTATTTGAAACGTTGAAGAGTGTCGAGATGCGATCCTGGACGAGGTGTGTTTCTCTCCCTGAGTATTATCTTTTGTGGGAGAGGTGGAAGGGACAAGTGACAGAAAGGATACTACCTACCTGATATAGATGGCATCAGATCAGGATCGCATCACCCATTCTCTACGGCAGACGCTACTCCGAGGTCTATCGTGTGTTGTATGCGCGATCTGCTGGCGAGCGCGTATTCCCGGCCTGGCGTGAGGCACAGGTTGTCTAATAGCCGGAACACGAGAAAATAGCGTCCCCCTTTGCGCTCAAGTCTGTATACAGGAAGTGCATTTACACATGTATCTCGGTGACAAGCAATATACCTGACTTTTGTTGTCGATGGTCTTAGCATACTGGATCCTGAGATTCAGAGGCGCTATTGGTGATGTCTCAAAGGTTAACGTATTCGTTTCTGTGCCTGGAGGACGTGGTACGACCGTATAATCTGTAGTGAACATGCGACACTTGAATTGAATTGTACTCGAACTTTTGCACACGCACCCCATGCCGCCAAGCGGGCTGACGCACGGCACCTTCCCTTGTTGCTGACGCGCGACTGCCTCGACTTTTTGCGATTGCGCCAGCATCATTGTTCGCCGCGCGACTTGAGAAAAGGCAAACTCACGACACCCTCACCTCGCCCGCGAGCGCCTTTCTCACAACACGCACAACAATCGCATCGCTCCACTTCACCACACTCAACTCACTCACATCGGCGCAACACACACAATGGGCGACAGTTATCGCCCTGGCGGCGGCGGCGACGGTCGCGGTCGCTACCAGGCGCAAGACTACGAGCGCAACTACCGCCCACAGCAATACGATCCCTACCCTCCGCCACAGCGCCAGTATGACTCTCGCCCGCCGCCTGGCGGCTCATCCTATCGCCCACCTGGACCGCCGCCCTCGTTCCATGGCAACTCTCGCGACTTGGACAGAGGTAGTGGCTTCACATTCAGAGGCGCTGCTGGTGGACAGAGCTACAGACCCGAGCAGAACTTCACATTTGACGCACCGGGTCCAAGAGCTCCAAATGGCTTCGCACCCGACAATGCGCCGCGCGAGAGGCCCAGGAGGTTCGACAGAGACAATGGTCGGCCGCGTCATGCTGGGAGAGGTTCGGGCGCACCGCGTGGTCGCGGTCGCGGCTTCGGGCCCAAGCCAGCACATGATCGCGCCATTTTGAGCAAGATGGCTGGATCGCGCGAAACCACACCAGAGCAGTTTGAAGGCATGACCGATGGGCAATCGCACTTCAAGGACGTCGCCGATTCTAGCGAGGGAGATGACTCGGACGACGACGGTCCTCGGAAGCGTACCAAGGTCGAAGCCAGCGATGCACCTGCCGCTCCGAAGTGGTCAAACCCCGACCCGTACACTGTGCTTCCACCACCAGAGTCACTTGGCGCCCCGAAGAAGGATATTGTGCAGACCATTCGCAAGGCCAAGAACGAACAACTCGCAAAGGTTGACAAAGTCGCGGATAACTCCGACTTCATTTCCTTCAACTTTGATGACGACGACGATGCGAAATCGGACCCGCCTTCACCTCCAGTCACCAAATCACCAGCACAAAGTGGAGAGCCGAGTTTCAGCCACCGCGATTCATTCCATCGCAAGACCTCCACAACTACCCTCCCACAGAGCAATGGCACATCATCAGCATCCTTCACGCCTATAAACCAACGGCCGCAAGCACCTGTGTCCATATCGAGCGACTCCGAATATGCTCAGGCACCTTCGATCGTTCCGGAGCGTGTGTCAAGGCCACCGAAGCGCAAGTCTCGCGACACCAGACAGTTCGGAGATGTAGTCGAAGAATGGCAGTCCATTGATGGACAACCCGTTGCTCCTTGGTGTACGAGAGATCACTCTGCAACCGCCGATGTAGGACTTAGGTAAGTACAAGGCGCTACATCATATTCTGACGCCCTACTAACAGTAATCTTAGGCTTCACAAGGAGATCTGCGACTTTTTCGAATATGTCAAGCCTCGCCCGTTCGAAGAAGCAGCTCGCCTAGATCTTGTTCAAAGAATCCAGACCGCCGTTCGTGCTTGGGGTGGCGCCAATGGTTTTGCTCGTGAATGTGAGGTCCATTGCTTTGGCTCTTTCGCTTCAGGACTTTACTTACCCACTGCGGATATGGACCTGGTGGTGCTGTCAAAGTCTTTCCAAAGCGGTGGGCCTCGCCAGATCGGCCAGTCCCAAAATCAACTTCGAGGGCTTACCCAACACATTGAGAGACTCGGGATCGCACAGCCGCACACGGCGACTTTTATTGGAAGGTCCAAAGTGCCGATTGTGAAGTTCACTGACAGGCGTACGGGAATCAAAGTTGACATCTCTTTTGAGAACGACTCTGGCTTCCCTGCTCTCAAAACATTCGAGGCTTGGAAACGAGAGTATCCTGCCATGCCGGTTGTTGTTGCCCTGGTCAAGCAGTTGTTGGTCATGCGCGGGATAAATGAAGTCTACTGTGGTGGCATTGGTGGCTTCACCACCATCTGCTTGGTCACACACATTCTGCAAACCATGCCTGAGGTTCAGTCCGGAGCCATGGACCCACAACAACACTACAACGAGATCTTCATGAAGTTCTTGGACTTCTATGGCAATAAGATTGACATCAGAAGCGCCGGCATCATCATGCACGCACCGTACATCTACGACAAGGACAAGTACCCGAACGCGGCACAGAACAAGGAGCGCTTGACGATCATTGACCCGAACAATCCCAACAACGACATTGCAGGCGGCTCACACAAGATTGACACTGTGTTCGGGCGTTTCCGCACAGCCTTCAGTGATCTTCGACGCTACATGGATCAGCTTCACAAAGGACACGTCAGTACCAGCAGCATCCTCGAATGCATACTTGGTGGCAACTACCAGCCTGTGGAAACTCAGCGCAATCGACTAAGGCAATTGTACGGCACTGTTGCACCCTCAGCGGCTCCCGCACTGCCACCAGCGCCTTACATACCTCCTGGTGTCAAAGATACCCCTGCGCCGAAAGCGCCGCGGGGGCCGAAGCAGAACAAAAAGGCTAAGCTGCGCGAGCAGAAAGCTGCCGAAGTCCAGGGTCAGTATGCTCCGCCCGTACAGAAAGCAGCACCTCCAGCATCTTCAGCTCCCAAGTATGTCGCCCCGATGGCCAGCTCTCTCTTGCGCTCAAATGATGGCGGCGGTAATGGTATCATCCCCATCATCACACCCCCTTTTCACTATTCACAATACCCTTCCTTTCCTCCATATATCCCACCATACAACTCGCCTTACAGTCATACTGTCCCTCAGCATCTTTACTACTCCCCCACCGCCGGGTTCCCACCAGAAAAAGGTGTCCCGCCGCAACATCCTGCAATACCGCCTCCACCGCCTCCGCCAGAGCCAAGGGAGACCAAGGCCCCATCGTCACCCGCCTCCTCGGTTTCGATGGACATGTCGGATTAGACGCATACTGACTCAAACCAGGTCAAAGGCTTCCACCACGTCCAAACCGTCCGGACAGCTTTCAACGAGGGCCGAGGAGAAGAAACTGAGACGCTCAAATCGCAAGCCCAACCCTAATCAGTCGAAACCACCAGCTGCGAAGCCCACACCACCTGGTCCGAAGAAGAATACCTTTGGCCCTAAACTGGTTTTGGAGAATCCTAATCAGGCATCTAACGCCGCGAAACTCAAACACCGTCGGGAGAAGCGTGCATGGAAGTACGCAGAGAAGCATCCTGGGGTCGATGTGCCCAGGCAGATGACAACCAAGAATAAAGAAAAACAGCTCCAACAGCATCAAGCAAGCAAAAAATAATCTGCATCGGAAGGAGGATTGGAATGGGAGACGACGAGCAAGCATGGTCTTATCTGCTGGTAATGTGGAGTTCTCTGGTCCTTCCCAGTTGCCTGCTCACACAATACCCCTGTACGAATAACTACGATTTGATTTTCTTTCTTTAGGTGGCACTCGATACGATGCTCGTGCATCACAGCCCCTCTAGGCAGGCCTGTTCGACTTCGAGCACAAGCCACAGCAAACGATGTATGAGAGTGCCTTTCAATGTTTTTTCTTTCTCTTTTCTCAGAACTGATCACCTCTGAGGTGGGCTCATCTTTGGCAGCTTTGGCTAACACAGCAGTGACCAACGACCGACAATTGAAGATCCAAGCGGGGCTCCGGGGGCATTACAAATGGCAAAAAGAGGCCTGACAAACCTCGCCAATTCGGTTTACATGGGATTGAACCTTGGCTTCGACTTTGGTTGAACGTAGGACTTGTGGCACAAGTTGGAAATACTCGTCAGCAGTCGTGCAAGTATCAAGGTCTTGTACCTGATTATGTCGGCTGCAGGCGTTCTGCTTTATGCTTCTCGATCTACGAGAGTCGAGAGCTGGAGCAGGTCTTTTCTCATCGGCTTTTGTTCGCTCACTTCGTGGGCGGGCGGTCGGAGAGGAAGGGGGCATCTGGGAGGGGTCGCGCTTTCCGATGGGAAGTGTTGGAAATGGGCAAGTACTACCCTACCAGTTGAGGATGCGGGATGTTTGTCTCTACTACACACGGTTATGAGCTGTGTTGCGCTGACCTTGGATACAGTGATATATACGGCCGACAGCAATTTTACTTCCATCGCTTACTTTATCTCCGCCCAGTCATACCCTTTTCCAGCACTGAGACTTCATCGAAGCTAGAATATCTTCCCCCACAAAACCACGTCTCATCAATCCTCTAGAAGGCAGCGTTCTTGAGGAGCTGCTCGAAGTAGGCTTGGAACCAGGTACCAGCCTCAGGAGCCGGAGTAAGAGCATCGGCGTAGCCGCAGTGGGCATCGTAGCGAGTAGCGCTCGAGTCGCTAGTACCGTCACTCTCTCCACCAGGCTTGACCCAGACGATGGCATCGACAAGCGCGTCACCAGTGTTGGTGGTGGGCAGGCGGCCGAAACCAGTGCCCTTGACGTTGCACCAGTCGCCCCACTGCAGCTGCTGGGTGGGCTGGACGCCGCTGCGGCCCTGGTCGATGATGAAGTGCGCATCCCAGCCGTAGCTCTTGAGCAGAGGCGCGATGGCGTTGACGTACAGCTTCTCGTTGTAGTTCTTGTTGCCCTGGGTGTAGGCCGGGGCGGTGGCGGTGTCGTAGCCGTTGTAGTTGGAGACGTTGGTGACCAGGCCGCGGAGGGACTTGGGCTTGCCGGCGTCGGACCAGATCTGTGCGAACAGCTTGGCTGCTGGGGCCAGGTTGGCATCCCAGCCGAGCCAGCCGGCGTGGCCAGCGTCGATGTAGGAGCTCACGTTGGGGAAGTCGAGGGTCTTGACGGCGTACTCGACACCGTTGATGTAGGCGGTTTGGGATTCCTGGCACTTGGCGACGTTCAGGTTGGTGACGAGGTTGCCGAGACTGTCGGGCTCTGTGGGAGTGGTTAGCTGGGATGAACGGTGTGTGTGTTTAGTGATATTTTGCAGGCTTACCGATGACGAGAGAGATGGGGACATCGGGATACTTCTTGATAATGGCGGCGATGGCGTCAATGTAGGCCCTGTACTTGTTGACGCCGTCGTTGGCGATGGTGTACTCGCCGTTGGAGGCCAAGGCAGCACAATCACGGTTGGGCAAGTCGTAGACTACGAAGGCACCAATGATGGGAGGAGAGGCGCCGGCGGCGTTCTTCGCCTTGATGTCGGCCAGGTAGGTGTCCACGGTGGGAACCTTGGCGGCGGTGTCACTGTGTATTGTCAGCTTGAGCGTCTGGGAAGTGCGAAATGGGCAACTTACAGCCACACGTAGGTACCGGTGTTGGCGACTTGAGAAGCCTTGGCCTTGAGGCTAGCAGGTAGGGACGGGATGGCGAGATTGTTGATCTCGGAAGCGTAGTACGGGTTGGCGTAGATCTGCTTGCCGGCGAAGGGGTTTCCTGGAGGGCGTTAGTATGGTCCCCATATAATTCTACACTCTGTTGGCACGCACCCGATGCGCTAACCGGAGGCGCAGTGGTGGTCGAACCGCCGCTTGTCCTGCTGGTAGTGCCTGTGGTCGTCGAGACTCTTGTGGTCGTTCCAGTAGTCGTGGTCCTGGATGCGGAGGAGGTGGTTGTAGTCCTGACACTGGTGACCAAGGTGGTGGTGGTGGTGGCGCTGCCAGGCTGGCACTGGGAGTAGACTGCGAGGTGTTGGCAAATTGATCGATGAGGGAGTTGAGTATTGCAACTTACAATCGTTGAGCTTGACGCAAGTAGTGCCTGAATCGCAGCTACCACTGCCAGACCAGTTCTGGCCACCACATTGCTGCCAGACCGGGATGGCGCTGACAGTAGCAGCGAAGACGGCTGCCGAGGCGATGAATTGCTTCATGATTGTGAGCTTGCAAGTGTTGTCGAAATGCTGGAGTTGGTAGCTCTGCTGGCAACAACAAGAGGCTCCCTTCGTTGGTCTATTATATATCATCCAAGGACCCGGACTTAAAGTCCAGTCTATATGCTCACAACACCAGGGCCGACGGTCCTGGATCTACAGTCCAGATGATTGCTCACAATACCAGGACCGACGGACCCAGGACGCTCCGTGTAAAGTTGAGCAATGGCACCATCGTCTTCGCAGCACCATAATGTCAACCACTTTGTTCATCTTACAAGATTTGGAGCTTGCAGGTCCACAAGGCTCAATGTAGCATGGTCAGGCTTGCGGCATTGCAGCCAGGTCCGACAGCTACTACTATACGGAAGTCGTAAGAGGCAACCCGAGGGCATGTGAGGCGTTCAGGCTGGACGATGGCATGCAAGAGTAATCTGGGGGAGCGATCTGTTCCTGAAAGGCCGGTCAATAAGCGCAAGGGATATGCTGGAGGCTCAGTAACCTTGCAACATAGATTAACATGCCGGACCGTGGAGCCCCATGGGGTTCGGAGCGACGAAAGTCAGTTGGTAAGGGTTGTGGGTCGCACGAGGGAAGTAACACAAAAGCTACTCGTGGCTCGACGCTAATGTTGTAGAGAAACATTGCCCAACACCGTGAACGTGTATGACAGTAAGTTACTTCGATGAACCGACTGTTTCAAATATCACCGCCAGTCCTCTAATTCTGAGGTGGCATCCAAGGAGAAAATTGTTGCGTCCGGCCGAAGAGCTGATTCGAAGGATCTAGGCTTCATTGGCGACCTTATTTCTCGGCAGCGGAAAGGTTTGCTCCGACCTACCGTGCCTCTCGACAGCTGGAGTGGTCTCTTCAGCCGCGAGAGTGTGGCGAGCGTGATCCACGTGAGACGGCCATGCAAAGCAAGACGTTCTGGCTATGTGGCTATGAGCCCGTGTCACGCGGCGCGTGCTGTGGCAGCTCGGTTAAAGTCGATTGTTCGCTTCGGTGCTCTGGCCGGTTAGGGCACGGAATGTAAGCAGGTCGGTCTCTGGCGTCCTTGACCATGTTCCGTGGCTCTCAAGGAATACAGTAGTAAATGGTCGAGTCGGTGTGTGTATAAGAGAGCATATCCCGCTCTACAACGTTGGTCAGGCTTTGCGGCATCTGTATGTACGCATTTCAATCGAACCATGCCCACTTTTCCGCCATGGCACGAATGACAGGCCTATCGGCTGTAGGGGGCGCTAAGGATAAGAGAGATTGATGTTGATCCTCCCACACTTTTTGCTCTTCCCCGCCGGGGTTTTGCTGGGGGTTTGGCGCTATCCCCACGATTCCGACACCTTGTTCTGCCATCCTATTTGCTATGGCCTGATTTCATATGCATCTGCCGACCGGAAGACCATCTTGGCCATGTGCTCGATAGGCAGAGGCTTCGGATGTGTCGCAGATGTTGACCATTTTACAGCACAGTAGAACATATATCGGCGACTGACTTCTATATCACGGTCACCATTAGTCTCTCAGTGGCAGTTCATGATGGGTTGCCGATGAAAGCGTGGTCGAGAAAGCTTGTGCTACGCCCCGCAAAGTTGAGGCTCTCGTCGAGTAGATGGAATATCAAACTCCTCCAATCCAGCGACCAAGTGCTGGACGCCATGGCATATAGGGCTTCATGGTGGCTTCTATGAGCCAGTGGTCGGTGTTAATCTTTCCGGTTTGGCGGAATTCTCAGTGTATAGAATTCTTGGAGATGTATTTTCATATCGTTTGGTACTCGTCGTTTGAAGGCGAGCCAAGAACACCAAGACGGACTAAACTCATTGTTCCACGAATGGCGGACCTGGTCGCAATGCGGGCGCGAGCGCCACCTTCAAAGTGAAGGCAGCTTATAAGTACAGCAGGTGCACATCCTGACGATCAGCTCAACCACCACCTAACAACTCGAGTCTTACAGTCTGAGCTCGACAGAAGCTGCGACCGACAACATGGGCCTCCTCAACAAGATCATTCACAACGATGCCATCAAGCAGGATCCCCCAGAGATCTACGGATGGCGCGTGTTCATGCTCGCCGGCTCCGTAAGTTCCATCTTCGAGATATGGAGATAGAAACGACTGCTAACATAGACAGGCTTGCTTCGGTGGCATGCTTTTCGGTGTGGACTCCGGTATCATCGGTGGTGTCCTGACCATGAAAACCTTCCAAGAGTAAGGAATCTCGCACCGCATATTGGTGTATGCATATGAAGCTGACGCAGTACTCAGGACTTACGGTCTCTCTAAGGTGACGGGTGTTGCCCTCGCTGATCTCCAGGCAAACATCGTTACCACCCTTCAGTGTGGTTGCTTCGTCGGCGCTCTCACGACTGGATACATCGCCGACAAGATCGGTCGCCGCTACAACTTGATCCTCGCGGCTGTTCTCGCCATCGTTGGAACAATTATGCAGGCTGCTGCCTCTGGTCACATCGCAGCTATCTTCGTAGGCAGATTCATCGCTGGTCTCGGTGTTGGTGCTGCTTCCATGGTTACCCCGTTGTACAGTAAGCTGAACCCAACCACACTATTGCGCGCAATGTACTAACCAATATCATAGTCTCTGAGAACGCTCCCCGTGCCATCCGTGGTGGTCTCACTGGTATCTACCAACTGTTCATCACTGCTGGAATCATGCTGGCTTTCTGGATCAACTACGGTTCAAACATGCACCTCAGCGGCGACTCGCAATACGTTGTCCCTCTCATCATGCAAGCTCTGCCGGCTGTATTGCTCTTCGGCTCCATGTGGTTCTGCAACGAGTCACCTCGTTGGCTCGCACGTCAAGACCGCTGGGACGAGGCCTCTATTGTCCTCTCCCGCGTTCGCAACTTGCCTGCGACTCACCCCTATGTTGCTGGCGAGTTGACAGAAATCAAGGAGCAGCTCGACCACGAGCGCAGACTCATTGGCGACGCCGGCTTCAAGGACCTGATGAGGGAGATGTGGACAATCCCTGGCAACAGGAAGCGTGCTCTTCTTTCCGTCGGATTGATGATCTGCCAACAGATGACTGGTACTAACGCCATGTAAGTGATTTCCAGAGATGCTTCTGCCAAACATGCGCTAACATATTTTTCAGCAACTACTGTATGAGACCCAATATGTGTTACTATGTGATGTGTCAGCAACTAACGTGATATAGATGCTCCCCAGATTTTCAAGAACCTTGGTCTCAACGGCACTCAGACAGGTCTCTTCGCCACCGGTGTTTACGGCATTGTCAAGATGGTCATGTGCGGTCTGTTCTTGATCTTCGCAGCCGACTCCCTTGGACGTCGCAGGTCTCTCCTCTGGACTTCGATTGCCATGGGTCTGTCGATGCTGTACGTCGGTCTCTTCGTGCGCATCGCTCCTCCTCAGCCGAACACACCTGTCAGCCCTGCCGGCTACGTCGCGCTTGTCTGCATCTACCTCTTCGCGTCCTTCTTCCAGTGGGGCTGGGGTCCTGTAAGTCTTCCATTCGCGAGCACCCATGTCTGGTACGGCACTAACGAAGTATGCAGGTCTGCTGGATCTACGTTTCTGAGATCCCGACCGCTCGTCTCCGTGGCCTCAACGTGGCGCTCGCTGCCGCCACTCAGTGGCTCTTCAACCTCGTCATTGCTCGCGCTGTGCCAAACATGCTGGTGACCATGGGTGAGGGTGGCTACGGTGCATTCATCACCTTCTCCTGCTTCTGCTTGAGCATGTTCATCTTCGTCTGGTTCCTCGTTCCCGAGACCAAGGTAGGACGCAACCACGCCAAATCCTGTGCAAGATTCCTGGCTAACACTCGCATCAACAGGGCTTGGCTCTTGAGAAGATGGACGAGCTCTTCGGTGTCACTGAGCTGATCAAGAAGATGGACGATGAGGAAAGAAACTCAGTTGATGTCGTCTCCGAGAAGAACGGCGCCAGAGCTGAGCAAGTGGAGATCAGCCCTGCCAAGTAAGAGTCCAATACTGGGACTGATGATGGAAAGGCGGCCGGTGTTCATTCCTTAGAGATACGAGTAATGGAGCAGTCTGTGATGCAACGGACAGAATTAATAGATTGACCACGGATGGATCAAGTCTTGTAATGAGTCATTACTGCAGTCAATTCTCAAAGTGCTTCATGTCATCTTTTACCATCAGCCGGTTGGCAACATCGCCGTAGGACTTGATGGAGACTGGCGTGGCCCTTGTACATGTCGATCCCTCTGATCATGGTGGTTGATTCTCAGTGTGACCTGGTGTTGAGAAGGCCATCTCGTACGATAAAGGCCTGGAGCGAAATGTTGATTACGAATATGGGAACGTAGATTTGCCGTGTACGCATGTAATGATTTCTGAAGGCGCAGTCGAGTCTGGAAAGAGGAACTTGAATGCCTCAGTCTTGACGATGAGCGCATTGAACGGCGAAAACTCGGGAAGCCGCGGCACAAGTTTCGAGAACGCAAGCAACATTTATTCAAGCAACGAGCTGCACATAGTTTACGAGAAAGTACTTTATACACACCCGTCGTCCACCTAGATACCGCAGCGCCGCGAGTACATCGCGCACATAGCCACGATGGTGCCCCAAATCACTACCTCAACACTCAACCGCGCCGACGGCTCCGCGACCTACACAGATTCCCTCTTCTCAGTACTTGCAGCAGTCAATGGCCCAGTCGAAGTCTCTCGCCGCGACGAGCTCCCTGAAGAAGCCACAATCGAAGTCAACATCCGTCCTGGATCAGGCGTAGGAGGTCCGCGCGAGCGCTGGCTGGAGAGCGTGCTGCATTCGCTCTTGCGCAGCATTGTGCTGGTACACCTTCACCCACGCACGCTGGTGCAAGTTACCCTGCAGGTTGTGCGCGAACCTGGGATCAATTTCACCAAGGGTAGAGGCGAGGTTGCGATCCTGCCTACCCTTGCGAATGCGGCATTTCTTGCGCTTGTAGACGGTGGTCTGCCGCTGGAGACTACTATGAACGCGGCGTTGATTGCTGTGAACAAGAGCGGAGCAATTGTTGCGGGGCCTGGTACAAAAGACTTGGAGACTTGCGAGAGTGTACATGCGATGGCTTTTGGTGCTCAGGGTGGCATGCTTTTGGACGAGTCGACAGGCAGGTTCGATCTAAGGGTTTGGGAGGCTGTAGCAGATAAGGCATTGGAAAGGTGCACGGCTGCTTTCGCGAGCGAAGGAGAGGACGAGGCTATGGCAAATGGAGACGTCGAGCAGGAGCCGTGGTTGAGGCAAGCCTTCGAGGAGAAAGTGAGAGACGCCAACTTGTGGAGGGAGAGCACCTGAGCGCTGGACTTGAGTGTGGCCAAAACTTGAAGGCCCGCCATAACAATTTTGGCGATTCTACAAGCTGTCAAAGACAGCCACGGCGACGCAACGCAGCGTGCGCATCGCGTTTCAGCATCCAGCCCATGCCAAAGGCCTGTTTGCTTCCAAGTATCACTGGACCGCCTGCCACACAGTGCAGATTGGCGACATGTATGTCTATGCAGATAATCTGCCTTTAGCCAGCAATGGCGCATTCGGCCTGAACTTGCAGAGCGACCGAGGGACATCCACTGGCGATTCATCCACAACACGTAGAGAACACTGCATCAGGTGCCCGTCATGAGCCACATGAACGACGGAGATGCATTGAACGAAAAGGCTTACATAGACATGAGATAGACATACGAACATCACGATTTTGCTTGCCAACAAGCGACACCGGCAAGAAGTGAGGTCGAAATTAAGCTTAAATCTGAGAGACCAGTTCAGGCAGGCATGACCGCCAGGCAATGCTTCCCAAAACACTAAAACTCCAATTGATTTCTCGACAGCCTCGTACAACAAACACGGTGGGCACGAAACCCACTACCTTGCACCAACATGGCGGACTCGCACAAGAACAGCTCCATTCAAGCCTTCTTCTCTCCTACTACACCCTCCTCCTCGTCCACAAGACAGGCGCCCAGCTCATCTATCGGTGATGGCTTCACTTCCGAGGAGCTACACGAGGCCCTGAAACCACCACCCATCGAACCCTGGCAGCCCAAGGTGGAGTACCTTGAATGCGAGATCCGTGATCTCCACCCTGGTCCTCGCGCTGTGACATTCATGGGCCGTGTAGCCAACATCTTCGACGTAGCCAACGCACCGAAAACTCCCAGGAGCGCTAAGGGCTGCGTCAAGCTTTGCGTGAAAGACGACCATGACGCTGTGACCGTTCGCGTGTGGTACGCCAATCGCTACCCGCAGGTGAAGTTGGGCTCGCTGGTGTCCGTCTGGACGAATCATAGTGGGTGTTTGTGTATGGCCACCTCACTTCCTTCACTCACTGACGGACGGTAGTATCGAATGGCGAATCTGGCAACATGTCAAGCGCGACTGCGCCTCTGTTTGCTTCACTCTTTCCGGAGAGAGATCGAAGCTGTCACATCATGATCCACGAGAACAGCGACGATGGAACAATGTTCAAGCGCCCACTTGGCCACCGTGAGGGTCGTCAGATGGCGGACTTGATGACCCTGCAGAACTTTGTTGACGGCGGGTATGACGTTGTAGGAGCAAGAATCCTGGTGGTGGTCAAAAGCCTCGGTCAGCGGAAGCGAAGTAAGCCGGCCAGCATACGCTTCGTCTGTCACTGCTGACCAGGAACCAGTCGAACGTAAAGATGGCAGTTCTACCGATAACATCAACATTCAGGTCCACGACAACACAGCTGGGGCTACGCTTGGACTTTGGGGGACATCGGCTATGTCGCCAACGGGAGGTTTCTCTGCTACCGACACGGCGGAGACTACAGACGCAACAGCGAAGAGTAATGAGCCATGGAAAGCGGGAGAGACAGTGCTACTGCTTGAGGCGCCTGGATGGAAGATCGGAAGAGGCACTTACCTCAGTCTCACAACCACTACGATCGTAGACGTTGATCCTGCCATCAGCGATGCGGATTGGCTACGTCGGTGGGCCTCACGTCAGAAAGTCCGAGAGGCGATCAATCCGGGCTTCCCTGAAGGTGTCTTTGATCTAAACGCACTGGTCACGAGTCCGCACCGCTGCCTCTACACCTTTGGTGATCTTGACGAGTTCGCACGAGCCGCACCACAGGAGACGTTCCAAGGATACCTGAGTGTGCTCGTGATGGACGTGAGGCTACTGGAGAACTGGAAAAGAGGCATGCTCATGTGTGGAGAGTGTTGCTCCATGTCCATCTACGCGAATGCTCTCGAGGGCACCTGCAAAGGATGTGACAAGAGAGTTGAGCTAAGGCTCAATCCCAGAATCGTAGGTTGATCTGCCTGTCCAACAAACTTGAAACATAATACTGACCGTTCCAGCTCGGGCAAGTGATTGACGAGACTGCCTCAGTCGCCTCGGGCAGGCTACTTCTGAGCGCCAAAGCCTGGCATGAACTTCTGGGTCACTCGGCTGAGGACATACTCAAATTTGGTATGTAACCAAATGTACCGGTCGCTAAGCGCATATTAACATCAATAGGCCAAGAGAAGCTTGCATACATCGCAGGTCGGCTATTGTTTTCTCGCCTGACGTTGCAATTCGGCTGGACTGGCGACGAGAGCAAAGCGGGCGGGCGTGTTTGCGTAATGGGTATAATGGCGGGATGAATCGTTGTGAAGTTGTGGTGGAATGTGGTGATGGTATTAGCTTGGTGTGGATGGGTGTTTCCGAAGCGTTTACGGTTACTTTTGATCAAAGTTACACCCAATGAGCATGTAACTTCAGTGATAGTTATAACACAATCATTTCATTGAGTTTATTCACAGTTGGATCTGCAGGTTGCAACCTCAAACTCCCTGCCCCAAACGGACTAGCTTTGTTTACACCTCTCGGCCGGACTTTCTCCACCTTCATCACCAGTCTGCCAATCTGCACGCACCACCACCCTCACGACCGCCACGAAACAGCATCATTACTACCGACCACACGCGCCCGCACGCGCAATCGCTTTGCACCACCAAAGAAACTCATCCTCGATTTATGCGCATAGAGTCCGCCGGCGCCCCACAGTACTGCGACACACGATCGACGCGACAAGCTTTGCGCCCGAGACCACACCATTGAAACAGCCACAGCGCACTGGACCGAGGAGAACAACAAGCGATGTCCATGGTCGCTACGCGATCACCTCTTACAGTAATTGGAATGAACGGCGCGGGCCCAGGAACAAGGCGAAGCGCGCGCCTGAGCTCAGACGGGCAGGACGAGAGTGAGCGACCAGGCAAGAGGCAGAAGTTGGACGCGGCGCAGAGTGCTGGAAGCGCAAAGGAGAACGGTGCAGGCAAAAGGACGCGTGGAAAAGGTAAGATCGGTCGTTTTGCGAGATGGGAATGCATGGCGGAACATGATGAATTTGGCGCTGATTTTTGGGCACAGTTTACGACAACAAGGATGGCGATTTCGAGTTTACGAAGCGCGCAAAGCCCAGCAAAAAGCCTGCGACCAAGAGTTCGAAGGCGGAACAGACGGCCGACGCTCCTGAATCTACCACAAGCGCGGCCTCACGCACGCTAAAAGGCAGAGCACAGAAGCCCGAACCTGCTCCCAAAGAAGACGCTGCGCCAAAAACGGCCCAGAAAAAACCCAGAGGAAAGCTACCAAGCAGTCCCGAGGAAAATGCTGCACCAAAGACGGGACGAGCCAAACGAACCTTCCAAGAGATCAAATCGCCCTCTCCGAAAAGGCCCTCACGCGCACAAACTAAGGCAAACCATGAACGCTCTCCAAGTCCTGGATTCCGCCCTGTGACGGTGAAGAAGAAACGCCAGAACCCCGACCAGACTCCTGCGCCACAAACAGCGCCGCGCCCTGCGCCAGAGAATGCAGCGGCGCCAGAAGATGACAAGACCACAAAGATAGCACTACCTTTTGCAGACACGCCCATCATAAAACGAAACAAGGAAATGCGCAAAGCGAGCGCGGACTCGAACAGACGAAGCAGCTCTGGCATGAGAGGGCGACGCGCCAGCAGCTTGATTGACGAAGGAAGAGGCAATGGTGAGTTTGGACCGCATCATCTCAAGAGCGCAGAGATGTCTATCGAGACGTGAAATTGGACAAAGTACTGATTCGCGCGTTTTTTCCAGCACTACCACACCCAGAAGTACCCACAGCAGAGTTCTACAAGCACATCTCTGCCCAGCTCACAGAACCAACACGAATGCGATGTTTGCTTGGTTGGTGCGGGAGCAGGGCTTTACCACCAAAGCCTGACGCCCCAAAGGGAAGTTCGAAGGAGGCGAACGCGGAATTCCAAGCGTTGCAAGCAGGTATGCAAGAATGTGCGATCAGAACGGAACGTGACTATTTTGCTGACTGCTTGAAGCCCGAGTCATACAGGAAGAGCTGTCACAAGATCTTGTTTCAAAACGCATGCTCAGCGATTGGTTCTCACGGGATGATGAGCCACAAGAACAAGTTGCCTTGCGGAAGAAGCCCAATCCTCGAAACATCGCCAACGCAGCGAAGGCAATAGAGCTCGAGCGCGAGCTTGAAAGGTATGTCTCAATAGATTCGCGAAACGCGAAGAACATGGCTAACAGATTGAAGGCTCAAAAAAGAACGCCAGGAATGGGACACTCTTGCCAAATCTGCTATCCCGCCACCTACTCCCGAAAAGCAAAAAGCCACTCCTGCACTAGACACGGCTGTACGCGGTCTCTCACCAGTGAACTCGGATCTTCTTAGCACCCCTGATCGCGCCATTTTCGCCCAGCTCAATGAACTCACAACGACTTCCACCGGAATCAATGCTCTACAACAACGTCTACAAGGAATCTCTTCCAACCTTGAATTCTCGATCGATCAGTTTGCACAGGGCGTGCACGCGATGGCCACTACGAGGGATATGGCTGAGCGCGTCGCCGACAAATCACTGAGAGATGCGACAGACATTTTGGAGGAACGCGACAAGGAGAAGAAGCAGAAGACCGGAAGCATCGAGCCAATGGGTGCTCTTCGCGGGCTGGCAAAGGTGTTGAACCGCGGCAAGTAGCCTCTTATGTCGATATGCAGACTTGTTGCTTGCATATCGAATGGCTCTAGGTGGTTCTATTCTCACAGTCAACGAACCACCGGCTTTGACACTAGCTGGAAGCCTTCTCTTGATTTTTTTAGCGTAATGCGGAAACGGAAGATACCTTTTTGATGATCTTAACTTTGAAACCAATCAACTTACCAACCTGCAAGCAAAATTTTCGCCCGGACGTGTGTTACGACATGCGTCTTCATTCTACGTCCTGCTTTTCATCGAAATCTAACAAGGAAGCGCTCAGCCTTCTTGAATCGAACATAATGTGCATTGTGATATTTGCAATGTATTGGTCCAGTCTTGTAATACTCCAAAGTTCCATAGCCATGGACTCACCACCGACCTTCCCTTGCCCAATCCTACACAGCAACTGGCTGCACAGACTGCGGATAGTAAAACAATTCCGCAGGATCATAGACTGCCTTTAGGTTCTGCAACCTCGGGAGGCTCTTTCCGTAATATGTCTGACCTGCAGTCGTCCGGTTCAGCCGTGGGTCGGCATAGTTGATGTACATTCCCCAGTCATCTTTTGATAGCGGCGCTGTGACGTTGGATACCCAGTTGTCGAGGAAGTCGAAGCCATTGGATGGATATGAACCGAAGAAGATTGAGTCGTAGAATTGGATGAGGTAGAGCTTGTCTCGGTGGGCGTAGGAGGATGTGCTGAAGTCGCCATTGGTGACGGCGGAGTTTGCACCGCTTTTTCTTGTGTCAGTGTCTATGTTCTTTTTGTATGAGGACTGGTACTACTCACCCGTGCAAGTCGAGCTGGAACCACCAGCTTCGAGAGTTTTTGGGACCGCTGTTGTACCAGTAGTTCACGAAGTTGCTCAATGAAGTACCGTTGAGACCTTTTAGGGTGAGACTCTTGGCGTAGAAGGTTTCTTGCTGTAAATCCTGCATCAGTGTGTGCTCATCTTCAATGTCGTTGCATCTGCTTACCATTGAGTAGGGAGTAGTAGGGTCTGTGTTGGCATTGGCATAATGCTCAAAGCCCTTCAGCCAAGTCGTGTTGGTAGCGGATTGTATCGCAAGACCTGGAATCTTGTCCTGCAGTGGTTTGAGAGCAGCTCTGAGCCCAGCAACATCGCCATAGAATAGGCCTTCGAAATAGTGCTGGTAGCTCGAAGCATACATGCGCATTGTAAGATCAGCTGGCATCACAGCCTTTGTGTAGTTCTCGACCGCTGCCAAATACACTGGTGCAGTTGTGGTGTTCCATTTAGCAGGCATGTTGAAGTATGTCACCTGAGTTGGTGCAGCAAACGTAGCGAAGTCGTAGGAAGCGACCACGCCGTAGTTTGAGCCCGAGCCTCGTAGAGCCCAGAACAAGTTGGGATTCTCTGTTGCAGAGCAGCGTGCGATGGTGCCGTTGGCGAGCACCACAGTTAGCCCGACTATCCAGTCGGTAGCTAGACCATACTTGTGGCTGGACATGCCATAGCCACCGTGTAGTGAATGACCACTGACACCAACACTGGACATGGATTAGACGGAGCTTCAGCAAGACACAGAGGCGACTTACCCTGGACATGTTCCCGCAGAGATGGCTCTGCCGCCTTGCTTGAACAACTCGTTGGCGACATGCCCAAGTCTAGCTCCAGGTTGTACCGTCGCGACGTTGGTCGTCTTGTTCAATGTCACATTGAACATGCGATCAAGCTGAATAACTAGGTGGCCGTTCTCTCCGCCCAGACCGGAACTGGCGTAGGAGTGTCCACCGCCTTTTGCCGTGACTTTCAGTCCAGCTGTACGACCACAGTTGACAGCGGCTTGGATTTGTGGAATGGTGACAGGAACAGCCACCGCTGCAGGCGTGTATTGAAGGCGAGAGTTGAACGGCTTAGTGTCTGCAGTCCAGTTGGCGCTGCCAGCTTTGTCGACGGGAACGGCTGCCTTGGTCAAGCAATCATCTATAGCGGCTCGTCGATGCAGTGAGAATGCATTGCCCAAGGCAAACAGGCTCAAGAGAGCGAAAATGAGGACTTTCGCAGCCATGATTTGGAGAGAAACGAGAAACCTAGCAGACCGGCTGCTGTCTTGGTTGGAAACAGTTGCCAGACGGTCCCATTCCAAGGTAGCACGATGAAGTTATACATTGTCATTGTTAAGGCTGATGTTGTTTACCGGATCTGCCGTCTAGCCTCCAGATCTAAATCAAAGGGCGATTGTAGTGCTGGAGATAGATGCAATACCAATACGGTACCCGGTCCGTACAACAGGATTGAGTGACCCTCTTCCGTGGCGAATAGAGATTCTGTTACTCTTCTCGGATGATCATCTCAAGCGAGCCTCTCACCGGCCGATGTCGAGCAGGCCGTCTCGGAGTGTCGCGCCATCCCTGCTGACAAGGCTCTCGTAGAGCCCGGGACGTGGCTCACCGTGAAGCTTGGTCGGGCCATTTCGAGCGCTCGAGACGAGTATGAGGCTTGATGTCGAATACCATGGCTTGCGTACGCTGTATGCATGTATATCGTGTGGTATCTGCATGAGATCGCTTGTCACTTTCCAAAAGAACGTGTCGTTTTGGCGAAGAGAGCCAAGAGTTTTACATTCAACCGGACGATCCCTTCCGCAGACTTTCGGCAGCCAGAGCGCCACCAACGTCTCACCCCATGTTGCACACTTTGGAAGAAACCTTAGATGCAGCAATATCCACTATTAAAAGGTCCAAGTGGCTTGAGGCTGGCTCCAAGGATGCATGTCGTCCCGTGGATCAGAAAGCTGGCGGGCTCAGGCATACGCCACCACCCGTTTCTGCGGCGGTCGATAATGGGGAACATCGATCCCATATTATGTTGCATGTGTCCCGGCCGACTTCCTGTGCAAGACAGCAGGGTGTACCTCTCGCTTCGATGATAAAGACAAGAGGCGTACGATAACAGCGACGCCATGCACTTGGGAACGAATGCCTTCCTGATTTGGATCGAAAGTTGCTCCCCAAAGAAGCCGCGATTGGATGTTACAGCTGATCGCGCAATGTGTTGTCCAACATCCAACCGACGCCGAACACGGCAAGGTCTAGATCAGTATCGAACCGACTTTTGGAACGGGATAGTGACTGATGGTATGTGAAAGGCATGTAGGCGCTACTGGCGTAATACCCGGGTCGGCCTACGCCATCATTGACATGCACTCTTTGGCGACCAGCAAAGGCCACAATCCGTGACTGCTACCGCCAGACAAGCTCGTAAAAGTCGACAGCTTTATTTGGATACAGTGCAGGTCTGGGTGGAAGCCTAAGTCACATCTCACAGTCGGCGACCAAGTGTTGAAGCTTGACTGTTCAGTAGGAGCCTACTGCAGACTTGGCCAAGTCTTATCTCAACATTCAAAAGTGATCTATTGTGGTTACCGTCGTTTTGCCTGCAGGTTCTTCAAGAACTGGAAGCAATATATCGTATTGCCTGCAGGCAAAGCATGGATCCTGCAGCAGGTCAGCGTCAATTGCGCAAGCGAACCATGTATGCGCACTATTTTGCAGTTTCCCAGTATAGAACCCTCGGCTATGGCTTGTAATCTGACAGTTACGTTGTGGCTGATCGAGAATCAATATCAAGACTACTGCAAGCTTGTACGAAGCTTCCACAGCAAGAGGACGACGAAACACAAATTGCAATGCCAATACACAAACTATCTGCATCACTAAATTCGGCATTTCATCACCGCCTCGCCCCTTCCTGCATGTCATACGGCAAGCGAAGCCTTCACTTGCATACAATCGGGTTGGAACGCGTCGGACTATTCTCAGGCAATCGACGCTAGATCGTGCTCGACGTTGAAGCGCTCGCCGTAGTCTGCGTCGGTGTAGCGGAGGCAGTCATTATTGTGGGTACTGCAGCCGTGGTAGATGCAGTAGTCCTGGGCGGCGTGCTGCTGGACTTGGACGTAGTCGTGGAAGATCTGCTTGAAG
Source organism: Cladosporium velox (assembly GCA_024604135.1). NCBI lineage: Eukaryota > Fungi > Ascomycota > Dothideomycetes > Cladosporiales > Cladosporiaceae > Cladosporium > Cladosporium velox. The sequence goes on along the minus strand of JANIIF010000019.1, from coordinate 143,028 downwards.
TCGTAGTACTGCTTCGAGGGCAAGTCCCCGGCGCGCGCTCTGTACGTCTTGTTGGAGTAGGCGTATTGGGGACGCTTGTCTTCGGGGCCGTTCCAACAGTGATAGTTGCGTTGCCTGCACCACGCTGACCCTCGATGCCGATGTCCATGTACAGCTGGGTCCCAAGCTTGAGGCCTGCAGCAGCCCAAGCACGGAAATGGTTGCCTGTGTTGATCGTGCCGCCGACGTGCATGCTAGTGCGAACGGACCAGTACTGCTGGAAGTCGGTATGGTCGCCTTTGATCGAAGGAGCGTTGGTGCGCTTCTTTTGCCAGATCTCGTATGTGCCGCCATCGCTTTGGTGACACCCGTACTGGGTCGCGCTGACGTTATCAGATGGGTTATGGTTGCCCATCGCCTCGATAACATAGTACTCAACTAAGGGATTGTCTGTCCACCTTGCAGAGCGAAGGGTTCAAGTCAGTATAGTGTCTCAGACAGTATATGGGCTCGCGATCTAGCTTCGAAGGCCATACTGCTCATTCTGCCGCTAAAAGGCCAGCATGGAGTCTGAACCTAGACCGCGAGATTGGGCTGTACCAATCGTTCACGTACCCGTAGAGCGCAAGGTATGCGGCGCCATTAGTTTTGAATGTGCCAGTGTAGTTCACCAGCCTGGCAACAGATTTGTCAGTATGAAGGTAGGGCGTAAATGTTGATTCGGGTATACTGACATGTCTCTCGCGGGTTGATAGCCTCGACCAACAACAAAGTTCCCTCCAGGACCATTGTTCCAGTCGGCTGAGAACAAACCGTTGGCACCAGTCTTGAAGTCGACTGTTGCAAAGTCGTTCTTCCAGTTCTGAACAGAGTTCAACGGATAGTTGCTGCTCTGACGCTCTTCCAAAGCACGCCTGGCTTGGATCAAACCTGCGGTCGCGCCAGAAGCGGCAGCAAGCGCTGTCAACAAAGTCGAGATTTGAACCATGGTGATTGAGGTTGAATAACGTTTGGCCACAGCACTGAAGCTTTGAAGGTCTGGTGAGTTCTCTCAGCTCAGGAAGACCTACTCTATTTATACCCTTACGTAGACAAACAGCTAAGCATTAAGTTCCAGGAGCATGTATCTCCGGACCGGCGATCCGTTTGAAAACACTCAGAGCCTTCTCAACATACCAGGAAAGCTCCTGCGTTGATGCCAGGACCAACAGAAGACAAGAATATCCGTCCAGTTTGATTGTAGTATTGTAACATGATGCAGAAGGCCTTTACCCGGTATAGTGTCTGCAGGTGGAGCCCGCGGACTCAGAACATGAGAGGCTGCATAGTACATACCAACGCGGTGGCTGCAGTGCAGCCGAATGTGGCGCCAGATAGTATGTCTCTGCGGTGCGAGCTGAGCTGGGTCCTTGCATAGAACTACAGCCTGAATGCTCTGAAAAAAGTCGTACTGATGTGTATCTATCGTGATATTTGGGACGATCAATGACTGGGCAGCGTCTATTTCTGAAGATCCGCGATTGTCAGACTGGCATTCCAGGTATCAATGCATCAGACTTGCGCGTGCTGCTCTCAGGCTAAGTCTGTGGGTGCCATGGCATTATTCGGTAGCGCCTACGTATCAGTCCTTGTGCTAGCCGGAGAAAATTGATCGTTCAAGAAATGCCAGTGAAGACGTGCCTTCATCAGCCCGACCGAACGCAAGCTGGTGAGGTCTGCCGCAGTAGTGATAATCGGAGAACCACAGCACCTCGAGCAGCTATCAACAAGCATGCTCATTTCTCATTGAGTCATCCTTGTTTCATCGCTGAATGCACCTCGTGCCCGTGCAACGGATCTGACAGCCTCTAACCCAGGCCTAAAATCCTACGGCGAAGCCAAATTGAGCACCATGAAAGTTCTTGTGGTTGATAGGGTCAATTCCTGAGATCAGAGCGCTGGCCAAACTTGAGTTCCTAAATTCGGCAGAAAGTCTCAAGAGAGCATGAAGTCATGTTATCAGCCTTGCCAAAACCAGGAGTCTCCTGCTTCGGACAGTCGCCTCATCAACTTGCCGAATTCGGCTTTTGGACATCCGAGCCCTAACTTAGGTCGAACAAGTACTGTACAAGCATCACCCGCCGTTGCTTAGCGCTATAAAATCATGCACTCTGACCCGTACGAAACGTTCAACTCTCTACCATTGGCGAAAAGACGACCCACTTGCCATAATGTCGAGCATTCGCTGTTCAAGATCCCACCGAGATCAACCTTATATGTGATAATTTGGTTTGCTCGTCATTCGCGATGATTCGTGAAGTTAGAATGTCTAGCGTGGAATGTAACAATTTAATCGCATATCGCATTGTGCAATTAGACTTTGAGTAATCATACTCTGAAAGCTCAACACAATGGCTCCTCTGGACATCATCATCATCGGTGCTGGCATCGCTGGTCTCTCCGCAACGATAGCGCTGCGCAAACAAGGTCACAAAGTCACGCTTCTGGAAAAGTCATCCTTTCTTCAAGAAGCTGGCGCAGCAATTCATGTCAGCCCAAACTGTACGCGCCTCCTCCTCCGTCTCGGTCTCGATACGAAGAAATTTGGCGGGAACTCGTGCGTCGGCTTCGCGCAGTACGATGGCTCGGGCGCTCTGAAGAAGCGTGTCGACATGGGAACCCTGCTGCAATCCTTCGATAGCCCCTTCGATCTCATCCATCGCGCGGATCTCCACGATGCGCTCAAGCAGCTGGCTCTCGACGAATCAGGAGAAGGACCGGTTCCTGAACTACTGCTTGGCTGCCGGATCCAAGATCTTGATGTGGCGGTGGGCACAGTATCTCTCGAAGACAAATCTACATTCCGTGGCGATGTAATCATCGGAGCGGATGGCGTAAACTCATTCTGCCGCACCAAGATTGACACAAGTGTCAGGCCATTCCCTTATGGTAAGAGCTGTTACCGGTGGTTGGTGCCGCGAGCGACTCTGTTGGCCGATCCGGAGATTGCGCCGCTGATCGAAGAGGAGGGTTGGTTTGAAGAGTTCTCGGAGGGTAACAGGCGCCTCGTCATGTATCCTTGCCGCCACAACGTAGCGATGAATGTCGCGGCTTTTGTTCCAGACAGTGACATCCAAACATTGGGTGAAGGTGAGGATCCTTGTTCGGATGACCACGCATAACGCACTAACCACAAATTGTAGACTGTGATCAGTCTACCACCCGTGGAAGACTCATCAAGAGCTTCAAGAACTTCGCTCCCGGCGTGCAAAAGATCGTTTCGCAGGCGAGCGAAGACGTCGGGCTCTGGACTCTCAATGATATGCAGTCTCTGCCAACCTGGATGAGAGATCGTTTGGTATTGATTGGTGATGCAGCACATCCATTCCTACCATGTGAGTCGCATTCACACAATGTACGAAAGGATCGAAAATTGATACGTTATCCAGTCCTAGGCCAAGGTGGCGCAATGGCAATCGAGGACGGCATCTGTCTCGCGCGTTTGCTGCGCCCCGAAACACCAGCCGATGCCGTGTACAAACGCTTGCAGACGTTCGAAGAGCTTCGCTACAAGCGTGTAGAGTTTGTGCGCGATGAGACACGCCAGAACGGCCTGGACGAAGGCGAAAGACCAAACAGTTCGTCATCCATTGAGAACAAATCCATAAGTTCGCTGCTGACAGGTTCTCAGACATGTACCCGATGATGGTTTACTGTTACGAGCATGATGCATGGACGCATACAGACGAGTATCTGGAGGCTTCGTTAGCCTCCTCCGGCTGTGATTGAGTTCATGAATCTGACGGCGCTTTCAGTTTGAAAGCCGCCGCTTGAGCGCAATATATGCCTCTTGAAATGCTTGATACAGACCACTTGACTGTCTCTTTGGGACCTCAACTCTGGTTGCAGAGCAGATGTCAGAGATCGTCAACAGTGGAGTATATTGAAAGATTTTAGCCAAAGAAAGTTTGCAATTTCTCTCGAATCATGATATTGGACCAGTAAAGCGGACTTCCGCCATCTGAATTACAATCGTATTCCGCCCAGATAGCTTCAGCGAGACGAAGAGCGGTGCCTGTATATCTCGGTGGTAGTAATTGCTGCAGCATGCCTAGGCGTTTCTTGACGAATGACCTTGCTTTGGCGACTTTCAGGGTTGAGATGGTGAGGATATGGTCGGAGTCGTCATATGGTAGGATGGAAACTGCTGATTCGTCTGAGACTTGTAGGGACTCGTTGCGGGCTTCGAAGTCGTTATCGAGGCTATCGCTGAGATATGAGGGTTCCAAAAGCTCGAGGTGCGCGACGTCGTGGTTACGTTCGGCGGTATTTTGGGGAGACATCTGACCATGCTCAGGATGTGATCTGACCAGCGGGGCTGGATTGAATTGAAGACCCGATGCAGCGCAAAGATACAACAAAGGCTGCATGCACCTTGAGCCTGACTCGGGAGGAATCTTCTTCAACTGATCAACCAGCTGCAAAGCCAGCCCGACTAGAGTTTGTGCACGACTGGTTGCGTAGGTGTCGATGCAGTCGTTTTGTGCCGGAAGTAGCAGACCGATGCTTGAGTCCACTGTGATAGGGACGTGAAGGTCTTCAAATGTCAAAGATAGCTGCAGAAGGCAGGCTTGTCGATATGCCTCTGCGATGTCTAAGAGGTGCGAGAGTGGTGTGTCGTTGTCATTCGTCCCCAGATACTGAACTTTCAAGGCTTCCGACATATTTCGACGAGGATCATTACTGAAGTCCATCGCCAAAAGTTCCGATGCAAGCTCATGTGCAAGTCCCACGTCGCAGCTGGATTCGAGCTCATCGTCTCCAACAACACTTGATAGGCGACGCTGCGCATTGTGGCATAATGTCATCACTTGCCCAAATTTCTGGAGCACGTCGCTAGATACGCCACACCAGGGGTGCAGCTCAGCGTCACCAAGTGAGGGAGCCGGTGGTCCAAATTTTGGTTGCGGCGATGCCATCTGGAGTTGGCTGGAGGCTATTCTTGCCTGGTATGCTGATTTTCGAACAGCAAACGATTTCGGAGTGAAATTAGTATCAGCTGCACTGAGAATGCCCTCCCAACAGATCAAGGCTTTCTGGAAGAAGGCGAGGTGTTTGCGCTCGGCAGGCGTCATAGCTGGCAGCCTGTTCCTGTAACAACTGATAACATGATTCGCAAGGTCCATCAAAGAGCTTCCCAGTTCGAACCCATGCTTCCAGTGCAAGGAAGTCCCCATTGCAAAGATTGCAAATAACAAGTCTGTAGGGAACTCAGGCATCGTGGTGCGCGGCGCGCTCTGGTAGAAGGCAACTCGATGCCTGATTGCAGCCAGAGCTTTCGCTGTCAAGGATGATAGGACTGGCATCATCGCGGGCAGTGTATCCACAAGGCAGGCTGCTGACATACTTTGCATGGCGTAGAAGACCGGCTCTGAGGACGACCATGACGTCGAAGCGAATTGGCGGTTGAAGTTGGAATCTGAGTCAAAGATATTCCACATCGGACACACGTCACTGAACCAATGCTCAACGAGGATCGTCGGTATATGAGTTGGTGTGTAGAAAATCCGAGGGTCGAAGGCAGTCTCCCGATGACCAGAGTAAGGCAAGGTGTTACGGCGACTCGGCGAAATGAATGCTGTGTTGATTGGTATTTGAGTGACCGGCGGTCCGCGCGACGTCGAGACACTCATCGGTTGGCGATTGATATCACCATCGCCAGAAATAGTTGCAAGAGTACTGGGGCTGGCCCAAGCATCTGCGTCGCTCAGAACAATGCTGTCATCGACGGCACATTGACTGATTGGAGAAAGTGGGAGACGCGGCGATGAGCTGGAAACGAAGGGTTGATTTGGGTATGTGCCGAGAGTGTGAAACCCAGAGTCGACAGGCATGTATAGTCCTTCCGAGCCTGAAGAGCGCCAATCTTGGTACGATGGCTGCTGCGGTGCTTGTTGAACGGGTTGGTTGCCACTTTGCTCTGCTCGTGACGCAAGAGACAATGGACCAAAGCGCTCATGTTTGGCAGACCAGCGTATGTTCTTGCCATAGCCCGGGCACTGCCAGCCACGCTGTATACAGCTGGTACATGCTGGAATGGCTTCGTCGCATTTGAGCTAAAAGTGTTAGGATTGCTGTGGACAGTATCCGCTAGGGTGCTCACTTACTCTTTTGACCTTGCATTGACGACATCCCGTACGTCGCTTGGTAATGCCCGAAGAAGTTGCGGCCATTTGATGCAAACTAAGATGCTTGAAAGATTGTTTGTAATGAAGGTCGACTGCTCTGTACGAAGTCAGTAAACCACGCGATCGACCTAGCTGGCCGCGGGCCCCGGCTTGCGAACGAGCCTTAAAATCCGCCGTCGGGTTTAGCGAGCACGTTGTGGGTCCGCGCTACCAATTTCTTTCCGCATTAGGAAGGAATGTGGCACGCTAGCGCTGGTATGTGTATATGGCTGCTATGTAAAAGGTGGTGATCTGTGACGAAGCTGTGAGTGAGGCATCGTTCTATTACGGAAACTTTGAGATTGACATCTCGCACTATTGCCAGCATGCTGTTCTGGTTTTCGGAGACAGAATCTCCTGCAGCACCGCTCGTACTCAATCTAGAGATCGACAACAAACGAACATTTACATCGTTGGAGCGTTTCACGGGAAAGCTCACAATCAAGGCATTGGTAGACACCAGCTTCGACAAGCTAGAGATCAAATTGACTGGAACGAGCAGAACCTACGGCAGGCGTGTAGTTCCGCAAGCACCCAGTGCGAGAACTGTCACAACTGCCCATCGCTTCCTTGAGCTCATTCAGCCAGATTTACACTTCCACATCCCAGCAAGTCGATCATTCAAGACAGGATGCACCTACGAGTTTCCATTCGAATTTGCGGTCCCTAGCCGCATGCTACCAAGTACGTGTCGACACGTCGTAGCATCGCCGCTGGTTCATACCTGCCACACCTCGATGCCTCCATCGTTTGGAGACCACGAACTCGCAGAAGCCACCGACCATGCCCCAAGGCATACTTCGGTAAGATACCGAGTCATCGCAAGCATACAAGAGAAATCGGAGACTGGAGAGTGCTTTGAGATTGCCAGCGCGTCGGAACCAATCCGCTTCATGCCAAAGGAACGAGCTGTGGAACCAGATGTTGGAGTATGGGAACCAGCGAGGCTGTCGCAAGCAGAGATGTCTACCAGTAAGTTCTGGACCAAGCCATCTGGAACCTTGGGAGTCACATCAATCCAATCGACGCCGTTTGTGTTGAAGGACTTCCGCAAAAGCGTATGGCGCAGCGAGCTGTCTGGCCGGGTGAAGCTCAACCTCGTCTTCTGGCCTGCAAAGGATGAAGCAAAGCCTCCGGCGCGGATTGACCTCAACGCCTTCCTTCGCACAACAACTGTCTCGGCGGTCAGCCCTCTTACACAGCTTCCATCGGATCATCCGTGGTTTGGCCCTCAAGTTGACAGACATGCTGCACCGTCAATGATTCTATCTCCACAGCCGATTGAAAACATCGAATGGGTTAAAGGTTCTCACGAGAGTACTCAACTGGAGGGGCACTGTCCATCGTATGAAGCCTCCCCGGCTTACGCCATGCCCCAGAGCATGGCCCCGAACCTCTACTACTCGGCACAGACCACAATATCGCTTGATGCAAAGAGCAATTCGTTGTTGGTGCCGACATTTCACTCATGCTTGATCACCAGAGGATACGACCTGGACTTGAGACTATCCTTGCCAGGCCCTGCGGTAGGGTTGGGTCCAGCGATGCGTCTCGGGATTCCCATGAAGGTCATGCTCGAGGCAGCTGCAGGCCGACGTGACAGCGCTGTGTCCCAAAAAGAGGCGCTTGGCTTGGACGTAGGCCACGATATCATGTGCGAAGATCTGGGAATGACGGATCCTGAAGGTCCACCGCCTGGCTACCAGCGGTCCAGCCTGTGACAGGGAATGCCATGCGCGCATCTTGAAAAGACAGACCTTCAGGATGTTGGCTTCGAAATACGCTTCACCGACTACCTCAAGCTTCTTCTGTCGGATGGCCCTGAGGATTGCTGAATCCTAGGACAATTGATCGCCGGTCTTTCGGCATATAATTGTCAGGATCAAGACCATGTCGCTCGCTATCCAGCAGTGGCAGACTGCAAGTAGAGCACGCCTATCATGAGACACCCCAAGGATGACAGAGCCGATGCTGCTGGATCAATGTACTTAGCATGGACACAGAACATGCATAAACATGCCGGCGCGCATTGTTGGCGTAGAGAGGACGCCCTTTATTTTGCACTCCATTTCCGGCCCAGGAGGGAAGATGGCCTCCCTTTAGCCTATGTAGCAACCAGCCCCATCAGAATAGACTCCAGAAAAGTCCTATATTGTGTCAAGAAGTCTCAATTGCCTAGTTAATCATGATGTCAGACATGCATTACAATGGCGAGTAATCTTTTCACACATGTCAACAGTAGCTTCTCTTCCTCCGTTGTCTGGAAGAACGTATGCCGATAGATGTACCGAGTATTTATTTGACTGAGTCGAGAACATTGGAGGAGGATTCATGTTGAAATACCAAGAATTGACGTCATCTTCAACCGAGAATCATCCTTGAAGGATATCTAAGGTTTCACATTGTTTCTCACCATCTCTTTTGCGCGCATGCACTCACACCAGTCCTGCCTTTCCAGAGAATGCGATCACAATGCGCTTCTCTAGCCATCCTATCGCTCAAGCGAGCTCAAAGCAGACCAGCACAATATGTCTCGCGCGCAGCCTTCAGCAGCACGCGCACATCCGCCAACACACGACCAATCGATGAATACCCCGAAGACTCCCTCAACGCGCCTCTGAACCCTATCCAATCTGCCACAAAAACTGTGCCTCCGCCGCCCATACCGCCGCCAGCAGAGCGGCCGCTGACCGGACCCGAAGAGCAAGCCCTCAAAGCGCAAGCCATCTTTGGTTCCCGGGATCCCAACGAGCGCGAGGCCGAGCTTAAGAAAGCTTCCACGACTATAGCTGGTGTTTTGGTCCCGCCGAAGCCTGAAGAACCGGATAATTGCTGCATGTCTGGTTGTGTAAACTGCGTCTGGGATCGCTATCGCGACGAGTTGGAAGACTGGGCGGCGGCGAGCGCGGAGGCACGGCAGAAGTTGAAGGCTCAGCGCGCTGCGGCGAAAGCTGCGGATGATGCGGCTAGCCAGGCTGCGATCAGTATGGACGATGATGGCGGAGGATCGGAAACGAATTGGGAAGAGGATACTGGTGGGAAAGATTTGTTCGAGGGAGTTCCTGTGGGGATTCGCGAGTTCATGAAGATTGAAAAGAGGCTGAAGGAGCAACATAAGAAAGAGCAAGCTGCTGGTCGTTGATCTCGGCAGGTCTTGTGAGACACTTTTGCGTAGCAGGTAGTGTGTACCTGACGCCAACAACCAGCAAACCTGCACACAGGCGACTGGGATTGACCTGGAACAGCTGCAACAACACTGAGGCCTCCTGGAGAGCTTCTCGCAAAGCCTGAAACATCATTCACCAAGCGCGCCGCACGCATCATCCTAATATACGTATGCATCGAAGCTACGTTTCTGCAACAGATATGCAAACATGCTTGCACAGGCCCTGGGTACCATATCTTACACCTTGAACAATGCACCGAGGATCGCCAGCTTTGGTCCGTTCTAAGTTACCAACAAATCTGTCAAATCATGTATGCTTTCCGCAACACGTGGCGCCATCAATACAGCGATTGACGTGCCCGACATACATGAGGTGAAGGGCACTCTTACCACAGAACTCAGGTTGTTTGTGCGTCTCAATGATCACTATTGAGAGGAAGTGCTGTTCGTCTACATTACGGATCTAGGAGGCTATCTCTTTTTGTGGACGATGCTCTCGCCAGCCTGTCTTTCGCACCCATTAATCCTCTCTCGATTTCATTTCAGCAGAATTCTGTCAAAGAGTGAAAGAAACATAAGGACTTCAACCCATGCTGGGTCTCGGGTTGCAGTTCGTTGTATATATTTGTTATCAATGACAGCTTTGAGTGGAGTTCAATCCACGATCGACCCTGTGTAGACTGATCTACATGTATTCAAACGCAATCCTTACATGAATGTCGAAACTACCCTAACCCTTCAATTAAGTGTATTTGCTGACTCGCGCGTAGGTGGCGGTCAAGCTCGTCCAGAATTAGTAAGAAGTGACCGCCTGTGTCTCCTCTGGTTGGAGGATACATGTGAATGCAGCGAAGAATGCTCCTTGGCTGATCAAGAACAGTAGTATTTTCTGTGCAAGATGTACGCCAAGCATTTTCTTGCACGTTGCAAGGATCTTCAGACATGCAGGGCGATGTTTGTGAGGTGAGACAGAGGCACAGAGCTGCCTCCGTTGAGTGGGGTCGGCGACCAGCGCGGGGACCCTCCACTGAGCCTCTCCGTCACAGGCAAGCATAATTTGAACCATAACCATAACCACCACAACACTCCTGCGCAACTCTTCTTGAATCTTTTCCACTACAAACTCACCCTAGCTACACCAACTCACCCACTTCGTACCACCCACACACACCTTCACACACCACATCCATCATGTCTTGGCAAGGTACATCCATCCGTCTATCTATCCCATCCCCAACTCATACATCCACCCAGTCATCACCCTCCCAAGCCACCGAAGACCAACCCAGCTAACCACCTCCATGCGTAGCATACGTTGACACCAGGTATACAACAACCCTCTCCCGCCCACCAAAGCGATCCCCACCAACCATCCCTGACTAACACACCCTCCTCAACAGCCTCGTCGGCACCGGCAACGTCGATAAGGCCGCCATCTTCAACGACGCCGGCAACAGCGTCTGGGCAACCAGCGCCGGCTTCACCGTCTCACCGACTGAGATGCAAGAGGTCGTCGCCGCTTACAAGGATTCCGGCGACGTCAAGCAAGTCCAGAGCACCGGCCTGCACATCGCCGGCGAGCGCTTCATCGTCATCAAGGCGGACGACAGGAGTATTTACGGCAAGAAGGTGAGTTTTTTATTTTATCCAGGCGGGTATAGCGTGGGCAGAATGAGGTGGAATCGAGATGAGAGGAATTATTTTGCGCCTTTGAGGGAGGCAATCAGGGAAACTCGTTGAGACAGGAGTGGCATGCTGACGGATGTTGAATCTTACAGGGCAAGGAGGGCGTCGTCATCGTCAAGACCAACATGGCCATCCTCGTCGCTCACTACCCCGAGACCGTCCAGCCCGGCTCCGCCGCCAACACCGTCGAGCAACTCGCCGACTACCTCGTCGGCGTTGGTTACTAAGCTAGCCAACTAGCTGCATCTTCACAACCGAGCACAGCGGATGAAAGCTAGGCGACAAGACGCAGGAGAATGAACGGAGCGAGATGATAGATCGTGGTTCATCATGACGGAGAGCGAGATGGAGAGAAAGGTCATCACGATTCCCCGCGACCGTGGAAAGAAGAGTCCAACAAAATGGAAAATAAGCGTAGCGTTTGTAGATTTTTGGTTTATCGAAGAAGAAGACACCCTGCATCGAAAAGGGTTTGTGAACTACAGGGCGATCAGGTTTGCAAGGCATGGGCGAAGATGGCTCAGTTCTTGGCTATCCCGGACGCAGAAAGCTAGAGAGTAAGAGCATTGAAATCATTGTGCATATTCAAACTAGTTGACGTTTGCAAGTTGCGGTGTGGCGCGAGTCAGTTATTTTCTTATAGTAGCGTCCTTGAGGCACTTGTATAATCTGGACCTGGAGGTGGAGGGACGATCGATTTTGTTATTACTTGCGTTTTGCAGTAGAGCCCCGATTTGGCTTGAAGACGGCTCGTTGAGAATAGTACATACTACATGTGATCATACAGTCCAACCAATGATGGCAGGTTCGATATTGAAAGGGTGTTCGAGTCCCATTCCTAAGCTTTCCTAATTTTATACATTTGCTTAGCACTACCGCCTGCGTCCGCCACGGTCCCGACTGCGGCTACGGCTGCGGTCACGGCTGTCGCTCCTGTCACTGGCATTTGAGTAACTTGGGCTACGCCTCCGTCCGCCACCTCTGGGGGGACTGTGATCGCGCTCTCTCCTCCTCGGTGGCGGGCTCCTGCTCGGGCTCCTACTATCATAGCTCGGGCTCCTGCGTCTCCGAGGAGGACTGCGACCCGGCGAATAACTTCTTGGACGATAGCTCCTGTCCTCGTCTCTGAAACCCTGTCCGCCTCTGCCTCCTCCGCCTCGTCCTCGACCACCACCGTAAGCACGCTCCGGTCCAGGACGAGAAGGTGGTGGTTCGCGGTATCTGTGCGGTTCGCCGAAGCGGTTGGGCGGAGGCCTCCTGGGCGCCGGACTACGGCTGAAGCGCCTCCTAGGCAACACAATGGACACATTGATCGTCGCGCCGTCGAGCTGCGCTTCGTGCATGTGCGCGATCGCGCTCTCGGCATCCGCTGGCGTGGCATACAGCACGTAGGCGATCCCGCGGTTCGTCAGGAACTGCCTGTTGATCGGCATCTCGAGGTCCTGGATGTCGCCGTAGCTGCCGAAGATCTCGCGCAGGTGCGCCTCGTTGACGTTCTTTGTGAGTTTTTCTATGACGATTTTGGCGCTACGTGGTTGGCGGTCGGGGCTGGAGGGGCGGGCGGATCGAGGGCGCGAGTTGCTGCGTGAGCGGGTGCGGGTGCGTGAGCGCGAACGACTGCGACTGCGGCTGTCGCGTCTGCCATTGGCGGTTGCTGGGCCTCTGCTGCGTGAGCGAGAGCGGGAGTGTGAGGCGTCGCGAGGTGTTACTGAGCGCGCATGTGATCTGGACCGCGCATCGTCGAGTGTAGGCGAGCGGCCACGGGATGGGCTGCGCCTGTCGGACATTGGCGTCCGGTTGGTTGTTGATAAAGAGGCACTTTTCCAGGTGATTTTATTCTATGCTCGAGGATGTTGTGGATATTTCCTGGAGGCAATGGTGTGTGGTGTAAAGTGATGTCGATCGATTGGTGTTGCTTGCTCGCTTTTCCTCGAAGTATAAACTTTGGGTCGAGCTCCCAATCCAGTGACGTACCAGCATCCCGCCAGGCGCCCCATCCCTGCCACTCACTGCATCTCGTCTCGTCTCGTGCATGCATGCACATCAAAGTGCCGGCCATCTCTCCTGTCTCTCCCGATACACCAACACAATAGCCTCCAAGAGGGATTACTGTTGGATCCTTCATCATGACATTCTCACGCGTTACCCTCCTCGCAGCCCTCTTACATCTCTCATCAGCTGAACAACCCTCTGCCCCAGCCCCAATCAGCGCGCCCCTACGCGAGCTGCCTTGGGGACAGCTCAACTTCTTGCATACCACAGGTAGGTCATCGTTCGTGTCGTCCCGAGCAGATCCCGTGCTGATGCGTGCTCTCCATCGAAGACACTCACGGCTGGCACGGAGGGCACTTGCAGGAGCCTCAATACAGTGCCGACTGGGGTGATTATATAAGCTTCGCCCACCACCTGCATAAGCGAGCCGATGAGGATGGCTCAGACTTGCTTTTGATCGACACGGGAGACCGTGTCGAGGGCAATGGTCTTTATGATGGCAGCAAGCCCAAAGGCGAATACACCTTTGACATCTTCAAGCACCAGAACATCGACGTGATCACCAGTGGCAACCACGAATTGTACCTGAGCAATTCGAGCGACAACGAGTATTACCACACCGTGCCCAATTTCAAGCAGTCGTACATTGCTTCCAACTTGGATATCCAAAACCCAAAAACTGGCGAGCTGGAGCCACTAGCACCCAGATTCCGCAAATTCACCACTAAGAACCAAGGCATCCGGATCGTCGCATTTGGATTCTTGTTCAACTTCCACGGCAACGCTAACAACACTGTCGTGCAAAACGTACAGGAGACAGTGAAGGAGCAGTGGTTCCAAGATGCCATTCGGACGAAAGATATTGACCTCTTCTTGGTCGCTGGCCACGTGCCTGTCAAGGACAGCCAAGAGTATGACTTGATCTACGATTCCATCCGGAAAGTCAGATGGGACATCCCGATCGTGTTTTTCGGCGGCCACACGCACATCCGTGATTACAGGAAGTGGGAGGCCAAAGCCCAAGGCATTGAAAGTGGCCGATACATGGAAACACTGGGTTTCCTGTCGATGTCCGGTTTGAGCACTGGAAAGAAAGGCAGTGTCTCGCCAACTAAATCGGCACCCAAGTATGAGAGGCTGTATATCGACAACAACCTCTATTCCCTGCACCACCACTCTGGAACTAACGAGTCTACGTTCCCCACAGAGGCCGGCACGAACGTCTCCACTGCCATCACTCATGCGCGTAAGGAACTCAATCTTGACCACGCATTTGGCTGTGCTCCGCATGATTTCTGGCTCAATCGCGCGCCGTACCCTTCAGATTCGAGTCTTCTGACTTGGCTCGAGAAGCAAGTCCTGCCAGCGACCTTCAATGGTAGCAACAGTCCATCGATCATCATCACGAACTCGGGCGCGCTGCGCTTCGACATCTTCAAGGGACCTTTCACAATTGACAGCACATTCCTCGTTTCGCCTTTTACAAGCGGCTTCAGAGTGGCTAAAAACATCCCATACAAGGCTGCAAGTCAGGTCCTCCAACTCTTGAACAATGAGGATCGAATTCTCCTCAAGGATCTGATCACGACGACCCACAACGACATCGACACCATCAGCCAGAACAGGCTCTACGAGCTGGCACCTCCTCTGCCTCCCGTAAACGCCAAATCATTCATCGCTCAAACACCCACAAGCCAGCTCCTCTTCCGCCCAGAACACCAAACTCCCCTCGCCGGCCCCGGTGCCATCGGTCATTTCGACAAGCCCACTATCCCCGGCTACACCACTGTCGACGATCTCGGCAGCGACGGCGACGACACCATCCACGAAGCCATCAAATTCTATGACGTCCCGAATTGTGTCGCCGCCAATGTCGGCTTCGACCCGGCCGACGGAGCCGCTCCTCCAGAGACTGTGGATGTAGTCTACAACGAGTTTGTGCAAGACTGGGTCCTCTTGGCGCTGAGGTATCTGGGCACCAAGTATGACAAGAAGGACACGGAGAGCACACTGGATGGCAAGACTATGACTGATGTTATCAGCGATTGGGTTGGGAAGCACTGGAAGTGCGAGGAGTAGCGCTGTGCAGTATAGAAGCCGTGATCCACACGTCGAAGTACGGGTAATAATATTGAACAGACGCCGGCATGGTCGCTCCTCTTGAGACCCGTGTGAACATGTGTATCATCTCATTCCAAAGAATCCTGGTAGTGCAGTTATGAACTCTGAATACACTCACTCTGCAAAGACTGGCTGTCTAGTAACGTGACGTTATACCGCAACTGTACCTCAGCGAGCAACGATATTTGAAGGAGCGACAAAAGAAGGCAATATCCACACCCCGACCACTTGATTTGGAGCTTATCAAAAAGACGCCACATGCGCATTCCAGTGTTGTAGTAGGGATCCAGGCTCCACCCTCGAGAGAATGATCATGACGCCTGCGCGGACTGTCTTTTTCGCAGAATTCCGCCTGGACGTCTGAAAGGTCTTGGTGAGTCCGAATCAGTAGTACTTGCACTCAAATAGTGGGTTGAAACACAGTATGTTCATCACCAGCTCGATTAGCGATAATGGCAGACCAAGTCTACAAACTGCGCTCCATTTTTCAAGCTAATTCTCACATCCTGATGCACATAACCAGAGTATCAACCTGATGCGTCCACCAGCGTTCAGGTTCAGCTGTCGATTTACGGATATAGACGCGAGGAATAGAGATCGCGGAGGACAACCAGGTCCTCCCAATATTCGTCTTTATACATCTCACTCGACTAGACTAGCTCACTTCGCTCTCTCCGCTGTCCAACTGATCTCTTACATCGTCTAGTAACTTTCTTCACAGCCCGAATTTCTGGTGCTGCTTTACTATTGCATACTTTCAACGCGTGTTATGCTAGGTACCGATATTGTCACACTTCATGAATTACAGCAATGCTATCGATCATCGGCACGGAGGGCGTGCATAGAGTGAGCGCACTTCTGGTTCTATCATGCGATCGCCACGTTTCTCTAAGCGAGACTCTGGCTCAGCATCGTTATTCGCTGCCTCAACCTTTTTGCTCAAATAGCCGGTTGAATACACGTGGCGACTCCGAGGCAGTCCACACCTGCGCCAGTCAGGCTATCCGATTCCATTGGCACGGTATTACTCAAGCGAGAGTTCAAAGAGACATCTTCTACTATCTACCGAGCTGGAGCTTGCCTGTTCGAGGACGTATACCGACACCGCGATCATGCCAAGGCTCTACTATGGTCGTTGAGAAGGCCACCAATCCACATGCCTGTATTAGACCGGGCCAGAGTCTAATCCGGCCAATGCTACAGTCTCCTCCCAGGTGGGACTCATGCAGGGAGGCCCAGACGACGATCGGAGGTTCTACGCTGCTGCGCACTGGGTATAAGAACCGGTTCTTCACGGCTTGTGAAGGTGAAGACCATCTGCACACATACACAACACACCAGAGAACTCCAACACACCTCATCTCAACCCCTCCACATCACCAAAAATGGCCTGCGACTCCGCTTCCTGCAAGTGCACCTCCTGCACCTGCCAACCTGGCAGCTGCAAGTGCTCTTCTTGCAACACCAAGGTACACGAGAAAAGTCTGCATGAGTTTCAGTGGGCGTAGCTGACATCTTTATAGTAAATCTTTGAGATACTTGCTCATTGCTCCGATGGCCAAGTCCGGACTAGAGAGAGAACGTTTGAGTAAGTTTCATTTAGAAAAAAAGCGCCTACCGATATAACCGCAGCCACTAACACATCACAGCGATTATCACAAGACACGATTGTCGAGAGCATCCACCAAATCTTAATCTAGACCAATTGATGTATCAACCACTCACGAATTGCTTGTTTCTCTACACCCAGAAGTGACGACATTGTGCTCCAATATGCTCAGGCTAGGCGATGAGCTTTGACCAGTATGCCGATATTTGCTCTGCCTGCGCTCTAATCCTTCCCATAGAAGTCCTTCGCTACAACATCGCATATGGCGATTCATCGCTGCCCGCATTTGCCCGAGGGCTCTTTGAAGACAATGTACTCATGCTTATCTTACAATGGCGATCGCCAAACTGTTCGCTCTGTTCACAGCTCATCTTTCTGGCTATGATGATACAAGCACAGCCTGCATGGGCGGTACCACAACAGACATGGTCACCAAATCGTCCCTGCCGAAAGCTTAGTCTTGTTCTTGAGTCAGTTGTCGTGATCACTGCCTTGACACTCTCCATTGTCTCGCACCCGTACCACCTTCGAACCTCACTTTGGACAGCTGGAGCTGCTCACGGCTGGAACTCAGATCCCCACGAGAGAGTCTACTTTTACGCGAACTATGAGACACCACCGCCGGTGCCTTTCATCTGGAGTGAAGAGTATGGTTGGCTCTGCTCAGCGGTGCTGTGCCTAAGGCATAGATCCAAATCATGATGACTGACTGGCAACTCCTTAGTGTCGCGCGATCGAACATAGCAGTGGCTGCCATTGGAATCGGCATCTGTTTCACCCGGTGGCTCCTAAACTGGTGTCGCTTCCACTTGGGATGCATCGACCTGCTGTACGATCTGCTCATGTGTGCGCTGTGGTCCGCGAGTCTGTCTGGGCAGTCTGCCAGCGACTTGAGCGACCGCGAGCACTTGTCGATCAGGCCTTGGTATCTCGAAAGAGGGTGCGCGGCGGTGTCACAATCAGCTTCGAGAGCTTGCGCGCTGATGCAAGCGCAGTGGGCGGGTTCTGCTGTGGTGCTGTGAGTACAAGCTCATGCTGTGATCTTGACGCGACGGGATGCAACGCTGATCAAGAGCCATCCAGACTGTTCTATGTGCTCCACTCCTTTGCCTGGACGCTGAATGTCGCGTACTGGTATGGGAGGTCCCAACATTTCGACGTGCCATTCAGGCTGGTGGACCTCGTGATTCCGTCGGATCAAAAGCTGGGTATCGGCCCTACAAGAGCTGAATATTGGTCAGGGCCGACAAGCGGTGAGATCGACTACCAAGCGTAGCTTGTAATATAACTGGGCGAAAGAGCGAGGCTCCCAGCGAGGGAGCGCCTTGCTGAGCTTTTACGCGAGCAGTTTGCTGTATTAGGTCTGATATCAAAGGCCTTCTGCGCACATCGGATGATAATGACCTGATGATATTGCATATGTTGCCCGACTTGCCCTAGATGTGAGTGTGGTTGTGGATGGCTGAGTTGATGATCTCTGCGCCACGATGCATGTATGCAGTAAGTCTGACATGCGCGTGCATGTACCTATACAAGAGACAGGTCAGGCGAGCAACCTTGTGCCACATCTGTCGAAACCCGTTATTTCTGGCGTTGTGGCGTCAAATAAGGCTGATGGATCTTCAATAAATTAGTATGGGTATTCATAGGGTAGAACTCAGAGCTCGGAGACATACCGGTGCGTTGCGTTTCAGCTGCCAATCACATGGAATGTATTTGAGCATGTTTTCTCAGCTCGCCACGCTAGGAACTCGGTCTTCGCAGGAAGCCGGAGTTTGCAATGTCGTGGATGCCTAAGACAATAGAATGTATTGGAAAGTGTACTGTATACTGTGCTCGACTCATAGCACGGAGATCCGGTTAAGGCCATAATCGATGCTTGCTAATGTTGTTGTGATGCATAAGCCCCCCACGACGACATACACATTTGTCAACTGGCCACATCATCACGGTCGTGCAAGAATGGAGAATTAGTGATTTGAGACTTACAAACAGTCTTTGACGTTGACAGTCGCTCGAGTGAGACACTGCAACGGCCGTATGTCACCACAGGAGATAGGAAACGGCGTGCCGTCTGTGTTGTCGAAGTCAGCCCTGATCACTACACAGCCTTGGGCTGCTGCAGCCGCATGGATGGCCTAACAAGCACATCTCTGGAGGATGTGCACATGGAGTTACATTCCTGCATGTCAGCTTCTATTCATGGGCAAGTATTCGCTCGAAACGTCGCTCATACCCGAGTCCAAGAACCCAAACGGTTCACGTTTCCGGCCCCCAGTGTCCGACGTTCGACTTACTACCAATTTCCTTAACGCACGAGGCGCTATTGAGGCTGAACCCTGGGCGCGGTGTTTTGTTGATCGTCACAGCCCGGTGGATCACTGGGTCTTTTTTGGGAGAGGGCTATATATCGACTGTCCGCCAGAGTGTCTGTCAGAATCGAGTACCAACACACACACTTTGTACGACAACAACGAAAAGAACAATCGTTTCGTTTTTACAACTGTTCACTGCACGCAGCCATGAAGACCAGCATTCTATGGACGATCGCCTTCGGCCTCTGCGCCACTGCATACTCCTCGCCCAATGAGGGACCCGAGTTGGAGATCCGGTCAGCAGAACCAGGTAAGTCCATTTCGTCGCAATATATCTGAATCATTCTCTTGTTAACAACCTGCAGATACAACCTCGTCCTTTTCGTCATCGTACATCTCTTCTCTTAAGAGATTGACACGCGGAGTCCGAAAGCTCTCAGTCAGAGCCGATTCTTGCCCTGCTGTCTGGAACACGATCGCAGTGGACTTGAAGGCCAGCTTTGCTGGGTGCAACAGGGCTGCGACAGATGCGATCAGATTTTCCTTCCACGATGCAGGTTCGTTGTAGTTGCTTGGAACCCTGCATGTTGATCTTCCGCTGACCTGGTTCTCACAGCTGGATACTCTTCAACAAACGCGCTTTCTGCTCCTGCCAGTGGCGGTGCGGATGGCTCACTACTGCTGAGCGATGCGGAGATCGCTCGTAGCACCAATGACCCTCTGCAAGGCTTCCGTAACTTCCTCCTTGGCAAGTACAACTTCTACAAGAACCAGGGAGTCAGCGCCGCAGACTTTGTGCAAGCTGCGGGTAACATTGGTGTTGTGAGCTGCGGTGGTCCGGTTGTCCAGACTGTGAGTTGAGAACAGTAGTCTTTTATCTTCTCTTGAATCGATCACTGACAGACTGATACAGGTCATTGGCCGCAAAGATGCATCAGGTCCAGCTCCGGATGGAACACTTCCTCAAGCCTTCGGCAAGGGTTCAGACCACGCTTCTCTGGTCCAGCTGTGGGCAGACAAGGGTTTCAGTCAAAGAGAGCTTGCAGCACTCATGGGAGCCCACTCGGTGTCGCGCGCCTTCAGGCAACAACAAAATGGCATCCCGACTGGAGGTAAGACACCATCCATCTCACTACCAAATCGTTTGCGGAAACTTGATGCTAACAGTCTGAGCAGGACAGCAAGACGACTCTCCCAGAAAGTGGGACACGAGATACTTCTCGCAGACCCAAGCCAAGACCGCGCCTCGCGGCGTCTTCAGATTCGCTTCGGACGTGAACCTCGCCAACCCAAACACCACATCCGGCGAAGCATTCACCGAATTCGCAAACAACGCAGGAGCGTGGGCCACAGCTTTCCAGTCATCGATGTACAAGCTGAGCATTCTCGGTCTCCCAGCTGACACAACAAAGAGCCTGCAAGACTGCACCAGCATCGTGGGCTGAGGCGAATGTCTCACCAGGGTTGGTGGCAAAACGTCTTCTCAATTTGTTTTGAGCATTTACATCGGCGCAGGTGTTGCATTTTCGTTTTTCGTATGTCCGTGTTAGAGTCTTCATTAGCATGTCAGCGCATGGAGATAGCCAATCTCAAATCTCACATAATGTCTCTCTTCCAGAAATACAGCCTTTCTCACCGTTGAAGTCGTCAGCGCAGTGCGTTTACAGTGACCGATGGACGCATTGCAGCAAGGTCAAGCTTGAATTGCCACACTCGGCGACGTCCTCACGGCAAATCCATCGGCTTCCATCAATAGCAACACATCCCATAAGACTCCCATCGAAGGAAATGGTTTTCTAGTACAGACGGCCAAAACGATGTTCTGGAAAGGAGAAGCAAGATTTCAAGGCGTTGACTGTCTCAAAGCTACCCTTCACGGACCTCGAGCCCGGTCCCACTTTGGTGGAACACGCAATGAAACGATCCCATTGGCTGGTTGCTAATAATAGGCCCGCAATGACCAAACAAACTTCTGAGACTGGCTTGAGACATGTCGCCTTTAGGCATCAACAAGCTATATAGTGTACCAGCTTCGAGAATGACGGGTGATCGTAGACCTGGAATGATGATCATCTCACGTGCGAGGCGGAAACGATGGCGGTGGCGGGTCAATCATCAGCAGTCACATCACCATTTCGGATGAACAAGGCGAGCGTCACGAAGACAAGAGCAGCGACAAGGGGGCTTGGCAATCACAGAACGCATTCGGTTTAATATGCTGCCTACATCTCTATACGGTATGTGGTTCTATTCCCGACCTCTCTCGGCCTCAACAAGACGTGCTAGACCCTTCCTTATCTCACCTCTGTTCACAAAGTCACTCCTGGCACCGCTATTGTAATGGTTGTAATCCACATGGAACCAGGCTTGCGGACGCTCGAGCTTCAGATGCTGAAGTCTCTCCATCGAGGCGAGCTGCTCCCACAAACTCATCCAAGCCTCTCCGCGGTCTGCTTTTTGATCCAATCTCAATTCGAGATACGTTAGTGTGCGTGAGCACCGCCGCAAGATCTTCAGTAGCCCGTCCAGCGACAACGGAACCCACAGAAGCGTCAATGACTCCAGTTCACCAAGCGCATTGGCGAGCAGCAGATTTGGCGTCCAACGCTGCGCGAGCTTGTGACTCTTGTTTCCGACGAGACGATATGATACGTGCAAGTACAGCTTCCGCAGATGCTGTGCGCTTGTAAGTATGGCTCTGGCTATGTCGAGATCGTCGACTCTGTGCCATCGGTGGTAGTCTCCCTTGAGCGGAGTTAGGGTGAACTCCCGGAGAGAAGCAAAAGACTCACAGACTTCATCGTTGAGCCCGACGAGTGCTTCTTCCAGGCACCTGTGACGGCTACGATCGAGGCTGATGGTCTCAACCAGTGGCTTGACCTGCGCTATTGCCTGATGCAGATGGACTTGCATTTCCTGTGCTCGTGGGTGTAGAGGTGGCTTCTTCCTGGCCAAAGGGTTCGCCGGTGCGAGTTCAAGGCGAATGAAGCAGCCATGCAATTTAGCTTGCTCTATCACGCGTAGCATGACTGATAGATCTGCAGCTCTACGGCACTCAACAGCTGCTGCTTCCATCGCGATGTTGTGTTCGGCCTGACAGTATTGCTCCAGGTGTATGTTTCGCCAGCGATCCTCCCATCGCCCGCGATTATCCCAGCTGGTACGATTGTATGGAAATCCAGCAACGCTGACGAAGTCTTTAGTAGTGCACAACTCTAGCTCGTTCATTGTGAATGTGATAGTCCGGACTTTGTCAGACAACGGCCGGCTGCTTGCAGAGAGCAGGTTGTGGAGACGCTCCCAGCGATCTTTGCTGATTATCCAGCATCCCAGGTGTGCGATGTATACATCGCAGAACCGATCGAGGACCGCAGCATGAAGTGTTCTGCAGGTCAGTCGCAGTGTGGGTAGCACTTCGTCGTTGAGGTAGCCTGTGATTTGATCGAGTATTTCGGTAGGTAGGTTGAGGAGGCTAGCATATGGGGCTGTGGTTGACGCCATTGCAAGAGGCCTCCTAGGCAAGAACAGCTCCGTACGCGGATGGCAAGCGATACAAGTTGAACTCGACTCGTTGAGCGCTGTAGGCTGAGCGACAAGGAGCGGAGAGCTGAAACTGGCGAACGAAAAGTGTTTTTGGTATTTTTAAAGGGACCAAACGCTGGGCCGTCATGTGAATTATATATGGCGACTTCTTGAACGCCACCAGGGACGAACGCATCTGTATTTGCCAGGGCATTGATCATGATATATCGGAGGGGTGCTTCTACGAAGAAGTCGTGACATGATTGGTCACCAGAATCCCACACTACAGCCAGTTCATCTAAGCGAATGCCGCTATCATCGTACATGCATGCAGTCGATCCTATTCTTAGCATAACGCGGGCATACCAAGGCGCATCAAGACGAGAGCTGCGCAAAAGCCTGTAAACCATCGCGAAAAACGTATTTTTGACTTTCAGACATCCGATACGAAACTGCCATGTCTAATATTCACTCGTAAGTGTAGCAAAGGACTCCGCCTTCTGTGTCTAGAAGATCGCTGATGGGGATCGAGGGCGCGATGGCGCCGAGGTTGACTTTGAAGTCGGCGGTGACGTTGGGGCCGGTGGTGTCGCGAGGAGTGGTCTGGCCGCCGACTTCGTGCAGACGCTTGGCCAGGTCTTTCTGTTGCCATTGCCAGTAGACGTGGTCGACTTGGGCGTGGTGGAGGTAGAAGAGGGGTTCTGTGGGAGGGGTACGTTAGTGGGTGATTCTGAAGATACCGACTTCAACGTTTTGGAGGAACTTACCACCAGGGCTGTTGGCTGCGTTGCCAGCCTGACCAAGGATACCTCCGACACCAAAGTGGCCGCTGCCGTGGATGTTCGCCACGGCGAAAGAAGCAGCTCCCTCAAGAGTGTGAGCGAAGTCGTTGAATGTCGGCTCGGCAAGAGTGCGCTCGAGCTGTGCTGGGTCGGCGAAGAAGTTGAAGACACCGGGTGTGAAGTCACGTCTCAGACACGATCCACCCTCAGGCTCGCCAATGTTGACTTGAAAGTTGGGGCGCGTGAAAGGACCGTCTTGAACGCAGCCTCCTCCGGAACGACCGAACTTTCCAAAGCCAAAGATGTCTTGTCCGGGAGCGAGTTCGACGTACTCGCCGTTGCCACCGAAGCCGGTTGTGGGCGAGAAGATATCTGTCTCGAAGGGCTCTGTAGAGTTACGATCGTCTGGCTTCGCATCAAGGGACCAGTTCCAGTATCTGTTCGTTGTCAGCTAGATCCTACAGGGCAGCGCGAATCGAAATATGCACTCACGGCTGAGCACCCTTGTAACCACAGACTTCCCTCAAAGTCTTCTCGTAGCTGGCGGTCATGTAGCGATGCCATTGAGCGAAGAAACCAACAAAATGGATCTTGTCGGCTTGACTGCTGTGAACTGCCTGGAAGTCATCGTAACGGTTGATCGGGTTGAACCTGTCGTCATCGGCGAACTGCTTCTTGGTGATTGCCTTCTTGGTCTGCAGGCAGAGGACAGCATCGATGTACTCTTTCTTCTCGACGTCGGCAAGTTTCCGCCTTGAATCGTGCGAGTCAGCTTATTTGCTCACTTAGCGGGACATTTATGCATACCATTCCTTCCTAACGATGGGATTCTCGCAACGGTAACCGTTTTTAGGTGCCGGAACTTGCGCAGGAACGTGAGGAGTGGCTGGCCCTTTCGTCGGTGGCGCTCCTTGAGGGGCAGCGAATGCAATGGCGGCTGTCGCCAAGAGGCTTGCTGTGGTGGTAGAGAAGCGCATTATCGGTATGATGAGGTATGACAGAGAGGAAGAGGAAGGTAGTTGGGATGATCTATCTAAAAGTGAAACGTGTATTGTGTCGAGAGGCTGCAAAGTCTGTCTTTTCTACACGACTCTGTCCTAAGTACTGCAGGCATGCCAACGCCAACACGGAGCTCTAGACGCATATGCCTAGCGGTCATGTCGGAAGGTGGATTGTAACAAGGGTCGCCAGTCATAGTGGCTGCTATCTTCACGGTTATTGCGCCAATGTCGGCAGGGTAAAGGTAGCCTTGGAACTTTGCTTCGCTACGTGCAGGAGCGTTTGTGAAGACGAAGGACCAAAGTTAGTTTGAGTTAGTGTAATTAACCACGCGAAGGATGCTGCAATTCATATACGTAGCCCGTCTCGCCCGTCTCAGGCAAAGACCGGGATATGATAGTCGACGTGATTGGTCCGGAGATGCACCGCGCCCGAGTGGAGGGTCGAAGCGAACGTTTCTACGCGGACATCCCTTCTCACCTCACCTCCCAAGGTCACCTTGGTCCCACTTCAAACCACGCTCAAAACGTCCGCCTCATCCTGCAGAATGTTCACTGACAATTTTCGAACATGCTTCTACGCGTGCTGCGATCGCATGCCGTCAGCCGAAGGATGAATCTGTTCCGCCAAATTTCCGCACTATGGAGTGATCATCTCTATCATTCCCTTATAGGTGCACAGGTGGATTATGTGTTCCCGTCTATTGTTGTTAGCGAGGACAAGTTCCTTGTCTACTGTATGCCATCTCTCACCGCTAAGCGAGACAGGGATTAAGCAGGTTGGTGTGGAGAGAAGGCTGTATCGGTATAGGATGCCGATTTGCTGAATGCGGCTAGCATGTCGCAATCTGAAGAGCACAGTTGCAATCTGACAAGCAGATTCATCTGATCCGAACTCAATCATTACTTAGGGCACTGGATATGTTGTGCCAGTGCCCTACTCCATACGATAGACATATAAGCTTAATTGAGATAACGCTCTACAGACCGCGCCGAACCCACACCCCAGACTGATCTGCTGTTACCGGAGGATTCTACAACTCAAGACTTCTACCGTCCGTTCTTGACTCGCGGCTTTCAGTACGCTCACCGGCCCTTGTATTCCCTCCTGCGCTACGCCCCAAAGTGTACCTTCTTCCGAACATGTGCCGACCTTGCATGGGCAATTGGTACGATGCCAGGCTTGGCCTTCTCAGATGGACCGTTCCGTTCGCTTGAAAGATCCGATCTCATTGCGCGATCGTGGGCCTGTACGCATGATTGCACCACAAAGATATTGCGCAACGGCATCGAGACCGACGAGCGTTTCAGGGATTGGGCTCTAGCAGCAAATATGCAACGGAGATCTCTCCTGCATATTCTCGCATCAAAAACTTTCAAGTAGTGTATGAGCAACCGACTGGAGATAGGTGTGGCTGGGTCTCTTCTGTGGAAATCATCGTGATCGCTCCGTCCGAGGCTCGCGTGACTGTGAATTAAAATCTTGGCTCCGTCGCCGTCTACCGCCTGAGGATGTATCAATCCACCCATGTCCTAGCAGCCGGTCAAGTTGCACTTTATCCACCCAGCTCGAGGTAAAACCGTGCGAGCGGTCGTTCGACCATGACAACCATGGAACCTACCAAATATCCTATGATAACGTATGTCATATGGAGCGAATACTCCGGTCGGCCAACAAGCACTGATCACTTCGGCATACAGATCGGAGAATGGATCCAAACAGCCAATGTTTCTCGCGGTGACATGCTCGCTGCTGTTATTGTCAGCTTGCGTGGTTTCAGCAAGGTCCGCACAAATACCATTGCAGCATTCCCAAACTCCTAGTCTGACAGTCTTTAGATTTCTGTGCCGGATCAGGTACACCAAGAATCTCGGATTCGATGATTACTCCATCGCAGTCGCCCTTGCTGTGGCTATCACTTTGGGTATCATGAACGGTTTTCACATCAGCTATGGAGCTGGGTGAGTACAAGCTACGATCCGCGAGACCATAGCGACCTCAGGCTAACTTATGCTCCAGCACACATCCCATGGGATATATGGTCGATCCTGAACTAGCTTACATCCCCAATCTGAAACATTGGTACGCGTACCAGATTGTGTATCCGCTGTCGCTGGCACTCGTCAAAGCGTCGTTCCTGGCACTCTACTACAGAGTGTTCCCTCCACCCAATATGAACAGAGTAATGTTCTGGGGCGTTAGCATTTTCATCGCCGTGTACACTGTCGCTATTATTCTTGTCAACGTAAGCAATGACAAGACTGTCTCATGGAATTTGATCATACTGCTAACTAACATCACCAGGCTTTCGAGTGTCCAAAGAACCCATCCGATGCATGGAAGGCATCGTTCCCCAGAAACAGCCCAGACTGCAACGATGTTCCCACGGTTTACTACACCATGGCCGCCATCAACATTCTCACGGACCTTTTCGTTCTCGTCTTACCAATCGCGCCCGCCCTGAACCTCAAAATCAACCGTAGGAAAAAAGGTAGCACTGCCACAGAGCACTAGTGTCAGGGGCATTAGCTGACCTTCAACAGCTGCTATCATCGGCATCTTCCTGATTGGGTTTATAGCAGTGTTTGCGTCTTGCCTGCGCGTGTACTTCGTATACGAGTACTTCAACAGCCGTGACCCAGCCTTCGACACAATCGAGGTACATCCCTACTGCCTCCCATAAAGCAACACCACAAGCTAACTCACGTTCACCAGATCCTCCTCTGGTCCCAAATCGAGCTCAACGTCGCCATCATCTGCTCCTCCATCGCCTCGCTCCGCCCAATGTTCAAATCAGCCTTTGGCGGCTCCGGCCCGAGATCAAACAGTGCTGCTCTGCGCTACACGCCAAACGGTCGCAGCGGCTTCAGCGCCTCACGCCACGAGCAGCAGGACTTCGAACTCAAAGCGAAAGAAGGCCGAGGGCGTCCTAAATCAAAAGTCGAGGCTCAGTTGGTTTCGTTGGATAATGATAGCACGGAGTACATTTTGAGGCTGGACGATGGGATCAAGAGGACGATTGAGACTAGTGTTACGTCTGAGGATATTAGGAGGGATGGGCATGTGTTTTACCCGAAAGAGTCTGCGATATGATGATATATATGGGGCGATTTATAATCGTTAATACATGTGTAATGGAATACGAGTGATACTGTGGTTTGTGGAGATCATCGCGCGGTTCTCTCGTGGTATGAGCGCCAATGAAGCAAATTGCTTCCGGTTCGCACTTTTGACACGCATAGAATGCGCGTAGAATATACTACGATAACGCGATACTCCACTGAGAGGACAGAAGCGTATCGAGACCGGTCTCACGTTTCCGGGCACACCCGAAGGATGGAGAGCTGCTCTCGCTTGATTTCTCGAGCGAGTGTGTTTGCTTCCTACGCGGTAAAGGTGGGTGCTCCGTATTGTTCGCTGGGTTGAGATTCGGAAGTCGTCGCCAGACCATCAAAAATGCATTGCATCGACGTGAAATCTTTGTGGTAGAATGTAAGAAGTGTCTTCTCACAAACGCTTGCGCGGCCTCGTATGCAGTGCCACAGATCGTGTCCAGAGAAACTCCGTTGTGTGCGTTCGCTGTTGGGGTTTGCTTGTTCACGGTCTTGCTTCTGGGACGCGACCAGGCCAAGGACCAGGATCGTGAGGTCTCTTACGCGACAGCGAATCCTCTACAGGGCTAGCTTTGTCTGCAGCAGAGGCGCAGCTCCGTAACCTGACAAAACAGGATGAAGGCTGGGGGCGACCTCACCAGACCAGCGATCATCGCCCGCAAAGGCTTGTAGCAATGCTGGCCGCAACCACAAAGTCTCTCATTTCTTCTCGTCGCTGTTCTTGCTTCCAAAAATGGCTTTCCGGATACCCCAAGCAAAGCCGCCCTCTCCTGTGATTTGCTGTCCTGCTTCTTTGAAATCGTCCACAATCGCCCTGCTGATTGCGGTGTTTTGCTGCGCTTCTGCGGCCTGCCGCTCGTCCTCCGCGAGCTGTTTGGGATGTTGGCGTACAAATTCGGGATCGACTTGTTCGCGGTGGGCCTTCTCCTTTATGAGTTCCGGTCGGAGGGTGGTGTACACTAGGTTGCGTTGTAAGTGAGTGTACGTAGGGTGTAATGGTAGATGTCTTACCTGTGAGTACGCCGAAGACGCCAGCCATAAGCGGCCCAAGAAATGCCATGCCGCGACCCATGATTATTGTTAGTATTTGTTTAGCGATTGAGGTTCCAAGAGATATCGCAATGGGGCTTCAATGCTGGGTATCCTCCATCGTGGCGCATTCGTGCATGTCATCGATGGTTGGAGGGTGTCGGAGGATCCGTGCGCCCGCCGGCTGAACGGACAACAAGGGCAAAGAACATCGCATCCAGTTCTTACATTACCTTGTGACAAAACACATACGAATCAGCTGCAAAACGTCGCTAAGAGTTATGAACCGGATTAATCAAGGATGTTGTCACACGAAGCTTCCAATAGCAGCTCGCCATTGGTTCACGACGACGACGAGGTACGCCAGCGCTATAACTGAACAGCACGTCAATGTCGAGGAGCTATTATCTAAGCCAACTTGGTCTGTCGCGTCACTACTCCCGAAAGCATCGGACTCCGATTCGAACGAAGTCTCAAGCAAGCAACTCCGGCATCTGCTGAAGCTATCCGCGTTACCTCCGCCTAAGCACGACAGCGAGGAGGCGAAGATGCTCAAAACCCTGTCCTCACAACTGCATTTCGTCAAGGAGATCCAAAAGGCCAACACGACGGGTGTCCAACCTCTGCAAAGTCTACGAGATGAGACTGCCCAAGGCGAACAGGAGGCTGAACTAGGTCTTGAAGCACTGAAGGACGCCCTTGCTGCTGAAGACGTGCGAGGCAAGTTCCATCCTAGGATCAGGCGACGTCGCGATGCAGCTCAAGCTATGAAGAAAGACGAATGGAATGTCCTGGGATCTGCTGAGAAAAAGACCGGACGCTACTTCGTCGTGGAAGGTGGCAAATGAAGGTATAGCCTTTGAAAGTCACGATCATTATGTTGTGTTATATCACCATACACGCAGCTTGAACAGCCTCGCATGGTCTGCGCCGGTACTGTATCCGCCAAGTCACAACTACATCTTCACTCGACCGCAATCACCCGATTACGTTGGCACTTGGGTGTTTGCAAAAGCGAGTGTCTATCATCTATTGTCGGCATTAAATCATCTACATCTTGATATCGGCGGCACACTCTAGGCCTTGGTAACAACCTTCTCGTCGCCCTCTTCGTAGTCGACGCCGGCCTTGCTCTTCTCCACCTCGATTGCCTTCTCGATATCCTTGGCCCTGGTCTCTGCATCCACGACACCGAAGATGACATCGATTTCCTCAAGTGTCAGCTGCTTAGTCTCTGGAACGAAGACCCAGACGAAGACCGCCATGGCCAAACAGAAGATGGCGAACATCAGGAACGTCTTCCATCCGATGCTGTTGATAGCGGAGGGTGTAACTTTGGTGATGACGAAGTTGAAGAGCCACTGGGTTGCAGCTGTGAGGATGATTAGCATTCGACTTCGATTGATAGATCTATCGCCATATGACAGAGGCGTGTCAATACATACCAGCCATACCGACACCGTAGGCACGCAGCCTGGTCGGGAAGATCTCTGAAACGAGCACCCATGGTACTGGACCCCAAGATGCGCTGTACCCGATCACGAACAGATAGATCATGGCGACCATCGCAGTACTGGCCTGGCTGACACCAGTGGCACTTGGGTCTGGCGGGTGCGTAGCCAGCACGGCTCCAATAATGAACATCATCGCGGCCATCCAGAAGCCACCAGCGATCAAACTCTTCTTGCGGCCAAAGCGATCAATTCCCAGGAACAGGAATAGTGCGGTGGCGACGACCT
Source organism: Cladosporium velox (assembly GCA_024604135.1). Taxonomy (NCBI): domain Eukaryota; kingdom Fungi; phylum Ascomycota; class Dothideomycetes; order Cladosporiales; family Cladosporiaceae; genus Cladosporium; species Cladosporium velox. The sequence goes on along the minus strand of JANIIF010000019.1, from coordinate 112,770 downwards.
TGACAGTGCCGTAAATACCCGTTGCAAACATTGAGGAGTCGGCTTTGCTGAGACCAATGGTCTGGAAGATTCTGTAAGAGAGAGTTAGCAGACTGATCGAGACTGGTATGGTGCAAGCTTCAACTTGAAGCATCCAGGTACATACTGAGGTGCGTAGTAGCCTATTGAAGAATGTTAGCCAAGATGTCAAGATGAACGAGATCCGAGACATATTTACCAATGGAGTTGGTTCCGGAGAACTGTTGCCAGAACATGATCATAAATCCGATCGCGAATCTCTTGCGGTTCCCGGGTGTCAAGCACTCCCTCCAGGTTACACCCTCAGTTGCGTTCAGCTCTTCCTCAATGGAGGCTCTGATCTCGGCCATCTCTTGAATAATTTCTGGGCTGTCCACCGACTTGCACCTGACATGCGCGAGCGAGGCAATGGCCTTCTCGTGGCGACCCTTCTTGCAAAGCCATCTGGGAGACTCCTTGAGGAAGAAGAGACCGATGAACATGATGCCGCCCAGCACGAGCTGAATAGAGACGGGAACCCTCCACTGAAGGGTGCTGGAAGGGATGTGCTTCGCGCAGCCATAGTCTGTCAACAATGTCAGTCAAGCCACATAGACCCGGAATTTTACAGAGCCGAACTCACCAAGCCAGTATGCAAAGGTGCTGCCAATGACCAACATCTCCTGGAACAGACCAGCGATACGGCCACGAATCTTCGGTGGCGCAGCTTCAGAGACGAAGACTGACATGACAGCACTGCAACCACCAATGCCGAGACCAGCAATGACTCGTCCTGCATAGATCAAGGCGATGTCGTGGTGTGCAGCTGTCTGGATCGCCGCGCCGACCAGGAAAGTGAAGCAGAAGCCCATCAGAGTATAGAGTCTGCCGAATTTCTCGTTGAGGAAGGCGGCGGCGATGGCACCGAAGAAGGATCCGGCTGTAAGAAGTGACACCACGTTGGAAGAGACGTAGGCGTTCTTTGCGTCCGAGAAGCCGTCGCTGCCAACTGGGAGGCCGAAGTCGTTCTTGAAGGAACTCATGGCTAAGACTGAGCCCATGACACCGGTGTCGAAACCTGAACGAGCGCGTTAGCCTTTGATATGACACAGTATGTTTTTTACGATGGCTGGCGTACCGAAGAGCCTGTAATGATGTTAGCGAGAGTTATACACAGTTGGATACCTTCAGTACTTACATGGCGCCCATGTAGGCTACGCCTGTGAGCAAGTAGACACGCCTGTTCTCGAACATGATGGCGGTTGTGCTGTGGTCGATGAGGATGGTGTTTAGCGACAAGAAACAGGAAGGTAATGGGCATATATGAACGCTGACACCTCAATCGCCGACGCTACGATTCCCAGCCCTAGTGCCAGCATTATTCTCCCGTCCCACTCTTTCACTCGTGGCGCCGTCTCCGCATATGGGATCTTTGCGGACTTGTGGGGTGTGTGGGAGCGTGGAGATCCACGACCCACAACGATGGTCCGAGCTATTCTGATGTTACCTTCCAGTGGGTGTTTTCTTATCGGCAATCGAAAAATGCACCAAATGCCCGGGGTACAACGGGCTGGCTATCCTACTACCGTCCATGAGATTTGTGATATTCTTCAGATTTACTTCCGCAAGCCACGTGCAAATCATCTGTAGCTAACTCGTGACAAGCACACCAAGACATGCCATCCGCGCAAGCGACCGAGCGGCATGAGCGGCAATGCGCCTTGGCTCCATTCTTGACGTTTCTTCGGGGACACAAGCCGTGCGCCACGACTAAGTTCCACCAATAGCAATTCTTCCGTGTGATATGCCGTTTGCCTGCAAGGACCCGCCCATGTACGTTCCTCGCCACAATCAAGCTTATATTTCTAATCCGCTAAGAGGCCCGATAGGCGCCTCGTGGCGTCGAAATGGATCTTGGGGGAAAAAGTCTTTGACTTGGATACTGCTATTCTACCGACACTGTTTTTACCCGTCTAGCACGAGTCTCCAAACCAGAAGACCGCAGTGTCGTTTCCAGCAACCTCGACCTCGACATTGTTCCTCTTGCAACCCAAGCTCTCGCCGCTCCAAACATCGACAACGTTGTAAGAAACATTGCTCGAGAGCTGTGGAATCTCGCTATAATCAGCGCTCATCGTCCTAGGCTCGACTGTCGGATTGAACAGCGCGACGATGGTACCGTTGCTGGACGTGCCGGACCAGTACATCGCAGGGTACGTGCTGTTGAACGTGTAGTCGGGGTTGACGCCCCACTTGTAAGGCCTTGCGGGCTTGCCTACGATCGGATCTTGGTTGAAGGCGAGCAGGTACTTGTTCTGCAGGACATCGATCTGCTCTTGCGTGAGTTTCAGCAGATCTGTGCCCATGAGAAGCGGGCCTTTCATTATCGCCCAGAGCGCGAAGTGAGAGTGCTCTTGTTGAAGGGAGAGACCGTTGCCGACCTGCAGATATTTTAGCTTTGTCTCCTCAGATCGGTATATGCGACCGCAGGCTTACTTCAAGCATATCGGGATCGTTGCGGCCCCAGAAATCGGTCCAGTCGAGCAGGAAGGAGTTTACGTTGAGGATCTCGAGGATGCGTCCCCAAGAGGCTGTGTTACTATCTATCAGCAGCTGTATCATGCGACAGGCAGTCTCGACTCACCTTCGCCAAAGCCGATATCGTTCGACATTCGCCATGAACTTCCCGTGGCATTCCCCCAAGTCCATACCTGGTCAACACCTGCGAGTCGACTGTTAGCTTCCTTGACACGGGAATTTTGATGGGTCAAACACACCCCACTCGCAGAGACTGTACAAGATGGTGCGGTTCTGAGCTAGCAGCGCTCTTTCCATGATCTTGAACTTCAGGGCTGTGTACTTGGTCGTATAGTTGATGCCATCAACGGGGAACTCGTAGGCACAGAACGGGCTGGTGTTGTTCCATGAGTAATAACCAGTGACGGGAGTTGCATCGGTACAGCTTCCGTTCACCTTGCCGATTCTGTCGAAGTTTGGATCGCCGTTGCAAGCGAAGCAGTCATCGATCCATTCCTCTGTAGGGAAGCAGTTGTCGTACTATGCATTGGATCAGGCATGCCATCTGGAACGGAAACTGGTCTCACTTACCTTGAGATAGTCGACTCCCCACTCCGCGAAGGTCTCCGCGTCGATCGCCTCATAAGTCAAAGAGCCAGGGTAGCGACCACAAGTCATGGTGCCAGCACTCGAATACATGCCATACTTCAGGCCCAAAGCATGGACTTGATCCGCGGTACCACTCATGCCATCAGGGAACTTCTTGGTATCCGGCACCAGTCGGCTAGTGACAGGATCACGGTGATCCCTCACGGACCAACAGTCGTCGAGAACGACGTACTCGTACCCGGCGTCCTTGAAGCCCAGGTCGACAATGGCATTCGCGGCCTGCATGATCTTGGTCTGGTTCACATCGCAGAAGTATGCGTTCTGGCCATGATGTCAGTGCCTGCCATACGCGAAAACATCAATTTTTCAAACCAACCCATGAGTTCCAGCCGAGAGCCGGCAGTCTTCCAACGCCATCAGGAAGCTCAAGACCCAGCACGGCTGGCAAAGCAACAAGTAAGAAGGCTCCCGTTCGGGACATGCTTAACAGAGCGAAAGGGGAGTTTAGTATCTGCCTCTATACTGGAAGGCAAGATGTTTCATCTCGCAGACAGCCGCACTGGCAGTCGCTCAATTATATGTACTGGATGCCAACCCCAATTGCATGCATACCGTCAATGCCCGTCAGACCCGTCTACAATTGATACCGGCTCCACCTGCGCACTATTACTGCTTGCGTCTGGCGAGAGGACGATCATACAGTGTTTCGACCTGTTACCCCGCGCCTGGTATTAGATACGAGCAGAGATGCAACAACCGTGTCGGCTAAACAGCATCGTAAATCACTTCCTGTATCAACGACCCCGCTGGTGCAGGCTTGGGATCTTGGAGGCTCTGTATTCCTGACAGAGTGGTTGGTTGATTGGTGTACCGATATGCAGGTATGACATGCAGGCTGCAGCAACTAGATGATTTGTAACCAGTCAAGCCAATGTATCGTTCTCAGTTCGGCATGTGGACTGCCTGGGAAAGTGGCAAAGTGGTGCCAGACTTCCAAAGATCGCCGCACAGCCCTGATACCTCGATGGCCGCACGCCGTATTGCTATGTGATCTGGATTGAGCTTGATGAGTTCGACAGAAGATATATACGCATGCAATGTAACATTTTGGAAATCACCACCTCCTGCGCAGCTGGGGTTAGTAGGGTTGGTTAGGGTTTCATGTTTACGCGCCTACACGTGCTACAGCATAATACAGATATTTCTTAACACTGTTCAAGCACTGTTGAATTTTCTACACGGTTATAACTGAAGCACGTTAAAAAGTCAGCGCGTGTATACAAAAATAGCTGTGCTAACACCAGAATTCCTTGAATTGCTGTGCTAACTCGCGAAAATAAGCCCATCATCTCCCTTACTGTACTCGTTTTTCAGACAACACGAACGTGTGTCTACGTGTACATGCATGCGTACATATATATCGGGTGTACAACCGACGGGATACCACGATGAAGCAGGGAATCGACTAAGTTACACCGTAAATGAGGAAATACGGTAGCAATTCCAAGGGTTTTGAAAAGTGTGTCGCTATTGTATACTGCTCGGCGAGCACCTGCAAACATGAATTGAGCCACTGCAAAACCTCGAGTATGCTCTCAACTCTCAAGGAAAAGTGAGCGTACATCTTCTTCTGAGTGTAGGTAGTAGATATCAAATCTGACAGGCGACATATCAGAAAATGACAAAAAAGGAAAGAGCTCATTCTCGCTAGAGATGAACTCCTCACAGTGGGCTCGAACCACTAACCTTCCGGTATGCTATGACAGCTCTCTATCTGAGATAGAGCGGAATCGAGATAACAGCCGAACGCGCTACCAATTGCGCCAGCGAGGATGACGTCTGCTTCAAATATTAACAATATGAAGTATGGCATTGCGGCCGACCAGGAGCAAAATTGGAATCCTTCCGCCCAACTACAAGGTATACAACTGAGGCGTCCGACCTGTGCCCTCGAATGACGCTTTGAGACGCTTGTTCGCCCGAACTAGAACGACTTTCATCAGCGCACAGCAAGCGATGCTGAGCACGGAGAATGCGATCATGAGTAACATCGCTTTGACGTAGCGTGGTTCCTCGCCTGCGCTGAAGAAGTAAGGGCTCCTGGGCAAGATAATCAGCACAACTCCGTCGACATCGCACACTACAGCAACGGATCACAAGAGAGACTTGCCAGATATTCCCCGCCTGCCCCAAAACATTGATAATCGCCGTCGCGCAAGCCCTCTTCTCCGGCGTCTGGCTGGTCGTGCTAGCGCCCCAGGCAAATACCAAACTGTTGCCGGTGAAGCAGCCTGCGATGTAGAGGAAACTGGCAAAGTATCTCGCAGGGACGTTCAGCGTTGCGACGGAGATTACAAACCCTACGATCGCGACGGCCATCGAGATGATGATGTGCCAGCCACGCTCGTTGATCCTGTCGCTATTGTACGCCATGGCGAAAGTGATCAGGGCGCCGACGAGGTATGGAGGAGCCGTGCAGACAAGAGTGATGGTGTTGGAGCCTAGGTTAAACCCTCGGACGATTGAAGGGTAGAAATTGTTGAAGCCGTATGCTGAGTGGTTGGCGGAGAGCATGATGGACTGGGAGTGTCGTTAGTATTGATGTATTGCGTTGATATGCCTGGGTCGCTTCGCTTGCTTACAAATACCCAGACGCGGTAGTCTTTTGCTGCCAATTTCAGGCCGTACATGATGGAGTGATCAGATTCCTTGTCCGACACCCTGTCGCGTTCAATGCGCTCCATGGCCAGTTGGCGCTCTTCTTCGTTGAAAAGCCACATTCCGGAGCCGGTCTTCGAGTGCGGGAAGTCAGGCAGGAGTGAGATTGCGATGAGACCGAGAGCGAAGCTGGCGACTCCTTCGATGATGAACAGCCATTGCCAGCCAGCCAATCCTCTGTCGCATATGTTAGGGAACCGTTATGCTTGTACTCGAGCCTTTGTATCCCGCTTTCGTGGTCGCAACGGGTGTCGCTTACCTTGCTCCATCCAATCCCGCAAATATGCCTGCTGCCAGTAATCCAGAGAATGCAGTCGCAAGCACGAGACCTGAGTATAGAATTGCCGTTCTCAATGCAAGTTCTTTCTTGGTGTACCAGCACGAGAGCATATAGAATGCGCCTAGATCACAATGTTAGTACTAAGCTCAAGAAGTTGATCGTGTTGGAACACCACAGGACCACGATACCTGGGAAGAACGGTGCTTCAGCAATACCCAAACAAAACCGCACGGCGACAAGACCGCCGAAACTAGTCGTCCCAGCTGTAGCTGCGGAGATGCAGGACCAAACGCAGACCCAGAAGGGCATGTATAGGGATGGCCGGACTTTGGTCAGGATCATGTTGCTGGGAATTTGCATGAGGACGTAGCTTCGAAGGTGTTAGTATTTAGTTCTTCTTGGAGAGTATTGAACAAGCGGGACGGACCCAACGCTGAGGATCGATACCGCAACGCTAAAATCATTGCCGGTCAGGTTGAGATCTTCTTCGAATGAGTTGAGTCGTGCTTGTCTGTGGTCGCGAGTTAGTTGCATCTTGGACACTGATGATTAGGTGAACGGTCATACGCGATGTTATTCCTATCTAAGTAGCTATTGTTTTGTCAGCGTCTCTGTCATCAGAATAGTACAACACCCATCAACGACTCACTTGAACAGATACAAAGTCCATACAGTCGGCAACAATGTCATGTCAAGCTTTCTCACAATCTTCTTCTCGCTACGAAGCCAAGCTTCGCTGGGCGCTTCTTCATCGATGACATTGTGAGGAGATTGTTCTGTATTCTCGAGATGGTCTATATGACCCTTCTCTTTCTCGTTCATGAAGGAAGAGCTGATCGATGAGAAACGCATGTTGACCGATGATCGCAAATACACAACGAAGGTATCAAGTCCAGGCACGTATCACAAACAAAAACTGTTATATGGACATAACCATATCATCGACAACGATCATCGTCGTGCCGTTGTCGCTCGGTTTCAATACTATTCACCCCTCAGTTACCACTGAGAAAGTCTTGTATCCGGCGCGGCGCACGTATAAGGTCGCAGTACGGGTATGCGGCTCTGAATCTTAGCTTGGAGATAACAGTAAAGATCTTCATAGCAAAGCAAAATACACAAGCACAGCGTGGTTAAGCTTGCGCAGTTGGCGAATACGTCCAAGGAGTCCAATTCTTTGGTGCCTGAGAGGCATTTGAGCCTGATATAAACTTTCTCCTCAGGCACCCGAAGGGATGCGCTTGCCTGGAATTCTTGCAAGGCTGTTTTTCGAGAGTGGCGGGTTAGATACCGACTTCGCTAAAGTCCGTTGAGATTGTTATCTATGCCTGGAGGGGCGTTGCATGGAGCGACCGCTCAGGTTACATTTGATATTGTTGAAATGCGCCTGATGTAAGGTAAATGTCCGGCGAACCAGACAGACATATCAAGCGGCAGTGGTCCAAGCGATTTATCTCTTGAAGGAATTAGGAGTGTGAAACAGCCACATCTCCCTTGTTTGAGCTGCATGCTGTCTGGATCGAAAACGACACCCGCTGATCAAGACGGAGTGGTCACCTGCGGCACATAAAGACGTCACATGTTGCTGCGGTGACAATCGAATGCACTGCATACGGTAGCCATGTCACCTCGTACGTTGTGCTCGTCAAGTGTTCTAGAAAAATCAGAAGCTTGTTGAGCAAGAAGCGAGATTCCGGCGTGAGTATCGGGCGGAAAAGGGCCAATCTGCAATTTATCAAGAGCGGACACCTACCCCATGGAGGGAAGCCAAGGCTTGTTAGCTTGGCCTCGCTGGCTAGGCGCAATAAGATTTTGCGCAGCAATAATGATGTCGTTGGTGAGAAAGTGCGCGATTAAGATGCGTTTTTGGGCATTCTCAACAGTCGCTGCGGCGAGATATTCGCCTCCTGAGGTGTAGCAAAACAAGATAAATGACGAAGTGAACCAGACTGCGGCATTAATCACGTGGCATAGATGTGGCGAGAAGATGGTAGAGGTGTGGCGGTGCGGAGTCAAAGTGGGTGTGGTAGCTGTGGCGCAGCTGTGGCGACGACCAAGCGAAGCGAGGGGGGCGAGAGTTTCAGCTGGCGCTATTGGAGGATTGGAGGTCTCGACTCGAGGTGTTGTTGAGGAAGGCATAGGAGGAGGGACTTTTGAGCGAGCGACGGCGATGATGAACGACAGGTATAGGTAAGGGGACGGAGATCTGGCGAAGCGCGCATAGATGTGCTTGGGTGCTTGGACGGATCTTGTGCTGACCAGCTATACCATGCCGTGATATGTCGTGAAGCGCTGAGAGGCCATGCTTTGTTTGATGCAATAGCCGCTAGCCAATCACGTGCGCGCAGTCTCATCGATTTGCTGCGCGCCCAGGCATCTCGACGCCTCTGACGGCGGGATGCACCGGGGGGCAACGCTCTTGGACTGCACTGCCTCCTTCCCAGCGCGCGAGGGCATGTCACCGCGATACACAGCCCCAATTTGCTTTGCACGCGAGAATCGGTGCATAAGCCGCTTCACAGCCTACCTTTCGGCAGTAGTAGTCCCTCAAGGTCCAAGTGTCACAAATCGTCCATCTATATCCATACCACAGATCTCTTTTCTGCATGCAGTGATCCTTCCATCAGATATCTAATTACAGCAACACAGCAACCATGGCGCCTTCTACCGCCAACGATGCTAACAGGCTCGACCTGCCTCGTATCAACGTAGATGTGGTGTCTGTAAGTCATGCAGACTCCAACCGCACAGGTAGAAGCGATGCTGACAGTCCTCAGCCGGACAACAACACCAACAACAACGATAACAGCGAGGCTATCTCGCCCATACCAACACCTACCACATTACATCCACACAGCCCCTCGCAGCTATCGACCCCAGCTTTTGGCCGGGACCGATCGCTCAGCGGTAGCACTGCTCACACACAACAATCAGACAGCCCTCTCCTAAAGCCACCACAATCATCAGGTGGTTCTTCAACGAGAACTTCAAGTGTATTCGACAGCGAAGAACGTCAAGATGCACTCAAGCCAGACCCTGGTTCCGAGAAGGACTTCACCGTCCAAGATAACAAGTTCGCTTTCTCACCTGGTCAACTCAACAAGCTCTTGAACCCCAAGTCACTTGCTGCATATGCTGCACTCGGTGGCATCAGGGGTATCGAGCACGGACTTAGGACCAATATCGATTCTGGACTAAGTGTCGATGAATCGGTTCTCGACGGTAACGTCTCTTTCGACGAAGCCACCACATACGGACAGAAGTTGGGGTCCACATCAAGCCCTCGCGACATCACCGCACACGATGCTGGATCACCATCATCCCAGGGCTCCTTCGCCGACCGCATGCGCGTCTTTAGCAACAACGCATTGCCAGAGAAGAAGGCTACATCTCTACTGAAGTTGATGTGGATGGCTTACAACGATAAGATCTTATGGCTTCTTACTGCAGCAGCAGCTATCTCTCTTGCACTAGGACTATACGAAACTTTCGGCGCTTACCACCCTCCTGGCTCTCCTCCCTCAATCGACTGGGTTGAAGGTTGTGCTATCTGTATCGCCATCGTCGTCGTCGTCCTGGTCGGATCTTTGAACGACTACCAAAAGGAGCGCGCTTTCGTCAAACTCAACGCCAAGAAGGATGACCGCGAGGTCAAGGTCCTTCGTTCTGGAAAGTCATTCATGATCTCAATTCACGACATCCTCGCTGGTGACGTTGTGCACATGGAACCTGGCGACTTGGTCCCTGCTGACGGCATCTTCATTTCGGGACACAATGTCAAGTGCGACGAGAGCTCCGCCACCGGTGAGTCTGATGCACTCAAGAAGACATCCGGCGAACGCGTGTTCCAGCTCCTCCAAGAAGGCCACACCAACATGAAGGAGCTTGATCCATTCATCGTCTCCGGAAGCAAGGTCCTCGAGGGTGTTGGCAGCTACCTGGTGACATCTGTGGGTGTCAACTCCAGTTACGGCAAGATTCTCATGGCCATGCGTGTCGACATGGCTCCTACTCCTCTCCAGGTCAAGCTTGACGGACTCGCTGCTGCCATCGCCAAATTGGGTACCGCATCCGCCGCTCTCCTGTTCTTCGTCCTCCTCTTCCGCTTCGTCGCAGGACTTTCGTCGAACCCACTTTCGCCATCGGAGAAGGCATCCGAGTTCATGGACATCCTCATTGTCGCAGTCACCGTCATCGTCGTGGCTGTGCCCGAAGGTCTTCCTCTTGCTGTCACCCTCGCACTTGCATTCGCCACAACCCGCATGGTCAAGCTTAACAACTTGGTCCGTATTCTCAAGTCTTGCGAAGTCATGGGCAACGCGACCACCGTCTGTAGTGACAAAACCGGTACCCTCACCACGAACGTCATGACAGTCGTCACTGGTGATTTCGCCGGCAGATCCTTTGATGATAAGAACTCCACTGGTGACGAGACCCGCCTTGCTTCTTTCGCCAGCCAGCTGAACGAGACTGAACGCCGTGAGCTCATCGAATCGGTTGCCATCAACTCTACGGCTTTCGAGAATGACGTTGACGGTACCTTCGTCGGCTCCAAGACGGAGACTGCACTTCTCAGCTTCGCACGCGCGCTCGGTATGGGCCCTCTGTCACAGGAGCGCTCCAACGCGAAGATTGTCCAACTCATTCCCTTCGACTCGGGCCGCAAGTGCATGGCAGCTGTGCAACAGAAATCTGACGGCATGTACCGTCTTCACGTCAAGGGCGCATCTGAGATTCTTCTTGGTCACTGTACCAACGTCGCTCTCCCGTCCGGAACTTCCGCCCTTGGATCGACCGAGCGTGAGACTTTGGAATCCAAGATCGACCTCTACGCTAAGCAGTCACTTCGCACCATCGCATTGATCTCAAAGGACTTTAAGCAGTGGCCGCCTGTCGGATGCGTTTCTGAGAGCGACCCTACGCAAGCAGACTTTGACTCTGTTCTCAACACGATGACTTTCAACGGTCTCGTGGGTATCCAAGATCCCGTTCGTCCCGGTGTTCCAGAAGCTGTCGCTAAGTGCAACTTCGCTGGCGTTTCCGTTCGCATGGTCACTGGCGACAACGTTGTCACCGCGAAGGCAATTGCGACTGACTGTGGTATCTACACCGATGGTATCGTCATGGAAGGTCCCACTTTCCGCAACCTGGGCGAGGCAGAGATGAACGAAATTCTTCCCAACTTGCAGGTGCTTGCCCGTTCTTCACCTGAAGATAAGCGCATTCTTGTCACCAGGCTTCGTGCTCTCGGAGAGATCGTCGCTGTCACTGGCGACGGTACCAACGATGGACCTGCGCTCAAGGCCGCTGACATTGGATTCTCTATGGGCATTGCAGGCACTGAAGTGGCAAAGGAAGCTTCCGCTATTATCCTGATGGACGACAACTTCGCCTCGATTCTGACTGCGCTTATGTGGGGCCGCGCCGTTAACGACGCCGTCCGCAAGTTCCTGCAGTTCCAGATTACCGTCAACATTACCGCCGTTCTGATCACATTCGTCTCCGCTGTCGCAAACGACAGCATGAAGTCCGTCCTTACTGCTGTACAGCTTCTCTGGATCAACCTCATCATGTAAGTCCAGCATCTCCATGAAAGTTCACATGACTTTCACTAACATTATCGCAGGGACTCCATGGCTGCTCTCGCCCTTGCATCTGACCCACCGACCGAAGAAATCCTCGACCGCAAGCCCGCCAAGCGCACAGCTCCTCTCATCTCCACTATCATGTGGAAGATGATCATCGGCCAGGCTATCTTCCAGCTCATCGTCACCTTCATCCTGTACTACGTTGGCCCATCAATTCTAGGCTACGAGTTTGACGGAAGCGAGATCCGCTCCGTCGTCTTCAACACCTTCGTCTGGATGCAAATCTTCAACCAGTTCAACAACCGCCGCCTCGACAACAAGTTCAACATCCTCGCCGGCGTGCAGCACAACTACTTCTTCATCGCCATCTCCGTCATCATGATCTCTTGCCAGGTCATGATTATGTTCGTTGGCGGCCGCGCCTTCTCCATTGAGCGCATCAACGGCAAGGACTGGGGAATTTCCATCGTCCTCTCCGCGCTCTGCTTGCCTTGGGCGATCCTCATCCGTCTTTTCCCTGACCTCTGGTTCGAGAAGGTCGTCAAGGTCACTACTTGGCCGCTGGTGGCCGTCTGGAAGCCAACTGCCAGAGTCTGTGGCCGCTTGGCTAAGAAGATGAAGCGCACCAAGAAGCAAGAGAACGAGAAGGAGACTGGGGAGGGTCAGGCTCCCGCCGCTCCTGAAATCAGGATTGAGGAAGAGGGCAAGACCTATGACGTTGAGAAGGGTAGCCCTGAGATCAGGAGGGATTAGACTTGCCTGATTGCTTTTGTTTATATTTTCATGTTTTATTAGCGATTTGAAACGACAACCATAGATATCCTCATATAGACAGACACCAGAATAATGACGCCTTTGGAAATTTCCGGAACATTAACTCATATTCCTATCAAGAAGTAAACCTATCATTATCTCTTTCCAGCTATTTCGACTTCTCTTCGATATGCACAGCGCCGTCGTCGTCGTGCGCTTTCTCCAAATCCAACCTGCCCTTGGCCAGAGGATTCTCGTCCTCGAATAGACACCCGAGTTCTTCGAGCGTCGGTCCCTTGGTTTCTGGATATAGGAACCAGATGATCGTCGTTTCAATCGCGAGCCATACGACGTAGACGATGTAGAACCTGTGTGGGTCGTTAGCTTTGCTTTTTCTGATATACCTTCTCGCCGGTAGGCAGTATGGGGCGACACTTACTTCCAACCAATATTCTGTATGCCAATGGGATTCACGAACCTGGCCAGTGTTAGCGTAGTCTCCCTCCAACACGAACGCCTGGGCGTGCTGAAGATCGCCACTTACTGATTGAAAGAACTCCCACCCCTCGAAAAAAGCTGCGTCAACGCCACACCCTTCGCCCGATGCACAAACGGAAACACCTCCGTAATATACACGTACGTCAACGGATGCATAATCGTATAAAACATGTGATACACAAAAATCATCCCCACGACTGCGCCCGCGGCTTGCGTGTTCTTCGTCATCGCATAGTCGGCGCTTGCGCCAGTCCAGCAGGTGAAGACGGCGGTCATGCCGATGAACGCGATCAAGTATTGCGTGCGGCGGGTGAGCTTTTTGGTGAGGAAGGCGCCGGTCACGCCGGTGATGAGGTTCCAGCAGGTGAGGCCGAGGTTAATTTGGTTTTGTTTGCGCCGGTCGGTTATTCCGACTGTTGTGAGGACTTTGGCTAGGTAGTAGCTGTGTTTGATTGGCATTAGTTGATGGTCTGGTTCGGAGGACTTAATGCTAAAAGATAGGACTTACGATACGAGGCCGTTGCCGGACCACTGTGAGAACATCCCTACGCATGCTGCGATCAGAGTGCGGCGTCTGTTGCCTGGAGTTTGGAGAAGCTCGACCCAGCGTCTCTTCGAGCCTTCCATCTCTGCTCGCACTGTCGCTTGGATCTCTGCGAACTCTGCTGCTACCAACGCACTGTCTCTGTCGCCTTCGCCGTGGTACTCGACGAGGATGTCGAAGGCTTCTTCGCTGCGATCACGAGAGACCAGACATCGAGGGGACTCGGGTATGAACCAGATGAACGTGAGTTGAAGCATGGACGGGGCGATCTGCACCAGAGATGGGATTCTCCATGCCCAATTGTTCGGCATGGAGAATGTACCCAGCGTGACACCCGCGGCGATGATCGCGCCGACGTACCAGCTCTCGTTGAAGAGGCCGTTGAGAACAGCGGTATGTCGAGGATAGGTGAGCTCGGCGATAAGTTGGGATGCGCCGTTGATGCAGAATGGGATGCCCATGCCGAGTAAGATGCGAGCAACTAGGAACATGGCGACGTTGATTGAAGCGGTTTGGATGATGACGCCGACGAGGAGGATGACGGAGCCTAGGGTTATACTGTGCTTGCGGCCGAACCTGTCGTTGATGTACGGGACGACGGGGATTGATATGACAGCTCCGATACTGAAGGCAGCGCTGATGAGGCCGAGGAGGGCACCATTTGGGTTGTCGAAGTCTAAGGTCCATCGTATCAGTACGATATCCATGTGTTAAAAGGGGAAGATACTGACAATCAAGCCATGGCTTCACGGCTTGCAAACCGTTCATGATCGAGCCATCGTATCCCGAAGTCATCTCAACACCAAGGACAGCTGGTATGAGAGCGAAGTAGAGCCGTCTGAGATTGCGTCGCTTATACCATGGCACAGTATCGAGATCGAGCAATCGTCGTACTTCCGACTGCGAAGTCACCACCGCGACATCTGTTCGTGTAGTTGGAGCCATTGTCGTAGATCAGATGCGCCTAAACACACGAGCAAAGTCTAAAATCATGAGCGCAGCCTTCTTACATCTTATACTGTATACACTGCCGGCACGGCAAGTACGTACTTAGGATCCCACACTATGTTCTTAACCAAGGCGTTTGGCTTGCGGTAAGCATTAGGCGCATCAACAAGACTTGCTAAGAATTTCTGAGCCATCAGGCTGATAAGCCGGTTGAATAACAGGCATGTCCATACCACAATGGTTGATGGGCCGCGATCTGTTTGATGATCTGCGGAGAAGCTGCAGTGGAACAGTGCTTAGGACAAACAGGACTCCGATGAAGAGGTCGTGCAGTTATACCATACCCTAGACGTGAAAGGATACTGCAACTTAGCCTAAGAAGGCCCACGTTTCGTTGTACGTACGACTTGTGCCGCTACCAGCCTCGGATGAGGACTTAGTAGAAATGGCTCTCAAACCAAGCTCTGTAGTTGAGCTGCAACATCTAATCATCATCGCTTTTGCTGCATTGCTAGTAAGATAGAGACAAGATGGCGACGAGCGGAGGTCTGCTACGTGTGCAAGGCACTGGTGTAGTAGATGGCAATGGTCAGCGGGTTATCCTCAAGGGCGTACGTGGAACAACATCACCAATAGATACACAGCTAACGACGAAACCTTGATAGTGCGCCACAGGTGGCCATCTGAAGTATGCAATATTTCCACATTTCCATCTTAGACCATCCACATGTTGACATACTGGTAGCATGGAGAACTTCATCACCGGATACCCAGGCCACGAACACGAAATGCGCTCTGCTCTACTTGGCGTCCTGGGCCAGGAAAAGTACGACTACTTCTTCGACAAATTCCTTAATTACTTCTTCACGAAAGAAGATGCCAAGTTCCTCGCGTCTCTGGGACTGAACTGTGTCCGGGTGCCGATCAACCACCGTCATTTCATGGACGATGCCAAAGATTTCGAGATCAAAGAGAGCGGCTTCCGCTTGGTTGACAGAGTGGTCGAAGCATGTGCTGTGGAAGGGATCTACACGATCCTTGACATGCATACGTTCCCTGGTGGCCAGAATCAGGGCTGGCACTCGGACTCGGGAATAGCTAGAGCGCTGTTCTGGGAGAACAAAGATCTTCAAGACCGAGGCACGAAGATGTGGGTCGAGATTGCGAAACGCTATGCTGGGAACGCGTGGGTACGTTGGCCCGTCATCTTCTTTGTAACCTCTATTGACAGTCGCTACAGAGTGCTGGATACAACCCGATGAACGAGCCTGCTGATCCAGAGCATACTCGCCTCCAAGTTTGGTACAAGGACGTAGAACGGGCGATTCGCAAGGTCGACCCTGATCACATTCTTTTCCTTGACGGCAACAGCTACTCCATGGATTTTTCTGCTTTCGAAGAAGTGCTGCCGAATTGCGTGTACTCCATACACGACTACTCAAACATGGGGTTCCCTGCTGGACAGCCGTATGAAGGCACGGATGAGCAGATCGACACGCTCAAGCGCCAGTATGAGCGTAAAGTTGCTTTCATGCGAGATAGGAAAGTCCCTGTGAGTGCTTTCCCTAGTCCAATAGCAGAGAATATGATCCTGACACACAAAAGATCTGGAACGGTGAATTTGGTCCTGTGTATGCGAGCCCCGACGAAGAAGGCTATGAGCAGACCAAACAACAACGCTACAATCTGCTTGGCAAACAGCTTTCGATCTACAAGGAAGACCAGATCCACTGGAGCATTTGGCTGTACAAAGACATCGGTTTCCAAGGCATGGTGTACACGAATCCCGACTCCGCATACATGCGGCTACTCAAGCCGTTCCTGAACAAGAAGAAACGCTTAGGTGTCGATCCTTGGGGCCGCAACGACACGAACGTCAAGCACATCTGGGAGCTTATACTCCAGCATTTGAAGGAAGAAATTCCTGAGGAGTTCCATGGAAAGCGGTATCCGTTCCATTTGGGTCTAGAGAAACAGATCAATCGCGTTGTTCGTGACATGTTGATGTCGGAACTGCTGACTTACGAGTATGCGAGCTACTTCGAGAACAAGACTTTGGAGGAACTGGACGAGATTGCCGCAAGCTTCAAGCTTGAGAATTGTCTGAAGCGAGATGGACTCAACAAGATTCTGCAGGATGATGCTGCAGAGTTATAGGTGCTTTGAGCTCCGGTGCTGGAAGGATATGACCTTGGTCGTCCGAGATTTTCAACAAAGCTGGAAACAGTACGAAATCGAGTGTACGCCCAGATCGTGGCCAAGACCAATCGAAGATCCACCCCGATGGTTGTGTGAATAGATGGTACCCAAAGATAGCACCTTCTCCAATAAGATGTGCCAAGTGGTGTACATCTCGCTCAACGTTCCGATTTCCAGTAATCGCTTGAACGATTTGATTGAGTCTCTTAATCAACTCGCCGATGTTGACTTGTCTCGGATCGTTGCGGCTGATGACAGTGCATTTTCCGTATGTTGGCTCCATCAGTACTCGAACAATTTGTCGCCATTTTGCAAGCAAGACAGTACGGCCTTCAGCGAATCAGTCAGTGATATTGCTAAAGTACCGTGCCAATGAGATTCCATACCATCCACGTCGGCCTGCATGCCAGTCATCGAGGACATACATTCGGAAATCTCGGGAGGAAGCAATGTAGTCTCTGGAGCGCCCGAGCTTCTAATGTTCTGCAATATCGACCACGCGATGATGTGACGAAGGCCAGCCGCTCGTGTCTGGTCATGTTGCAGTAAGGCAGACAATTTCTTCACGCCGATCGGGGACTCAGGCCCGAGTATCTCATCCAATATTCGTGTCAAATTAGTCTCGGTAGCCACCACATGTGATCTAGTGCTCGGACTTATACACCTCTGCACATAATCGGCGATGGAAGTGTTGAGCTGTGTGAACATGACTACCAGATCTTCATCCGAAGAGGGCCTGACCAGTAGTGCCTCAAATCTCATGTATGGTAGTGACCGTTCAATATGCTCCATGGTAATAGGTGGTGACTTCCCGTCTATGAGTTTATCCGACATTGATGATTTGCTGCCCGATCTCTCTGATGATGACGAGACCTCCGATCTCCTCTTCGTACGAACAAAGATGCATGCTGCAAGGACGGCAAGTGCAGCTCCCACAAAGATGCAACCGATCGCAATGCCGATGGTCTGGCCGAGGGGGAGTCCGGACTTGACTCTCGACGAAGGCGAGGTCGTGTGAGCGATACTTTGAGAAGGCCGCGTGGGTACGATGGTCGGTGAAGAGGGGCCCTCAATGTCAGTTGTCCGAGATACCTGTGTGGCGTTCGAAAGTATTGCGCTCAACGATGTAGAGGCTTCTGTGGAGGCTGGTGAACTTTCAATCTCGCCGCTCGTGGTCGCCGAACTCATCGAAGGCAAACTCGGTGTCACGATTGGCGGAGACGATGTGTTAATGTAAAGTGTCCACCCTTTTGAATCGTCGAAGATGATTGAGATAGGCGCCGCCGTTGGAATAGTTGCAGATGTAGTGGATGCGGTGAGGTGGAGAGTCACAGGCGCAGTTTGTCTACTAGCAAGGACCCATGGCTCCACAAATGCCCATGTTGGAGTGTATATGATGGAGGTCGAGCTGTTGACAGGAAAAACCCAGGTAGCCATCTCGTCAGCTTGATGAGGTGCTCACGAATCGTAATTTGTTCGACTTTTCACGCCCAAATTGTGTGAATTGTCCAGCTGACTATCAAACGAGAAAAAACAGCAGAAGTAACATAAGCGGACCTGATGAAGACTCGACGGAGCGTTCCACGGAGGTCAAGAGCAAACGAAATTGGTAACATGCTTGCCACACCGGATCTCGGATGCTTGCAGTTGATGCGGAAGAGTCACTCAAGGCCATTGCAATCGATCCCACGCCAGCGCTGAAGATGCAATATATCAGAATTCGAGGCAGAGATAGCATGTAAACATTTGAGTTTCTTCCACTGAAGGTAGGACTGAATCTGGAAAGTGTCAATTTCTTCTACCGCAAGACTCCTGATATTTCGGAACGTGTCACAAACCCGCAGCATCGACGCACCGTGTCCCAATTGTGCCACAAGCGACTGGCCACCAGCATAGCACAGTCCTCATGCCAGCACCTCCGCTGAGATGTCCAATGGCCCGCGGTACCTTGCCGCTGGGGATGATTGCCTTGTCTGACCAACCGAGCATACAATGCAGAAACTCAAGGCAACCTAATCAAAATCAAAGCAGCATCCAAACCCCAACCACCATCACCACAACCGCCACAGTCCTCTCTGAAATATGGCCATTCGATTTTGCGCTCCCAGCACCGTTCTCCCGTGACGGATTCTCACCCGTCACCTTCCCATCCTCCATTTCAAGGCAGTGTGTGACTTTACTACACTCCCCGTCGGCGTTCAAAGCACCGCAGATAGCCGTGCAATCCGACTCTGTCTGGTTGACGTCCACAGCCTGTGTGAAGCTGCTCGCGGAACTCGCCACTGACACTTCGGTCCAATGGTGCAAAGCCGAGCTGACGTCGGTAGTTTGAAGACCGTAGGTGATAGGCTTTGGTTCGCGATGGCTTCTTAGCGCGACTGTCCAGACAGGCACAATCGACTCGAGTGCAGTTGTTGTCGTCGGATCAGGCGCCTGAGCATCCCGCGCGGTGATGCTGTGGAGGCTGACGTAGGGCGGTTGGAGAATGTCGATGGTGATGGTCGGTATCGATGGCAAGGTGAGTGAAGTCGCGGTCGCCGCTTGCCGGACGAGGTGGTGCGAGTCTTTCGCTTGGAGGGTCGTGGTAGGCGATGCGATGGCCAGAGTGAGCAGCAGCAAGATTGCCACGAGGGTCCCTGGTGACGGCATCGCAGGCAAGTTGCTTGATGTGTAGTCTTGGTCCGTTTGTTGTTGTGTGAGGAGAGATGCCTTGATGTCACGCAAGTGTCGCGAGTTTGCTGCCGTTCCCTCGGCGTTGATGTTTGTTGTTGCTTCTCGCGAGACTTTTGAAGTGCAATTCGGTTGCCTACTTACATATGATGAGCATTCACTCTCACTGAAGCACAAGCAAATATGCAGTACACAGACCTCAGGGGAAGAGACCTGAAAATAGATAGTGATGGATACACATGTTATACAAATCCCCCCTGAACGTACAACTGGTAATACATGTGAGCGACGTGCAATGAGGCACTCCTCACTCCCAGTGGCGACTCGCCACCATTCGCTGACCACAGACGACGCTACACCGTCGGCTCTGTTTACCTTCCAGGATCATAGCCCTCAGGCTACCGATGCAATGCAACCCCAATTTTTAATGCCGAAATCATTTCCCCTTCTCCTGCACGACTCCCCTTAAAGCATTGGGGAGGTGGTCTTTGCGCCCTGGTACCTGCTACCAGTGACGGGAAGGCCTCTGTTGGCCAGCTCCTCCTCAATCACCTTCCATCTGCCGACCTCCTTGTGCTTGTGGATTGGTGTTTGCCTGGCTTGATGGATAGTCACGTTGGGCAATGTTGCGCTCGTCTTCCTCAGCTGCTCGGTCTTGAAGAGCTTGCTGGGCTCGGGCTTGAATTTGACGGCCGAGAAGAGACCATCCACGGTGTTTGCAGTCGAGACCGCGTGGTCCGGTAGGCGCAGGCCCGTCAATTGCTGCACACGCTTGACGATCTGTGGAAGTGTCAGTGCAAGTTCTGGTGTTGTGAGGTCCAAATACACTTACAGCAAGCTTGATAGTCGGATCTGCCAGGGGTGTCTGCAGGAAGCCCTGGTCGGCTTCGTTTATAATCTCCTTCCGTGCCTTTTCGCCCTGGCCGACGAATCTCGGTCTCTGCGCGGTGCGGTGAATGGCGCTTGCGATCGCGCGCATAGTGACCTTCTCTGCCGCATCAATATCCTTCGCGTCGACATGCTGCTCTGTGAATCCTTCTGCGCTCTCCTCTGCCGTTATCTCTGCTGTTGTTTCCAGACCCTCTTCTGCAGACTCCTGTGCAGCCTCCTCTGACACTGACTCCGGTACTGCCTCAGCATTTTCCACAGCCATAATGATCTCCTCAGCCAAGCTCTCAGGCACAGCCTTCAGGATCAGCTCCAAGGTATCATCCGTAGGTAGCTGAAGTTCGACTGCGCCGTTGTTCACTTTGACCTGTACACCAGCAGTACGCTTCCAGTCCTCGTATTTGACAGCTCGCTCGGTGTGGACCGCACTGACGTCTCTGCCAGCCTGTGCCAGAGCCAGAACCTCGACAGTGACATGGTGCAGAACACGATTCCACTGCATAGGCTTCAATTCCAGCTTTCTCCTAGGGTTGAATCTGCACACGAATAGTCAGCGCCTGCGCCTACCCTCTCATTCACACCTTCAAAAGATCCCCGGTAACTCACCCGACATAGGCCTCCCCCGAATCGTTCTTCCTCGCAATCCACTCCTTGCTGCCCACCCACTCCAGACCGTCCCATCTCTGCGCCTGCACATATTGCTTGTTAATGCTAGGATCCACAACCGCAGCAATCGTCCACGTGCGGCCCTTGTCGTCCACAATAGTCTCAGTCTTTCCACCGCCTTGCTCAGCCAGCTCCTGCAGGCGCTGCTGATGCGCTTCGTCGCGCTTCTCGGTCGCAGCCTTCTGCTCAGACGAGCCGAACAGGGAGTTTGTAATGCGTTTCCAGAAAGGCAGTTCGGCGCTGAGAATAGGACTGGGGTGGTATTGGCGGACGCATGCGCGGCAGACGAATTGCGATTGTCTTGTGGCGGTTGGTCGTGTGAGAGCAAGGCGCGCGGCCTGCTGTGATATAGGCAGTCGAGGCATTGTGGATGTGTTGTGGAGGGGGTGTGTTGTTAGCAGTATAGTATAGCCAGACGGGAATTGTTTCAATGTCGCTGGCTGCTGGCGGCGCTTCAACACGGGGGTGCATGCGGACTTTGTCGTACGTGAAATATGGGGCCCGTATGTGTACTTCTGAGCCCAGGTGCACTGAGAGAGCTCTCTGTGTAGGATGCATTCTTGATACACATGTGCAAACATATCTTACAGAAAAAAGAACAATACTTCATGACGCAAGTTTCTACCCAGACTACGAAATTCCCGAAAGAAGCCCAACGCCTCATCGTACCTGTACTTTTACAGTGCCCATCCAGCCAGGTCATTTTGTGTAACAAAAGAGACAACGAAATAGAAGTCCTCATCACAACATAAGAAATTCCTCAGTGCTCTCCGGCCCTGCCCATCCTCTCAATATTCGCCAGCATGCGGCTCTTCCCTGCGCCTCCTCTCGCAGCACTGCCAGGCGTCGCGCCACCACGACCGATTCTGCTCTCAACCGCACCAGGAGGCTTCAGTCCAGACGGACGCGAGATACTCTTCCTGAAATCTTCCACGACGCTGATCGCACCCTGCATCTGTGACCGTTCTGTTTGCGGAGTCTGCGCCTGCGAGGGGCCTGCCTCAGACTGCAAAGCAAGCATCTCGTCGACGGCGGCCACAAGATCGCCCTTTTCGATGCGCTCGCGCTCGAGGTCTTCCATGAGGACTGCTTGCTGCTGCTGCGATGTGTGGATCTCGTTTTCTAGGCGAGCGAGGTGGGCTCGCTGTTCTTCGATCTCGGCCTTCATGGCTGCACTCTCTTCGTTGCTTATTCCGCTGACGGGGCCTGTGAAGGTCGCGTCTTTGGCGGCTTGCAGTTCCTCGTTCTCGCGTTGCATGGCGTCCAAGCGGTTTTGAAGCTCTGCGCAACGCTTCTCGCCACGTGCCTCATAGCTCTTCTTCAGCGTGCCAACCTTCCTCTCGTGCTTCTCCTTGTACACGGCGTGTAGCTCACGGCTGACAGCCTCAATCTTAGCATCGATCTGTGCCGCAACGAGCTTCTGAACTTGCTCTTCCGTGGCAGAAGTGCTTCCATCGGCTGGGTCAGCGCGAGCCGCAAGAGCATCAGCAAAACGTTCCTCAGCTTTGATAGCTCGCGCTTCCGCGTTGTCAATCCTGCGCTCAGCATCCTCGATTTTGCGAAGCAGGTCTTCCTTCTCGGTTTCTGTGCGCATGACTTCCTCTTTCACGCTCTTCAAGACCAGCTCAACCTCTTGTCCGCGCTTCACCCAGCCTGCTTTTTCTGACTCGGCATGCGCACGAGCATCCTTCTCTTCTCGTAGCTCTTCTTGCGATTCGCCAACGCGCCTCTCAGCATCGTTGACTGCGCGCTTTAGACTTTCGACCTCGGCTTCCCTGCCACTTAACGTAGCCTTGAGACTTGAGATCTGCGAAAGGTAGGATGACTTGAGAGACTCAAGTTCTCTGACTGTGATTGTAGGAATGGAACGAGGTGTGGGCGCAGGCGGAAGCTCGAAGTCTAGTAGGTTGAGTAGGTTGCTTTGCTTCCCTGGTGTGGCCAGACTCTGCCCTCTCTTGTGAGGTGAGCGCTGGTTGTTGATGTATTGGAGCAGGTTTGGCTCAGTTGAAGACTTGCCAGGCGTAACTGATGCATTGGGTCGTGAAATGCCTTCAATCTGCTGTGTGAAGTCGAGCAACAAGTTTGTCGTGTCATCTGAGCCCCGATTCGGCGTCCTTCGCCTACGAGGAGTGGGTGAAGGGGATCGCGATGATGAAGACAGGCGTTTGCGTGATGTGGAAGGTGTAGCCGCGACTTGACCTGGAGTGCGGGTCATGTCGCCGCGTCTGGTTGGGCTCTGGCCGAGTTTTGCGAAGATGGTCATCTCGGGGATTTCTGAGAATGTGCTGAAGCAGGTGTCGTCGATGTTGGTAGCGTCTGGGCCTTGCATTGTAGATGCGCGTAGATCCAGACCGGCCTGGAACAGTGAAGGGGTCCGTCTGGGAGTTGGGTCTGCCCGCTCATACGAGTTTCCGCGCGTGAGAGTGCGTGGCGTTGTGCTTTCCGCGCCGCGCTTCGCTTGCAGAGGAGTCTTCTTGGGTGTTCTGCTGGGGGTCTTGCGCGCAGAGGGTGTGGGTGGAGGCATGAGGTCTGAATCCGCGCTACCTCTTCTCTCTTCGATGCTCTTGACGGAACGCGCAGGCGACCTGACTGACTTCACAGACCCAGGTGTTGTGATTTTCTTTGGTGAGATGCTGATCTTGGTTGCCGTTGGCTCCTCTTGCGGCACATTCTCCTTGTCGTCCATGAAGTCTGTGAAGTCGATGAACGAAGCCTTGTCGGGCGAGTATGCTTCTTGAGGTGTCGCGACATTCTCGTCAATCGCGTCCAATGCGATGTCGCCCAGGGAAGGCTTGTGTTGTTTACTCGGGCTCCTGCTGGCGCCATCGATGACGCTCTGGAAGGGCGAAGAGGGTGGACCGTCGACATTGAAAGCGCTGTCCTCGATAGGATTGCTGATGTGTATGGATGGCGACTCCATTGTGTGGTGTTGTGTGTTGTGTCGTGGTGGTGTCAGGGCGTTCGCACCAGCGAGAGATCGTCTGTATGTCTTTGATCGGCCGTTTCACATTGTTGTTTTTAGCGGGGACCGGCTCGACCCAGCCTAGCAACGGCCGAGCCTCATATTGAGGGCTGATATGGGGCTGCTACGAACCCATCTGTGCTTTGGAGTCCGTTTTGTGTCTAGTATTTCTTTACTTGGTCACTTGCGTGGCATTGACACCGATCGCTGTCAAGGGTTGATAACATAAGGGCCACCAACTTGATATGACGGCTTCCTAAACAGGGAGCGTCAACACCGGCG
The DNA here is from genome assembly GCA_024604135.1 of Cladosporium velox. Taxonomy (NCBI): domain Eukaryota; kingdom Fungi; phylum Ascomycota; class Dothideomycetes; order Cladosporiales; family Cladosporiaceae; genus Cladosporium; species Cladosporium velox. Next base: position 88,651 of record JANIIF010000019.1, on the reverse strand, counting down.
CTCTTTGAGAGAGGCAAAGTAGCGACAACATGGTGACAATCATCCACCAAAGCACGCACAACACCAGAAGCGCTCGATGCATCCATGAACACATGTACACGTGAGTCTGATGCAAATAATCATTTCTACCGAAATACCTTATCAGAGTACACTTGACGGTCCCGTCACTAGTTGAAGTTTGCCATGTACCTCTTTGCTTGGATGTTAAGCACGATATTCTGCAAGACTTGGGTATCGTTGTCATTTGTACTATTCATGCAGAGCATATCATGCAGAGCATGAAAGTATCATGGCTTGGTCGTCCTCGATTGACCATACGACCGTGGGGACACAGACTTTTGCACGCACGTTGTTCATGTGCCAAAACACATTGGCTGCGACGCGCCTTCTAAAAGGATACGACTTATCCCGTATATTAACGGACATTATCAAGAAAACCTGTCGGTGTCAAAGTCGAGATGCCGGTATCAGTGGATAAGTTCGATCTGCGATTGTATAAGATGGCTCATGAAATTGAAGCTGGATGATTCATAGTCTCTCATCATTTGTCCATTCCGGGCGTCACACGCTCAGCCCCTTCCTTTTGGAGGAAACGATGCACAGGTAATCACAATTGCTCTTGCCTCTGATGTTACAATACAAAAGGCGACATGTGTCCGGTAAGTAGGTAACTTTTTTCCATCAACACCGATGCACTACACATCGAGCTCGAACTCGAAACTAGACTGAGCAATCATGGCAACGCAACTCTTGGAGCCTGTGCTACAACACACAACCTCGCACACAGCTGTCTTCGAAAACTCACCGAACAACACAACCCTGACGAACCACCATGCGCCACTGACGCCAGTCGCGACAAACACAAAAGCGACTATGCGGACGTGGCGCTTCTGGGCCATCATTGTGTCCCTTATGGTCACAGGACTGGTATCAGCCCTGGAAGGAACCATTATTACCAGCGCCCTTCCAACCATTACTGAGGCACTCGGCGGTGGTAACTCTTACATATGGGTACCGAACGCCTACCTGCTGGCGTCAGTGGCCGTGCTCCCACTTTTCGCCCAGGCGAGCAACATCTTTGGGCGCCGTATCTTGCTTCTTGGAGCAGTCGCAATATTCACTCTGGGTAGCGGACTTTGCGGCGGCGCGAGCTCCATGTCGATGCTCATCGCTGCCCGCACCATTCAGGGGTTCGGAGGTGGTGGCATCAATCTTCTGATCGAGACTGTCGTCACTGACCTTGTGCCGCTGCGAGAGCGTGGCAAGTACATGTCAATTGTATATCTAGGAGCCACTGTCGGTGCTACCATAGGCCCATTCCTTGGAGGCGTCATCACTGACCGATCTACTTGGAGGTGGTGCTTTTACTTGAATGTGCCCATTGGCGGAGGTGAGGTTCCTGACCAGATACCCCGAAGAGACCCCTTCTGACCTTCACAGTTGCATTTGCATGTCTCCTCGTCTTCCTGAACGTCAATCATCAGCGAGAGGCTGGGTGGAAGAAGCAGTTCGCCCGCATTGACGTGGTCGGCAATCTCATCTTCGTCGGCGCCATCGTGGCTTGCTTGATTGCACTCACCTGGGGTGGTACCGTGTATGAGTGGGATACCTTCCACATCGTCGTACCTCTCGTGCTGGGGCTCTTTGGACTATTCCTGTGGACAGCATTCGAATGGACACCGAAGCTGTGCAAAGAACCATCATTCCCACGCAAGATCGTCTCAAACCGCACATCCACAGCTGCTCTGGGTCTGACCTTCATCCACGCCATTGTCACATACTGGACATACTACTTCCTGCCAATCTACTTCCAAGCAGTCAAAGGCCAGTCGCCCATGAACTCTGGTATTGACACACTCCCAACATTTGCGGGAGGTCTCCTTTGCGCTCTCATTGGTGGCATCCTACTTTCAAGAAGTGGGCGCTACAAGCCATTGCACTCCGCCGCGAGCATTCCGATGATCATTGCGTTCGGCTTGTTCAGCATCATGAATGCTGACACCCATCCCGCCGCATGGGCTTGGTTCCAGTTGATCTGTGCGGCAGGTAGTGGACTCATGAGCGGAATCCTCCTGCCTGCTGTGCAGGCACCACTGGACGAGACGTACGTCGCGACATCGACTGGTCTCTGGAGCTTCGCCCGCTACTTCGGCTGCATCTGGGGAGTCGCCATTCCAAGCGCCATCTTTAACAACGAGTGCAGCCGTCTTGCTCGTGGGCTCGGCGATGCAGACATTGCAGAGCTGTTGACAGGCGGTCGCGCGTATCAGTACGCCACCGCAGCTTTCGTCAACAGCATCGAAGATGTGACTACACGCGCAGAAGTCGTGCAAGTATTCTCTGGTGCTTTGCGGGTCGTTTGGCTGATTGGAATTGCTTTCGCCGGGATCGGATTCCTATTGGTGTTTGTCGAGAAGGAGATTGAGTTGAGGAACGAGTTGAACACGGAGTTTGGTATGGAGGAGAGGAAGAAGGATGACGACCTTCCTGCACGCAGTGAGGTTAACATCGAGCTGGCTGACTCCAGGACCGCGGCTGGACGTTGATCTCAATGGTATAGTTTGTCTCGCCGACAATGGCTTTCTCTAACATAGCTTAATCACTTCTGCATTCCGCTGAGAGCCCAAACTTCTTTCGGAGCAAAGTTCCGAGCCTCAAGATGTATACAAGGCGAGTAATGAGTGAGAAAAATCTCAGAGGACTGCCCTTCACGTCTTCAAAGTAGAAAAGCAGCATGTCGTCCATATCTCAGTAGCCTTCACAGTCTGTCATTCAACTCATGTTTGGACAGGGCGTCCAGAAAGTACCACACTCACTCGAGTCTAGCATCACGGCGAATCAAGGAAAAGTGCATTTAGGCAGGCGGGTCCCCAAGGTTGGCATCTCCGAAATGAAGCTTCTGTCTATATGTCCCGCTGCAGTTGCATGACAGGCCCTGTGTACACATGACGGCCTTTCGTGAACCAGAAGGCGATGCTAACGAAAATGCAACCTACGAATAGGACACTGCTCCAGTTCATCGAAACGGCCTCTACGGGAAGAGCCAGAGGCCAACTGTGAGATCGTTAACATCGTGGCCTAGGAATGAGCTACTTTATTTCGGCGGACTCACAATGCGAAGAACCAAAGGGGAGCTGCGCAGCAAAGCGCGGCTATATTGATAGGCAGACCGAGACGCCCAAGCGACCATTGCCGGGGAGGGAGAGGGGCACCGTATATGCGCCGCCAGACAAGGCAGGCGATCGAGATCAGGTAGCTGGAGAGCACGGAGACTCCGGCAAGTGAATTGATCGCGTTTAGGGCGACATCGGACCCGATATTGATGAGAGACAGGAGAGCAGTTATGGTGAACGATACCAGTTTTGCGCGAAGAGGAATATTCTGACCAGGGGAAATGTGCGATAACCAGCCACTGAAAGGCAGGCCTGAGTCTCGCGCAAAACTCCAGATTTGCCGACTAGTGACAGCTGTCTCGCTGATGGCGCAGTTGGTGAGGCCGAAGATGACCAGGAAGACCATTATGTTCACAGCATGGCGATTGCCAATGTTATTCATGAAAATGCCGAGAAAAGCATAGCCATTGTAATTGTCGGCTTCTGCGAGCGCAGCTTCAGCGTCACCGACGCAGAATATGAGCGTCATAGCCATCAAAAAGCCAAGACAGCAATTCAGACTGACTGCACTCAGTATTGACTTGGGAAGATTGCGAGACGCATCATGTATCTCCTCGGCCATGTGAACGCTGCACTCGTACCCGACCCAGATGCTGACTGGAGTTGTCAGTCCGATCATCGCGGAGAGTCCATCGCTGGGCCAGTTTCCGAGATTGGTGAACTCCAGCAGTACTTCGCGCGAGTCGTTACGAGGTGACAGAACCCAGAGTGGGACTATAACGCAGAATAGTCCGCAGATGTGGACTATGACTGCCACTCCCTCGGTGAGAGGCAGTCTGCCAGCCAGGAATGTATTGAAGATGATTGCGAAACTGATGACAGCGATCGTAAGCAGAGTTCCGTGCCAAGCTTGAGGTACGTAGTTGCTGTTGTTGATGATAATGAGTCCTTGTATGATCGTCCCGACCATGAAGCATACACTTGCGAGGAATGTATGGTACCCGATTGCACATAGCCAGCCTGTGGAATAGCTCAAGAAACGTTTATATTTGGGTGGTCCAAACTCCGAAACCCAAGAGTATTGCCCAGCAGCTGTTGGAGACCTATGGCATGACATTTTAGCGCACACATTTCATCTCCTTGGCTCACCAACGAAACTTACATCGATGCCATCTCAGCGATGCTCAAATACACCATGCTCATACTGATAGCGACCGCAATGAATCCCCAAAACATCAGAGCGGTCCCGCCGTCGATCAAAACGTAATTGAAGAGCGGAAGCAACCCCTCCCATGCACAGACTACCATGCTAGCAAAGCCCGTTATTGTGAGGAGCTTGAAGTTTCGACGTGTCTCCTGTCTGTTGCCATGGACGATCATGTCATGCTTGTCTTGGTCCGATCCGCGATATCGCTCAGGCACCGCATCGTCGATAACATTGTCGGATTTGCCGGTGAGTCCAGTATCGCCATGGTGTGTCCGCCCTGGCGGGGCCTGTTTTGTGTCCAGTTGGATCTCCGTGGCGCCTGCCATGATAGTGATGACCAAGGGAAAAGAAACAAGAGACGGACTATAGTTAAACGGATGAGAAAAGGCCTACATGGTGAAGTCCCTCAGTTGGTCCACAATCGAGGACGACTATCACTGCACGCCAAGTAGAGAGGAATCACAACGCTCGCTGCTCAGAGGCAGGGCTCTCGCGTTGAATCCACTCACGGCCAACGGACTGCTGGGTCAAATTCGGTACATATTGAATGCATATTGAGATACATTGCGGCGTAAGGAGGGCCCAAAACGCTCGAGCGATTGGTGTGCTGGGCGGCTCAAGGATCCACCAGTAAGGTGCCAGGGCTTCAACTGGTATCGGCAAAGAAAGTGGTCCTGATCCTTCGCACGCCGCTAACGTTAGATATCTGGCTGAACCCGGTAGATGCGATTCGTGTAGAGAGCGGTATACCGCACGAGTCGCGGTAAAGGCGCCTCATGGAAGAGAGCGTTGTACTTCGATTGGCTCAGCCCCCGAGCTCTGCAGCAAAGGACAAACATACCCAGGATGCTAAGAACTGTATAATGGGCGTCCATCGCTAAGGCAAAGTACTGGACAGATCACCTCCGTGTCAACTACGGTCCTATGCGCATAGTAGGATCCGGAGTACGGAAGCCACTCGCCTGATTGGTTCTGCTGCACGCTATAGCGCCCGCTGTGGACTATACAAGCATGCGCAAGCCGGTGGACCGACTTGAGTAAGAACTTGTCCCGTTTTTCGAAATGATCGATGGCTAGTTATGTAGTGTGGCTGGTCCTGGCTCCTTTGACGCCATACGAGCCGAATCCTCCCGTGGCGTCCCGCTTCCACCCGTTGAAGTATCCACATTGATGCGCAGTAGCGTTTTTTTTTTTTGGAGGTGGAGGATGCTTGTGTTCTTTGACAATTCATCGATTGTCTCGAGATGGTGCTGGGAGGACGTCATGTTCATCTGACCGAAGTAGTCAAGGCGCGGGCGGCTTTGGCCTCTCATAAATGCAAGGTACTGCCAGGTTCTGCTTGCTAGTGTGCTAATGAAAGGGGTAATCGGCGGAGTACTACACAATGATTCGAGCTCGCGGAGTCTGCGTGAGGCGTCGTCAGCGAAACATACTGATTCCAAGGGACTCAGACTGGATAAGCTTCTCTCGGTTGTTCAAGAAATTGGAGGATGACCGTGCCATAGACATGATCCTGAGTTGGTGTGCCCATCAATCACTTTGCCAGTGAGATATCGCCATGTTATGCGTCTTTCTGAAGTGACCAAGATCTCTCACTGGTGCTAGGCTGTTCGTTCAGACTGCGGTGTGAGGAAATGAGAGGCTGAGGTTGATGCTTTAATACCGATGCGCAAGCAGGATCATAGCAGCCATCGCTTTACGCTCGTCTTCGTTCTTGGATTTTCAACTTACGCAAGATCCATCGCGGCACCTTGCAGCTTCTGTTTAACGGGCTCAGGATGAGCTGTACTGGTCCATCACTTCGGCGACACTCTCTAATATGCGGCCATTTCTTCGAGGACTGAGCACGACCGAGACTACAATTTCTGAAGACAGCACCGGCCATGCTTCTCGGGCGGGAAACGTGTTGTCAAAGATGAGATGTAAGAGCAAATCGAGCAGAGCCTCTCACTCAACAGCCATGAGAGCCTCTGCACACTCTGCACAACGCAGCAAGCATTCGAAACCACAAAGGTCCGTTACCCGAACGGAGAGAAGGGCAAGTGCCAGGTCGTACTGGATTCAGGTTGCGACACAATTTGCCGTCCACGTTCTGTACTGACCGGGGCTCAATCAGTTCGGGCAGCAACAAGAGCCAGCATATGATCATCCGTAAGGAATTCAGTTGGACAGTGGACCACGACGAGCGGTAAATGAGGGTGGTAACCAGCAAGAAGCCCCCTGTATGTACATCATAACGCATAAATGGAGGCTCAAATGTTGCATATACCAAGCAATGATGCCATAGCTTCTCAGGATGCAGCTCCTATCGGTCCGTCGATTGTCCAGGTCGTACGAGATCCAGGCTCCAGCCGAGGCTCTGAGAGGCTCTGAGTCGTCCACAGGCGATCAGGTAAAGCTAATGGTCAGCAGTCAGAGCGTAGCCACAGAGCAGCACGTGAGAGATTGCCATAGGGGCAAGACGATGGTGACGAGAGTTGGCAAGCGACTGTGCAGGAGCGGTCGCATGGTGTCGCAGAGCCTCCTTATGACTGTCTCTACATGTACAGTACTTTCCAGGCCGTACTCTTTCTCTGCGAACTGTCAGATTACCACTGCGACGATACCTACGATACTGTAGACTCACTGCAGACGCCCACTGGAGCGGTACTGTTGATCATTCGCGGCCAGACTGTCTCATCTCCGGCGACCAGCAGTCACAAGACCGTCGTACGAAACTCAGCGTGTCGGGTAAACAGTTACTTAGGTACGTACCTGAGTACGTAGACAGCTGGCTGCCAATCCTGTTGCAGCTGTCCAGCCATCGTCGCAGCTCCGCCTCAAAACGTCCGCCGAGAGCTTGCAGTACTTGTGTACCTCGTAAAGCGAATCGAATGTGGCTGACCAGTCACTGCATGTCGCTAGTCGCCGCTGCAGACTCCGAGACCACTCATATAGCAGAGTGACTTGGGTACAAGTTGCGCCTCCTGGGGTAGCAGCCCATGGGGGATTGCGCGGGGTACTTGATACCTGATACAATGATACACAAATGGGAGGTACCTTGCTGTTCCCCCGTCGTGTGACCATTTATAAGCCTTTATTCTGCTCTTTCATTCCATTCCTCTCCTCAAACTCTCCACTCACAGCGAAGGCCGGTACTTCCAACAACATCTTCACGTACCTCGTTGCATACCAATACTCTTTCCACGACTTCAACCTCTGCCTTCACAATGTTCGGCTTCACTCTATACCAGAGCGCGTGCTTGTACGCCAGCGTGACCGCCTTCTCCGCCACCTGGGTCGCCCTCGCATTGCCCATCCAGCACGGCAAGGCCGGTCCATTCAACTACCACCGTGCCATCAAGCGTGGTGCCCGTATCCCATGGCGCCGTATTCCTGGTATGAAGATCTAGATGCTTCGGCATCGCAGCCACCGACGGTGTCAGCGGTGGCAGTCTCGTCGTCGCAAGATGACCGAGGCTTCACTCAAGGCGAGGAGTCTTTCACCACCACTTCCTCCTCGTCCTTCACGCGCAACGTAGCGACATCCGCGAACGCTCTACGCCACGACTATTCTCTGCATGCCCGTCGCATTTTCACCGACGGGCAGTTAACCTGCATGTTCATCACGCCTTGACGCCTTCGTCCTCGGTGTCTGGGTGACTGCAGTCTTTCTTGCACGATGCATCCAACGATACAACCAATACATTCGTCACTCGAGCAGCACTTTCTTCAACACGAACTCACCCTCTCGCGCACATTGCGACGACTCAATCGGTGTCCAAGCCACAGCCACCGCTACCTCTGTTGGCTCCTGCAACCTACTGCAGCCCAACATTGGTCCACCTCGACACTCGCTCATCTCTTTCCAGCTGTCACCAGCTCAATCTCTCAATCCCCGCGGATTTTGTGTTTCGTGTTCTTGTACAATTGTCGCTTTCCTACCCAAGCTGCTCGTGGGTCCCCTTACACCGAGGCGCGCTGTCACTGGCGCCCATGCTCGATAGCTATGCAGAACGATATAATGATATGATTTTCAAATTCACCTTGCTCTTCCTGTTGTTGCTGCCACTGTGATGATGTTGATGGGGTGAAGTCCCGCGCGACTCAGACATGACCCACTATCGCCACTCTCGCCCTGAATACACGGGAAGTCCGTTCGCCTCTAGCGCGCGCCTTACGGTGGTGTCGCGTGCCGTCTCTTGACGGCTCTCTTCATTGTTATCTACAGTCTATACACGCACACTATATTTCCATCATCTTGGTGTTGCGGTGCTGTTGCAACCAAAATTGACACAGGAATGTGAGAAACTACTCTTTCCCATAATCGTGCTTGAGAAAGGCCACAGCCACACAAAAACACACCGCTCGCGCACAATCATGCACAACATCACCAAAAACACATGAAGGTGTAGCTACCCAACCCAGCACCCAACACCACGTAACGCAGAAACAGCGAAAGCTCACAGTGGCAAATGCCCGCCACCGCCGTCAGCTTCTCGTGGGATGTAACCATGTATCCCCTCGTCTGACTGGCGCGTCGCGGTGGTACGAGCCAAAACGCAGCCGATTTTGGGCAAAGTGCCAACTCAAGCCCTGCATGCGCACTCTATTTCCCCGCCATTGGGATCCGACGCCTAGATGCACCCCACGACGTGCCATTGGTCTGGCTCGCAGGCGAGTTTGTCATGTTGTTTTATCTTTCTTGCTAGGCGTGCCAGGGGATGCTTTTCTCCTGGAGCCCCCTCCTCTCGCCTGGGCGGAGCGTGGCGGACGCCCTCTTGGTCTGGCCGAATCGTTTTGACTGTGAGGCACAGGTCGATGAGGCGCAGAAACGCGTTCTAGATAATCGAGAGCTTCGAACCGCACTGCGAAGCTACCTGCACTATCTTGCGACATGGGTGGAATCAAGCCGGCAGAGGTGCTTGCTGCATGTGTTGGCCTTCGTACGCAATCACACAGTGCCGCGCCGAGCGAGCCGCAACGCTCCTCATAGGCAACTTTACTCATGTCGAACTCTATTCGCCTGATTATACACGTGACACACGAGGTCGTCTATCATTTCATGTGTTTCTTACAAGTTTCTCGGTGGCACGTACGTGCTTTGATCATCGCCTATAGAGGCTCCCATATGGATCACTACTTGCCATGTAGGCACAAAGACTGCAGTGCAGCGGCTGTATGTTACAGTTTTCCGTCTTCCACGTCGACACTTCTCAGGATTCTTGTCTCCACGAGAAAGGCTCATCGCCAGCCTTCTTGGACCCAAGCGCCTTCTCAAAGTCACGCAGAAACAGCCATTTCGCGTTCTTGCCCACTCCTTTCTCGTGCCAATCATTCAGCGACTCCGGGAAGAAGCTGATGATCGGCTCCGGCTCGACCACATGCTCGTCGTGCGCCGTCAGCAACAGCACATTGTCTCGACAGTCGAACTCTCCCATGCCTGCGATCGTCCAGTCCGCTAGCTCTTTGTCGTACGCAAAACTGGAAGTGACGTTGTAGAAAGGTTTAGTTGCGCTTTTGTCGTAGTGCACGTTTTGGAAGTCTGAGCCAGAACGTGCCGTGGATGTGTTGATCTCTTTGGGCAGTGGCAGATATTCAGTCGGGCGGAACTCGCCAGCATGATGGGAAGCGTCTCCTGCCATGAAGACGAAAGTTGGAGGGTTAGTCGTGGTTCGTGCGAGGCCACACATGTGGCCGATGGAGTGGCCCGGGGTGTCGAGGAGATAGAAAGAGCCGTCGCCGAAATAGTCATGGGCTCTGAAGCGACCGATCTTTAGCTCGTCAGAGAAGCCGATTTCGCGCATCGTCCGTCCCTCGTAATCAGTCTCTAGCAGTGTTGCGTTTGGATTCTCGGGGTATCCTGGCGTATGAGCGCTTGTGAAGCCAGGGCCTACGACGAGTTCAGTGCTGGATGGGAAAGTGCTGGGGTCTCCGGTGTGGTCCCAGTGGTGGTGAGAGAGGATGATCGATGAAATGGCGCCGTTGGCTACGTCGACTTCATTCTCATTCAAGATCCGCGCTACGTCTTTTTGCACAGTGATGCCCCAGGCCATTTGTTGGAATTTGGGGTAGGAAGGGAGCTTTTGCCAGTCATGACGGACTCCTAGATCGAACAGAACTGTCTTGCCGGAATGATGTTCGATAAGGAAGGAGAGTGATGGCCCGGTCAGGTTTGGATGGCCAGCATAATCAGGCTGGAGGAAGGGAGACATCGGTAATTTCAGACGAGAAGTGCTTATTGTATGTCAGTCTGATCGTGCTTGCTACTGTGTTTCGCCATCACCCAGCTCACCTGTCGATACATGATACTTTGACAGCCACATTGGACTCGGGTATATGCAAGTCTGGTGGTGATTTTGGGGTCGTGAGGTATTCTTGAGCCATAGTTTGAGGTGTGAGACGGTGTTCGAAGTATTCCAACTTTTAACACTTGCAATATTGCCAGATAATGTAAGATAAATCACACTCGAGTCTATCACCCTCGGCATGAACGGAGATGCATTCTGAGCTCCTCACGTCTTTATCCAGAAGCATGACGCAAGTGAAGCCGGCGATCTGCAACTGCTGGCAGTGCACACCCGTGGACTGCCCAAGGACATTGTTAGGAAATCAAATCGCCTGGGGCGTCGCCGAGTTCCATTCCAGAAATGACATATGCTGCTGGGGCTCTAGGACAGTATGTCTCAAGGCCAGTTATCGCCCTCGTGCGTTCTTCGATATTGGGTAATGCTAGAGTGTCTGCACGAAAAGAGATGCAGAGCTCTCAGTCACCCACAATGAGACATGCGGGCTGTCTATATCTGACGTGCATATCGGCAACAGTCCACAGCTACATCCGCACCTGTGAAGATGTTTGTTTAGGTCTGTATTGACTGCTGGCGAGGCGGGAAGTGGATTCGTCCGTGCGACAGCACCTCCGCGAAATGTTGCGGAGGGCGCTCGATGTCCGCAAGCTTTTTCTCGACCTCAGGATTCATATTCCTCCTATAATTAACCACCACCAAAAATGACCAGCTGGTTCACGAGACATATGTTTTTGTATATTCATAAGCTCATCCCATATATTATCTCGAACAGAAAGATATGGCTTGAGCTGCTGGTTCCGGCAAAAATATCAGCACAATTTACGGAAGTACCTTATCTATCTACATGCACCTTCTAGCAGTATCATCTCGACACGATGTTACGATACACATGGCCAACATGTCTGAACTTGAGAACCACTCTGGTTTCGAAATCCCAACATCTCACATCGCCTGGACCACAGCACTACACTTCTCCGGAAGTCACGTCTGTAACTGTCTGCTCTCTCCAATAGCTTACGGTACCCCGTCCTGGGCGAAGATTGAACCGACTGTTTTAAACAGGGAACACTACTAAGCCGGAGCGCCTTCTTGAGCCTTGCTTCGAAAGGAGTCTGGCGGGTGGAAGGGGTTTGACTGTTTCGTTCCGACATGCCTTTCTTGATGTGATGTATACATGTAGTTCGATATTTGTGGTGAGTCGTGGATGTGACTTTGGAGTAGACGATATTTGTTCTTGGTATTCTGGGTATCATAATGGCAGTACGCCTCTGCTTGCTCCTTGAGCTGCTGCTACTTCATGAGAGCGACGTGAGGTCCGGGGGCTACCGTTCGCTCTCTGCGACGCTCATCGCGGCCTCTCGTATATCCTCTCCTATGTCCTCTCCATACGCTCGTAGACGTACATCAGCTCAGCGTATATTCGAGCCCTGGCACTCGTAGGCATCTTCGCGAGTCCGAGCATTGTATATGTTGCCTTAGCAAGTCGCTCATCCCTCACTTGAGCACCGTGTTCGCGCCTCTCGCAGCCAGATACTCCTGCACCTGCCCAGTCGTCAATCCCTTCACCACAGCATAGACCTCCGCATTGTAGTAAAACAGCCCTGTCTTCGGATCCTTGTACTTCGCCGGCAAGCCTGTGATATCGCAATACTTCTTCTTCGGCTTCAGGCTGGGCGCCGCAGCAATGCTCGTATATGTGACACTGGGCACCGTAATCCCTGGTCCACCTCCATTGACCTGCTTCGCATTCTTCTCCACCACTAGCCTACTCAGGTCCTGGCTCGCTTGCGCCGGATTAGGGTTGAGCGAGGGCGTGGCAGTGCCGTTTGTGGATGGCTGGGGTGTCGTCGCGCCGGAGTTTTGTTGTGTGTTTAGGAGACTTTGTTGTGCGCGCTGGGCTTCGGAGAGGATCTGTTTGAGGTTCTTGTTGCGGCGTTGTGGTGGTTTCCAGGCTGGGTTGCGGAAGGGTTTGTGGATCTTGTGCATGTCGAGGGAGTCGAGGAGGGCGGCGTGGGTTTCATCGTTGGAGGCGGTGGTGATGGGCGCCATGGTGATGAGTGGGCTGTGTAGATGGTTTGGGCGGTGGTTGTGTATGATCCTTCTCTATACCTCGATCTCGTGATAGCCAGGCGCGCTCTCTCACATGCGATCGGAGCTTTGATTGCGCGTTGCGCTGTGTGTAGAGATCGGAGCGCGCCGTAACGTGTGGTGTTCCCCAGATAGATGACGAAGGGCAGCGACAACTCCTCCTTGAGTTTGCCAATGGTATAGAACTTATATCGCGTCGATAATTGCGTGTGTTTAAACAAAAGGGTTACCTGGAAGAAATACTTGCGGCATGGATGAACAAGAGACGCCGCTGGCTGCGACTGCCACGCCTATGGAAGAAACCACTGCCACCCCGCCGGCAATCACGACTCAAGATATACCATTGGCTGCCGAACCAGACGTGCCGCCACCTGCACAACAATCGGAGAATGACAGTACACCAAAACATGATGATGATCCCATGCAGCTGGATGAGGATTCCATTGCTGTCGCACACCCACGGAAAGATACACTAGAAGATGCGCCAGAAGTCTCCCAGCCAGAAACAGATCAGCTATCAATAGCTACACCACAACCTGCAAACGTATCGACACCTACACGAGGAGGCTCTGCATCAGCTCGAGGCAGTCGCAGTAATAAACGAGTCAGTTTCCCAATAGTCGGCGCGGACACGCCCTCTGCCATGACGGACGCCACACCCACATCAGCACCGCGAGGCCGCCCACCTGGTAGACCCAGAGGAAGCAGAGCGCGCGGTCCCACGAGAGGAACTACAAGAGGCAATCGGGGAGGTCGCGGTGGCAAGCGAAAGCGTGCGGACGACGAGGACGATGGTGGCGATACCTCAGACAGTGAGACCTATGCTCCAACGACCACAAAATCCGGCCGCAATGTGCAAAAACCAACAACCTTCGTACCGCCGCCACAACCTTCACCACCTCCCATGCCTTCGTACAAGAAGAAGCGGACGTACCGTCGGAATCCCGAGAGCGCGGTCTGCAAGATGTGCCTACGAGGCGTGAGTCCGGCGAGCAACATGATCGTTTTCTGCGACGGATGCAATGTGCCATATCATCGCTATTGCCATCAGCCGCCGATTGATCAGAGTGTGATTGATGAGGTGGACAAGGAGTGGTATTGCAAGCAGTGCGAGAGGGAGCGGATTCAGCCTGTGCCAGAGTCACATGTGGTCGGGTTCGTTTCTGTAGAAAACGCTTCTGCTGAAGAGGTATGTCCTGAGAATACTGCCATCGAGCGCGATCGATTTGCTAATGAAGACGTGACAACAGAGACAAAAGTACTTCTCGAGTCTACCGCCAGGCCTCCTAGTCACACTACTCACAAAGGCAACCACTATACATCCAGACCTACCACTGTTCGACCCATCATTCCAACCCACAGGTGCAACAATAGCCGCTTCACAACCTGCCACGAACGGCCACGCACACCAGCCCGCGCAGCCTGTTCCAGCAGCACCGGCAACCGTATTCCGAAATGCGGAGGACTCAGATGACGATCAGTACGGCTCAGACGAGCACCCATCACATTATCCTCGACCTGGGCAAGGGCTGATGAGCACATTACCCCCGGAGAAGAACGATTTGCATTACTTGGTGGATGAGGAGAACTCACGGGGGGTGTTCACGCATGTGTATCAGGTGGATGAGAAGACAGAGGGAGCGGCTGTGAGCGGTGGTGCTGAAGAACAATAATCTATACAAGACACTGAGAAGGTATTTTGTTACAAAGTATTCAGCTTACCTCCTCGACAGCGAAGTTCAACGAACAGTGAACTCTTATGGCATGAAATCGTATCTCAAGACGAACCAATACATTCAAGATCCTATTGTGCTACTATCGACTACACCCACAGACTGGAAGTATCTTCTATTCAGCGAGAGTAACCATGCCTTTAATCAACAAAAGACCGCGAGCATCTTCACTGCACATTTCGAGGGCATCAAACATTCAGACCTCTCGGTCGTCCCAGGAAAAGCGCAGTAACCTTGACGTCGGCTCTCCAACGCCAGACCTCTTCATCTTGCCACCTCCGAAAGTGCAGTCTGCCAAGCGATACCTAACCACTGATATCACCTCTCTAGGATATCGGGTCGTTTTCAGTCCACTTCTGGAGCAAGGCATGGTCAGCGCATGTGTCGGCATCACTCTCGTCATCTTGCAGACAGACGAGACATAAGCCACAAGCAACGTTGCTGACCTTGTTGCAGACAACCTTCAAGCTGCTCCCGGTCACCGCAAGTCCCAAGCTGCCCTGGCATGTGTGGATTACCCAGTTGTCGCCCTTACATGCTTCACTCAAGATCGATCTGAGGCTTTGACATGGGACGTGCGGACCGGCTTTTTGCAAATCCAATTGTCTTTTCATGAACTTAGACGCGTCTAAGTATATGGGAAGCTGAGTTGCGCGTGTATAAAGTTGACAATGGGAACAGTATCTGCATCCGAGCTCTGACGACTCCAGGGTGAGCAAGTTCAATGCAGATCTGCGTTGCTCTTCCGCAAGTACTGTTTTTACGTCAGTCATTGACTCGAAACAGGAGATGAAGTACTTGTAGCTTACAGAGAAAGTGGTACGGCAAACCCGCAACCACATGGTGCTTGACCAGGGTACTGTAATTCACAGTACTATCCAGGACGAGGTACCTGGTGAAGAGAGCAAAGTAGCTGGCGTTTCCGATTGTGTAAGCGGCAGCGATGAGGGCTAGCACCCCGTCCAAGGGCAAGCCATGTTTCCATACAGTTACCGATGCATTCATCGAACCCGCGCATAGAACAAAACAACAGTCTCAATGGAGTGTTTTACTGTCCTTCAGCGCTATCGATTTGCATCGAACTGTCTATAGGCCAAACCGTCCGTACAACTGCTTGCTGGCACAACATCATGTCCGTTGTCTCGCTGGACATGTCGAATCTTTCTTCTCCCGCGCGTACGAAACGAGCTTCGAGCACCCATTCGAACCAATGACTACGTAAAAGGGTCATTGTCGACCCACTGCTCGAGCAATTGGCGATGGGTGCATGCCGCCGGGTCAGTCTTGTTGTCCCGAAGACAACTAAGACACAAGCCACAGGCGATCCTACTGACGCTGTTGCACGTAGCTCTCAGAAGGTAACCGGCCACTTTGTGCTCGATTCCATGCTCATTGTTGCAGCCAGTCGCGAGGTGAATGCCGACGTCGCCGCAGTGAAAAGTCATCTTCAGGAGATTCCTCAAGGTCCAATGGTTATCATGCGGAGGCCAGTACACCTCGCGCCGGTCAGAGGCACGGATGGCGTTGACTCTGAGCGCGAGAGCGTGGGCGAACGTGAAATCAGTGCCAGGATTGCCGCAACTGCGTCTGTAACAGCGTTGTTCTGGAAGCGCTATCAGTTTGGATCGGAGCGCATTTGTGGCAGTTTTTCGCTGTTCTTCGAGCAGTACTGCCTTTCTTGTCAGTATGGGTTCTAAGATTCTTGGCTAGATAATGACTTGCGCAGCAGCATGCTAGGTAACATGGCGAGATCAGGGAAGAGAGCCACCCGGCTGTACGGTTTCCTGAGATCCATCACCATGCGCCTGGTGAAAAGGGCAAAATGACGTGAGTCCCCCAGCACCCAAGCGGCAGCGATGAAGCGCACTAATGTTTCCGTCGATGTGTCGAAGGAAGCCGAGATATAGGGCGAGCTGAAGAGCGCATAGGCACCACAGACTCGAACGCTGCCGATACAACCGTACTTGTCCGCCAATGCCGTCAGAGCCAGAAGCTCTTGCGCACCTGCGGCCAGTGAGTTCTCGTCATACGGAGCTGCCTATATATCGTCTTGGTGATGAAGGAGACGACAAAGCCTTACCAGTGCTGTGATATCGTCGTCAAAAAGAGCAATTTCTTTCGGGTTCTGAGCATTGTGGTCACCTTGGCCTTCTGAAAGATTCGGGCCAAGCATCGTTTTGCAGACTCGCGAAGCGCTTGAGAGAATGGCGGAAGACACGCGAAGGCGCGTCTCTCCAAGAACGAGCAGGATGTCTCAATCGGTGGTGATGCCGATGGTCGTCATATTCGGCGCCGGGAGAGGTACGAGTGCGAGCCGGTCAACCGAGGCTACGGTCACGTTTTCTGCCATGGTTTGAGTTGTTCGTGGCAATCTGAGCGAGTTGCGGCGCGCCTGGTGTTTGTGTTGAAGAAGATGACGGAGATTTGTGTGACAAACACAGGGTCCAACACGCCGACACTTAGCTAGGTGAGGTCGATGAAAGTAAGGCACTCCGATGACACTCCAGCGTGCGAAGGCTCCTTATCCAGGCACTCGTAGGGGCTTTGGGTCTTTCACTTCTGTTTTGCGCGAAATCGACCTGCGTACGCACGGAAGGTACATATGCAGCACCTGCTTTGTTCTTAGTGGCCTACAACACAAGCAAACAGCTCATATTCTTCTAGGTTGAAAGACAGTTGTTTGCTCAGCATTGAGCAAGATACATACGTTCAGTAAGCCGACAAATAAGGAAGCAAACACCTTGAAATCATGTAACAGTCGCTGATACGTACAAATACTACTGCCATGGCCTCATGACATACGGAATAATATCCTCATACAACACAAACATCACCGCTTCGATGAGTGGTCCGAATCCGGGCGATCCACAGCCAATCGCACCAGGCGATGACCAACAGCCTTCCGACGACATTGCCGGCAGTGACGATCAAGAAGAGTCCGAAGAGCCACAGCCGCATCATTTCGACATCGTTCCACCGAACTCAGGAGGTGACGTGATCTGGGAATGCAAGGACAAAGTCTCCTTCCTTGTGTCTTCTGCGGTACTACGACTCACCTCAAGGTACTTCAAAAAACTGCTCGACGGCGAGTTCATGGAAGGCCAGGTTCCACGATCCGCAACCAATCCGCAGAGAATACCTTCGGGAGAAGAGAACCCACATGCACTACACCGTCTTTTCTGCTTACTGCACCACCAGCCCGACCCCGATCCAGATCAAAATCTCGTAGATCTGTCCAAAAGTCGGGCTGCATCCGCCGCTCGTAAACTGCGCGATTTTGCGGTGGTGGTGGACTACTTCAAATGCTCTGGAGCGTTAAGCAAAATCACCGACTCGATGCTCCACGAATTTTCGATGCCGAACACAAGGCAAAGGATGTCCTTCCAGGCCACAGCAGATCTAGTGTCTGCTGCATGTATGCTGGAGAACGCTCGCTACTTTCGCCTCTTCACCAAACGACTACTGACCGACCACACCGAAAGATTTGAAGATTCGGAGCTGACTGTTGGACTTCTTGACACGAATATCATGCTTGAATTGGGCCGACAGTCTACCAATGCTTGGAAATTTTTGGTCACCGTTATGCAACAACTTGCCGTTGGCAACTGCACAGTGTACCGACGCGAGCACACTGAGAACGTCAGCGATCACTTGTGGATGCAGAAGCTGAGCGCATGCCTCTTGCCCCCGTTGACTGCTTGGCCCACACGTCGGGAAAATGGCGTCTCTCTTCGTCACATGCTCAGTGGAATCTACCGTCTGGAGCGCATGCAGCGCGTGTCCTGGTGCACAAGGCACAAAGCACACATATTCGAAACTGTCGACCAGCGGGACTTCGCGTTGCTCTGCAGAACCACCGACGTACAAGTTTCCGGAGTGTGTTTAACTTGTGTGAGATCACCAAAGGATGGGTCCGTCATTTGTAGGTGCGCAGACGAAGCAGATAAGATGGCATCATTCAGTACTGTGGACTTTGTCAGCAAAGATTCTATCCTCGTCTAAGCTGAATGAAGTGGCGGTCTATTGTCGGAGGATATGACTAGAGGCCATTGTTCTGGGCAAGAGCTTGGAAAGTTGTTCGGCTTTCGATCATTTCGATTTCATGGCAACACAAGATGCAACACGGGGTTCTAGAGTGGGATTGATGAGCGCAGATATTTGTATCTCATTGGCTAATGGTCAGCCTATCTCAAAAAGCGGACATGTTGAAGTCTACTTAGCAAGAGGACGATTTTTGGCTAATGATCAATGTCATATGAAGGCCTTGGACAAGGGTATCTGACAGACCGATAAGATAACTTGCATGCGCAAGGGTCAAGAGGACTGAAAGTAAACATCTTAGAATTCGGTGGTTTGTCATTGATACATCTTCATCAACCACGGTGACACGACACAGCAGGGAAATCTGCTTGGAATGCCAGTTACAGGGTCATTGTTTTATGACCAACAATCGCAGTGACTGAAGGGTGGTAGACAAGGATAAGAGTGAAAGCTGCTGTCATCAGTCCAATCAGGTCAACCTCCAGGACACCGGCCGTTCACTGCCATAGCAAACACGTCAGCGCACAATCCCAACACTTTCAGCGGTTCACTAGATATCAACTTGCTCTTCCACGCTCTCTACGCCGCTCACCACTATCATCTCTCTAACACAAGATGGCATCTTCGCTCCTCGATCCAAAGCGACTTCTAGCTGATTGTGGATTCGAGCTCCACTCGGTCTCTATCCGTGGCGATGTCCACCTCGATCTCGAACTCGGCAGGATTCCAGCGCAATCCCATGTACTCACTGGCGCTTCGCCTGTCTTCAAAGCCATGCTCGGCCCAAACTTCAGTAAAGGTCAAGCGCCACGCTCGGCAATAAATCCCAGAGTCATCACATTGGAGGACGATGACACCGAAAGCATGGCGATCCTCTGCATTCTACTACACAAGGACCCCAGCACAGTGCGTCTGAACACATCGGAAAAGCTCGCGGAAACGGCAGACCCTACTCGTATCTTTGGAGTCGTGGTACTAGCGGACAAATATGCTCTTGTGGGTCATCTGGAAAATGACTTGGGACTGAGTCTTCTCGCACCATTCACCCAGAACCATAGAGCGCATAAGCTGGATCTCTTACAAGCCTTGCACCTGGTGGCGGCTGCGTACTTGCTGCAGCAAGCCGAGCTGTTCAGTCTGTTCGCCAGGCGCCTGACCATCGACTATGGAGACCACTCGACGTTGCTCGACTTTGATGACCTTTTCGAACATATCCCCGCCAGCTCTGTTCGTAAGTTGAAAGTACAGTTGGAGCCGACTAAATATTTCCCACTGACCACAAATAGTCCACATCGAGGATCAACACAACTTCGTGCGAGCACGAATCAACGCAGCTGTCGACTATGTGTCAGCCAGAACATGCTACATGTGCGGCACCGAGAAGTACGATCCCAACTTCGCCGACACAGTCGCTCAGCGCCTCAAGCCCGGAAAGGAGCACTGGCCGCCAGACTACCTTAGGCAGCATACACTTCGCGACGCCCTGATTGCATTCGGCTCCATGCCTGAGTACATTGCTTTCGAGAACGATGCCTACGCTTTGTGTCCAAGGCACAGTAACCAGAGCTTCACCAGGGCCAAGTTCTTCAAAACTACAGCAGAGGACATCAGCAAGTCCGCGGAGGTGCTGTGCTACACTTGCACGAGGGAGGACAGACAGTACGCCCAGTGCAAACATCAAGAGAAGTTGCGACTGCGTATGCAGGAGCTGGATCCGCTCTTCAGCTCTGCCGCACATGATGTCTCATTGTGAATGAGTGCAAGCGCTCGTAACGGCCGAAAGATCTGATGACGTGCGAGTTGAAGCTGGATTTGGGGTATCGAATCGTGAAGAGAATTGTCGAGGAGATCACACCAGGAAGAGATCGATTGATTGGCATCGTCGATGGTTCAGAGGGACATGCCAACGCTTGATGGATAGTTTGACGCTGAGAACCTCTCTAAACTACTGCTGCATGATACAAGAGCTTTTCTTTCGTAGTTAGCCTTTCTCACGACCACAATTGAGAGCTGGACAAGATATGAGTTTTAGTCACTTGTTGCTGCCCATATCTAGACGTCTGATGCCTGCAGTAAAATAGATAGAAGAAGAGTGAGGCGTACATACTATACTTGCGTAAGCCTCGTGCTCCGAGGGAAGTGCCGCATTGCCACGCTTGGAATCGGCGCCAACATTTGCTGCTTGCTCGTGATATCAATCCAACCCTCGCCAGCACTTCAGGTTTCTCTTTGCTGTCTGCTTCTCTCGTTTTTGACACATCCCACAACCAAGATGGCGCCGTCAGAGGAGCTCAGCAAGACCCGACCAAGAGACTCCACCTCCGACTCTCTGGCGGCCATCATGGAGTCCTTGACCACCCAAAAACGCCAGCTCGCTCGAGCCGATGAAGCGGACGTCGTACTCCAATTCGAAGAGTCGTACATCATCGTCAGTGCAAGGATCATGTCCGAGTCGTCGCCCGTATTCAAGAAATGGCTAATTCCGGAAGCCATTGGTTCAGCTCCGTTCTCTGCGACCAACCCGCAGTGGCTCGAGATGAGCAGCGATGTGTCCGCTGTCCACATGAGGTTCCTTTGTGCACTCTTGCATGGCCATAGGCTACGCTCCGACTATCCAGGTAAAGATGAGGCTGCGGTGTTGTCGCTCCTCGACGGTCTGGCTGTTGTCGCAAAGAAGTTTCGCGCCATCAGCTACCTCAGTGACACCGTCTCGCCAAACCTCTTACAGCCATTCGCAAGGCGCCTCCCTCGGTCTGTCCAAAACCAGGAGCAGCGAAGCTTCGACCGCGATACGCAGCTGGCCAAGATTGCGTACTTGCTCGAGCAAGAGGCCATGTTCAGCGTCTTCACAAGACGCATGATCCTCGATCACTGCATCCCTCTTTCCCAGCTTGAGCCGAGCTCCGCTAAAGCATTTGAGCCGTTACTGCTCCGTGAGTTCACATCACCGCAGATCACCTGCTCAGAATCCTTTGCTAACCCTCAATCAGTGAAGCTCGAAGAAAAGCGCGCCGAAGCCCTCAACATCATCGACTTCAAAATCCGCCAAACCGCCACCCGCACCTGCCGCTACTGCCCAATCACTACCTACATCCCCAGCATCATCGCCGCCATCGGAGACAATCTGAGCCCAAAGCTCACTTTGTGGCCGCCGCGCTACGACAAATACAGCATCCGCCAGGTGCTCGTCGCCATTCATTCACTCGGTAAGTTTCGCACAACTGAAGGTCCAGACTTTCAGTTCTGCCCGTATCACCGCAATCTCCCTATTGAAGTGAAGAATGATTTCGGGAAGGTTTCACTTGAAATGAGTCGGCTCATGTTAGGAGCGTATTACTCGTGCAAGGCGGACGGTGAGCCTCATCACTCAGATTGCGAGCATTTGGAGTCGATTCGTGATCTTGTTGAGGGCTTGGATCCGCTTGAATAAGCCTTACAGACAGGTATATATTGGGTATGCACCGAGAAATGCTGTTCCTGTTGTTGACAAACTGTTTCTGAAGTCGGCGGAGTGATATGTGAGTGGCGTTCTGGCTGGTATCCGTAGTGAGGCCTGCACAAGTGAAGTGAGCCTCGCCTCACTTTGGCTCAAATTTCGAGCTGTAAGTGAAGCCTGCAAGTGCACTGCCCCACTTGGCGCGGCTCGCACATTTGCAAACGCCTCCATAAATAACCCCTCGCCCACTCCCAAAAGTAACTTCTCCTACACCAAACTACCAACAACAAGCATGGCGCCGCCAACCGACCACGGGACAGGCCCTCCGCAAGGCCACGCCACCACTCCCCCAGGAGCCACCACTCCCACGGGCTCCATCACTCCCAAGGGCGCCACCACTCATACGGCCTCCGTCACTCCCACGGACACCGCCCCTTATCCGTTCTTCGTCGAATATGGCTCTTTCAAGAGAGCATCCCCAGAAGACAGAATCCGCGTCGCTGAAATCGACGGAGATGTCGCCCTCAACTTCATCTCACCCACGGGACAAACAGAGATCATCGCCAGCACCAAAATCCTCTCCGAGGCCTCGCCCGTCTTCAGAAAGATGCTTGCCCCGGGACCGCGAGGCCGGATCTACACCAACGAAAAGCCGCAAGCCATGCAGATCGAGGACTGGCACCTGTTGCCCGGCGTGTTACAGCTGTGCCTTGTCTTGCACGGCAAGGCCGATAAGGTAATCGAGACAGAAGACGATGGGACGTTGATGCTGCTTCGCTTCGCACAGGTAGCCAAAAAGTTCCGCGCGGTCGAATTCTTGAAGCCCGTCGTCTCCTACAGCCTCCTGGCGCCGTTCGTACCGCGTGTCACCGAACTTGGCGAAACGGACTTCCAGACCGCTGCAGATCTGGCGATCACCGCGTACTTGCTCGACCAAGAGCAGTTGTTCCAACTCTTCACCAGACGTCTCATCATGGACCATTGCAACAAACTCTCCGACCTCTATGACTTGTTCGAGGTGATCCCGGCCAAGGCCATGTGTGAGTTTAGTATGTTTTGAAGCACAAGAGCCGGCGCTAACCTGCATGCAGTGCAACTCGAGGAAAAGCGCAGCGCCGCCAAGTATCTCATCGATTACTTCCTCCGCGCCTTGACCAGGCACAAATGCACAGTCTGCGACAGACACACGTACGAATTAGGGGTCCTCGTCGCCATTGGTGAGAAGCTCAACCCTCCAATCGTCATGTGGCCGCCGGACTACTTCCGCTATCACACCATCAGAGACGTCCTCGCCGCCATGGCGTCCTTGGACGACTACCCTCTCTTCGCTGGAGACCCCAACGCGATCTGCGCGGACCACACTAACGAGCCGTGGACCGCTGAGGAAGTCCACGCGCGTTGCAAGAAATACGCGAAGGCCGTGAGCGTGGAGGTGTGTGGGCTCTTCTTCGAGTGCGTCAAGAACGTCGAGAAGGACTGCTGCAAGCGCCTGGGCTGCCCTTGCCGGGACATTGACGAATCTCTCCACGAGATGGACCCTATCACCTGAACAACACCCCATCGCATGACCGACCCGAACCTCAACATCTGGATATGAACAGGAACCATTCAAACTAAGGTAAACAAACCCCCCTTTTCCCCAGTTGTTTGTTGTGTTCGGGCGAGAAAGATTGGGAGATTGAGAGGTTTGGTTCATGCAAAGGTGTCCTTTTCCGAAGTCTCTCGCCGGGCACAAGGTCGGCAAGATGGAACGGTGCTGCATAGCTGAGCTAGCGAGAGATTGGGGAGGTGGTGAGAGCCGAGCTGTGCGATTCACTTGTTTTTTTGACTTTGCTTGCTTTCGACTTTGCTTTTTTTCCGACTCGGCTTGCTTTCGGCTCTGCTTCTTTGCGACTCTTCTGGCTTTCGACATCGACTCTGCTTGCTTTTCGACATCGACTCTGCTTGCTTCCAGACATCGACTCTGCTTGCTTCCAGACATCGACTATGCTTGCTTTTCGACATCGACTCTGCGACTCTGCTCCTGCACGAACAAAGATTCGGCTGCTGTGATGAAACCTTTTGCTTTTGCTGCTTGCAGTAGTAAAAATGAGTAATTACAAACAAACCAATGAATGCTATGTTCCACAATCTCTTGTCCAAAATGTCTCAATGTGTCTCGTAAAACGAGGCGAATTGTCCAAAATATAAATGCCCCAGAAATGCCCGCTCAGAACGCTCACCATTCTCATATCAAAGAGACACAGATAAAGAAAATACTTACAAAAACCAACCTCAGTTAACAACCTGAATGCTCCCCCTCGGCGCCGCACTCACAGCCCCACCACCCACATCCTCCAGCGCCCTCTCCCTCACACTCGTATCGCCAAACACCCTCCTCAACTCCTTGCACGCCCGCAAATAGTGCTCTCGCACACCGGGCGTGGGTTTCCACGGGTTGGGAGCTTTGTCCCAGCCGTGCGGCACGCCTTCGATCATTTTGTAGACGACGTTCTTGCCGATCTCGGGGCTCGTGAGGCGGTCGCGGAAGGCCTGGCCTTCGTCTAGCAGCATATCCCACTCGCAGGTGTGCAGGATGATTTCGTGGGGGAGGCCGTTTTTGAGGAGCGCGGTGGGGGCGACGCCGGGGGAGAGGTAGGGGGAGTCGAGGGAGATGGTGTGGGGTGGGTGGAGGTAGCTGGGGTGGGTTTGTTAGTGTGTGTGTGGTATCGGGAGTGTGAGGGGGATACGTACGATTCATCGAAGAGGTCGGTGAAGACGGCTGGGAGTTCCTGGTCCTTACGTGAACAGGTCGCGCGGCGCTGCTCGCGGGTACGCGTGTAGTCCAGCGAAGGGTACCAAGGGACGATTGCGCGGAGAGAGATGTCGGAGACCTGTTTGAGAGCGTCTTCGCGGACTTGAATGTTGTTCTTGGTCAACGGGCTGCGCTTCAGAGGTGGTGCTGGCTTGGAGGGATCCAACGTTTCGACACGAGCTTCTTGTGGTAGTTTCAAGGTGGAGGAGCCAGGCGATGCACGTGCGGTTTCGTCCTCGCGAGGGAAGCCCATCATTTCGTCCCAGAGGCGAAGAGGGATTGAACAAGCCATGTTGGCGCCTGAGCTGAAACCAGAGAGTGCAATCTTGTTAGGATCGATGCCCAGTTCTTCGGCGTGCTGGTGCACCCAGATCACAGCATCCACGCCATCCTCGACTGCAGTCGGGAAAGGCATTTCTGGCGCACGGCGGTAGTCTACTGCGATAACGACGGCATTGCACTCGTCTACTACCGTGGAACACCATCTAGCGTCATCCATGGGTGAGCCAAGAGTGAAGCCTCCACCGTGGAAGTTGAGCACTACAGGGTAGCCTCCCCATCGTTTTGCGCTGCTGCTCCGTCGTCTCAAGTTATGTCCTAGCGATTCAATGCTGTTCCTCCTCTGCTTCCCTTTGTGCGGAGATTCTTCCTCCTCTTCTGACGCCGGGTGGTCTTTCCAAAGGGACTTCTGCGTGCGATAGTCCATGGGCGTGTAAAAGTACAAGTCGATAGTTCCTGTCTTGTTGCTGACCGTCGCTGGAATGGTGCGCACGAAGTTGTACTTGGGCGGACGAGGCGGTGCCAACTTGTGGAAAAACATGCCCAAACCCATGAGAACTCGCCAGAACTGCGCCTGGACGTGCAGCACCCATCGCGGTCTTGCCATCTTGTTCTTGTATACTGTCTGGTGTCGCTCCTCTTCTGGTTGGGCTTTGAAGTAAGCAATGGCTTCTGGGTCGGTGATCTTCTTCTGTTCGTGCTCTAGGAGCTTGGTCTTCCCGCGCTTTAGAGGATGCCGTAATGCGCTTGGTTTCGAAGGTGACGAACTGCGTGTCTCGCTGATTGTTTCGGTGGGTATTTGACTGAGGTCCTGGGTGGAGTTGGCGTCTGACGGCTTCAGCAAGCGATCGCTGGATTCGTTGCCGTCTCGCTGTAGCTTTGAGGTTCCGCGCTGGATTGGATGCCGGATGGGATTGTCTTGTGTAGCGCTGGTGTTTCCCTGGTGTTCGTTCTCGCTGTCCATATGGTTGTCGCCGTTGTCGCTGTGGAGTTTGGTCTTCAAGCGCTGGATGGGACGCCTCAACGATTCTGGCATGATGATCAGATACAATGCGCCTCGCCAACAAGTACTCCAGTATATGTTAAGGAGGAGGTCGAAGACAAGGGAAGAAAGTGGTGATTACGCACCAAAGTCGCAAAGATGCGCCTTCAGTCCATCAAAGAGAGTTCAGGCCCGTGTTAGTAAGTTGGTGAACAAGCGGCTGCCCAGTACCAGCCAAGCGTCGATACGTCCCAGAGAGCAGAGGGAGATGAGGGCTGTCTTCCCATCGCCGTCCTCCTAATGGCCGACCTGCTCGCCCGCAGCCAACTCCGTACCGGGCCAAGCCTGTTTGAGCGCTGCGCACGTGCTTGCCCTCTCCATCATCGCGATGCTTGTGGCCAGACTTTACGTCAGCCAAACCACAACCCCGGACACAAGGCGGCGTTTCCCACGTGCGGCCACGTGATGTCATACTCCAATGCGGGATATTAATATTTTACATTAACGAATTCGTTTCTTCTCAACGAAGCGTTCGTATCTGCAAACTAGTTGCGTCGCTCTTGCATGCGAGAATTCTCTTCCAAGATCATATGTCGCACCTCCCGAGAGGGCAGCCTTTTCGTAACACCGACTGGCAGTTCAATACACAAATCGACATGCACGAAGTCAAGCATGGACCATTGAATTGAGCATCTCAACCTGACGCGTGTACTCTCCATAGTCGTCTCGCAAAGGCTACAGGAATTGAACCTTGCTGTCATCCCAATCACTACTTTGCGAAGCCATAAACCGGCATGCCTCCGATATCATCCCTTATTTTGTCAGATCCGATGTTGTGCGAAAAGTGATAGATGTGCGCGAGCATCCACGGCGGCGTCATGAGACAGCACTTGTAGCCATGCGGATAGCGATCATCGTCATCTCCATCAAGCTCAACATCGATCACTTTAACGGAGCACTCCTGCCGCTCCGTCAAACCCCGTCTGCTGGGCGGTGGCGGAAACCAGCTAAAAGTCTCGAGGCCTTCTTCGTCAATCAGTATGCAGAACCTGTTGCGCGAGCTCTACTGCCTCCAATCCACCCCCTTGCTCTCGGTCCACGCCGCGAACTTCTTGCGCACGGCGTCTGGGGATGCGCCTTCCAGGCTGCGGTCTTCGATGACCACGTTCTCGTATCGTTTCCAGACTTCGCGAGCCGCTCTGTAATTCACATCTTCGGCGCCAGTGTCGGTGTGTGTCTTGTCGACCTCTTCGAAACATTCAGACTCAACCCATTGGTTGATGATATCGAGAGCTCGTGCAAATTTTGCGTCTGAGCCGAGAGAGTAAACTGTTCGCCAGACGGTGAAACCCCAGAGGTCTGCGGGGCCATTAGCACACAAAGACTCTTTGATTGAGGGATATCGAAGTGCAGCTTACAATTGTCAACCTCGCAATAACAGACTATGTCATAACAGTAGCCGAACGCGAGGCTGTTTGAATAGAGGCCAGGACCAAGAGCGAGTGCATTCAATTCAGCATCGTATCCGTCCGAGCGGGTGGTTTCCGTGCCGTTGATAGAGACCGTGAATGTGTCTGTCATGATTAATGTTCAGAGTATTCCAGAAGCCGGGGTGCTTCACAGATTATGAACAGCGCGCAGGCGCGACAAAAAAGGGAGCGATGTGGAAATGTTGCAAATCGAAGGCTAGGATAATACACCGTCTATCAGCAAGTCTTGCGACAGGTAACATGCTTACTCTGTCGAGCTGTCGTCCAGACGAACACTGCCAGGGTGCAACACCATATCGCTTGTCGCCACACATTTACCCGGCTGATATTAGTACACCGTTGAGGCGGAGGCACAGCACGCCACAAGCGAAATGCAGGCGAGGCATTCGTTGCGTGAACTCCAATTTGGTCATGATTCGAATATTAGATCTCAGTGGTGCTAAAGACACATGCCATCGTATCACCCTTCTAAAGTCGATTTTCAAGAGGTGAACAAAATGGATATGATATTTGTATGTAGAACAAGAGAACAAGCTTTCCATATAGCAGAAAAGGGATGTCTGCGGAAAGCTTAGCGAGGTGCCTGTTGTTGCCGAGGCTCGCTAAAACATCAACAACATCATCTCGTTTAACATATCAAGTCAACCCCTGAGCAAGTCAGGACTCCATGTTCGTATCGAACGCGTCGCGGCTCCCAAAGCGTCTGCCATGTCGTTCCCTTCCATCTCCATCCCAGATTCACGATCCTCCAATCCGCCTGGCACTTCCTTCTCCGTCATCGTCACAACCTAACTAAATATCTACCTCTAGTACTAAAGACTACAGCTTTGGAGTGATGGGTCAGACTCCGTCAGGTGACGAACTCGGCTCAGGCTACAATGTCGAGCTCGCTAGTAGTGAAGCGTGCCGTTGGACCTCGGAATTGAGATGTTATGGCCTAGGGGAAGACTACAACTGGGGCTTCCGCATTTACCGTACAACCTACACGACTGAGTCTGACCGAGGTTGGAGAACACTGACTTGACCTGCTGGCAAATCCAAACTGACCACGCCACAAGATTTCGCCACCGGTCTGAGGATCCTGTCTTCACATTTACGCAAAGCATGCTTCAGAGATTCGGGGGATGACGACACGCCAAACAAGCAGATCTGGGAGAGAATGAAGAACACAGTGATCGAAGATCGTGCGCAATTCGACGGCGCGCCACCTTCCGTGATCCAGCGGCATTTCCAGAACTGGATTGAAGAACAAGGCTATCACCTGCCCAACCTCGAGCCTACGAATCCTTCGCAAGAGATGGCGAGCTCGTCATCACATCGGTTCTGTATCATCATCGATGCAGAAGCCCTCAGAAACCTCTTACGCTTCTCCCCCTCGGCGATCCCCCAAGTTCACTACGAGGACCGCATTGGCGTGAAGGTGCTCGACGTGGAATGTCACGCGGATAGCGAGGACTATGAGCCACCGTTTGACGAAGGATGGCTGTGGAGTGCCCCATGGAATCTTCCTGAGATCTGGTTCGAGTACAAAGAGCTCTCTACTCAAGAGTTTCGGGACACTGATGGCCTGGGAAGGCCGGTAGCTCTCCATTATTAGACCGTGTGCGCTACAGCGCAGCGTAGCGAGGCGCTCGCCGACTCCGGCAGTCCGGCTCTCAGTCAAATATATGTCCCGGTTGGCGAATGGAAGTCGACCAGCCTAATAAATCGCTCTAGTTTCAAATAACAAACCAGAAAATTCCAGGCTCGAGATCGCGAATCGAGGCTACACTGTCTGGCTCCTATACCCCTTGAGCTTTCCAGCTGTCGCTGTTGATCAGAGCATACCACCAAGAACTCCATGTGATTCCACGAAGCCGCGCAACACAGTCAATGCTATCCTACCCAGGTATGCAAGTGGCCATGCAACCAATGAACGCTCCGCATGAAAGGGAATATGATATATGTAGTCACGCGCTCATAGGGAGTATGATCACACCATCCAATGGTTGTAAGCTACATGCCACCAACTGACTCAAATGCCGCATTATCTATTTCATCTTTCATAAGCTGCCTCCATTTCCGAACACCATTTAGCGAGATTACCTCTTGCCTAATGCATTGCAACTAACAAACCTCGCCGAACTAGCTTCGACGCCACTCAAACACTGCAACGAAGTTTTGTACAGGTTGCAACTCATGCCCCTCACTGTATACCAACCACAAATATGCTTGCAGAACTACCAGTAGAGCTGCTTGGCGGCATCGTGTCCTATGGTTCTACAAAGGACCTGTTCAATCTGAGACTCACATCACGTCTTCTGCACAATAGTCTCTCGGAAGCCTTTGGACGCCGATTCTTCCAGCAACGTACACACCATTACACGACACGCAGCTTGCAGCTACTCTTAGAGCTCTCGCAAAGCGTCAGCATACAGAATGCACTCAAGGAACTGACGATCGTGGCGGTCGAGCCCCTCTATCGAGATGACGACGCCCTACAGCAGCTCCTCCGCCCACAGGTCATTGGGAAGCGTGCGGAATCACTCTGGCACCAGAACCGGCATCGTCGTTCGACTTCAAAGCCGCCACCCTTCCCGGGCGTTGCTGGATTCAGCTCTGACTGGCGTGCACTGCAAGAATCCATCAACGAGCAATGTGCATCCATGCTGAAGGAGGCTCTGACCAACCTTTTCGCGAGAGCCCAACAGACGCCACCAATGCTGTTGCTGCGCTACGAGCCACGGAAATGGGATGGCTACCGATACAAGTTCGATACGCCTGCAGCACTGGCTCAATTCGTAGGAGCTGATGACTCGTACTTGGGTGTGAACGAACCAGTGAAGACTTTGACACCTATACTCTCGACAGCGTCTGAGATCGGATACCCAATAGCCGGCATCGAACTGGGTCGTGGGTCCCACAACCATTATTGGGGAGTCAGCACGTTTGAGCCACTGATGAAAGTCTCGCCGTCTGCTCTTGCGAATCTCCGTAGACTGGACATAGCGCTTACTATGACTGCCGCTGATTTGCACGACGATCGAGACGAGGGACTCCGGTACATGATGTCGCTGTCCGCTTCGCTGGCGGAGCTCAACATTACTTTTGATCACAAGGATCGCTGCTTTCTTACCTCCGAATACATGACAACCTGGGCTCACTGCGTGTCCGATGCACCATTGACCAGCCTCAGCATCACCAATGGCCACATGTCCGCTGATGGTCTAGGCAAGCTGTTAGAGCCGCACAGTGGGACTCTGCGGAGCTTGCAGCTACACTATGTCTCTTTCGGCGACGACGACGAGCCATTAGCGATGCTTGAGCGACTTTCCGGTTTCCCAATGCTGGATACTCTGGACCTGGTAGGCTTGGCGCGACGCGGCACGGACGTTGCAATCGATATGGAGACTCTTGGTAGCGTCTTCAGTGCGCGAGGGCGGGCAGCTGTCAGGGAGTTGTGGCGAAAATTCATGGTTGGATACTGCGTGGAGTAGTTGGGTTTGTGGACGTGGAGTGGTGTCACGTTTGGGCCAATGGTTCAAAGATATAGTTTGCAGGTGTTCGATCGGAACATGACATGGAAGTCTTGGAGTCAGTTTTCCAAACCACAACTAATTTCTCGATGTGTGGAAAGTGTGGGTTCTTGCGGAGGTTTCAGCGGAGGCGTGGAGGCACTTTCCATGTTTTCGTTCAGCCACGAAATAAGGCTACTAAGCAAACCAATCACGGCAATGGGCATGGCCTTGTGGATAACCTTTCACGCTAGTAAACCGAGCCGGATATTGGTATAATACGGATGCTACTCCGTCAGGTCGTTACAACCTCCGAACTCAAGGTATATGAAACCATGGCACGCCCTCCAGATTGACAGGTTCTGATATCTATCCACTGCGGTTTCATCAACAAAGGCTTCCTTTTTACTCTTGCCTACACTTTTGTTGGCCTCTTCGGTCATTGCATCACCTCCGGGGTACGGTTCGCATCACAGCTCGTCTAACAACAACACCGAGTCCTGTGCAATCTCGACTGCCCCAGCACCGACAGCGACAGCGACAGACCCGGCAACCTGCTCAGCCACCAGGTCTACCGCATACAGTGCTTGGTCGTACACTGTCGAGACCACCACGCGCTACGCTACGCCTCTGCCGTCTCCATTGGCTTTGACGACAGGCTACGCGCCTCACTTCAGCGAGGTTTCTACCCTGCTGCCTGCAAACGCAACGTACACTACCTACTCCTTGAACAGGAATGCCACAGCGCTTCAAGATGGACAGTACGGTCAGGGTGCCTATGCTCGCCTGTGGGCTACTGTGAGCTTCAACCAATCGGTTCCATTCACTACGACTGTCTCGCCCACTCCAGTGGCTAGCAGCGAACTGATCTTCCCTCCTGCTCTATACACCGCCTGTCCCAACTCTGCAGACACTTGCATTGATTGCTACAAGCTTCCTGAGGACTTTGTATGGGGAGTGGCCAGCAGTGCCTTCCAGATCGAAGGCGGACTCACCGAGGATGGCAGAGGTCCCGGCGCTTTCGACACAATTGGAGCCGTAGGATACGTTGGTCGTGCGCCCAATGAGGCTGACTCTGAAGTTGCAAACATGGCCTACTACCTCTACAAGCAAGACATTGCTCGTCTTGCAGCCATTGGAATCCCTTACTTCGGCTTCTCGATGTCTTGGACCCGTATCGTGCCTTTCGGTACCGTAGGCAGTCCCATCAACCAAGCCGGATTGGATCATTACGAAGATGTGATCAAGACATGTCTCGAGTGTGGAGTCAAGCCGATTGTCACCCTCACACACTTCGATCCTCCTCTCGGTCTGCAGTACAATAGCACTGACTTTCCCGATGCATTCCTGTACTACGCAAAGCAAGTCATGACTCGCTTCGGCGATCGCGTACAAGAGTGGGCAACTCTCAACGAACCCAACGGAGTCTTCCGTAACGATTTCCCATCGGTGCCCAACATTCTCATGGCTCACGCCAAGGTGTACCATTGGTACAAAGAAGAACTCGGAGGCACAGGCGCCATCACGATCAAGTTCGCAAACAACCTCGGAACACCGCTTGACAACTCCAATCCCGACGATGTCCGCGCAGCTCTGCGCTACCAAGACTTCATCCTCGGCACTTTCGCGAACTCAATTTTCTTGGGCGAGCAGTATCCTGAAGAGGTCACCAGCACGGGCGTCAAATTGACCCTTCTTACTGACGAGGAATTGGCTTACATCAACGGAACGGCAGACGTCTGGTCATTTGACCCTTATACTACTGGCTTCGTGACCAGCCCTGAAGGCGGCATTGACGCTTGTGCAAGCAACAAAACTCACCCTCTGTGGCCAACATGCGTCGTCAACACCAACGTGCAGTCCGATGGCTGGCTGAACGGTCAAGGTAGCTTTGAATATGCATACATCGCTCCCCAGTATGTCAGACAGCAACTCGGCTATGTCTGGGACGTGTTCAAGCCCAAAGGTACATCGACTTTCTGCGACCATGGTCAAATCGAACCTGATGACTAACATCGCTTTAGGAATCGTCGTCTCAGAGTTCGGATTCAACTCCTTCATGGAATCATCCAAGGTATGGAAAGTGTCCTTCGAAGCTTACATACCCCTACTAACCCAGCCCAGACCAAGGTGGCACAGCAATACGACCTCGAACGCACCCTCTACTACCAGTCTTTCCTGCGCGAAATGCTCAAGAGCATCTACGAAGACGGAGTCAACGTCGTCGGCGCTTTGGCTTGGTCTTTCCAGTAAGTTTACTGCACAGTAACCAATCTTACATTGATTGCACTACTGACAATCCTCTCCAAGGACAACAACGAATTCGGCCAGTACGACCAGCAGTATGGTTTGCAGCTGGTCAACCGTACGAACGGAGAGTTCACGCGAAGCTTCAAGCGCTCGCTGTTCGATTACGTCGATTTCTTCCATACGTTCAAGGAGGGTGAGAGCAAGTGAAGTCTGGCATTTGAGCTTGGATTGCGAGAAGTCGCTGCACTTGCAGTATAAGTGTATGTACTGGCCGAGGCGCGGCAGATTTGTAGCCGTAGCAATGGATAATGGTAGCTATATGACCAAGGAAAAGCACGTTCTCACTTCAACCACGCTCCTACTCGGCTAGCTATCGCTCAAGGTTCCATGATTGTGGCTGTGTCTTCTCTGATGAACCCCCTGAATAGTGCGCATGTCAGGTCAACGAATAATGCATTGAGACTGGTTCAGGGCTTCCTCTTCAAGACCAATTCCGCCATCGGAATGATCGTTTCAAAAGCCTCTCGATAATCGATTACAGTGTTTTACAAGTATACGCACATCATCTCTTCAACCAGACATGCCCTTACCACCCCTCTCATCTTCCATGCCGATCGTCACCGGCGCCTCAGGGAACTCCTTCTTCGCCTTGGCCTTGCTGTTCGACTCGTCCTTCTGGCGCACGGCCTGGCCGCCGGTATCCTTTGACTTGTCTCTGCGATCGAATATCAGTATATCGGCGGAAAACATATAAAAATGGGCGTGACTTACTCCCTTGCGGACGCGCTGTTGTCGGTCTGCACGTCGAGACGATCGTCTTTGCGGGTGGTGTGGTCTGAGTCAGGGATCTTGCCCTTGGTCTCACCGCTGGCTTGTTTTGAGGCGGCGATGCTGAAAGGGCGTGTGATGGGGCTACGAAGAGAAGTGGTTGCCGCGCGGCGGGAGAGGGTGAGGAAGGCGGACATGGTTGTTTGGTTTGTACTTCGGTTGGGTGTTCTTGAGGCTGTTGACGTTTTTTATCTGCTGAGGTGTAATAAGGTGGTTTGGTGATTGGTGGTATGATGTGAAGTTACAGAAAGAGAACCTACAATCGTATCTACTTTGTCGCACGCACGTTCAATGCACTGGGAGCTCGGTAATGGAATGCTCCATGAGCGACGTAGTTGCAGCGTCATTGATCTATTCGGACAATCGAGTTTAACTTTGTGGAGGCGGATCTAACCGAGATGGATCCTCACCTATCTAATCAATCTAATCTGAAGCTCAAACCGAACCGAACCGACCGCGTCGTCCTTCCGCTTTTTGAGAGCTGCGAATGGAACGCCAACATTGCGATTTCCGTTCAATTCTACCACATAGTCAAGCGTGAGGCCGGGTCAACACCCTCCGCCCTGAGTACCAGAAACTCAGTCCTTGTGAGGACTCATTGACAACACGCAAATGCAACGATCGATCTCACTGTTGCCGAGAGGATGTTTGATCTTACCGATGATGATAGTATGCCTGCCAATCCGCGTACAGGTCAGAGACCCGAAGATACTAAACAGCACACTTGAGGATAATTTTAGGGTCGAAGTATTTCTCAAGAAAGCTTCTGTGCATGACAGCGAGAGCGGCAATGGAACTTACAACTCTGCTCAAAGACGACCGTGCCGATCACGATGTTTCGACCGCAACTCTTCTGAGTGGCAAGCAGTTCGCTCTCACTGGGCCAGATTCAAAGCTAGCTCCAGCGCACGGGGTACCATCCCCAAGGCACATACACTTGTAAGGAGACGATGAAACCTCGTACACGCCGCCAATCACGTATGCCCCACGGATAATCACTCATGAATGGCACTGGCACATCAGAATAGATGCGGACCTCCCTCATACTTGAGTCAGTCACTAGAGTTGATGATACTATCTCGTTAGCTCTTGAGATGCTGAGCTGCTGACGGAAGTTTCTCAGTGGTTGAGCAAAGTCTTTTAGTTCTCATGGTTGATGATACGAGTACATCAACTCTCGAAAGAGAATGATGCTAATGATAGCATCTAAGCGGGTAAGTAAACCCATTCAGTCCCTTTCATTGATCTGACCAGCGTAATAGCTCCCAAGACCGATAGACACTGATCAAAGCATCTCAATTACCAATGAAATCATTACCATACGTACGTGTTCGGACGAAGCCAGACGAGCTCTTAATTTCCCGAAGTCCATTGACTTGTCGAAACGACTCGCATCAACATGATGAGAAGGCACAGAGACTAGCCATCCGAAAATGATCTGTAATCGTCCGTGCCATCGATGATTAAGGCACTATGCATTGACCTCAAGCCATGTCGATGTCATGGCAAATCATCCATTTCTTGAAAATCATTGTCGTCGCTATAGCAAGTGTTCTCAGCAGTTGTTGGGCTATTCTCAGAAAACCCCAGCACAATGACCTTCGTCCGTCCGAAGAGATCAAACTGAAAGTCACCGATGCACATCGATCGCCATATTCTCAAACTTCTTGCTGGCGATGAAACGTTCGACAAAGCACTAATGATCGTGAGCAAAAATGTGAGCATGAACGACAGAGAGGATTTGAGTAAAATGCTTTATTGCCTATAAGGCTGTCTATTCAGGGTTTCCTAGTATACATCTTCCATCTAAAGGAGTGGCAGGCCATCTGGGCCAACTTTTTCATAACAAACATTCCACGTCTCGAACATATTGTTCCTGACGATCGCGGATTAACCAGCTGTCTTAGCTGGAATTAGAAATCAATATCTGATTGTCCATCTTCGACGATGTCCTCCACTTGCTGGGGGGTTGGCATCTACTGGTAGGTAGAAGGAGAAGACGAGTCAGCGCCCGAAGAGCTGCTGTCGTCGCTACCGGACTCGTAGGAAGAACCAGCGCTGGCGCCAGTGTCCTCAGAGCCAGAAGCGCCCTCGGCAGGAGAAGAAGATGAGTCGTCAGAGCCAGTGCTGGCATCGCTACCAGACTCGTAGGAACCGCCAGCGCTAGCACCGGAGTCCTCGCTACCAGAGGGAGCAGAAGCGGAGGAGTTAGAACCAGTGGAGTCAGAACCAGTAGAGCCCTCGGCAGGGGATGAGTCGCTTGATCCAGTGCTGTCGTCAGAGCTGTCATCAGAGCCGCCGTAAGAGGGAGCCTCTGCGCCAGCGTCGGGAGTGGAAGAGGAGTCTGAGGATGAAGGGGCGTCAGGAGTAGCAGGGGATGCGTCGGAGTCGGATTCGCCAGCGCTGCCAGACTCGTAACCGCCCGGAGCGCTTGCACCTGCATCGTCACCTGCACCGGCACCAACATCGGCACCACCTTCGGCACCGGCATCACCACCTGCACCGGCGCCAACATCAGCACCGCCCTCAGCACCAGCACCGGCGCCTGCATCACCGCCCGCGCTAGCGCCACCGTGGCCGCCAAAGAGACCACCGAGTCCTGAGCTTCCACCGGCGCCACCGTGACCGCCGAGAAGACCGCCCAGGCCGGCATGGCCAGATCCTCCAGCGCCGGCACCACCGTGGCCACCGAAAATTCCACTGAGCCCTCCGTGACCTCCAAGAAGACCACCGAGGCCGCCTTCAGCGCCTGCACCGGCACCGGCATCACCACCAGCACTGGCACCGGCATCGCCACCTGCTGATCCAGATGCACCGCCGCCAAAGAGACCGCCCAGACCTGAAGATCCGCTGCCACTGCCGTAGCTGGATCCGCCACCAGGGATCAAGCCTCCCAATCCACCGGATGGCGAAGCGGAGCCGCTGCCTCCCAATCCGCCGAAGCCAGGAAGGCCACTTGGGGCAGCGCTGCCGGAGCCGTAAGATCCGGGACCCGAGCTGGATCCAGTAGGGAAAGGAGCATCGCCACCGCTGGGAGGAGTGGGAATGCTTCCGGTGGGAGCGGCGGCACCTTCAGGAGAGGAAGCGCTCGCATCAGTGCCCGAAGCACCGCTGTAGCTACCAGGAGCCTCAGCGCTCGCTTCAGCGCCGCCAGCGGCACTACCAGACGAGTATGAGTCCTGAGGAAGAGGAGCAGCGGCCACGAGGGCGAGAAGAGCAGAGAAGGCGAGGACGTTCTTCATTTTTGCTGAAAGGTTGAGTTGATTTTGTGTGTTGTAGAAAAAGATTTGATGTTTTGATCGAAGAAAGGACGATGGAAGAAAGGATACCAGATCCTGTTGAAGCGATTGAAGGAGGATGAAGAGATGAAAGAACTGTGTGTTGGATGGATGAATGATAGCGAGAAAGGGAGCATTCAAGCGACCTTCTTATACATACCTGTGGCAACCATCAATGTCGTCGATTCCGCATGCGTGAACGTGATGAGCTCGCTGATACCTACTACTGTCACAGAGATAGGGCTCTCTCGTGTAGATCTCCTGAGGCCATGAATAGGCCGATGGGTCCCTTGGTCGAGAATGGAATGGTGTGTTGCAAGTTTGGTGGATCCGAGGGCGCCATGAAACGCGGAGTCCCAGTCTAAGCCTGTTCCTTTCCGCACTGGCGCTGCGATCTTCAGCCGGTGGCCTGTGGGGGATAGACGCCCGAGCACATCACCTTCCTGCCGTGCCTGGATGGAGTCGATGGAGAACTATAGCAGCGACGCCGCTCGTTTGAGATCTGGCCTGGGCACCAAAGTAAGACTTGGTCCCAGCGCGTCGGCGGCCGCGCGGTTACACCAACCAGTCAAGCCAGTGCCAGTTCGCGCAAGAGCCACCGACTCAGGGAGGGCGTTCTCCCAGTTCTCTCTACTTCATGCACTATTCGGGGGTCAGGGCGAAGTTTCGCGACCACATGGCCGCCGACAGAGTTCATCACGCAATGTTGACGCTCTCGTGAAACATGCAACCCAGTCTTTCAACGGTCGAAGTCGTCGCCGTTAGACGATGGATGAATGCCGGCCGCTGAGAAGCTTACGCGTTTGCCCGTTAACATCTGTAACCTCAAACGCTGGATCTGGGAACATGTTGAGCACGCCAACTATTTGCCTCGTTTTCGACTCATGGCGCTTCTACGATGAACTCAGAGTTCGGGGGTCGCAGAATCTACGATGGTGGCAGGTACTGGCGATGTTCCTTACCACGTGTCGCACAACGTCTTCTTGCTTGGCTTCCATTCGGCCGTTGAGAACAACGGACTTCAGCTTCGGTGGAAGAATCGGCCACATGGAAAGCTTTATGCGACCACACACGTCGGTCGTAAGGACGTCAAAGGAAGCAGAGAGCCCAGTAGAAGAAATGTTTACAAGATGTAAGATACTGATAGAACCGTCGAGTGGTCGTCCAGGTGCAATACCAACCACACGTTTTCACGTACCGGCCTCCACCATTTCTCCATCCTTTTTTCTCAGAATACCATCAAGTCTGCCTCACGATGGTCTACAATACCCTCGACAGGTCTACATACGCTCAAATATTCATCCAGCCACCATCCATCTTGCTGTCGGATTCGCTCGTCCAAGTCGTGACTTAGCAACATATGCACACACGCGACGGGGGCCAATACCCCCTTTGTTTGCGGTAACCCTCGTGGCTTAAACGCTCTCTTTTACGCGAGAGGCCTTCCTTTCGTCATCAGCTATAAAAAATCATTGTCTTGATTGTCTCATTGTCGCGGCTGTCGATATGTCTTTGTCGCCAGACAAAGGACAAAGCCAGAATTTGATATCTCTGGATATTACAACCATTTGGATACAAGCATATTGTATAATCTCCGGCACGCACATTCTATACAGTAATCACACTTTGGAAACACCACCACCACAGTCGCTACAATCAACATGTACACTAAGAGCTGGATTCTCACTTCGCTGCTCGCCTTGACGGCAACAGCAACCCCAATCAACAACACTCCGGTCGAACGCGGCTCGGAATCGTTCAACATCTACGTCTGGAACAACTGCCCTTTCACCAAGCAAGTCGGACTCTACCAAATCACAAGCAGCTTCCAGATGCTCGAACGCTCAAAGCCAACCAACATCCGACCCAAGAAAATGCTCACAATCACCGCCCCCTTCAAAGATCTCGGCATGCGCCTCTCCGGCCACGCCGAATGGGGCACAGCCGGACAATGGAAAACACAGGCTCTTTTCGAGTTTGGCTACAGCCAGTACGCTGGCAAGGACGGTACTGCTTACAACCTGTCTGTCATGGAGGGCAGCGATAAAGATATCGGCATTGGAGCGTATCCCGTCAACAACGGTAAGGGCTCCAAGCAGTGTCTTAGTAAGACTTGCTTTCCTTGGGAATGCCCTCTGGATCAGGGCTGGACCAATCCGAACCAGATTAATGATGGTAGCCCGGCTGATACGGTCTGCTACTATGGCAAGACGGACTTTAAGGTCGTGTTTTGTCCGTGAGCCCATATTGTGGGCTTTTTTAATTCTCCTTGTTTATTCATTTACAGTGGCGGGTCGTGTCAAGAAGTTGGAGGGTGGAAGCATCTAATAATCCCTCGATCGTTTCTTGTCCGTTGGAAACGTCGTAACGATACCCATGATCGCATACGATATTACGGCCACTACATAATCAACTATAACATACATATCTTAATGTGAATACTATCGACTGGCGTGGCTCAGATCTTCACACCTGTCCGCACTTCAGCATGCTTTCCTATACTCCTAACTTCGCGCTGCCTACGAAACCTGGCATCTGGTATGCTTTGCTGCCAATCGATCAATCTGACACAAGGCGACACCAAACATCACAAAGTGTCTTCGCCTGCAGCTGATCGATCGTCGGGGCAATTTCAAACAGTGTACTCGAACACAATTCAGCTGTAACTCAAATTTCTTTGTCTTTGTAAGCAAGATTCAACCAAGCATAATTTAACCTGGATCATCCATGCTATCTGCGCGTGAACTCAACCTCAGGAACCTTAGACCACGCATCACGAACCCGCTGGCTATCCACCATCTCAACAATCTTCGTGAGCTTCTTGCCCTCTTCATCAAAAGACAACACGAACCTGTATTCGTTCTCATACGGGCTACCATGATGGTCCGCAGTCATCGAGCAGTGCAGCCACGCTCTGCGTTCTTCTGTTGAGGCAAAGTAGTCATGCGTTGTTATCTAAGGCAGCGAGTCAGCTTCATACACGCTGTCGAGGACTTCGAGTGGCGACTACTACCTTGCAATCAGACAACTGCGATTCGACGCTCGCAAACCAGGCACGGAAGTCGTCGATGTTTCGCACGGGGACGTTTAGCGACGTTGGGACTTGTACCATGATACATTCGGGCGCCCATGTGGCCATTACGGGTTCGACACTCCAGGCTTCCCAACCTTTGATGAATAGGTCGGTGGTGTTGCGCATGTTGGCTGCGAGTTGGGATGACATTCTGGGTCTGGGGGTGGACTGCGTGTCTTATAAGGTGTGTCTATAGGGTTCGGGGTGAAAGCAATGCTAACGACTTGTTACATATATCACGCTCGGTGAACATTGAATGCCGTTCGACGATTTACACGGAATGTATAGGCTCCGATGTCCGTCCTTGGCCCATCTCATTATGGATGCTAGAACATCGTGGGTCATGGGGATAATGGTTCTAATCCCCAAGTCCGAAGATACCACGATCTTAGGCATGTCAATCATTGGCCATGCCTAATGTTCAAACCATATCCTCTGCGTGATGAAATGATCGCCGGTGCCATTAGTGGTCCACCGCCGAACTTTGTGGTCCGATCGATCGTCCTCGTTGTTATACATTGGATGTTATGCTTACATATTTTAGATCTTCACACATTACGCCTCTTGCGCATGCACACGGACTGTACGCCTCAGACCGGCTTCCGCGCCCTTGATCATAATCTCGACCGAGAAGCTGCCCACGTGCTTCACCCGGCCAGACTCCTCCACTTCGCTTCCAGCATTGACGAACTTGATATCCGCCTCTGTGATGAGGACCCTCGCAGACTCATCGTTGTTCTCCATTGAAGCGCGCACGGCAGCCAAGATATCTTGCGTGCTCACGCTTCCGTAGATGCCAGCAGGCTCCTTCGCCTTGAGCTTCTCGTCCCTCTTCTGTCTCGCAGCAAACAGCTCAGCAGCCGCACCTCTGCCGAATGCATCCTCCACCTGCTCAGATTCGGCCTCTTTTGGCTCTTCGGGAATGGGCTGCCTGTAGAAGTCGAGGGTCTTGGGGACGAAGATGTCGAGAAGCTGGATGCTGCGCTCCGGAGTGACCTTCTCAACCTCTGCTGCTTTGCGCACGGTGAATCCTGATCGTAGATCGGCGTATTCGTCGTTCTCCTGGTTGCCGTTGGCTTTGCTGAGCTCTGCGGCGATGTCTGTGACGCCGTATTCCACATCTCGCTCCATGGCAGTGTTGCTAAGTTTGAGGGTGCGTAGTTCGGGCTGGGTAACGTATTCGGCGACGCCGCGGGGGAACCATTCGTTGCGCATGCGACCCATTGATATGGGGACGATGGTGCCTGTGCCATGTTTGTTAGTGATTATACGAGCATTATATCATCCAAGATGCCTCACCCTTCTTTCCATATGTCTTCACATTCTTAAGCAGCCTCACAGGGACGGCAGAGGAAGTATTCTTGGCCAGCTTCTTCTTTCCCCTAATTTGTTGTCCCAATCCTGCGGCTCCAATGCCTGCCTGGTTGAGGCCGCCAAAGGCGTAGTTGCGCACGCAGGCAGAGCACTGCGGCAGTAGTGTGGGTCGTAAGGGAGCGGCCATGGTGGCGTGTATGTGTGGGTATATGCCTGTCCAGCCAACGCGATCGTCGAACATATCTCAAGCCGGAGCTCACTTCACTTCTTCCGCGTCGCAATTACAGTCACGGCAAGTCTGCCGACCGTTCCTTCCTAAAGCGGAACCGCGTGCTCTGCCTTCGCTCTGCCTCGGCGCGCACGCGTTCGCTCCCACGGCCTTCCTACGGTCCCACCACCAGGCAGGGTAACCCCGACTCTTGCACTTCAGGCCTCATTTGCCCGACTCCTCTCCAGACGACAACCTCACTTCCTTCAATGAGTGTCGACATGGCTAAAGAGTTTGCACAAACATACCTGGACTGCACGGCTGGAATATCCTGGAGATCGACCGACATCGCTAAGCCGAGCACCCAATAGCCGTGGGAAATAGGATTTTGCATCTGACCATTACCGCTCCGCCGATTGCCTAAACCATAACCACTCTTTGTGCGCGACAGCACTCCAAAAGGATGCAGGAGAAACCGCTTACCATTGCTGCCTATGCGGCAGGCGCATCTTTGACCGCCGCAGCCCTGGTGTATGTTTTCGGCCCGACATACTTTCTCGACGACGAGGCTGCCAATCCCTCTCGGAGTACCCGGAAGAAAGGCATTGTTGGCCTGAGCAATCCGGCAAACGATTGCTTCATCAACTCCGTACTACAAGCTCTCGCCGGCCTACCCGAATTGCGCATGTACCTTATCCGTGAAATCCACCGAAGAAGACTGGATGGCCCGTCACTTTACCAAGACATCGAAGCGGCAGTGGCAGAACAACAGAAGAAAGATGGCAAACAGTTGCCCGAATGGAAACTACTCGGTCTACAAAAAGGCATCATTACTGCGGGGTTGAAGGAGGTGTTGGA
Organism: Cladosporium velox; assembly: GCA_024604135.1. NCBI lineage: Eukaryota > Fungi > Ascomycota > Dothideomycetes > Cladosporiales > Cladosporiaceae > Cladosporium > Cladosporium velox. The sequence continues at coordinate 45,898 of JANIIF010000019.1, read as the reverse complement.
CGCACTGAATGAGCGACCGATCTACAAAAAGACCATTTCCGCACAAGGATTCATTCGCGTGGTGGAGGAGGCGTTTAAAACAAGGGTCAGCAGATACCAGCAAGACGCCCAAGAATTCCTCCAGATTGTGACGGAGCGCTTGGGTGATGAGTATCATGCTGGAAGAAAGGTCAGGACCCGGGCTCGTCGGAAGCAAGCTATAACTGCTGGCAACGCTAGTCAGGTGAGCTTGCAAGCTACGAAGACGGCAGAGGAGCTGGAGAGATCAGAAGAGACCATCAAGCCCAGCGACGGCGTAGCCGATCCCACTTCCAGTGCAGTTGCGAAAGAAGCTGCGGAGAAGCTACTTGAGCCTGAGGCGTCCAGCGCTGAAGACACTACATCCAAGGAGCCTGCTGAGGAAGAGGACGAAGAAGACGACGCTGAAACATATCCGTTCCCCTTCGAGGGCAAGATCGAGTCACAGATCGAATGTTCGCATTGTCACTTCATGCCGAAGCCAGCCGCCAGCTCGTTCGTGACAATGACTCTGAACGTTCCAAACAACACAGGAGCGACAACATTGAATGCATGTTTTGACGGCATGCTCAAAGTGGAACATATCGATGATTATCGATGTGATCGATGCCGACTGGACCACGCTCTCCAGGTTACAGCTCGTCAGCTCACCAAGACTAGCTTAACGACCGAACAGCGCCGGAAGCTCGAATCTGATCATGCAAAGATCGAGCAAGCACTTCACGAAGACCCGGAGAAGCCTCCTCCGGATGTTGAGCTGCCCGATACTTCGTCCGCGCCGAAGCGTAGAATCTCGCGTCACATGCGGATCGCCTCGTTCCCACGCGTATTGGCTATTCATCTCAGTCGCTCAGTGTGGGATCACACTTCCAGCTCTTCCAAGAACACTGCCAAGGTCTCTTTCCCAGAGCGTCTTCCCCTAGGCGGTCTCCTGAACCGCAAAAACTACCGTCTGCTCTCCGTGGTAACCCACAAAGGCGGCCACAACAGCGGACATTACGAGACTTTCCGCAGACAGTGGTTGAACGCACCGTACTCGACGCCTAATAACATGGGCCGAGAAGGAATCTTCAGCTACCAGGCAAGCCCCGTGGCAAGCCCACAAATGTCTGCCGCTCCAAGCCCCCGTCTCACGGCGAAAGCGAGCAAAGACCGCATGCCGTCCTCGCTTCGTCTCGACACACCTTCCAGCTCTTCCAGTTCTTTGCGTGCCTCGATGGACAAGCGCCGAGCACCCACGAGCGTCCCCTTCGACGCAATCCCAACGCCAGGCCTGCCAACACCGCCCCTCGAACGAGCACAGAGTGGCGATGACGCACCGCCGCGCAGAAACCAGAGCGTGGTCAGCAAAGCTGCAGGTACTATCAAGGACATGACGCGCAAGCGCAAGCCGCAGGATCGCTGGTGGAGAATCAGCGATGATAAGGTCAAGGAAAGCAAGACTTCGGATGTGCTGGGCATGCAGAAGGAGGTTTATCTGTTGTTCTATGAGCTTGTCGAGGACGGCAGTGATTGAGTAGATGACAATCATTGGAGGACAGCCGTCAGGCTTGTATGCATTTAGCGAGGCGTTCGGGCGTATTAGGTAGGCGGGTCGGGGCCGTTGCATGAGCATGCGAATCTGCTGCTGGTTGTAAATATTGGTTTTTGCATTAAGGCTCGGAGGCATATCGTAAAACTTTGGCATCGCGAGCGTTTCCACCGAAGAACCAACTGTATTGCGAGCATGGGCGTGACACAGATTCGATGTTGACCGTATGTATGTCCAATCAAGTAACCTCGTACACATATTCGAGACTGTTCGTTCGATGTAGGGTGGTAGTTCCGCGTGGCTGTGTGCATGTGTAGTGAATGGCTCAGCCAAGGTATCGCTGATCGTGATCGTGTGTCAAATAGTCAGGACAATCATCCTGGAAACAGGCGTTAGTGAAAGCTTGTCAGCATGGGGACATCCGCAATACTGCACATGAAGCCGAATGCTCTTAAGCAATAGTTTCCTTTGTTCGCAAGTCATACTGCCCCATAGCAAAATGCCGAAAAAGATAGCCTATGATATGTACGATCATCCACCACACGAGGCACAATACACTCAAGCTGGAATGCTCACATGAAAAGAAGCGTGGTGCTTGCTTCAACTGGCTGTTGGCGTGTCGTGTGTGTAGGACGCTTGTATTGTTGTCATTGAACGAAGTTCTATCACATACGTTTGGGTATGGCAATTGTTGTTTCCCACAAACACTGCCAGCACATGTGATCCTGCTATACTCAATCATGGGACTAATACTATTGTCTGTCTACATTGACCGCTCGCTCAGCACTTGGTGTATATCATGCTCATCCCCCTGGAACCTGCTGGCCGGTCCATATTGATATCCATTCAACTCGGTCAACAGTGTCCTGCACAGAAATCACCTCCTAAGTAGATCAGACGCAGCCGTGGCGTCCAAGGCAGGTTCCCGCATCAGAAACATCATCAAGAGAATTCCCACAGGTGCGATCACCAACCCGAATACTAACGAGAACATCAAATTGTCTATCGCTCTAGAAGTCGAAACCAAAAAGTCTCATTAGGTCCGGCCAGAGGAGGTCGCAAAAGGTCAAGCCGATGCTCTGTGGAAGGTTATCGACCACAACAAAGACCAGTTCAAGCCTGGCACGGTCGAAATATCTCAGAGGTAGGTTACTTTATACTCGTGCTGGTTGTGTGACAATACTGACGTGTGACAGAGAGGCACAGCACAACAGCGAGAGCGATCCGAGAGACCATCTGACATGCTGCAACAAGTACGATGACGGTAGTACCAGTACCGAACACTACCCCATTCCCAAGGACATTGAAAAAAGCGACGAGAAGAAAACCGACCAGGACACCAAGAAAAGCTCCGGTAAAAAGCCTGAGAAGGCTGACAAGAAGAAGTGAAACTCCTGGTAAGCCGGAAGAGTGGAAACACCATTACAATTGAAGCTGTCACTGACTATACTACCTCAGCAACTACGTATCCCGAAACCATGTGTCTTCCAGCAAATCGGCGGCTGTCGGACGATCTCGAGGATCTAGTTTCATAATCCGCGTGATGAAAGTTTTATCCTTATCTGATATTTCTGTCGAAGTCGTCATTTGAAAATGGCGTAGAGAGTCTGGGGGAGTTTCATGCATGATCCACGAAAGTGCCTTGAGGGTATCTTCGTCGGCGAACTGTGCATACGTCCATGGAAATGGTCCAAAGCATTGATGGTACCTCATGAGAATTTTGTAGTCATAGTCCTCATGGTCAATAGGGACGTCTGGCTTCATGATGTGGAAGCCGTAGCCGTAGATAGTGTCGATGAGCTGCAGTACTTCTTAGTCAACAAAATCCTTGACAGCACCGAAGCTAACGGGACCTACTGTAACACCGAAAGACCAAATATCCGTCGCCGTAGTCCAGGGTAGTTGCATTTGAGCTTCGGGGCTCCTGAAAATTGGACTGCTGATGTCGTCTCCATCTTTGGCATGTCTGGACTTCTCGCTCACCGTGGATCCAAAATCTGCAAGTTGGACCTCGGTGATCTGTCGCTGCGATTCATCTGCGTAGTCGACGAGCACGTTGTTCGGTTTCACGTCTGCTTGATCGTCAGTTATGGAAAACCTCGCGGTCCTTTAATGGGGTGCTGTAGGCTCACCAGTGTGGATGTAGCCTTCGGCATGGAGCGCTCGCAAAGCCTCAAGGATGCCTTTTGCAACTAGCTTCACCTCCGAGGTTGCTAGCTGCCTGTCTTTCGTTGCATTGAGGAGATCGCCATCGAGCCATCTCATGATTAGCGTGTGCGACTCGGTACCAGTGTCGATTTCGTCGAGGAGAGGCCGAATGTGAGGCGTAGACGACTGGAAGCGCAGAAGAACATCGCGTTCGTTCTGCAGGCGGAAGTGGTTGACATTTTTGACGATGACAGGCCCACCGAGTCGGTCACTATGTATCTCAATCAATTCCTGTAGGCCATATATAACTCATGGGGGGGGGTGCACATACGTCGCCTTCCATACGCAATCTTGCAGTTTCTGTGTCAAAGTGTATGTGTTGGACCCGCTTTTGAGAGTCTGGCCTATCTTAAGCATGAAACTCATCGTTGTTTCTTCCTTCGCATCAGGAATCGCATGTTTGCCGTTCGGGGAAGCGTGCGCAATGGAGGGGACTGGAGGAACTGAAGCTGGCTGTGGAAATAAAGAGCTAGTGAACGCGGAGGTCTCCAAATCAGGCTAGGCAACACGTGAGTGGCGCCAGATCACGTTGGCGCTTAGTGGCTGTGAGTGAAGTACAAACAGACAAGTGAAGTAAAATACACGTCAGCGGTAAATGTTGAAATCAGAATGTGCAGTATTACAAGAATTTGATGGACTTTGTACATGCTTGCATGAAGCTTTCTACTTAGCACGAGCCATAGGTCCCCAGTTCTCCCTCGGGTTCTGCTGGTACCTCACCAGGCGCTTACCCTTCTTATCCTTTCCAAGCACTTCATCAAAAACAACCTTCATTTTCTTCACATCGCCAGCCTTCTTGCTAGCAGCCGCGGCAGACTCATCAAGCGTGTGCTCTGTGACGATCTCCGGTGACTCTGCGTTCTCCTCGGCTTCCTTCTCGGGCTCGCGAGTGGCCTGCAGAATCTTCCATCCAGACATGTTCTGCTTCACCTTTCCTTCCTTGATGGGGCTCTTCTGGCGCACCCACTCGCGCATGATCTCCCAGATGGCCGTCCATGGCGCCTCGGTCTTGATGCTGCCGGGTTTGCAGTGGGACCTTGTGGCTCTGTAGCCAGCGTGGCGTAGTGCGCCCTTGAAGGCTGCCTCACTGGGCGCTTGGGCATGGATAACCTTGGACAGAGCTGATGGGATGACGAAGAAGGGCTGCTCGTCGATCTGCTCGGGGATCGTCCTGGGGATGAGGTCTTCATGCGCCTGTCCCTTTTCGGGTACGTATTTTGATACGTAGATCTCCTCGAGTGCTGTGTCGAGCATACCCTCAATGCGATCTGTCGTGGCGTAGACCTCCTGGTCGACCTGACTTACGTCTTTGAGCATGCGCTCAATGAACGCGGCGTTATGAAGAGGGCCGGCCCACATGGGACCAGCGACGTGGGTCTTGCTTCCACAGTGGTCACAGTTGCTGTTCGCGCCAGGCGCTTGCGCGATAGAGTACTTCCAGAATGTGTTGTCGCCCTTGGATGACGGTTGTTTTGTGTTGCGGCCCAGAAGCTGAGTTGTCCAAGCGCCACATCCGTTGTCGCAGTTGTATGTGACCATCGTCTTTCCTGCGAGGAACTTGACCTCTGCTGGGCTCTTTCGTACACGGACGAAGACACGAATGTAGAAATCGATGCTGAGGGAGAGCAAGGGCTCAATCGCGATACCTTGCTTGGCTGCGGCAGATGCGATTGAGTGTAGAATTAGGCGCAGACCGCCTTCGTGAGAATGACCGCCCTTGATCGGCATGCCACCGTAGAGCGAGAACGTCTTCTCGGGGTAGCCGCATGATGCAAAGACGCCCGAGTCCGTACAAGTCACACACAGCATGCCACCGTCGTTAACGGCGTGCAGAGCAGCATCGAGGAATGGCGCAGCGGTGCCATACGGATCCAGGTCAATCACATCGTACTTTGCAGACACATGGTCGGGTCCGTGGGAGTCTTCGGGCGGGAAGGCCACATGGTACATATGTGCGATGGCGTTGCCAGTGTTGGGAGTGATCTTGGATTCCAGGCGGTTGTGCTTGATGTTGAGGCCCATGCTCTCGACTGCCTTGCGATCCATGTCGTTTGCGACAATCGATGTTGCGAAGGGGATCTCTTGTGCATAGCGTAGAGCACGTAGGCCAGTTGCAGAGAGTGCGTCGAGAATGCGGAATCGTGGTTGCCATGGTTTTGTCTCATCCTTGGGTTGAGTTGCGACACCGTCTTCGGATGCGCGGCCCTCAGCATTGGATGTAGACTCGGCCACCACGGGCTCGCCGTCCACCTCCATATCGTCATTTTTCGCAGCGCTTCCATCGCCATCCTCCTGCGCAGCTTCAGTACCTGTGGCTGGTATCTTTGTTCCGTTTGTGCCCTTTACCAGTTTAGAGGGAGATTCGCTGCCCACTTCTTCATCTCTCGGCCTCTTCAATGTAGTCGCATCCACTGCCTGGTCGGCAATTTCCTTCGCCTGTTCCACATTGCTCTTTGCGCCATTCTCGCTCGCCTTCTTCTCGTTCTTGCGCTCCTTCTTCTTGTCGTTCTTCTCCTTCTCGCCCTCCCGCTTCATGCGCCGTCTCTGGCAGATATCCCGACCAAAAGTGCGGATCGCAAGAACACTCAGATCACGGTTGAATTGCTGAATCGGATTGTAGAAAACTTTCTGGCTCTCGGTGGCTTCCTTAGCAATACGCGGGTCCAGTTCGGTGCGCGCCTTTGGAGGAACAAGAATGTAGGCTTGTCCTTCACGAATGGTTCTGTAGGTCCTGCCGTTGTGTTCGACAAGCTGGTCGGCTGCAGGCACTGCCGTCAGTGGTACAGCTTCTTGTTCTGCCATATTTGCGCTCTGCTGAGATGCTGGTTTTGCGAACAATCTCCTGCTATGTATCTGTAGATATGCGAGCTGGATTTTTTGCGCAGATATGCACTGTGAAAGTATAAAGCGAGAGTGAAAGGAAAAGATAGACAGTCGCATTCGTAATGTCGGGCGCGCTTCAATCCTTTGGCCCGTCTGTCGCGGAGTCAATGTTCCCTCGAGAATTTGTTCGACGCGCTCATTCACATGTCAAACTTCAGCTGTGAGGTCGGAAAATGTCTTGCGGGTTAGGGTTGTGGCTCGCCTCGTATCGTAGAAAAATCGAAATGAACCCTCTCTGTGTACTTTTTGCATATGTTACGTTGCATAGGCACTCCTTGATATGATATGCAGCTATTATCATTGGTTTCTTCTGTTTCTGGGTGCGTGCGGTCTTGTTCCCGTCGATTTCGCATCAACTCAATCGCGAAGCACGAAAGCGGTCAAAATGAAGTCAGTTTGCACGAGAATCGATCGTTACTAACTGTTTGATCGAATGAATTGATATTGGAGTAATGGTGTCACAGATTACAGCGCATTGGAAAAAGCCCTCTGCACACCTGGGACTGCCCTACAAGCATGTGTTGCTCAGTTCGTCGTTCACCTGCCTCATGCCATGGCACGCCGAGAAGATGACCACCGCATCGCCCGCGAACGCCGTCTTGTGCACGGCTAAAGATTTTCCCACGAGCGGAAGCATCGTTCCACATAGATAATACACCTTCAATCCGTTTCCCACTTGATATCGATATCATCTTATCAACACAACGACATAATTTTTCTTTCTCAAAACTTATCGCAATGGCCAACTCTATCCTCCTCATCAACGGCCCCAACCTCAACCTCCTGGGCACGCGAGAGCCACAGGTGTACGGCAGCACCACACTCTCCGATGTTGTGACAGCCGCCAAATCGCAAGGCAAAGACCTAGGAATCGAAGTCGAAGATTTCCAATCCAACCATGAAGGTGCCATCATCGACAGAATCCACGACGCCCGCGGAAAGGCCCAATTCATCATCATCAACCCAGGCGGTCTCACCCACACAAGTGTGGCTCTGCGCGACGCTCTCGCAGGAGTTGCGATCCCATTCCTGGAGGTTCACATCAGTAACGTCCACGCCAGAGAAGAGTTCAGACACCGCAGCTTCTTGAGCGACAAGGCGGTCGGCGTCATCTGTGGATTGGGCGTGTTTGGTTACACGGCAGCTATCAACTTTGTCGCCCAAAAATTGAAGGCGGACGGCAATTAGAAGTCTCGAAGACCATTCCATTCGAAAACCAACAATTCGCTCGAAACTTTAGACGAGTCGTGGACGAATATGACTTGGTGAATAAAACGGCCAGATAACGACAAACATTCAAAAAGAACGTTATGTTTTAGGAGGCACCAAAATACCATCTCTTGGAGGCTCATCTTGACGGCAACCGAGAAGGCAGGAAAAGCCGCTTATCCATCAAAAGCCGACATCGAGCTCCGTTCATGTAGATCATCGCGGGGCAACACAACAATGATGCGGGGCCATTGAGTCTCATTATTTTACGATCAATTAATCATCATGCTTAACCCCAATTGTTCTGCATCATCGTGGTCGTATCTGTTGTTTAAATGAAAGCTGATTCCCCAACTCCCTCATAAATAATATTCATGTTCACACCTCAGCTCCCAACAAATCATGGATCCTTCACAAGTTGATGTGCCACCACTGAAAGACCTGACCATCGACAACATTACCGACAATGTCAAACTCATCAATTCGAAATGCCCTGATCCTCGCTTCAAGTACCTGCTAGAGCGATTAGTCCAGCACCTACACGATTATGCACGGGAGACCAGACTAAGCCACCATGAATGGATGACAGCGATCCAGTTCTTGACGTCCGTCGGCCAAATATGCACCGATGTTCGACAGGTACGATTCATGGTATAAGTCTATGGCGAGGTCGATGCTCATACATTACAGGAATTCATCCTCCTCTCCGACATCCTCGGCCTCTCACTCCTAGTCGACAGCATCGACCACCCGAAACCTCCCGCAAGCACTGAAGGCACCGTGTTAGGGCCCTTCCACACACACGATGCTATCTCCGAGCCCAACGGCACCCAAATCGCACACGACCCCGAAGGCGAGCCATGTCTCGTAGTCTGCACCGTGAAAGACACAGAAGGGAACCCAATAGAAGGAGTGAAGATCGACATCTGGGAAACGGACAGCAATGGAAAGTACGATGTGCAATACGAAGGTCGCGAGCAGCCGGATCAGAGAGCTGTGATGCATAGCGATAAGGAGGGAGTGTTCTGGTTCAAGGCGATCGTGCCAGTGCCGTATCCTATTCCGAATGATGGACCGGTCGGCAAGCTGTTGAAGGTGTTGAAGAGGCATTGCTACAGGCCGAGTCACATGCATTTCATGATGGAGAAGCCGGGTTTCGACCATCTCATCACGTAAGCATTCGCTCCCGTGTTACGATGTTGGAGCCACGAAAAGCTGACAATCAGCATAGAGCTCTTTACCTTCGTGGTGATCCCTACGAAACTTCAGACGCAGTGTTTGGCGTGAAAGAGTCGCTGCTCATTGACTTGGGCACTGTCAATGCCGAACAGGCGAAAACTTACGCCGTGAAGGAAGGTGGAAAGTTGATGACTTATGACTTTGTCTTGGTGTCAGAGCAGGAGTCGCGAGAATTACGCGAGAAGAATGCCATGGATGCCATGAAGGACCTTGGATTTAGGATGAAGCTTTACAATGGCCTGCCCGTGCCTGAGGTAGACTGAGGTCGTATCACAAAATCGGGGCTGTGTGCTTCACCTGCTGCTTATGTCGCAATTCATGCAGTTCTTCCCACGATGCCTCTGATAGCGTGCAATCCAAATCCCGTACGAGAATATGGAGGCTTGCTGGGGCGCTGAGCACAATGCCAGAATTTCGATAGAAATTGCACAGCGACTCGGGAGTTTTCGTGTAGTTTTGAGCCATTTGATCATGAAGACATACCTGAATCACGATTTCCTGTCAAACCTCTTGTAAATACCACATCTCATCATCCGGCACACGACATTCTGCAAGTCCCCAAACTTCGCCACAAAATGCGTGTTCTTGTGGAGCAGGAAAAGACTTCACCCGCTGCGGAGAGCTGTCTGGCTTGCATCCGAACACTCGGTGGTGCATTCTAGCCCAGCGCCTCTGCACAAGTAGTAGCGCTCGTACAACCCGAAACAAGCGCATACCGATTATGGCATCAGAACTAGACCTCGACTCAATTTACCAATTTGCCATTCAGCTTGGCAAAGATGCGGGCAAACTGCTGCAAGAGGCTGCGCAGAGGCGGATGAGTGGCGAGGAACAACTGGACGAGTTGGAGAAATTGAACTCTGTTGACATTGTCACGAAGACTGATGAAGGTGAGGGTCAGATTATGCTGTGAATGCCAGGCGTTTGCAGATTTTATCTGTTGGGACTGTTGCTGATCTGATAATGCGTAAGAGGTCGAAGCATTTATCCGAGAATCAGTTCTCGCGAGATATCCGTCGCATAAGTGAGTCGTCTATCTTCAAAAGGTCTTGAAGTTTTATAGATCTGGAACATGAGCTTACTGGATGCTCCAGATTTGTTGGCGAAGAGTCCTACAGCAAGGGCTCTTCGAAAGAGTATCTGATTGATGACTCACCCACCTGGTGTAAGTCAAGAACCATTAGACGATACGTGACATGCTGACGTCTCGCTGCAGGTATCGATCCCCTCGACGGTAAGTGACTACGTGATGCTGAAAGATAATAGAAGGCACAACTAACGGTCAGCATGAAGGCACCGTCAACTTCGCCCACCTCTCGCCATTCTACTGCGTATCAATTGGCTTCGTAGTTGACGGCAAGCCCGTCATCGGAGTCATCAACGCACCATTCTTGCAGCAGACTTTCTCAGCATGCAAAGGAAAAGGAGCCTGGCTCAACGAGACTCAACGGCTACCACTGCTCAGGAACCCCATCCCACCAATGCCAAAGAGCGCACCAAAAGGCTGCATTTTCTCATGCGAGTGGGGCAAAGACCGCCGAGATATCCCTGATGGAAACCTCCAGCGTAAGGTGGAGAGCTTTGTCAATATGGCTAGTGAGATAGGTGGCCGAGATGGCAAAGGAGGAATGGTGCATGGTGTGAGGAGCTTGGGGTCAGCAACTCTGGACCTGGCATACTGTGCCATGGGTTCTTTTGACATATGGTGGGAGGCTGTGAGTTTCTTACCATTCGAATTCGGTTATGACACAATGACTGACTATCACAGGGCTGCTGGGAGTGGGACGTATGCGCTGGAATCTGTCTGCTCGAGGAAGCTGGTGGATTGATCACAACTGCAAACCCGCCCCAAGACATTGAGACTGCTGCTATCGAGCCTGCAAAATTGGGAGGCCGGCTATACTTGGCTATCCGCCCTGCAGGTGACAACATTGGCGAAAGCGGTAGAGAAGGACAAGAGCGGACAGTCCGCGAAGTGTGGCGGAGGGTGCGCCACCTGGACTACGCCAGGCCGGGGGCGTGAGATACGCGACATGTACAGACTCGAATGCAAGAATAGATTTGTGAAGGTGCGACGGCACTATGTCCCACTTGTCATTGTCCTGCGGTTCTCAGATCAACACCAATCGCCTCCTAGCTATTCCACGCTGTCTCCTTCTTTCTGACTATACGTCGACTCTTTTTCGCCTACAGTTGCGAAGCCCGGACCGACTACTTGGGCCCCCGTAGCGATATCCATACCATGTATGGTACGATTGAAGATCTCCAGACCAGCTTTGGGCTGATAGAATGGAGCATCGTGTCCCGCATCGAAGAGCCTGGTGAAAGAGAAAATGTCTGTTTCTCTAGTGTCGCCGTAGCGCTTGCCATCAGCAACAAGAGGTACGTAGCCCGAGTTGCGGAAGCTCTCAGACCCGGTGAAGTTGACAGCCAGCGAGAGGTCTTGTCCACCTAGCCAGTTGAGGATGTAGTCCGCGTCTCCAAACAATAGTGCGACGCGTGTCCCAGATTCGAGCAATTCGCTGAGGTCTGTCAGTGGTCTGGAACGTACCCAATCGCCAGTGATATGGAATTGCCCGTAGACATCGACACTGTTTGATCCGGAATAGTTGAAGTCGACTCCGAGGGCTTGCTGTACTTCTCCAGTGTTCAGCCAGGCTGGCCAGGCGCCCACTGGCTGGGGATGCAGAGAGTGGTTGCGAATGTCGTAGACGTCTTGCTCGGGTGTATTGAGGGAGTAGATTAACTCTACTGCGTTGCGACACAACGAGACTGCAGTATTGCACTGGATTGCGGCAAGTAGAGAGAATTCCCCGTACTGTTCTTCCGAAGATTTACAAACGTCGAGCAAATCCAAGCATCCCAGAGATGGCATGTGCAGTGCAGTCTCCATGTAGCTGGCAAGAGTATCGTTGAGCTCGACGCCGTGCGTGTTGTTGCGGGCAAATCTAGGGTATGAGGGTGCTTGGGTCTTGTAGTCGATCAACCCCTGGATGACCAGCAAAGCACCGATGTCCAATGTGGCGTCGTCGGCCTCAGCATCGTTCTGTTTTCTGATATGGTTGAAGAACACAGGCCCCCAGTGACCACCGTACGACTGAGTGGCAAGATTGAAGGTCTTAGATTTAATGTTATCGTTGAGTTCAGGAAGGCTGCGGTAAAAGGTCTGGACTGCTTTCCAGGCATCTTCAGCAGCCGCCACGGTGGAGTCTAATTATCTGTCAGTCTCTACGTTCAAGCTTGGGCCGGTGATACGTACTGATTGCCGGATAATCAGCATCCGGGTAACGGCCTCGTCTAGACTGGGGCTCAGTGTCGTTCGCTGCAGGAGGTAGATCGACGTCAATCTCGACCTAGTCTGGTAAGCCATTCGCCCAGACAAGCAATGAGGACATTGGAATTGACCTTTGAACCGTAGGAGAAGCCCACTCCAACTGGTTGAGACAAGAAGAGCATGTTTGACACCTCGTTCCAGGAATACGGATTGGAATCCAGAGAGAGGTCTTCATTGACTCTACATGGGCCAAGTTCTGTATCAAGATTAGAAGAAGATCTCTCTTGTGTTACTTAGAATAGTCTTACCATCGAGCAAGCCACCTAAAGAGTCTGCACCAGGTCCGCCATTGAGCCACAACGTGATTGGATCGGAGCTTGGCTGGTTCCTAGACTCGAGAAACCAGAAGAAAAGGTGTTTGTCGTCCGCAATGTCGATGTAGCCTGAGTACGACTTGACACCGGGTGTAGTTTCGCACAATTCGTTAACCTTATAGCGTACGGAAGTGCCATTGACGCCAGTAATGGTTCTGAGATCGGTCACTTCGGCTGGGAGCTGAGCATACGTAGTGATCGTAAGACACAGTAGAGCGACTGCCCTTGTGAACACCATCATGACTATGCCGTTTGGATGTCCGTGGACTCGCTGTGGTCATCAAGGAACAAGAAGATCGTAGGGGGCGGAGTTATATGTCTCAGCTGAAGTACGCATGGTGCACTGCTAAGACACATCCTACCTTGACGATCTAGGAAGGTCATGCAGGCATCAGCTGTAACGAAAGCGCAGCAGTCGGATATAGTCGTATACTGTGACTTTACTCCGTCTAGCGAGAAGCGTACCAATCATGATCAGGAGGGATATCTTCATGTTGATGAAGGATTGGAACTAGCTTCGAAGGAAGGTTGTCATGACGTGCTGTAATATACCGTGCATGTATTCGTCTCTTGCCATGAGTGCATGATGAAGAGGAGGCGTGTAAGCGACACGAACAGAAATGACGCGCCAGGATCAAGAGCTGAAGTCTGCTCTAACTACTTGCGGTCTCGTACAACGCATGGCTGCTTTAATTGATTCAGGGGTCTTTATGAACAATCGTAGCATCAAATGACAGTGTATGGTCGTTCGCTAACTTCGTGGGAGCGGTAAAAGGCCGTCCAGGCCTCAAAACATCGAGCAAACAGGCAAAAATGTAATCTGTTACAAACCCCCGGAATCGAACCGGGAACCTTCTGTGCGACCAATAGCGCTCTTATTGCAACTGATTGTTAGACAGAAATCATAACCGCTAGACCAGGCTTGCTATTGATATGTTTCCTGATTAATTCAATACATATATCGCTTGTTATTGGCTCTAGAATCATGGTAACGTTTGAACTTGGACCCCTGATCGAATTATCCGCTAGATCAGGCTTGCTCAGCTTCCCCTAGTCGATCATACGATCGGGGGATCATTAGGGATCCAGATGTATTCATTCAAGACCATATCAGTTCTATTTCGTGGCTAGGTATCATTGAGTATGCATTGACCATCAGTGTGCCAAACCTAGTCCCTACAGTCTTAATACTTGCTGCAGCTTAACGCCAATCTGGTCCTGCAATATCGAAAGGACTGATCTACATCGATCGTGATGCTAACGATCAAAGCCACACTCCTCTGTTTGGTGATGGACAAAGACCAGACTGGCGACATGGAAGAACGATGTATTCGACTAATACGCGAAGCTGTTTCCAACCGATCTGACTCGCTATCCTATCGATGTTCGCGATAAGAAGCACGGTTAACGAGATTTGAGAGCTACCGATATCGTGAAAGCAACGAAGCATGTAGACTTATACGTCGAGCAAATCGACGAGGTGAGCACTTTGTTCATCTCTCCACGATACCGTTGTGACGATATGTGTTTCATTAGTTCATTAATGTAACGAGTAATAGTGTTGTATTGTTGTGTCTTCGGCCACCGCAAATCCGGCGATGATTGGAGGAACTTCGCCACGCCAAGAACTATCGCTTCCCGCGCCTGACTAAGTACCTTACATTCGGTAGATCTTCGATGAGGACAATCCATAACACATTCCGGACCATGAAAGTTGCCACACTTTGACGGAATGCCAGAAAAGCTCATGTGCTGACTTGTGCCGTTTCCGGGCCTGTTTAATCGTTCGTGAATTATTCTGTGCTTTATCTTAGCCAGTGTGCTCTGATCGCCCATGCTCTACACTCGGGTGAAGGAGCCTTATAATCAACCAGCTGACAATCGCTTTCCGTATAGATGTGGATCAAGTGGCTATGCAAGCCACTAACTCATCAACCAGAAGTACAAGGCATAACATCATGGCTTAGACGCTATGCCATCACCAATGCTTAGCGCACGTGGAAGCGACGGCACAGGCTTCTGTATCTGCAGCAATAATATGATGGCAACCTTCACCTAACGTGACTACTTCAGTGGCGCAGACACTCGACAAAATCCTATTTCTTGGTCACACGAGGGCTGGTCCGAAGTGGAGGACGAATTCACCCAATCCCGCTAATCGAATTAGCCGGTATTCGCTAAAAGTAAGGTAGGCTCCAAGAGCTCTTACCTTGTTCAACTGACCATCGTTCGAGGTGACAAACATGAAGACACCCAAAGACCAGCTCAACCAGATCTCCTCAAATCCGAGCAACAATGAGGAAGATGGACAACTTACACCAGCCCCACACCCTGTCGCGATCAGATTTGAACATCTAGCAGAAGCAGAGACCCACCTGCGAATCGAGGAGAGCTCAAACCTCTTCGGTCCAAGCAACTTCATCGCACTCTCGGACGACGGAGCAACCGTCTTCTCAGCTCACGGCAAGGGCGCAGTGTTTGGCAAAAAGCGCGAGATCCGAGATGGGTCTGGCCTGCCAATTTTCGACCTACACGCGTCCTCGTCATCTCTGAAGGGCGCGTGGTATCTCGAGCTTCCGGGCCGCTCGCACGAGCGCTTACTGAGTATCGATCTGCTTGGAGGACAGAGCGGGAGAATCTCGTTGCATGTGCATTTCGCCAACAGGTATGAACGCGATGGCCAATCGAGCACGCAGAACGACCCTCCACCAACCGATGCAGTTCTCGAGATCAGAGGTCAGGACATGGAGAGGATCTTGTTCGAAGTGTTCTATCTAGGGGCCAAGGTGGCAAGGATAAGAAGGCTGGTACCTTCAGTCATCAGCAGCACAAAAACCGGAAGCAAGCCTTTGTGGGAAGCGAGCGTGTCGGCGAATGTCGACTTATCCATCGTGAGTTTTGGTAGGCGTAGCTGCGAGTGAAGCCTTCAACTAATTTACCCAGGTGACTGTGAGCGTAATTGCTCTTGCCGATATCCTGCTGCAGCGAAACATTTCTTACGGAGCACTTGCAGGATCGGGCGGTCTAGCAGGTTGATGATACAAGACAGTGTTGTACCTTTTCTTACACACCCGAAGGCGCGGCTATGATCTTATGATCAACCGTGAGCGGACGAAAGTCTAAAGAATGGGTCTGCATAGTCGCTTCGGTCAACAGACTAACCACCCTCTCTGGCCGAATCGATCGGCAGAGCTGTAGGAGTTGGTATTGAAAGCTGCGAGATATTGTAGTTGCATTGAATTCTAGTTCAAGAATGTACCGAAAGTCTAACAAGAAATGCATCTTCTTAGATCTGGTACCGATAATCCGGCGAATTGCTACCCATCTCTTCCAAGTCACCAGCACTCTTCCCATCCCTCTTCCAATCCTCCTCACCTCTCTCTCGCCTCGCATTCACGATGCGGAAGTAGATGTGCAGCGTAGAATAAACAGCAACCGCAAAACACAGCAGACCGATCGTAGCAGCATAACCAGGGAGATATGCTGGCGCGTAAGTATCCTGATACAAGAAAGGAGCAGCAACGCCAGCTGAGTTGCCGATCGTGAGCTGCAGGCCTGAAGCAAAAGCTCTCTTGCCATAACGAGGTGTGTTGGACGTAAGCCAGGATAAAGCTGTACCACCGCAGGTGTACAGACCCATGGCTACCAGGAAGCATCCGGCGAAGCTGAGCTCGACACCTTGGTTAACGATCAGGAACACGAATCCGAGTATCATCACCAACAACCCGCCGATGACAAAGTAGCCGCGGATGGCGATAGAGTCGCTGATCCTTGCGCATAGGATGTATGTGATGGCGCCGAGCATGTAGACAGGTATGGTCAGAGCTTGAACCTCGGACGGAGTCCAGTTACCGATTTGCTGGATGATCGTAGGCAAAAAGACGCTGAAGCCGTAGAGCACCGTGTTGACACAGTAGTGCGCAAAAGCGAAAGCGTACGTCTTCCAGTCTTTGACGCCTTCCATGAAGTCTTCCTTGTTCATCTCTTGCCCGCTCTTGGTCTGACCTGGCTCGGCTTGACGAAGGATATGCATGTTGCGGCGGTCTTGATCGGTGAGGAATTTGGCAGACTCGACACTGTTCGGAAGCACGAATGGGATGACAAAGCCCGTGAGTAAGGTCGGGATGCCGATGATCAGTATAATCCATCTCCATCCGCTCCAGCCGGCGATACCGTCCATCTGGCCGACACCGAAGCTGACGAGGCCGCCGACAGCACCTGAGATGGCAGCTGTCGAGAAGAAATATGCTGTTCGGAGTGCAATGTGCTTCTTGTTGTAGAACATGGTCAAGTACTGTTTGTGGTTAGTTTTCGTGATTCATTGGATGTACAACAGTGGTCTGAAATTACCATGATGACTCCAGGGAATAGGCCAGCTTCGAACAGTCCCAGCAACAGACGGCAAACAACAAGTGAAGCAAGATTGTTGACAAAGGCAGTGAAAGTCGCGACCACACCCCAGGCAAGTGTAAGGCCTGCGAGATAGCGTGCAGGTTTCAATCTCTTGATGATGATGTTTGATGGCTATCCGTGTCAATGAGATGCCATTGTCCCGATGAGCAGTGGGCTGGGAGACTAACCACCTCGAACAAACAGTAAGTGATAAACAGCACCGACACCGCAAGTTGGTATTCACCCTCTCTCAACCCAAGGTCTTCCTCCATGTTGTAGAGTCGAGCATTGCCAATCGCAGTCCTGTCCATAAAGTTCATCAGGTAGACTCGAGACCGTCAGCAACAATAGTGTTGGTGCCATGCAAAAGGTGACTTACTCCACATAATCATCGGGATGATTCGATAATCCAGTTTCCTGAGCAGCTTCTTTTCTGTAACATCATCCACAGTATCTGCCAGGCTGCCAGCGTGTTCAACATGGCCGTTCTGGAGAACGTCGTCTTTTGGTTTCTCACGATCAAGACTCGAAGACGATGCCATGATCTGAGTTGTCTTGTATGTATCTCTCAAGTCTCTGTTACCGAAGGACCGAATACAAGAACCAAAGAGGAAACTTGAAGTAGACGAGATTGTAGCAAACCTGGTCGATCTTGCAGTACCACACGACCTATTCATGCAGAGACATGACCGCGCGAACATTTGACCTCGGCAAAAACATCGATATGACCGACGCCCAGAGATCTGAAGTAGTACAAGTTGTCTCAACGCATCTCAGTGGATAGGTGAGCGATAAGAGCATTGGCATCAGATTGACAGAGGAGATCTGCAAACCCATCAGTCGCATTATGACGCAGGCGTAGTCAAGGTCCCAACGAGGAAGTTATGATAGATCATGAGAGTACTCAATGCTGCCTTCCATTGAGCCTTGGCTTGCAACGAGTGTGCCGTTGGCAAATGAGGGGGCATACTCATGAGTCTCATTGGCATTGTTGGCATTCTGCCTTGCAAACTGAACAAAGCAGGTGCCGCTATGCCCGGGTATGTCACCAGACTCTTGAGAGGCCAAGACAAGATGCGTAAGAGAGTAATGGTGGAGTTCAGTCTCATCAGCCGCAGCCAAGGGACTTAGACCGAGGTCAAAGTGATACACTGCGATTTGTCAATGATCTTCGTTGAATATAGCCACAGTAGCGGCAATGCTCTAAAGCACACTCGTCAGTTCTGGTAGATAGATAGATGGTCTGATTACATTTACTAAGAGAAAAGCATCGCGTTTTTGTGCATGAGAAACCGCTCACATCCTAAGCAAACCCAGATTTGATATGACGAGATAATGAAGAAGAAAAACGGAATAATAACTCCTTGATCAGCACAACCCAAACGTGCCGTATCACCTTGAAAAGAGCGCTGTCCTCTTTCCCCGTAGTCCAAACATTTGTAAGAAAGTAGATAGATGGCAAATAATCCGCCGGAATACCAGATCGAAATGCTTCCACAAAAAGTATACACTAAATCTGATACAGGTCGAGACTGTGGGTTCTACCACAAGCCTACGGCACCGGTGAACCATCCGAATGTGAGAACGGTGACGCCGACCATCGAGAACAAAAAGCCGTAGGTCTGCTTTTCCATGAGACTCATGGCGCCGCTGCAAGTGGCGCAGACGTAGTCGGCTATCGGAGTGTAGGGCTGAGGTTCGTACATGGCGAATTGGTATCCCTTCCAGGTTCCAAGGTAACCAGGTGATGCAGTGGCAGAGACATCCTTCGCCGCGTCGTGGACAATGAGAGTGTAGGTTTCGGTAAGAAGCGGGATAGTGCCGGTAGCCTGGTAGTTGCCAGTGTCCCAAACAATGGATTGCGTCTGCTCGAAGGTTTCGTTGGCCGCAATGGTGTAGAGAGCGTTGTTAGCCGTGCAGGTAGCGAGTACATCGACAAACTTCGGGTCGCGAGACAGCGATGTGTAGTTCCAGACAAAGGTGACGTAGTCGTTGATCTTGTAGTAGCTGGCAGGCGACATGGCATCAGGGGTAATCATGGAAGCACCGCCTGCAGGATTGCGAGGATCGAACACGGTTGCAGAGCTCGACTTTGACGTTGTCTTGGTGCCTGACTGTGAACCAGTGGCCGAGCCACTCTGTGATCCCGAGCTCTTCGCTGTGCCTGTGTTCTTCGCTGTGTCCGAGCTGCCTGAGCTTCCCGAGCTGCTCGACTCTTCATTATCCTTGTTGTCATTATCGTTCTTGTTGTCGCCAGTCGGAGTGGCAGATGGGCTGGCCTCGGTTCTCGAACCACTCTCGCTGCTATCGCCTGACTTGCTAGTGGCGCTCTCCTTTACTTCCGAAGATGAGCGCTCCGATGAAGCGCTGCTTGAAGAATCGTCTTGACGTTGAATGAGCAGAGGTGCGATCTCCCTCTTGAGGGCATCGACGGGGTTGCTCAGCATTGAAGGCCATGCCGAAGTGGTCGCCGCCAGGAGTAGGACGGAGGAGAGGACGGCTGAAGGCTTCATGGCTGCGCCGAATGTGTATGCGTGTACTGTGGAGAGTTCTGGGTGCCCTCGTGAGGGTGTCGTATGGTCTTACGGCGAATCGAGCGAAACAGCAGCAGAGGGACGCGTGGCGTGCGGATATATCCTAGAGACTCCCTGTAATCGCTTGCCCTTGGCTGACGGATGAAAGCAGAAAAGGCGAGTGTCGAGCGAGCGTAGAGAGAGCAAGCAGTAAAGCGAGTGGAATGTCGTGACAGACGTATGGGGTGAGGAGACGGGCGGGTGATGGTCGAATGTTGTGTTATTGGCTTTAGGGACTCGTAGGGGATTTGTAGGCAGATCAAGCCTTCCGCCGGCGAGTGGGGAGAGCACGAGTCTAAATTTGGACCGTTGGACAACGCTTTTTCCACCTTCGATCCCGCTAACGAATTACCGTCTTGTTGAACACGGGAATGTTTTGCTAATAGTCTTCTTTGTTTCGCTGATCATGTATATATCCAGAAATCAATCATCAACTGACATAGAGTAAATTCAACATACCCTCTCATCCCCCTCAACTCTCACGCATGATCAAGGTTGTGCTCCCTCAGCAACCGCCTGCATATCGTTGGCGTCGACGATCTTCCGCCACCGAGCTAGGCTGCTTGGGGCATGGTCAGCACAGTATACGATCACCAGCAGGAGACGACGGCACGTCCTTACGAGGAATCTCGCCACATATATTACTGTGATCACCTTTATTGAGAATCACGTATGTAATCTTTCTTGCATGTTTGCTATCCCTTCCACTCCTTACACATGAAATTCTGTGTAGCTCAAGACCGTATTCTAGTGCTGGTCCTACCGGACTCGGAAGCTCCGTCTATCAATACCACGCTGGTAGCTGATAAGCCCGTTGTAGGTTGACTCGAGCGCAGCGACTGTATGCTGCTGCCAAATTCTCCGTTGACCTATCCCTGCTAGACGCTGGTCCTTCTGTGCCTTGATGTATCTCAACGGGAGCCTTTCAATGACATGCTGGCAAGCTGTCAAGAAGTGTCCTCCGTGTGCTCGAAAGATACAGCACTCCATTCTTCGTCCGTCGGAACGACGACGCCCCACAGCTGCAGTGTAAGAGTCGGACTGGGACCGTCTCGCATCACGAGCGCCGCTGTCTCGTGCATGACCTCCTCTAGCTGTGCTTCACTGATAAAGGCACGGCCCAGTCCAGATTGACCCGCCTCCCATCCCATGCCAACATAACCACGGGCCAAGACGATATCTCCAATTGTCAAGCCTTGCTGTAGTGTAACTAAATCTCCCGATACCGTGCCTCGAACCGAGTCCTCTTTGGGATCGCCCTTGGGATCGAACAGATAACTGGCGGCGATTTCAGCTTCCGCTCTGCGGCACGGTGGATCCGTGATGTAGGTTTTCAAGAAACTGGGCTGACTTCCGAAATGAGCCTGTGAGAAACTCATCTTGACAGTTTCATGCTTGAATTTTTCCGAACAGAACCTGTCCCTTGCCGACCGAAGTTGCGGATCCAAGTGAATCAACTCAAGGATGGGGTTCAGTACGACTGGTTTGTAGAATCCACACCCTGGATCGACTTTTCGGAAGCGTCTATCGTTTCGGTGTGTCGAACGAAGTCCGTCATGAGTTTCAAAGCTCCATTCCTCATCCGGCACATCGTTGTTGCGAAGGCGCAAGAACATCTTCTCCTGGATCTTCGGTGAAGTGGCGATGACGTCCTTGAACTGCCGACACACCCTTTGGATGCCGAAGATGTTCTTCATGGGGAGGTAGAGGATGATCTGCTCGAGAAGCTCGTTGGTGTCCAGGACCGCTTTACGCGACGCATCGGTTGTCATGCTACGAGTGGCACGGCGTGCGGTGGCGTTGGGCGCTTGTGCGCTACGGGGTTTCTAATCATTCATCAGCAACATACACCCGGGTGCGCGTGCCAGTAAGGAATACTGACCTTGCGTGATGAGTTATTGTTCGACCCAGTGGTGGCGACACGTTTGCTGGGAGCCATGATGGTGGATGCGGTCGAAAGACGTGCTGGGGTTCTCTGTGGAGATGTCGAGGTCGAGTTCGAGGTTGAGGCCGAGACTCGAGTTAGATTGGCGCGTTGATGTTACTATTTGTGTGGTGGTCTCTCACCGGACTGGTGTCGCGCGGTGCTTTTGTAGCCGTCAAAGGTGACGAGGGGCGTAAAGAGGCGTTGCCTGTAAGCGCACGTGAGCTTCTTCCGGTGACCTCACTCACCAGCTTGCCCGTCACTTGCGACGTAACCTGCCCACTCAGCGCAGCTACACCGAGCGGGGCACAACGCTGCCATTGATACTTCACATTCTACATGCGAATTGGCAGTTACTTACGTCTTTGTCTCTTACAATATCGCGCCATCGACACCTCACTGGTTTCTTCACTGCAGCCATGGAGACCGCAGCGGACGAGCCACTTGGCTCTGCCCAGCAAGCGAGTGAGGTAAGAGAATACACTTCGGTCGCATCACACTGTGTACGCAGATATTGACCAAAGAAAATCGCAGAATGCCTCTGATGCCATCAGTGCGCCCGCAAAAGTCGTGACAATCGCGGTCAATCACCTGGACGAACGCGCATCTTACAAAAAGCTCTTGGAAGACTTGTCCCTACTCTCCACAAGCAAAAACTTGAGTCAAGAGGAAAGAGCACGCATACGCCCTCGTGTGCGTAACGAAGTCCGAACCCTCGTTACATACCCTGTGGCGTCTCACGTGGAAGCCATCGAGGGAATTCTCATGCAGCGCTTTTTACGACGCGACGATCCTTGGAGCTCAACACAGCCAATGGGAAATGGTGCGAGCAGACTCCTCGGCACTCCCGAGCTCCTCGAAGCGATCTTGTCGCATCTTCCGGCCTGTAACCTGATCAGCTTGACGCGTGTGAGTAAAACTTTTCGACAACTCATACACAACTCGCCCATGCTTTTGAGGAACCTCTTCCTACTACCCAGAAAGACGCCGTTCGAGACCCGGTCTTTGGCAAACCATTACGAAATGAGCTCGGACAATCGCAGTGAGCAAGAGAAAGATTACAACATCGCCTTGCTCTGCCCTTTGCTGCACATGGAGTGGCAGTCATATACTACCTTCCAAGAGAGATTCGAGTCTAAAAGATACGAGGTTACTGCGATACATGAGTGGGCTGCGTATGCAGATTCTTTCACACATATGTACCTGACGAATCCGCCTTGCGTCGAGGTCGAATTTGAGCTTGTTTACACGGGCATAGAGCTTGGAAATCGCTACCCTTTCCTTTTCGAGGACGAAGTTCCAGACACCGATCACTTCATCAGGGCGACCCGCAAGATCCGCAACGAGACCGGCGTGACTTTTGCTATGCTGATGGAGGCCGCCCACGTGAAAGGGCCCGTCTCTATTATCACGAAGGAGCGGTTGGATGAGAGTCGTAATCGAAGAACGCCTGAGGAAGATGGCGGGACACCTCAATCAGACGAGGGAACTCTCGAAGAAGATTACGAGCGTTGGATTGAGACTCGAGTGGTGGAGAACACGACGCTTCATGACGAAACCAGAGCTTGGGAAGAGAAGTATTCCAGTTGGATGAGTCTCGATCTTGCCTCCACAGAGGTAAAGCTTCGCGGTGTTATCGTTCGCACTCCTGCAGACTACGCCGCCATTGAGAAGGCCGACAGGGACGCGAAGATGGAGGAAGAGCAGCGTAAAGCTTTCCAAGCAGTGCTGCTTGAGTTCAAGCAGAAAATAGCTGACAGATCGGGGAGGTCATGTGAGATAGCGGGAGACATTGAGGAGTACTGAGCTAGGTCACGCTTTACTGTCGTCATCAAATGGTATTTTCTGATACTATACTTTGCTTCTCATTATCGAGGCTCTTTCACCGTCGATTTTGCTAAGGAATTCTGGCAGATGATTGGCTAGCATGCTGATGATACATTCCAGTGATCCCGCCATGTCGTCCTTTCATCACACCGCGTGGACACGAGGGAAAACCCTGCATATTCATTGCACACGATGGAGTCGTACCACCCGCCTCGTATCTATCGTTCCTGTTCCTGAAGAAGCACACAAAGAAACAAATTTGTCTTTGTAAACAAGCTTCCAAAGCACGTTGACCTCGCGACGCAGAGTCATCCGCAAACAGCTTCTCGAGCCGCGAACAAAGGACTCGCCCTCATACAAGATACCCGAGCATCTCCAGATCTCGCTACCGACTGCATGCATCTGGAACACTCCTCAGCCTTATAGTGCGTTGCCCAAATGCAGGGAAACTCTAGTCGACTTCCTCTCAGTACACTCCAACCTCGACAATGGAGGAGTCGCGGCCCGGACGCCACTATGACCTTCGAGACTCGATGGACAATGGCCGTGGCAGTCTTAAGCGTATGCGATGCCTTTCTTGCTGGGCCGTGTCTCTCCAAAGAAGTAGTCATTTCTGGCGAGTAGGAAAGCACACCTTTCCCGTTTCCTTGTACATACTTACAGACCCGTTTCATCACCACAACATACCGCATTAGCGGACCGATATTTCGAAGTCTAGACTCCCAGAGCCTTTCGAGGAGCAATATCAACCGCGATGCCGGACACGAAGACTCAACTCCACTGGACACAGCGCGTGGCCCTCATCCGCAGCAGCCTGCACTCTGCGAGTCGCAGCGGCGACTTCACATTCTTCAAGAGCCTTCAGGCGGCTGGGATGATAGAGGGAACGAACCATGTAGCCGTACTTTCAGCAGAGATGGGCGACGACGTCGACTTGCTACTGGCAGCGATGGATAACCTGAACGCTGGTCTTGCATACGTGCACCAGGATGCTTTCCAGAAAGTTTACGAGGGATTGAAGTTTTCAATGAAAGAGGAAGGAGATGGAGAAGCGTCACCTGAAAGCAAAAGAGCCAGACTCTATGTCGACATGACGATGCAGCGCAACATAGCCGACCTTGCCATCGACAAGATGACCAACTCGGCAATAGCTCTGATCAATAATCAATCTGAGACGTTCCAGGAGTCGGCTGCCAATGTCTGGATCACCGGAGCTACCATCATCGCAGACTGCATCGAGATCACACTCAAAGAAATGCAATCCCTGGACACAAAGATGAACGACTTCATCCGCATCGAAGAGAGCTGGAACGCCGTGAAAGCTTCCATCGTCTCCGCCGTCACTGGCCTCAAAGGCGTCTTCTGGCTCATGGACACCAGCCACCCTTCCTCTTCCGCCGACATGAAACCTCTCGCCGCTCCACGCAGTGCCAGCATCGCTTCCGCCGGCGCAGGCATGTTCCGCCGCCTCTCCACCGCTTTCGCTTCAGGTACACCCAGTGCCCCAAGCCCCGCCACCTCTCGCAGCTCCTCCATCGCTTCCCAAGCCGCCATCAACCTCCAAGCGCATCGCGCGAACTCCGTGACCAGTACCAGCAGCGGCAACACCCCGATATATCGAACGCCAAACTATGTCCGCAACTCAATTTCCACGGGCTGCCCGACGAGCATGCCTGCGAATTTCGAAGCTTTCCGCCGCAACTTGTCGACGATCCCGCCCACGCCTGCGCAAGACGACGACAAGGATCCTTTCGATACGAGCGAGGCGCCGCCTGTTCCTGCTTTGCCTGATATGGTGCATGTGCCGAACGAGCCGATGGTGCAGCAGAGTCTGGTTGAGACGATTTGACACTAATGACGCGACGAGCTGTACGGACACGACCTGTTGTAATGACTTCTTGTAATGATAGGGCATCCCGTCTTTCGGGAACGAATAATTTGCTGTTTCCTTGGGAGTGATGTGCGTTACGGCCGGTAATTTGAGCTACTTTCTTCAGACTATAGCATACTGTATGGGAGACTGTGTCCCTAGAAACGCTCGGCTTCAATGCATTGCCATCTCAGACCATCCTCGTTCGCATAATTGATTGTAGTGTCTGTGGACATCTCCTCCCCGAGGATGGTCAGTATATCACATGGCATGGACAACTTGCCCGAGACTGAAGTCTGCCGCCAGCCATCTTCGTGAGACCATTCCCATCTCTGATGTGCAAAGTCATCGCCAATCCGCATCACACCTTGACACAGGTGTCCCAATCGGATCACCATGCCGCGTGAATTCCGGACCACGTCCTCGTGCTGTAAGACAATGCTGAGCCTAGACAAGTGGGAATCGCCACCACCCTCAGCCCCATCCCTCAAACCATCAACACTCACTCCCCGCCCACGTAACTCCTCATAAAACCCCCTAACAACCTCCTCCCCCGGCGCCGGCACAACCCCGATCTCCCCATCCCGCCACCCCTCAACATACCCCGTCAGTTGCCCCGTAGCCGGATTCACCATCTCGCCCTTCTCCAGCGCCAGACCCGAGTCGTCTTCTGGCAACATCTCGCCCTTGTCGACAACTTCCTCAGGTTTGGTGGTCTTCGAGTCAATCCAGTGGTGCCATTGCGAGAGAGTTTTGCCGTTGACTACGTTGCTTGTTGAGTGCCCGGCGAAGGCCCATTCTACGTGAGCGGGGTTTACGCCTTCGAGGGGTGGATCTGCTGGGATGCGGATGTCGACGAAGCGGCGCTGGCTGGAGGTGAGGACTTGTGTTGATGTTGGTTCTGATGGCTCGTCGGGGAGCCATTGGATGAAGGCGCGGGTTGAGATGTAGGGTGGCATTGTTGATGGCGATGGCGGAGAGTTTGCAGTAGAGTTGGTTGAGAGATGCGGCACCCCTCAGTGATACAAATGTTATCAAGTGTGGTTTCGCAAGATGTTGTAGAAATCGAGTATAACAACAAGTATCCTGTTATCTAATTAAGATCGAGAGAGGTTGTACGCCAGTTCTCCACAATTACGATCACTTGCCCCTCACGTCTGATGGTTATTGGCTGGTAATGTTCATTTTATCACAGTCATTAAGAAGTCGATGTCCGCAAACAATGTGTCTGTACAATCACTCCCCATAGTGATGCCACGCCATTTTGTTATTTATCGCTAATCTTGTCTGTCTCTCTGCCTGGACTACGCGCTATGCTTCGCTTCGAATTCCAATTTTGACATGCGTAAAGTCGTTCGTTCCGTCAATCGTCTAATCGCTTCTAAGCACCAGCCTTCATGGCCTCCAGTCTTCCACTACCCCTGCTGCTGAAAATAGCCATGATTCCGAAACCCACGTAGAACAATGCCAAAGGGTAGGCAACCAATCCCCTCATTTCCGTCATCCTGCCCACGCTGCAGAACATGCCTGAGCTAGAGTATGTGCACCATGCGATGGCCAGGCTGACCAAGCAGTAGCCGAAGAGCGAGTCAAGGGGAAGTACGACGCCAATGAGTGATGCGAAGACGAGGGGCAGCAGGCAGTAGCCGAGGACTGAGCTGGAGCGACCGATTGTGAGGGTCGAGGAGAGGTGAGAGCCGTATCCGCCGTGGGCGTCCTGTTGCGCTTGGTTGACTTCTTCGCGTGTGAGGGGTGGGGACATCATGGAGAAGACAAAGTTCAAGCTGATGGCTCCCAGAATCGCGAGACCGCAGACGTAGCCGAACCATAGCTTCCCGGACTGAATTATTGTAAGCATGATGTCGCTAGCGAGACGAGGCAGCTTCTACTTACCAGCAACAGGAATGTTCCAAACAGAGCGCAGAAGAGGAAGGGACCCGCCAGATCGGAATCGTCCATAATATGTTGGTCGATCCTCGCGACAGGGTTCAGCACAGCAAGAGTCTGTCCATAATTGTCAGTCCGTAGCTCCCTAGCATTATCTCAACACGCATATCCTACCTTGGTCTGAATGTGGTGGAAGTTCACTCCAAGCTCTTCCAACAAAGGCGGCTCTCCCTCGTAGCCCTCCGTTCCAAAAGCCGCTATCCAACCTGTCCTCAATCCACCTTGTCCTGTGCCCATCTGCCCTGTCGCTCCAGGCTGCCCAGGGAATGCGCCAAAGCCATAGTTTGAGCTCGATGATCCGTAGTTCGAGGGGTAAGCGCCGCCTTGGGGAGCGGCGCCGTAGGCTGCTTGGAAAGGTGTGCTGTGGCCAGATACAGGCTGGTTGGAGTATGAGGATTGATAGAAGTTGAGGTTGTTTTGCGCATTGTATGCGCCCTGGTCGGGCTGTGGCTGGTAGCCGTATGAAGCCATGGTGGCCTTGTGGGTGAGTGGGTGCTGGGAGGCCCTTGCAGTGGATTGTTGGCTAGGCGCGAAGGTGCAGAAATGAGGGACGAGAGTTAAGCAAAGGAACGGAGGAGAAGGAGGCTTGCAGGCTCAAGTAAAATCGGTTGGGTGTGAATGTCTGGCAAGGTGTCAGTTATTATTGTCTGATGGAACACGCTCACCGTAGCCAGCCCGCTGCGGAAGCTGCCCGCACTTCGACTCCTGTAGGCGGCCATTAACCATTTTGGAGTATCGATATCTGCCACACCGCATTTCGTATCTTGCTCATTCGAGATTGTTTCATTGATATGGTCGCAAGAACGCAGATATCACATGGGCGAGATGGCCGGCCTCTCAACCTATTCACATACTGCTCACATCGACTTCTCGACCAGACGAGGTGAACATACACTTCACGTTCAATGCTCTATAAGGATTAGGCGGCCGTAGGTGATGGAGGCATGTCATGTCATTAGATCTGGAAATTAGGACAGCGGGTGTCTTGGCTACTCATAGAATGGCATGATGTGTTGGGATGTGCTTGTGCAAGGCATACGTGTCTGGTTGTTCGTTGATTGTTGGACAAATCGTGGCATGAACCCGCAGTATTCAAGTAGTAAACGCAGTCAGCTTTCACAATCATCTATAGGGCTACGAAATAATAACAAAGCCACGTAGAATCAGCAGACACCATGACTATGGGACCACTGTTGGCTCGTAGGATCTGTGTCGGCCGCGATGGCTACGTTTATATATCCATGTAAATGCACATGTACACGTACACATGTGCATGTCTGTGTGAACGACGCTGGGATGCTACCCCAACCCTAGGTAGACGAAGTGTGCATCCCTGCGACATCGACATTGAGAAATGTGGATTTCTTGACAGATAGCTCAGGCATATGTGTATGTCTATGATCGTCAAAACTCTGCTCATGCACGAGCGAGATAGTTAACAGCGATACTACGCCAACAATGAGCATTACCAAAAAATGATGAGACCTATTCGAAGCATGTTCCTGGCTACCGGAGCGCAGAGTGTAGACGAGAGCGGCGGCGGAGAACGCAGCGGAGAAAGCCACGGGCATGGAGGATGGTCCGGGAACAGAGGCAGGGCTGGGTCGCGTGTCTGTTTGCCATCTTCACGGAGGCAGTCGCGGTTGGTGAGTGAAGTCAATCAGCGCTGGGTGGTGGTCGCGGAAGGTGGAGGGCGAAACGAACGGTGGAGCCGATGAAATGACACTCGCTGGATGTGGGGTTTGGAGGGGCATGTAAATACTGATGGACTGCAGCGATCTGCTCTGCCCTGCTGCTGTCGCGATCTTTTGTTACCTTTGAGAAACTCGACGTAAATACGTGAAAGCTTGCTCAGTATTTGACAAACGATCACGAACCACTTCTGATACCACACGACCATAATTCTACCAAGATGGAGGTCCCAACCAAGACCTCGCTCGCCGACATCTACCCCGAGGACGCACTGCAGGCGCAAACAACAAGATGGAACAACCTCCTCTCCACCTTCAAAGACACATACGGCAAGTCTGCAGACTTTGTGAGCAGAAGTCCCGGCAGAGTCAACATCATCGGCGAGGTGAGTCGAGTATCCGCAAAACCATTACCGAGAGCAAGACTAACAGTGCTATAGCACATTGACTACTCCCTATACGAAGTCCTGCCCATGGCTGTCACTGCAGATGTCCTCCTAGCAGTCTCTGTCCGTCCTAGAGAATCCGGACCCAGCACCATCAGCCTCACCAACGTCAACTCACAAAAGTTCAAGACCAAGTCATTCGAGATCCCCGAGTCAGGCGACATCGAGATCGACTCCTCTGCTCTCGAATGGACAAACTACTTCAAAGCAGGCCTTCTAGGCGCAACAAAACTTCTCCGCGAGAAGAGCAAGGAATTCAAGCAGAGCGTGGGCATGGATATCCTAGCAGACGGCAATGTGCCTTCAGGTGGTGGACTGTCGAGCTCGGCTGCATTCGTATGCGCTTCTTCGCTGGCAGTCATGAAGGCGAACGGCGAGGACAAAGTGGACAAGAAGGAGCTGGTCGAGGTTGCAATTGTCTCAGAGCGATCCGTTGGTGTCAACTCTGGTGGTATGGACCAGTCTGCTTCGGTCTTCCCTCTCCAAGGCCAGGCCCTTTACGTCAGCTTCGTGCCTGAGCTTTCAGCGAAGAACGTCTCTCTGCCCGAACTCTCCTCGCCTCTGGTCTTCGTCATTGCACAATCATTTGTCGCTGCAGACAAGCACACTACTGGCCCCGTCTGCTACAACCTCCGTGTGGTGGAGTGCACACTCGCTGCTTTGGTTCTCAGCAAGATCTCTGGTCTCAAGACCCTCCCCTCAGACGCCGGCCCTCTCGGCAAATCTCTCCGTGGTTTCCACGATGCTTACTTCCAGGAGAAGGAAGGCGTTGCAGACAACCACAAAGTCTCCGCAGCACAGTTCCAAGGCCAACTTGAGGACCTCGTCGCCAAGGTCGACCACTACCTACCCCAAGAGGAGGGCTACACCCGCGAGCAGATCAGCGAAATCACCGGCATCCCAATCCCTCAACTCGAGAAGGAGTACATGACCAAGTTCCCCATCCGTGGCGAGCGCTTCCTCATCCGCCAAAGAGCGCTGCACGTCTTCGGCGAAGCCATCCGCGTGCTCAAGTTCATGGACCTGCTCGCATCACCTCCCGCACAAGGCGAGGAGGAGACAGAGAAGCTGTTGCAAGGTCTCGGCGCCTTGCTCAACGAGACACAAGATTCTTGCCGCGAGATCTACGACTGCTCATGTCCCGAGATCGATGAGCTCTGCACACTCGCTCGCTCAGCGGGCGCTTACGGTAGCCGCTTGACGGGTGCAGGCTGGGGAGGCTGCTCGGTGCATCTTGTGCCTGCGGACAAGGTTGATGCTGTCAAGGAGAAGTGGACGAACGAGTACTACAAGAAGAGGTTCCCGGACATTACTGAGGAGAAGCTGAACGAGGCTATTGTGGTCAGCAAGCCTGGTAGCGGTGGCTGTGTGTTCGAGGTCAACGGAAGGGAGAGTCTGTAGACTTCCAGCATGTGCATATGATAGATGAAAACAAAATGAACTTGCATGATCGAGACACCGTAAGCTATTAAATACTTGCTTTCTCATAGGAATATATATATGCATTGCTCGACAGATCAATCAAAACCCTGCGAATTACTTTAAACTTTCTCCAAGTACTTGGTGGAGTCTGGTCTCTCCACAAGAACGCGGCGGGCTGATGACGGAAGGCGTGGGGCGAAGGTGGGTGGGCTTCACTGACTGGCGCTCGTGCTGTTGCTGCGCCCGCAATCGGATATTCTAGACTTCCAGGTTCCTACGTTGTCCATACCATACCTACACCACACTCGCAAACATGTCCGGCCTCGAGAAAGCACTCTTCAACCTGAAGGTAACAATAATAAACTATTACAGCAATACCACAAGCTAACATCCTCCTTTCCACACAGTTCACAGCAAAGCAACTCAACCGACAGGCAGCAAAGGCCGGCAAAGATGAGCAGACCGAGCGCGCGAAACTGAAGAAGGTAGCGCATATACACACCCTCCACGAACCTATCCACAACACACTAACATGCGACACTCTTCCAGGCCATCCAGCAAGGCCACGCCGACATCGCCAAGATCTACGCCCAGAATGCGATCCGCAAGCAGAACGAGAAGCTCAACCTGCTCCGCCTGGGCTCACGGCTCGACGCCGTCAGCTCGCGCGTGCAAACCGCCGTGACGATGCGCAGCGTCACGGGCAGTATGACGAATGTGGTCAAGGGCATGGACACGGCGATGAAGAGCATGGATTTGGAGAAGGTGAGGATATATCATGCTGCGGCAGTTTCGCGCGTTTATGAGAGAGAGAGGATGGAAATGCTGATATGAGGAATTCACAGATCAGCGCTGTCATGGACCGCTTCGAGACTCAGTTCGAGGACCTGGACGTTGCGACTGGATACTACGAGAATGCGACTTCTTCAGCCACGGCTGTCGCGACGCCGCAGGATGATGTGGATAAGCTTATGAGCCAGGTTGCGGACGAGGCGGGCGTGGAGCTTTCGCAGGAGATGAACTCGGCGACGCCGGCGAAGGGCATTACGGCGCAACCTGAAGAGGAGCGTGAAGATCGTCTTGGCGAGAGACTGAGGGCGCTGCGCGCGAGCTGAGGAGGGATGATACCTGACATGTGAGCGTGGTGCATTGAAATTAAGCGGGATGAGGTGTTTTGGCGTATTTTGGTGTTTATAAGCTAAGAGTACAGGTTTTCACGAACAAGATACGGTTTCGCCATGTCTTAACATTCATTCGCAGATGAGTGTTCATATCAACAGCCTCATCTGACAGGTCTTGATGTGCACCAAGTGAAGCCGGCGCGAAAACACGTGACACTCGAACCTTCAACACTATCTCACGTGCAACCTAGCCGACAAACAGTGCACGTGAAAGAACGGTCCAGCAGTCCTTATAGATATCCCTCATCGACCTTGTTCTGACCAGTTATTTCCTTCGAAAGTGACAACGACAACTTGACCCCGAATTTTCAATACAGTCGCACAAACGGCCAGAACCACAACACCAGCAGCTACAGACCCGGCCCATCTGGCAACATGGTCCAGTTCTCCAACTGTCGAGCCCGTCGCTTTCCTCACGATTACTGGATGCTACGCGAAGGAGAAGTTCTTCCAGCGCGCACTCTGCGTGATATGCTTCGGTTGCAAAAATTTCCCTTGATGAAGAGCACTACCGACAAGGTCCGTTTGAGTGCGCTCTATGCCCGCTGGCAGCGTGGCCTGATGTCCTACGAAGGCCTTCCTCAGAGCGAGCTCAAGCTCTACGTATCTCAACGCGCGTTACCACCAATCCTCGGTCAGAAGAAAACAGTTAACGTCCTCAAGGCGCAGTTAGAACAAGCCGACGACGGAACTACCTTCAGTCGCTTCTCTGACTTGCCCCCTGAAATCCGTCGGATCATCTACGATCTCCATTTCCAGTTTCTTGACCCTCGCTCTCGAACCTACAAGTATCAACCGCCTATCACACTCGCATCCCGCGGCATCCGGTGCGAATCACTACCTCTCTTCTACGAGCGCTGTGAGTTCCTGATACGCACATCCACAAATCAACATGCTCAGCGAATCTTTAACATAGCGCTCCAGACGGAAGGAAGAGCTTTCTTGAAAGCTACTTCTGCTCAAGATTTCGCACGCATTAGGAGGATGCGCATCGACTTCTATGATCTGGGAATCAGCCTGCAAATGGACCTCACAAACAAGACAACCCCCATCAGTATCAGTTGGTACAGTAGGACGCTGTACCCGGTGGACCCCGAACACAATCATCGAAAGCGTAAAGATCGACTGTCAGCCGAGTTGCTCAAGATTGGGCTACGCGTTGCAGCACGTGAAGGACCGCTAAAGCTTCGAACAAGCGATCTCAAGCTGTTGCACGAAACTTCGTGGTGCATCCTCAGAGATGGCTGGGAATAGCGTTGCGAGACACGGCCTCAACATCTTGCCACTGTCCGGGTCATGAAGATCCTCTGGAATGACGAGTGTTGTACGTGCTATTGGCACATGCATTCACGCAAAGCTCAGATGGATAGACACATTCTTGGCCATCTCGACATGGTTCGAACTCACAAATTGCCCACGAACCGGCGGCGGTGTTCTGCCACTGGTGGATCAGGATGGACGGTGTGACTGATCGGGAACCAATACTTGTTACATTTTTGCGATAACATGCTGCACCACAGGCAGCTGAAAAGATCCAATTTTACTTTCAGAGGCGACTAGCAGCCAGAACGAGTTTGAAAGGGTATGCGAAAGCCTTACCTGCTTGAAATGTTTACGGGCTGGCGGAGCAGTGCTATTCAACAGACATTGCGGATGCTACCTGCAGGCGACGAGGTTTGTCAACATGTAATAACCAGAATGAAGTTTTCAATCAATCATGCCTTGGTATGGGGTTCACAAGCTGTGCAGATGTTCGACGTTGCCGTTGACTTGGCCCGCGGTCTAGATTCAGACTTCGTACAGACATCTTAGCGGCAAGGCAAGCAGTACGGACTTTGTAGCTACACCGCGAGCTCGGTTGGTAGACGACAACATGAAGGGTCCAGGATGTTTGATTGGAGTGGAGTCCCCACACATCACACATCACTTGCGCATCATCGTTTGATGCGTCCAATGGCTGACGCGAAAGGCATGTGTCGAGTGAGCACTTCCCGCTATTTGACTTCGATATCACCAATACCTCCTAGTTCTTGTCATGGTAATCACAATTGGGAGTCTCATAACTCTGGCAAAATCCACAATAATCTCAAAATCGCGACCTTGCAATCCCAATCCCGATCCGTTCTGTCAATATGGAGGACTTCTACGACCGCGCCGGAACTTCTAGCTATTGGAAGCTCAGTGTTGGCGACCTTCTCAATAAAGAAGATCTGAGGGCGAAGCTGTATTGGAACAATTTCCACGCCCTGAAAACCACGAAGCTCGCTCGTTTGAGAATACTCTATGTCCGCTCTCAGCGTGGGATGCGCTCATACGAGGGCTTGTCTCGCAAAGAGCTTGAGAACGAAGTCGCCCAGCGCAGGATACTACTACCAGATCCTTGTGCCACAATGGGAGATCTCAAAGAAGAACTCGAGCAGTACGACGACGAACACAACACATTTCACCGCTTTCTTGATTTGCCTCCCGAACTCCGTCAAAGAATCTATACTGAGTATTTCAACACTTATGACGAAGACGATAACCCCAAATGCCAACCGCCGATCAGCTACGCCTCTCGCATCGTCCGTCGAGAGGCCCTGCCTCTCCTCTACGAGTGCTGTGCATTCGCCTTGCGCACAGATCATGTACACCTACCGTTTGACAAACCCATCACCGACGTGCTCTCTCCCCGTTCGGCGGCTTTCATTAAGAGCTTGTCCGCTCCCAGCCTCGGCTACATCAGACACCTGCGTCTGGACTTCTCCGATAGTGACATACGTTTGAAGTTGGACGCTCACGACTAGAATGACCCAGTGTCTATTGAGACGCCTTACACAGAGGTTGTCGGACTTACGCGCCCTTGCTTTGGATGTTGCAGCACGCGAAGGACTGCTGAAACTCCGAAAAGGCGATCTCGAAAGGATGTACGAGATTGTTCGGATTGCCTTTGTGCAATTGTATCCGCAACGGTAGCCTCCCGAATTGCAGAGTCACCAACACGTATGGTGCTTACGAGGCTACTGGTCTGCTCAGCCAGACATAATCGTGCCACTCGAGGAATTGAAGTTGGCCATAGACTTTGTCTATTCGCACCTGCGCCACGGAGAAAGACAAGATAATGTCATGTCGTGTGACAGAAACCGTAGCAACATTTCCAAGTCAGGTAGCGGAGCAGCGACCCGGCACTATGAAACCACACTAGACCATATGGTTCTGGTACGGATAGAGATACCTTCACGATCCAAGAGACTCTTAAGTGATAGAAGCTTTCTGCACATCTTGGCGGTGTGGTAAGCTGCATGACACAGGTATCGAAGCTTTACTTCGTATGCTTGCTTGCCTGCC
Organism: Cladosporium velox; assembly: GCA_024604135.1. Lineage (NCBI taxonomy): Eukaryota > Fungi > Ascomycota > Dothideomycetes > Cladosporiales > Cladosporiaceae > Cladosporium > Cladosporium velox. Next base: position 10,562 of record JANIIF010000019.1, on the reverse strand, counting down.
AGCAAAGTAAGATTCAATATACTCCGACTTCGAGGTATGGCCGACTCCAAACCCAAACCTGCGCCTTGTGAACTTTTTGTGCTCTAACTCTTTCGAGGCTAAAAGTTGAACTGGTAGATGACCTCGTGCGTAACAACCTTGCGTAGAACGTAGAATTTACTCGTTCGCAGACACGCGCGGTGATCCAGTCGTATTGCACTCTTGCACTGGCGTGCTTTTAAGTATCCGTGCGAGCGAGCCCTACGCGTCACCCCGTAGATCTGCCAGATAGTCTAATCACCCTGGATCTGCACGAGAGCGGTCAGAGAGGGTTGGTGGAAGAGGTGATAGCTATCGGTAAGCTTTTTGAAGTAGCGATACATGTACTGTACCTCCTGTAGAATATGCAGGAGTAGAGAAACAGGATCCAGGCTCCTTAGAGCCGAAAGTAAGTAGGAGGTACCTCCGCCGGCACCTGTGTGTCTTTTGGGGCTCAAAACCGGGAAGTGTCATCCGAAAGATTAGCTGCCGAGAACGCCACAACACGTGCCCTGAGATTGGCTGGCTGCCCTTGCATCATGTGCTTGACAAACAAGTCGCGTCTCAGGCATCAGCTCTGCCATTCTCGCTTTTCCTATCATCATTGACGTTATTTCTCCATCCACACACATGGCAATGAAGTGCATGACCAACAATGCGTAAGTGAAAGCCAGAACAGTCTCCTTCTAGAAGCCGCTTTCCATTGCTGCGCCTCAGACTACGCCACTTTACACCTGATCAATCGTCTCCACTGTGACGCGCTTAGCGTGCTTAGTCTGGTTTCCAAGCGAGCTTATCTCTGGCGGCTGCATCTTGCCCTTTATATTCCCCAGGCTTCACCCACATTACCGATCTCCTTCTCTCCCTCACACACGGTCGCCCTCAGCAACCGAACCGCCTATACTTCCATGGGAAAAACCTCTGACAATCTTCAAGACAAACTCCGTTCCGTGGCGAGACAAAACCGTCACACCACACGGGACCCCACCGGAGACAACACTGGAGGCGCAACCCTGACGACCCACAACAACAACACCATCGACAACAGCAATTCTGGCGGGTTGAACGAGAAAGATGGGGTCGGCTACCCTTCAGCCAGCGGCAGCGACCGCAGCGGTAGCGGTGATGGACTCACCGCAGGCGGAGATGGTGCTCAGGCAGCCACGGGCAAAGGCGCACAGGATGGAGTGTCCCAGTCAACACATTCTACAACTCCACCCAAGGTCAAGTCCGAAGTTGCGCGCGCTGGAGATTCCTCCGTAGAGTCTCCTGATGGCGCTGATACCGCCACTGCCACCAAACTCCCAATGACCACCCGCACTGTCCAAGCCAGCAAACGCTTCTTCATTCATACAAAGAACGCTCTTTGCCACAGTTGGATCAATGTCTTGCTGGTCTTCGTACCTGTTGGTATCGCAGCTGAGGCTGCTCACATGAGTCCAAGCATCGTCTTCGCCTTGAACGCAGTCGCCATCGTGCCGCTCGCCGGCCTGCTCAGTCACGCCACCGAGAGCGTGGCTAGTCGTCTTGGTGACACCATCGGTGCACTGCTCAATGTCACTTTCGGCAACGCAGTCGAGCTCATCATCTTCATCATTGCTCTTGCCAAAAACGAGATCCGCATTGTTCAAGCTTCGATCCTTGGCTCCATCTTGGCCAACTTGCTTCTTATTCTTGGCATGGCCTTCCTCTTGGGAGGTCTTCGCTTCCGAGAGCAGGTCTACAACAGCACTGTCACCAACATGAGTGCTTGTTTGTTGAGCTTGTGTGTCATGAGTCTTTTGCTTCCGGTAAGCTATCTTGCTTCCCATCCGACATATAATCTTACTAACGATATCCCCACAGACTGCTTTCCACGCCTCCTTCAAGGAAGAGAAGGCCGATGCTGCCCAGACAGCCGTGTTGGCCGTTAGCCGTGGTACAAGTGTAATCCTACTGCTTGTCTACGGCATCTACTTGCTCTTTCAGCTCAAGACGCATGCCTATATGTACGAGAGTGTGCCGCAGGCGATCATCGAAGCCGAGTCGCACCCTGGTATTCTGGCCGATATGATGGATTCCTCCTCCTCCTCCTCGGATTCTTCCAGCAGTAGCTCGGACTCAGACTCGGATTCTTCTGGAGACTCTGGATCTGTCAAGAATGCACGCAGACGTTTCAAGCGAATGATCAAGCACCGCCGCCACCGCAAGTCTAGCGTCAGTACCGCAAGCGTTAGCTCGCCGTCAGCTTCATTCCCATCCGCCCTCAGTTCTGCAGCTACAACGATGGAACGCCAAGACGGCAACCCTTGGGAGCATGCACTTACCAGTTCAAAGTCTTCTCGTCGCATGTCAGCCCTTGCTCCAGCCACTAATGACGACGCGAATCTCGATGCTGATGTTGAAACCGGCAACCACAACACTCGTGTTCGGGATTTCGGTGATGCCAATGGTGGTGATGTCACTAAGGCTCTGGAAAGCAAGAGATCCCACAAGAAGAGCAAGAAGCATCGCAAGCAGAAGGATGCAATCGAGCTCAGCGAGAAGCCACCAGTTGAGACCATCGAGCCTGTCCGAAGCCAGAGCGGCCCTCGCATTGGCTTTGCTGAGGACATCAGTACTGCTGAAAGTCAAATAGCTGCGGATTCCTCAGCTGCAAAGCGCCCGTTTAACATGCGTGGCTTCTCTCGCACGCCGGCCTTCCGCCCTGGATTGACCAAGATGCTTTCGAACAATGTCTTCGCCACTCCACCGCCGCCACCATCTGCATCGCAGAATCCGGTACCTACGCTACGTGGTCGTCCCATGATTCGTCGCACGAATTCCTTGCCCGGCCGCCTGAACCAGCTCTCAGTCCTTGCAGGCGTAAATCCCGCGCCGACCCCGACTCGCAGTGGCACTGATCCGATTCCGCCGTTCCAGCATCAGGTTGGAGACGAAGAAGCCGGTGTTGAGACTGTGACCAGTGACGGAAAGCTCGTAATGTCCCGCACTGCTGCTGTTGTCATGCTCCTCTTCTCTACCGCTTTGGTCGCCGTCTGTGCTGAGTTCCTGGTCGAGGCTATTCCCGAGATGGTCGACGATTCACCTGTCAGCGAGGCTTTCATCGGTTTGATCATCTTGCCCATCGTCGGTAACGCAGCAGAGCACGTTACTGCCGTCACAGTCGCCGCCAAGAACAAGATGGATCTTGCCATCGGTGTCGCTGTCGGTTCCAGTATCCAGATCGCTCTCTTCGTCACTCCGGTCGTCGTCCTACTTGGCTGGATCCTGAATACCGAAATGAGCTTGTACTTCAACCTGTTCGAAACCATCAGCTTGTTCGCCACGGTCTTTGTCGTCAATTTCCTGGTCTTGGACGGCAGGAGTAACTACCTTGAAGGCACGCTTTTGATCGCCGCTTACGTCATCATTGCTATTTGCGCGTTCTACTACCCCGATGCTGACTCTTTGAGTTCGGTCGGTGGTGGGGAGGGTTCATAAGTACTTGTCGCAAAATACGAGCACATACGAATAGCTCAGTGGACGGAAGGGGACTGAGGATTCTGTCGTCAGATACGGAGTGTGCGTTTTCCAACATATCGCACACAGCTCACACAAGGCTGGAAATCCAACACTTGGAGCAGCACATTTGGGAACGATCAAGAGAAAAGAACAAAAAAAAAAGACGGGAACTGGGATTAGCGACAAATGCATCGCTTAGAGCCTATTGTAGTGCGTAGCATAGTTTGGAGAATATACCGAGTTCCTGTCACTTGTGGTTCCACTGTGTCTTGTTCTTCATTTACATCGTGGATCATGTCATCGCATTGAACCTTGGTACAATCAACCAATGTCTTACTGCTGCATCAAGTGGCTCTACGACAGAACGTCATGACAGGAAACGCCCCGTTCAGCTCGTACAGTTTTCGAATCTAAGAGTATGGCCATTGCACGCACATAAGCCCAGTACAACGGCTCAGCACTGAGGAACCAATTCGTTGTCCTACCACATCGGGAGCAACAGACAATGTGAGAAAGCAGTAGGTGTCATCTGTGTACGACGGCCAGCGAGATGCAACAGTTTGTAGAATTACATTCAAGTTCATTTCGATTTCGTCGTTATGTATACATGGTATCTGTGGATCAATCCTCATCGCTGTCTCCGAACATGTCTTCAGCTCTCATGCGCCTCTTCGGCACCGCAGGCCCTTTCAAGCCGCCTTTGAGGGAGAGACCTCCACTCGAAGCAGGCGCTGTCTTGGCAGGAGGAACGGTTTGGCTGGACGGGTCTGATGTGCCGTCCAAACCCCCTACGGGCTTGAAGCGTGGTGGTGCTTGATAGGAATCCGCAGTGGTGTCCATCGCCTCGGTGTTAGGCACTCCAGGCACATGCGACGGTGCAGGCGAAGCAGAAGCAGACTCGACTTTCTTGAACTTGCTCTTCCATCCTGCTGCCTCTTCTTCCGCTCTCTTCGCTTCCTCACGCTTGGCCTCAGCAGCAGCAGCCTCAACTTCTGCCTCCGTCAGAGGCGGCTCGTAGAAATCTTTCTTGAGCCCTTCCAGCACGCCACCTGTGAACACACTCCAGCTCTCCCAAACACTCAGGACCACGCCGACTTTGCGCTTCCACTGTTCGGACTTTAATCGGCCCCAGCCGAGCTCTTTGTCCAGGCGACCGAGGTTTTGGAAAGTCTTTTGATGGCTGAGGCCGGTCTCGAAGAGCGTGCGGTATTTCCATGCGTTTCTTGCGCCGGCTGTGGAAGATGCGGAGAGGATGTCGGAGATGGTGTATAGGGCGATCAGTTTTGGATTTGAAGGGCCATCAACTGCGTTTGGCGCGTTGCCTGAGTCGGCGGGGAGCGAGGGAAGGGCGTCGCCGGGTTCGTAGTCGTCTTCTTCCTCTTCGTCGCCGGTGACTGCTGTGCGGCCGTTGGAGTTGTGAGCATCTTGCTCTGAATCAGAGCCGGAATCTGTGTCATATTTGGCTGCGAGGGTAGAAGAAAAGGGCTTCTCTACGTTGAGCAGTAGGAGGTCCACGAATTCTTCTGCGCCACCTCCGGCGTGGTTTACGACATAGTTTGAGATGCGTGAAATGTCGCCTTGGCGTAGACGGGCAATGCTTGTAGGTAGACGCGATAGAAGGCGAGTGAATCTAGCGCGCTGTAGAGGTGACAGACGGGACTTCTCTGCCATCCTTGCGTCTGGTTCACCTCCCGACCCCTTGTTGAGCTTGCGCTCGTCTCCGTCGTCATCTGCTTCGTCATCGCTTGTGTCGTAGTCTACATGATCTGTGGCCTGTGCTAGACTTGTCAGGTCAAGGAATGGTGTCTCTTTCTGCGGAGGTAGCCAGTCCATATCGAGGTCCTTGAAGATACGCTCCGGACCTTTTGCGTTCCGTTTCTGCTCGTCGATGCTATCCGGCGCCCATAGACAGAAGCGATAGTACACACCCGCAGGTGATTTGCTGTCGTAAAGAAATGCAAATCGCTCGTCCTTCTGTACTTCCGGCAGAGTCATCAGCAGAGCCTCCATTTCGAGAGCACGGTTTGCGTCTTTTTGCGCTAGGATCTTGTCCGTTATTGTATGGATCGCGCGCACTGTAGCGATGTCGAGAGGCGGATGCACCTCAACTTGTGCGGAGGCTGATCTTGTTGGCGGACCACGTTGGTCGTAGTATTCTGGTGGCGCAAATCCTCTATGGTCTTGCGGTGGAGGGGCATTCCTCATGGAATGCTTTGGATTTGAGTTGCGACTTTTTTGAGCGCCGAATGGCTCAGATGATGCTGATCCGCCCGTTGCACCGACTCCTTGGAATTGTGCTGCGGATGAGAGATGGCGCGATATGGAAAGGTGGAAGCCACATCCCATGTAGCGATCACGAAGAGCGCTGACTGTCTTGTCGATCTGTGCTGCGGACGTGCTGGAGTCTAAAGTCGCGATCGCAGACAAGGACTTCTTACCCTGTCCTTGTGATGAAGACAGGCGAACATTATGCACCTTGACTAGACCAGAGAGAAGGGTCTTGATCTCTTGTTCGCTTGTACCAGGAGGAATTGAAGATAGCTGAACGGTCGGTTTCGGCGTATTGTCTTCCCTTGGGTCTTCCTGAACAGCCGCTGGGGAGATGCCCTCTTGATAGTCGTCCGCATAGTCGTATCCAAGCTCTGCTCTCATTGCTTCTGCAGCTTCTCTTGCCTCTTCCAATTCCCGTTTTCTCTTCAAGCTCGGCGGCATAGGTAGACTTCCTGGTCCGCTGCGAGGTGCTCCAAACCTGCCTCCGCCGCCATTAAATCCGCCTGGCCCTCCTCTTGGTCCGCTTGGAGGTGCCCTACCACCGCGACCACCCATTGTACGCGAGATCATGTCATCCTCATCATTATCATCCGCGAACGAGTCTTCAAACTCTCTGAGGGCGGCAGCATTTTCCTCTTCTTCCTTGCGCCGCTTCGCTTCGGCGATTTGTCTGTCTTTCTCGAATTGTGAGAGTTTCTTTGGCGCGGCGAGTTTGTCCTTGACGTCGGGGAACTGTTGGACATTGTCTTCTTCGGCCATGTTGTCTTGTCGTGGCTACCCACTCAGCGGATGAGTGAGAGCTGTAGGCGCATTGAAAGTGCTGGTCAAGCGTCGAAGCTCAAGATGTCGACCCCGGTTCACTTATGTAATTATGCGGAGAGGTCTGCGCCGTCTCATTGGCTCTGGAGCTGTCACAAGCCAGGAAGCAGCCAGACCCCTCGTTGCTTCTAAACACGTTCCTCTAACTATAACAAGATATCTCGACATCTCTCTATACATTCGCTCTGTTGGACCACCGACTACTAAAGAAATCCTCTTACAAACAAGAACAACAACAATCAACCATATAATCACAATGGCAGTCCGCAACAAATACTCCGTCCTCCTCCCCACCTACAACGAACGCCGCAACCTCCCCATTATCGTCTGGCTCCTCGAGCAAACCTTCAAGGCCGAGTACGCTGAAACACCACAATACAAACCTAAAACGCCTCGCTAATACTCTCGCCAGAAACCTCGACTGGGAAGTCATCATCGTTGACGACGGCTCTCCCGACGGCACCCAAGAAATCGCAAAGCAGCTCATCACCGCCATCGGCCCCCAGCACGTCAAGCTGCAACCCCGAGCAGGCAAACTCGGTCTCGGCACGGCCTACGTCCATGGCCTCCAGTTCGCGACCGGCAACTATGTCATCATCATGGACGCCGACTTCAGCCACCACCCCAAGTTCCTCCCTCAGATGATCGCCCTGCAGAAGGAAGGAAACTACGACATCGTCACGGGCACCCGCTACGCCGGCAACGGCGGCGTCTTCGGCTGGGATCTCAAGCGCAAGTTCGTTTCGCGCGGCGCCAACTTGTTCGCGGACACTGTGCTGCGTCCGGGCGTGAGCGATCTCACTGGAAGCTTCAGGTTGTACAAGAAGGAGGTTTTGCAGGCCGTGATTGCGAGGACGGAGAGCAAGGGGTACACTTTCCAGATGGAGATGATGGTGCGGGCCAAGGGCATGGGTTTCAGCGTTGCGGAGGTGCCGATTACGTTTGTCGACCGCTTGTACGGTGAGAGCAAGCTGGGTGGTGATGAGATTGTGGAGTACGCAAAGGGTGTGTTGAGTTTGTTCGTTAAGGTATGAGTGAGTGGGTGAGTTTGTTGCTTGCTTGCTTGGGAGCTATAGCCTGCTACTGCGAGGCGATGGAGCGAGGCGTACTGGGCGATTTGATTTGATCTTTCCTTCTTGGGAGTGGGAAAATGGGTTTTGGCGGAGCAGATACCATTCTACAGCATTGTTACTGGAATACTTTGTTTCTTTGCACCCCCCACACCAGACATGAGGCCGACTGTACGGTGATTATTGACACGCGATTGCAACCAGGGTAGGCCATGATTTGGCTTCATGAGCACAAGCAACTATACAACTCATGTGGTAAGCACCTTTTGCAAACATTCCACCTAACGGCTGGAGCCTGGAGCCAATGGCATGCGAACTATGCTCCTCACCCCGTTAATTGCGGAAAGTCTAAACAAAGTCGTTTGCACATGAATAGTGCCTGCACCGGCAGGTCAGGAGTAACAAGCAGCAAGTTGCAAACACGATCGACGAGAAGTTTGCAAAGCGAAGGCTACAAGATCCAGCTACTTCACCGCGAGCCCGAACGTTCGTCTAGCAGCTCATTCTTGCTTCACATTCACTTCTCGTAGCCATGGAGCCCGCCAATCAGCCACGTGCAGACCACATCGATCAGGGGGCCTTCCTGCGGCACTTAGGCTACAATGCCTCGGACAACATTGGCCCTCGCCGCCGCTTCCCACGCGAGATGCCCTTCATCGAATACGTTCCCCGGGAGAAAGGCTGGTACCAAGGCGGCACGCGCATGCCCTCTAAGTTCCGCCCAAGGCACTACTGGACTCGCCCTTGCGATGGCAAGCGTACAGGTGCCTGGGGTCGTTTCAAAGACGCCATGACCGGCGAAGGCCCAGACGTCTTCATCACAACCAGCGGCGACAAGCGCACGCTCATGCGCGACCGTCCGCAAAAGTGGCAGTGGAGCGGGTGGCCCATCGACGGAGCGCGCTATCTGGACTGGCTGGCTGATATAGATTTCAGGCAGCAAGATGCGATGCCCGCGCTGAATGCTTCGTGGACGAACACCAGCTCGCGCATGGGAGCGCAATACAATTTCAAAACGAGGAGGTACGAGACGCCGCGCATGTTCTGGCAGACGGGAGGCGCGGGTCCGAATAATCCGGTGTGGCGAGATGCGCAGTGGAAGCCGAATGCGAAGAGGTCGGATCAGATGCCACACAATTTTCAGACGCCTGATCAGCAGTGGTGGACTACGGTTCCGAGGTGGGCTGGTCAGTTCGCAGGAGGGAGACCGAGGCCTTGGCGATAAGTAAGGAGGGTATCGCATTCTCGCAAAAGTTAGGATATCATAACGCGCAGAATCCAGAAATCATATCGTAAGATGTATTTTTGAAAGTTCTCTTTCTTAGCATCCTATCTAAAATGCATGACGTCCTTAGCCTTATTATAATCTATAGTTTTCTTTCGCTTACTCTCTAAAGTAAGAGCGGGGCCTAGGACTATATTATAAATAGGTAAGAAGGAAGCAGAAGAGCAAAGTAGCGGATATACTTCCTAGTATAACTATAGGTAATATTAGGCGGAACTTATAACTTAGAAGTACTAAGAAGGTATATTTACTACTCTTTTAGGCTTAGCTATAAGACTAAAGAGCGAAGTAAGATAAGTTATTAGAAGTATAACTAGTAAGGAAAAGATATAAACTACTAGATAAGGCTATATATACTTCGCTATTAGGATTAATAAAATCTAGAAAGAGGATAGAGATATTAAATATAAATCTATATATAATTTTTAATACTACCTAGAGCTAAGAAGAGAGATAAGAGTCTAGGATACTATACTAGTCCTAATATCTATATTAAAGAGATAAGTAATATACCTACTTATATTACTCCTAATAAACTAAATTTCTAAGATTTAATATTACTTAAAGTAAATTCTAGAAAGCTTAGAATTCTGAAGCTTACTATTACTATATTAGGCTTACTTATTATACTTAATTAGATGAAGGCTAATAAGTTAAGTCTAAGATAAATATTATAATTTAAATATATATAAGACTAGATTTAATTAGATTAGCTACTTAGAAAAATATAGCTAATTTTAAAAATAGTATGTAAAATCTAGATATAGAATAACTTTTAAGAATTATTATATTTCTATAATCTATTTATAGAAATAATCGAAAGCTTAGAATTTAAAAACTAAAACCTTAATTTAGCCTATTTTAGTAGGCTAGCTAAATTTATCTAGTAAGATATAATAATCTTATAAGATTTTTAAATATTAAATCCTAATTACTTTTCTTACTAAATTACTATCTTTATCTTTATATTAGTTTAATATTATATTTAGAATTTAAAAGAGTTAGTAAGTTTTAATTTTATAAATTAGAATTACTTAAACTAATCCTAATAAGCTAAGTAAATATTTAGATCTTTAGTAACTTACTTAGTATAATAACTTTAGCTTATTATCTAATTATAAAAGCTAATTAGTATAAATATTAAAAGATTTAGTCTATAATTATCTAGATTAAGTTTTAATTCTAAAGCTTAATTTCTAATTATTATATAATGATATCTTTATAGATAAATTTTATAATTTAATCTAATTTTTAAATAGAATAAACTTTAATAATTATCTTAAATTTAGCTTATTAGACTTTTTCTAGTTATAGTAAAGTTAGTAATTAGCTTATATATAGTAATTATATATTTATAAATTATAAATTAAATATAATCTCTTTTAAGTAGTTCTTAAATAATATTATTATATAACTTATAAGTTATTTAAAAATAGCTCTAGATCTTACTTCTTTCTAGATTAAATAATATATACTATTATTATAGCTCTTCTTTAGGTTTATATATCTTAAGTAAAGCTAGTTAGTAATTATATAGATAGCTAATATAAGTTAAACTAAATTAGCTTATTATCTATTAAGAGAATATTATTAAAAATAGATAGTTATTAAATATT